>OY997268.1:407177649-408377649 GCA_963921465.1 Triticum timopheevii | reverse complement strand
TCCCCCCTCCGACCTCCACCCCACCCCCAATTTCTTATGTAGCTTTGCTTATCAGTTGATACAAGGTGATTATACTTAAATTGGATTGAGCGGCTCCTGCTACGTAAAGCATCGCTAACCTTACACTAGCAGTGGATCTTGATTCGGACTGCGTGACTTTTTGCACTGACTTGGATGAGCTAGACTAATAGAGCTACTTCTGTGGTCTGAGAAGAAGAAACGATGATTTGCATGGGACTTCATAAGGCTACTGAATGTGTTGATCCATTTAGCATGTGTGCAAGATTTGGGGAGATTTTGCTGCTACAAATCAGAATTTGCTGCTCAATTAACAATAATGCTATCTTGTTTTTGGTAATTGGAGAATGTTGGACCTTCTTTTGCCAGGCAACAGTAACCAGGCAGTTAAGCCTGTCAAATTCCCTCCTGTGATTCCGTGGTCAAGGGCATATTTCTCCTTGTTGAATAGTCTAGTTCACTCATGGCGATTTCCTGTCATGTTTACGAAATGCCATGCCTTTTGTTACTTGCATTACATATTCATACAAATACTTCTTGATGCACAGAGAAGGAACAATACTTCGTGGGGAATGTATATAAAATAAAAAAGAAACGGCGTGTTTCATTTAAATGTCTATTATTGGGAAGCTGCTTAGCTGGAAGCACTAGGGTATTACTCTGCATTAGTACTCCCTCCGTCCGGAAATACTTGTCATCAAAATGGATAAAAAGGGATGTATCTAGAACACTCATTTTGATGACAAGTATTTTTGGACGGAGGGAGTACTTGGTACTTGGCGCTTAATTGGTGCTAGTTAGATTCAGACGTCCTATACTTCACTAATGTAGCCATTTGTTTGTTCTCTAAGATCAATCCCACAGTGGCTACCTTTACTCCTGTCGTTAATGCTCATGATGAAATAAAAATATCTGTTTATGTATCATATTTCAGGGTCAGGACTACATGTTCGTGCGGGAATTTATTGCATTTCTAGCTAGTGTACTGCTCAAGTGTTGCAAAGAGTCAGACAGCTCGGACATGGAAACAATCCTAGGTGGCTTGGCTTCTCTTAGTGATGAGCTCTCTTGGTTCAAGAAGGAAGCTGCTAAATGGAGTGTTGATCTGGCCGGTATTTCTCCCCTCAGTTCTAATATGGAGTACTGCAGGTTGATCTCTCAAACATTTAGACAATTATACAACCTTATAGAGTGCTAAAGGATTGTGACTATGGTATTATTTTTATGGCCAGGTTTCTCCAAAGCCTTGATGATCCAGAGATCAGCTACACTGTAGCCATAACTACGTTTTGGATAATCGAAACCGTGTACCAGGATAGTTTTGCTTTCTGCATAGAAGAAGGTAACAAGACGCCGGCGGAGCTCCTGGGGACCTGTCAGAGATGGGGCAGCCTTGAGTTCAAGCAGTACTGCCAGTCTCTGCAGCGGATCACTGATCGCTGCTTGGCGAATGCGCCACCTGATGTTGTCAAGAGTGCTGAAGAGGCCTTTCTTCGTGTGCTCGAGCTGGAGATTGGATTCTGGGACATGAGTTCTTCTCAGTCCTAAGCGGCGACTACATCGTGCCAACTGCCAACACCGTGCATTACTTGGACGAAATAGATACCGCAGTGGGTTCAGCATTTTTACTGTCATTTCCCCTGTATCTTGGTTTCTCTGTTGAACACCGTGCAATAACCTGGATGAAATAATTGTTGTGTTCCTGGATGAAATAATTGTTGTGTTGGTTCAAACCGAAACCTCGATTGCACACCGTGCATTACTTGGACGAAATAGATACCGCAGTGGGTTCAGCATTTTTACTGTCATTTCCCCTGTATCTTGGTTTCTCTGTTGAACACCGTGCAATAACCTGGATGAAATAATTGTTGTGTTCCTGGATGAAATAATTGTTGTGTTGGTTCAAACCGAAACCTCGATTGCACTTTATTTTTTCACGTACCTTGGTTTCTTTGGTGAACACCGTGGAATTACTTGACGTTATAGATGTTTTTGTCAGTTTAGTGTTCAGTCTTTCAGGCTGAAAACCTCGGCTGCGCTGTCGGTATAGATGTTTTTGTCGGTATGTATTTTTATGCTGGCTTCTTTGGATTCCCAAGAACTTTTGATGTATAATTGTAAGTTTGTAGCGAACTGAAATAATGTTGCCATGTGAAAACCTAAACGTCACAACCAGTTGCTAAGTACGTCAATATGACCCTACATCGTTTCTGAAAGAGCATGCTGCTGCAACGAACTAAAAGCAAAGGGGGAAAACAGATTAAAAAAAGCAAACGGGAAAAAAAGAAAAAATCTGCAAAAATGAAGGAAAAATATCAGAGCCAGGTTTCGATCCTGGGACCTGTGGGTTATGGGCCCACCACGCTTCCGCTGCGCCACTCTGATTTGTGTGATATGCTACTGAAGTGCACCTTGATTAGCACATTACCTCGCAGCTTGCCTTGATAATTTGATATTCAGAACTCCTAATAAACATTATAGTATCTTGTAATTTCACAAACAAATCTCTGCTCGCTTTATTTTGTAAGCCAAGCCAAATAAAGCAACAAACCAAACTTACACGCCCAACATGCCAATGTGCCACGCAAGCTAAGCCAGAAGCTGCCGCTCATGATGACGGCCGGCAATGGCAAAAGCCGGCATGAGCAGCTACGCACGGCTAGCTGTCGTAGGTGCGGCACTCGTCGGTCTCGGGGTTGTCCTCGCAGAACTCCTCCAGCGGGTCGCTGTGCTCCTTCTTGCGGTCGCGCGCGTGGCTGGCCGCCGCGCTGAGCTCCTCCACCTCGTCCCACGCCGCCACGCACTCGCCGTCCTCCGGGTCCCCCGCGCACGTCTCCTCCGCCTGCTTGATGCTCTCCGTCACCTTCTGCGCCAGCTCCGGGGGCGTGGACGGCGAGCCCGCCACGGCCACCAGCCGCCGGCCGTGCGCGCGCATCGCCCGGGCCGCGAACGACACGACGTCCGGGCGAGATGGCAGCGTGGCCGAGGGCTGCGCAACGGTTCTGGGAGCCGGAAAGGTGGCCATGAAGGCCATGGTGGTGATGGTGGCCATGGCTTCGCACTTGGTTCGCAGGAGGGTGGAAGAGAAGGTTTTGGTTCTGGTCTGGCCGTTTGGGGTACGCCATTTTTATGTGGCTCTCCGCTGCTTATCTTTTGGGGGCCAATCCCGTTGTGACAAATCAGCCTGGGCAGATTTCCCTTCTAGAAGATTTTCAATAATCCTTAGACCTACGGGGTTGTTACGGGTTTGTTACAGGATTACCCAAGATTTTTCTCCTGAATTTTCTTACCGAAAATGCTACACCTACGTAAGGGCCCGTATAAATGATGCTAAGAATATTTTAGAAGTGCCACATAAGATAAATGTTAAGATGGAGAAGAGAGAAATCGAAAAAAATGCTTGTCTTCTCTTATTTAAGCACAATCCCTTTCCATGTTTTTACGAATAGATATTTATTGAAGATAAGGCTAAGAGATAAGCAAATTTCTATTCTGAACCCAAGCTAAAAAATTCACCCCGATGAACAATAAAAATCGATAAAATAATAAAAAAAAATCAAAAAATTGATAAATTTTGACAAATATTTTGTGTGCTTGTAAAATTTCAGTAGAAAATAACATTCATGAAAAAAACAAATTCAACATTTCCAAATATTTCCAAAACTAGAATTTTTGGAGCATCAATTTTTTTTGCCATGACTTTTACAAATGTTATTTCGTGCTGAAATTTTGCAAGTATACAAAACATTTGTCAAAGTTCACAAAAAAATATTCAAAATATTTGTGGAAGTTTACCACAAAAAATATTCAAAATATTTGTCAAATTCCTGGCCCGCATGAACCTCAAAGCACTTCTAGATCAGACTAAGTGGGAATGGACGAATCAGTCATTTTCACAGAGTCAGGCGCTAGCTATCCCGCATGACTGCCGCCTGAGAAAGACGAGACACGATGGGACGCTTCATAACTTCCCTTGCGCTCTCTTGCCTCACCAGTTCGCACCACACTCTCACTATCTCTCACCGCCCTCTCAGTTTCTCCCATGACAACCCTCGACCTCGCCGCCCCTCACCTTCCTCCTCCAACCACCACCATGACTTGTGGGTGGACGACTGATAACCCACAACTATAGGGGACAACTCAACTGCTAATACTCATGTATATAGGCATCACGTCCAAGATTAGTAGACCGAAACGATTCTGCATCTACTACTATTACTCCACACATCGACCGCTATCCAACATGCATCTAGTGTATTAAGTGAAGGAAATATGCCCTAGAGGCAATAATAAAGTTGTTATTTATATTTCCTTATATTATGATAAATGTTTATTATTCATGCTAGAATTGTATTAACCGGAAACTTAGTACATGTGTGAATACATAGACAAAACAAAGTGTCCCTAGTATGCCTCTACTTGACTAGCTCGTTAATCAAAGATGGTTATGTTTCCTGACCATAGACGTGTGTTGTCATTTGATAAACGGGATCACATCATTAGATAATGATGTGATGGACAAGACCAATCCGTTAGCTTAGCATAATGATTATTAAGTTTTATTGTTATTGCTTTCTTCATGACTTATACATGTTCCTTTGACTATGAGATTATGCAACTCCCGAATACTGGAAGAACACCTTGTGTGCTATCAAACGTCACAACGTAACTGGGTGATTATAAAGATGCTCTACAGGTGTCTCCAAAGGTGTTTGTTGGGTTGACATAGATCAAGACTAGGATTTGTCAATCCGTGTATCAGAGAGGTAGCCCTCTCGGTAATGCTCATCACTAGAAGCCTTTCAAGCAATGTGACTAATGAGTTAGTTGTGGGATGAAGCATTACAGAACGAGTAAAGAGACTTGCCGGTAAAGAGATTGAACTAGGTATGAAGATACCGACGATCGAATCTCGGCAAGTAACATACCGATGACAAAGGGAACAACGCATGTTGTTGTGCGGTTTGACCGATAAAGATCTTCGTAGAATATGTAGGAGCCAATATGAGAATCTAGGTTCCGCTATTGGTTATTGATCGGAGATGTGTCTCGATCATGTCTACATAGTTCTCGAACCCATAGGGCCCGCACGCTTAACGTTCGATGACGATTTGTATTATGAGTTATGTGTTTTGGTGACCAAAGTTTGTTCGGAGTCCCGGATGAGATCACGGACATGACGAGGAGTCTTGAAATGGCCATAGGTAAAGATTGATATATTGGAAGGTTACATTCGGACACTATAGGATCGAAAGTATGTCTAGAGGGGGGGGGGGCGTGATTAGACTACTTGACCAAATAAAAACTTATCCTTTTCCCAATTTTAGTTCTTGGCAGATTTTAGCAACTTTGGACAAGTCAAGCAATCTTAACACAATTCAAGCAAGCATGCAAAGAGTATATGAGCAGCGAAAAGTAAAGCACGCAACTTGCAAGAATGTAAAGGGAAGGGTTTGGAGAGTGCAAACGCAATAGGAGACACAGATGTTTTTGTCGTGGTTCCGATAGGTGGTGCTATTGTACATCCACGTTGATGGAGACTTCAACCCACGAAGGGTAACGGCTGCGCGAGTCCACGGAGGGCTCCACCCACGAAGGGTCCACGAAGAAGCAACCTTGTCTATCCCACCATGGCCATCGCCCACGAAGGACTTGCCTCACTAGCGGTAGATCTTCACGAAGTAGGCAATCTCCTTGCCCGTACAAACTCCTTGGTTCAACTCCACAATCTTGTCGGAGGCTCCCAAGTGACACCTAGCCAATCTAGGAGATACCACTCTCCAAGAAGTAACAAATGGTGTGTTGATGATGAACTCCTTGGTCTTGTGCTTCAAATGATACTCTCCCCAACACTCAACTCTCTCTCACAGGATTTGGATTTGGTGGAAAGAAGATCTGAGTGGAAAGCAACTTGGGGAAGGCTAGAGATCAAGATTCATATGGTAGGAATGGAATATCTTGGCCTCAACACAAGTGTAGGTGGTTCTCTCTCAGAAAATGTAAGTTGGAAGTGTAGGTTCGTTCTGATGGCTCTCTCCATGAATGAAGAGGAGGCGGAGGGGTATATATAGCCTCCACACAAAATCTAACCGTTACACACAACTTGCCAATCTCGGTGGGACCGGATTGATAAACTCGGTCGGACCGATTCAGCAAATCTAGTGACCGTTAGGATTTTTGGTGGGACCGACATGCAACTCGGTAGGACCGATATGTTTAGGGTTAGGGCATAACGTAATCTCGGTGAGACCGATTACACAAACTCGGTGAGACCGATTTTGGTAATAAGCTAACCAGAGAGTTGGTCAGGTAAACTCGGTGGGATCGATTCGCTCATTTCGGTGAGACCGAAATGTTACGAAAGGGAAAGAGAGAGTTTACATTGCAATCTCAGTGGGACTGATCGCTCATCTCGGTGGGACCGAAACATTACGAAGGGAAATAGAGAGATTACAATCCCATCTCTGTGAGACCGAGATCCCCATCGGTGAGACCGATTTGCCTAGGGTTTGTGGCAGTGGCTATGACATCTGAACTCGGTGGCGCCGGATAGGAAGAATCGGTGGGGCCGAGTTTGACTTTTGGTTTAGGTCATATGTGGATGTGAGAAAGTAATTGAGGGCTTTGGAGCATATCACTAAGCATTTTGAGCAAGAACCTCATTAAGCAACACCTCATCCCTCCTTGATAGTATTGGCTTTTCCTATAGACTCAATGTGATCTTGGATTACTAAAATAGAAAATGTAGAGTCTTGAGCTTTGAGCTTGAGCCAATCCTTTTGTCCTTAGCATTTTCAGGGGTCCACTTTTCTCATCCATGCCATGCCAATCATTGAGCTTTCCTGAAAATATTTATCTTGAAATAGCATTAGCTCAATGAGCTATATGTTGTTAGGAATTACCAAAACCACCTAGGGATAGTTGCACTTCCAATTGTGACGCCCCCGATTCAATCGTACACTAATCATACACTCAAACGTGTACGATCAAGATTAGGGACTCACGGGAAGATATCACAACACAACTCTACAAATAAAATAAGTCATACAAGCATCATAATATAAGCCAGAGGCCTCGAGGGCTCGAATACAAGTGCTCGATCATAGACGAGTCAGGGGAAGCAACAATATCTGAGTACAGACATAAGTTAAACAAGTTGCCATAAGATGGCTAGCACAAACTGGGATACAGATCGAAAGAGGCGCATGCCTCCTGCCTGGGATCCTCCTAAACTACTCCTGGTCGTCGTCAGCGGACTGCACGTAGTAGTAGGCACCTCCGGTGTAGTAGTCGTCGTTGACGGTGGCGTCTGACTCCTGGGCTCCGACATCTGGTTGCGAGAACCAGGTAGAAAGGAAAGGGGGAAAAAGGGGGAGAAAGCAACCGTGAGTACTCATCCAAAGTACTCGCAAGCAAGGAACTACACTACATATGCATGGGTATATGTGTAAGGAGGCCATATCAGTGGACTGAACTGTAGAATGCCAGAATAAGAGGGGGATAGCTAATCCTGTCGAAGACTACGCTTCTGGCAGCCACCGTCTTGCAGCATGTAGAAGAGAGTAGATTGAAGTCCTCCAAGTAGCATCTCCAAGTAGCATCTCCAGTAGCATCGCATAGCATAATCCTACCCGGCGATCCTCTCCTCGTCGCCCTGTTAGAGAGCGATCACCGGGTTGTATCTGGCACTTGGAAGGGTGTGTTTTATTAAGTATCCGGTTCTAGTTGTCATAAGGTCAAGGTACAACTCCGGGTCGTCCTTTTACCGAGGGACACGGCTATTCGAATAGATAAACTTCCCTGCAGGGGTGCACCACATAACCCAACACGCTCGATCCCATTTGGCCGGACACACTTTCCTGGGTCATGCCCGGCCTCGGAAGATCAACACGTCGCAGCCCCACCTAGGCCTAACAGAGAGGTCAGCACGCCGGTCTAACTCCTATGGTGCAGGGGTCTGGGCCCATCGCCCATTGCACACCTGCACGTTGCGAGGGCGGCCGAAAGCAGAACTAGCCCCCTTAATACAAGAGCAGGCTTACGTTCCAATCTGGCGCGCGCCGCTCAGTCGCTGACGTCTAGAAGGCTTCGGCTGATACCACGACGCCGGGATACCCATAACTACTCCCGCGTAGATGGTTAGTGCGTATAGACCAAATGGCCAGACTCAGATCAAATACCCAGATCTCGTTAAGCGTGTTAAGTATCCGCGAACGCCGAACAAGGCCAGGCCCACCTATCTCCTAGGTGGTCTCAACCTGCCCTGTCGCTCCGCAACAAAGTAATAGTCGGGGGCCGTCGGGAACCCATGCCCACCTCTACCGGGATGGAGCCACCTGTCCTTTCAGCCCCCTCATCAGAATCACTTGCGGGTACTCAACAAGCTGACCCGACTTTAGTCACCATCTGTATAGTATGTATGTATGTATAGTATATACCCGTGATCACCTCCCAAGTGATCACGGCCCGATAGTATAGCAAGGCAGACTGACAAGAATGTAGGGCCAATGATAAACTAGCATCCTATACTAAGCATTTAGGATTGCAGGTAAGGTATCAACAGATGTAGCAACAATGTCAGGCTATGCATCAGAATAGGATCAACGGAAAGCAG
Source organism: Triticum timopheevii (assembly GCA_963921465.1). Classification (NCBI taxonomy): domain Eukaryota; kingdom Viridiplantae; phylum Streptophyta; class Magnoliopsida; order Poales; family Poaceae; genus Triticum; species Triticum timopheevii. The sequence continues at coordinate 408,369,017 of OY997268.1, read as the reverse complement.
TAACATGCTATACTACTCTAATGCAAGCAGTATAGAGGAGAATAGGCGATATCTGGTGATCAAGGGGGGGGGAGGCTTGCCTGGTTGCTCTGGCAAGAGAGAGGGGTCGTCAACTCCGTAGTCGTACTGGGTAGCAGCGGGGTCGGTCTCGGTGTCTAGCGAGAGAAGAGGGGGGAAGAAACAATAAATACTTAAGCAAACAGATGCATAGCGATGCATGACATGACAAGTAACGGTGCTAGGGGTGCCCTAACACGGTATGAGGTGATACCGATGAAGGGGGGGAACAACCGGGAAAGTATCCCCGGTGTTTCATGTTTTCGGTCAGATGAACCGGAGGTGAAATGTTGCAGGTTCACTATGCTAGGGACGCGTGGCGGATGAACGGGCTGCATATCTGGATTCGTATCGTCGTTCTGAGCAACTTTCATGTACAAAGTTTTTCCATCCGAGCTACGGTTTATTTTATACTAATTTTTAAAGTTTTAAGACATTTTTAGAATTAACAGAATTAATTAAATTCGAAATTGCAAATATGATGTCGGCATGATGTCAGCATGACGTCATCGGTCAACTGTGGACTTTGACTAGTCAACAGACCACTAGGTCCCACATGTCATTCACAGCTAACTAACTAACCAAGTTAATTAGTTTAATTAACAAATTAATTAGGTTAATGTTAATTTAATTAAGTTAATTAATTAATTAATTAATATTTTTAAATATTTTTTGTCTCCTCCTTTTTTATTGATCTGGGCAGTGGGCCCCGTTTGGCAGTGGCCTAGAGGGCCAAACGCGGGCGGGTTAGCGGGCGCGCGGGCGCTGGGCGGAGTCGGGCGTCGGGCGCCAGCCTGCCCGATAGAGCACTGCGGCCAGGAGGCGAAGGGCGTCGGCGCGTGGCTCGTCGCCGGAGGCCATGGCCGGAGTGGGGCGACGCGGCGTGGCCGGTCGAGGTCGGCCGGAGTGTAGGGGGGGATGGAGTGGGTGCGGGGAGCATTGGACGCGCGGACTCACAGGCGCGGCCAGGGGCGAGCCCGGGCGCGGCCGCTGGCGGTAGCGGCGAGGGAGGAGAAACGGGGGGCCAGGAGGGGCGCGAGGCAGTGGGGGCGCTGAAGGCCCGGGCGACACACGGGTGCGCGCGAGCGGTGGCCGTGGCGACGAGCACGAGGCGGGACGGTGTGAGGGGCGCACAGGCTAGGCGAGGGAGGAGCGGACGGGGGCCGGTCGGCGCGTGCTCATGCATACGGGGACAGGGGAGAGAAGAGGCCAGGGGCCTCACCGGTGTTGATGGGGAGAGGGGGCGCCGAGGCTTGCTGGCGGCCGGCGGGGAAGAGGCCGGGGACGCGAGGTCCGGCGAGGAGGGGGAAGCAGGCCGGCGGGGAGGTCCGGCGCCGTGGCCTCCGGCGAGCTCTCCATGGGCGGCGGCGTCGAGGCGATCCAGCGACGGCAAGGGATCGGGCTCGGGGAAAGTGGTCGGGGCGTATCCGGCGATGAGGGCAAGGTGGAGGTGGGACGATGCGGCGACGAGGAGCGCCGGCGGCATCGGCAGGGTCGGGGCGACGAAGTGATGGGGTCGGGGCGCCGCTTCCCCCGATCCAGATCGGGGGGGCGAGGGAGACGCGGGTGTGGGGGGGGGGGGAAGTGAGGTGGGTCGTGGGTTAGGGTTTCCTCCCTGGTGGGGATATGGAAGGGGGTGGGTCGGCCGGCTGGGCCAGTCGGCTGGGCCTTTGCCCAGTTGGGCTGGCCAGCTGGGCCACAGATGGCCCAGTGGGGGGGTGCCTCTTTTTATTTTTAGTTAGATTTGTCTTTTCCTTTTATTTATTTCACTTTTCTGTTTTATTTCATTTTAATATATTTAGACATTTTCAAAAAGGGTGTTTGTTGCACTATAATCACCTAGGCATTTAACTGCACACTCCGAACATTTTAGTTTAATATTTTGAAAACTTTGTCGCTTGACATTAATTTGAATTTGAATTTGAAAAGGTTTCGAATCATTGCGAGGTTAGCAACAGTAAGAGTGGTGACGTGGCATCATTAACAGAGGTTACTGTAGCTTGATTATCCGGGTGTCACAATTCTCCTCCACTACAAGAAATCTCGTCCCGAGATTTAAGAGGGGAGTAAAGGGGAAAGGTTCGGGTTACGAAATTCTAACGAATCTTCTCGGTCTTGGTTGCTCTTCTCGAAGTGGTTGATCCATTACACTGATGTCTTCATTTTTCTGCTTCAGGTCATTAAGATGAAGTCGGCATCCTTTCTTCGGAAACTCCATCGTACTTACGAAAGAATAAAGGGGGAGCATTCCGGGAGAACGGACCTCGGAAAGGTTGACTATTTGGTAAATAACATCGGGGAGGGAGGCGGAAAGTAACTCTTGAATTGAAACCTCCGAAAATATCGAGAGCAAAGTAAGGAGTTATTATGGGAAGTTTCAAGCGGGTAGGCAATCGTTCGATGCCTGAAACAAAGTGTGAAAGGGGTTCAAGCAACGGGAATAAGTATTGCGTATGATACCATAATTGATCACTAGGAAGGTGCCTCGTGAGTTACATACGACGCCAAGAGCGAGGAACAACTTTGGCAACATGGACGCACAGGAGAGTCAGGTTTCGATCCTGTGGAACTGTGGGTTATGGGCCCACCATGTGGTTGAAAGTAGGAAGGGGGCCGACATCTTGCACGGTCACGATAGTAAGGCGTGTCAGAGGGTAGCCTATCAGTTATGTCAGCAACAACATCGATACCAAGGGCGAGGGACGAAGAGAACCATTTTCCCGCTCGTTGAACAAGGCGGGCCAATAGGCAAGGTTCTCGTCCATCGGTGGCTACCGGAATGTCATCAACAATAGTAACAGGGTCTTACTGACAAAGCGGTACCACGAGGTGTTTACATAAGCAGGAGAATATTACTGCTTAGGTCATGTAGATCACAAGAAAGGTTAAACCGAACAATGGAAAGGAAAATATGATTATCAGATTAAACAGAACAATGGAAAGGAAAATGTGTTAAAACACATATTTCAGGGGTATTTCCTTCCCAAGGACAAACAGAGCATGATATCCATGACAGGAAATAACGTAGAAAACCATTTAGGTTAGGAGAGAGAAAGTTCATGACATTACCCAAACAACGGTGTTTGGATAATCGAGCAGGAACATTTAGCATTGGGCTTCAAATGTTTTTGTTGAAAATCGGAGTACCACATACATGCTTCGAGATAGCATTGACATGGTCTTCAAGCAAAGGTCAGACTTTGGATACACAAACGATCCATCAGGATAAACTTATTAAACAAGGCATTCAATTCCCTCATGGAAAAAGGGTTAACCTTGTTAAAAAGGAAACTATAACAGCAGGTCATCCGGCCAGGTGTGCTGGGCATGCCATCACCTTACCGGGTCATAAAAGACCAGTGTTATAACTCTTGGAAAAATGTTCCAACCATCATATCTGACCGAGATTCAGATCTGATCAGTGTTAGGATACCTCAAACTCACGATGCTTGAGAAGAAAAGGTGCGATACAAATTGACGAGATGACATCGAAGATTCTCGGGAGATGAACCATGGAAGCCAGTTCCGAAACAAGAGTTCATCGGTAAACCAACGAGAGGATGAGGAGGTGGCTGATGGAATTCAACGACAATTCATCGATATTATCAAAAGATGGATTTACACCATTACGTGAACAAGGAGATAACATTTGTCAGATCAAAATGATATATTGATGTATGCTTGAGGAAAACATACACAATTTAACAATGGTTGAAAGGTGCGCCCGAAATATGGGCTGTGTTGCACGGCTAACATTGGAATGGTGATTCAATAATCAATAGTCTAAGAATGAACGGCTGACCATTAACTTCAAAGCAATAGGGTTGCTAGAAGGGAGGAATCCAAACAGCACCGCTCACTTGTTGGTACCCTGGTTGGAATCAACACGAGGACCAAGAAAGAATGGTGATGGGAAGAAGTGTTACTATATCAAGAATTCTTAAGAGGTGGAGCAATTCTCACAACATTCTTAACATAAAAGATGGTAAAACTTCCAAGGTAAAGAAGAGCAAATGCTGGGTAGCAAGGATCTCAAGGTATAACACAAAACACGAACAAGTTTGTGTTGAGAGGGAAATCAAGGATGTTGTCGATGATAACACAAATCATCAAGGGGCAAGGATGGTATTTCCCACAATGAATTCAATTGATATCCTGGAAGAGCTCGGAATGTTGATTATGATCACGACACTATTGTCGAGAGATTTCATGAAGGTGTAATCGATCGGCGATGACATCAAGTCAAAGGAATGATGAAGCGAAAGGTTATTGGAACCACGGGTACATCACAGAATCCAGCTTGTTGTTCAAGGCAAAATGATATGACGAGGAAAGTCAACATAAGCTTAGCTCATCGTCGAAATTTGTGCTCCGGGAAGAAGGGCCCAGTAGCACAATAAAAATTAGCACGGTAATGATGTAGCCGAACAGGCTAGGAATGGCGTGATCGGGTACAAACTCGTAAGTAAAGAAGATTACTAAAAGTTGTTGAACCGTAGTGCGGACTCGGTTCAGTTATCGGTGTCTTTGAGTGTTTAATAACTCAGAGCCCATGAAAAATTGGAATCAGTGAGAATGTAGCACTTGATGAAGAACTCATAAGAAGTTATGCAGTTCCATTATAATCTCGAGATACAAGGGGGTAATACTCGACGTCAGATCAAAGTAGAGGTTGGACTGGGGTATTTCTCTATAGAAGACAAGTGCTTAAACTTGCACGAGAAATGATATTTAAAGGAGAACATGGTCGGAACCACGATTGCAAAAGATCAATCCACCGATACCAAAAGGATAATATATCAAGGAAATAGTTACAAGAAGCTTCCATGATAGGATCTACATCGTGTCCATGGGCATGAACACAAAGTTCAAGGTCGACTCCCACTTTTCCAATGCATAACCTTTCATTCACTTCTCGCGTTCGATGAAGTTGCAGTGTTGAAATTTTATCCGGCGAAACATCAGAAGAGTATGGCTCGTGAAAACTTTCGAGTTCACACATATTAGGGAAGGCATAGGTTCAAGCCATCGGGGCTTCTTAGAACATATACCACGAACTTTAGGAGTAATTAACACAAACTCGATAGTAGAGCAAGTTCAAAAGCAGATGATACAATTTACCAAAGGCATTATATACCCATGGAAAGGTTCTCAAGGTTATTCAATATGAAGGACACTGTCGGATAGAATCCAACAAAGGAACCGATGGTCCACAAGGGATCTGATGTGAGCATCGATACTCAACCAGAGGAAGAAGAATGCACGGGCATCATATTATAGAACATCTGAACAATTTGATGCTTAGATAACAAAGGAATTATGATTTCCAAAACAAGGGATCAGAAGTAGACGCTCTGATCAAGGATGGATAAGTTGGATAGACCAGAGGCACAATTGACGACAAATAGTTTGGTCGAGAACCAGCTCATGTTCAAAAATGATGTCTGAGCCGGAAAGATAATTTAAAAGGATCAACTGATGATTGCGTGCTTTCACACACATGTTGAATCGATAGGATCAAAATGATCGTGTCAAAGGATACTAATGAATATTGCTACACATATGGAAAGCATCCATATTGCAAGCAGACAATTATTTGCCGAGCAATAGTTTGAAGAGGATACTCGGAAGATCGGGTAGTATTTCCAATTAATTTGAAAAGCATATGAACAACTGGGGATAAGTGGATACTCGATAAGTGCGAGAATTATCCGTAGGGGTATTCAGGTGACAAAGAACAGCAAGGCAATAAGCTCAAAGGATTATTGAAACATTGACGAGTATTTTGGGGTATCTTGTAATAACAAGACTAACTGGGGATGAATGTAAGAATAACAACTGCAAGTAGTTATCCATAAGGGTTGACGGTGGAAGGGGAATTGCAAACGCGATGAAGACAAGTTCTCGGGTTAACCGCGGTGAGTATCTTCAGGGTCTTCATGTGCAGCAGATGATCCTTAGTAATAAGGGGCTTTCCGGGTGAAAGTGATAACGAGATCCTAATGTTAGATTTAGCAAAATTCATTTAACCCGAATAGAAGAGAGATCAGAGTCCCAGAGTAAAGGTCGAGGAGTAAAAGATCCTAATACCACCCAATGGCGACGTGGGTCCATGGGCCGCACAGCCATGTTAGTAAAAGTTTTGCAATGTCTAGACTCGACTTCGGCCAAGGAATGTGGAAGGGGGATTCCTACAGGCAGTCGGCTCTGATACCAACTTGTGACACCCCCGATTCAATCGTACACTAATCATACACACAAACGTGTACGATCAAGATTAGGGACTCACGGGAAGATATCACAACACAACTCTACAAATAAAATAAGTCATACAAGCATCATAATACAAGCCAGAGGCCTCGAGGGCTCGAATACAAGTGCTCGATCATAGACGAGTTAGCGGAAGCAACAATATCTGAGTACAGACATAAGTTAAACAAGTTGCCATAAGATGGCTAGCACAAACTGGGATACAGATCGAAAGAGGCGCAGGCCTCCTGCCTGGGATCCTCCTAAACTACTCCTGGTCGTCGTCAGCGGACTGCACGTAGTAGTAGGCACCTCCGGTGTAGTAGTCGTCGTTGACGGTGGCGTCTGACTCCTGGGCTCCGACATCTGGTTGCGACAACCAGGTAGAAAGGAAAGGGGGAAAAAGGGTGTAAGTGCATCTAGTGCCCCTTAGTGATTTTGGTGTATTGAAGACTTATAGGTTAAGTGACTGATGCATTTGTGAGTGTACACAGGTCTATAAGTCTATGAGGAGTTTGATATTTACAGAGAAAGTCGACCCCTAAAAATGAAGTTCTTCGACTGAAGACTTTGATATTCTGAAGACTTTCTGAAGACTTTGAAAGTGAAGAAATTGGTGTGACCTTGAAGACTTGGTATTCATTCGAGGAATATGGAGCGTGAAGACTTTTGTTTTCGTAGTTTCATTTTCTCTTTCTTGAGTCATAGGAAACATCGTACTGTTAAAGGGGGTCGAGTAAATACTAAGGAAAAATTTCATGTGATGCTCAACTCAAAATCCTACACCTACCAATCCCTTCGAGTGAAGCCATTGGAAATCTCATACAGTTCAGTCAATTTCTTCAGTGACAGAGACGCAGTTCTTCTGGTCACTGAGGACTTTGCTCTGACTGAGGAGTTAGGAATTCGCCAGTGCGAATTACCTACACAGTGAGGAACATGATAGCCCTGAGGAATTTGAGAGTCAAATTTCTGACCGTTGCTGTGCTGCGCGCCGGCTGTCCAAAATATCTTATCCACCTAACGGTCATATCATTGAAGGGCATTTATGTCTTATCATGTCGGGCTGCTCCCTAGGCTATAAATAGCCGCCCTCTACAACCACTAGTTGGTTGGATGCTCCGAGAGAACTTGACACTTGTCATCTGAGAGCAACCCATCCTCCGAGGACTTTGAGCGAAAATCATCAAGGGAGGAAAATCCCAAAACCAAACCCCCACAAACCGAAAGTGATTGAGCATCACTGAAGAAATTGATCCTGTGTGGATCCGACGCTTGTTACCTTTGAAGACTGTGCTTCTTCCAGACGGTTAGGTGTCAAGGTCTAGAGCATCCAAGAGGAATTGTGGATCGCCGAGTGACCAAGTCTGTGAAGGTTTGGAAGTCACCTGAAGACTTACCACGAGTGATTGGATGAGGCCTGCTTGGTCTTAGTTCAAGGAGAATACGGTGAGGACTGGGTGTCCTGAGTTGCGGCTCAGAGACTGGGTGTCCGGGACTGTGTGTCCTCGAGTTTAAATACTCAGCCGCTCCAACCAGACGTACAACTGAGACAACAGTTGGAACTGGTTTACCAAATCATTGTCTTCACCAACTAACTGGTTCTATTTCCTCAACTCTTTCATTTCCTCATTACTGTGTTGTACATTGTTCATATCTGTGCTTGAAGACTTTGACTGAAGACTTTCACAAATTCCTCAGTTCAATTTCTTCAGTCTGTCCGTCTTCATCTTGTTATCCTGTGTTTACTCTTTCTGTACTCTGTGCTAGTTTTCATTTCTTCATGATGACTATGTTTGTATCCTGTTATGTTTACTTCTGAGTACTTATTCCGCTGCAAGTAGTTCTTCGCTAAGGAATTTCCTCACCAGCAAATTCCTCGGTGAAGAATTCATAAAAATCGCCTATTCATCCCCCTCTAGTCGATATAACGCACTTTCAATTGGTATCAGAGCAAGGTACTCCCTTGTTCTGTGTGATTTTGGTTTAACCGCCTGGAGTTTTAGTTATGTCGACCGCAGGTATGATCAAGGTCTCGGCTGGGTGTCCTACCTTTGATGGAACGGACTACCCCTACTGGAAGAACAAGATGCGAATGCATCTTGAGGCAATTGATAACGATCTCTGTTATGTTGTGGAAAATGGTGTCCCCTCTGTCACTCCCTCACTGAACGGTACCGATGTGAAGAGATTCAAACAACTCGATTTTCAAGCGAAGAATATCATATGTGGTCATCTGAGCAAAGGACAGTATGGAAGAGTGAGTGCTTTGGAAACTGCTAAGCTTATCTGGGATAGGCTGTCCAAAGTAAATGAAGGAGTTTCAACTCAGCGTGACTCTCGAGTCGATGTTCTTCGGAATCTCTTCAACCGCTTCAAAAGACTCGACAATGAGAACGTCCAACAAACCTTTGATCGACTCACTGACATCTCAAATGAGCTTCAAGCCCTCGGTGCCACTGACATCACTGATCATGAAGTTGTGAAGAAACTGTTGAGATCGCTTGACTCCTCATTTGATACTCTGGGACTGATGATACAAGAACGTGCTGACTACAAGTCGCTTGATCCTACTGATATCCTCGAAAGGCTAAACACTCACGAGTTCCAGCTTGCTGAAAAGAGAGATCTCTATAGCTCAAACTATGGCAAACCACGTGCCCTGAAGGCCAAGGCTGTGTCTGAATCTGAATATGAGGATTCTGGTAGTAGCCTTGGTGATCCTGAAGAATTGAGCCAGGATCTAGCACTGCTTGTGAAGAAATTCCAAAAGTTCACAAGACGTGGTCGCTTTGGAAGATCCTCAAGAGGTAATGATTCCTCATCCAGTGACTATAAGAGAAGGCTTTGCCACAAATGCAAGAAGCCTGGTCACTATATTCAAGATTGTCCTCAGTGGGAAAAGGAAATGAAGAAGAAGAAATACAAGGATTACAGTTCTGATGATGCGAAGAAGAAGAAGAAATCATCAAAATCTTCGTCATCAAAATCTTCGAAGTCTTCATCTCACAAGAAGAGCAGCTCCAAGAAGGCTCGGGCATTCATTGGCAAGGAGATGGACTCTGAAGCTGAATCTGAGGAAAATGATGAAGAGGAGGCATCTGAAGAATCTGAGTCTGGTGTGGCGAGTCTAGCCGTTGCTACTGCCTTCGTCAGCAAGTCCATCTTCAACACTGAAGAAACTGACTCCACCGACAAGCCTGATGAAGATAATGATGGCTACGCTCCCACCTATTGCTTCATGGCGAAAGGTGCTAAGGTACTCAAATACAACTCCTCTGACTCTAGTGAAAATGAATCTGATGAGGATCTCAAACCCAGCTACTCTAAACTTGCTAAGATTGCTGTGAAACAACAACGAGCTCTTGAAAAGGTTCAAAACATGCTAGATAAAAGTGATGATATGTTGGGTGAAGAAATGGATCGCACTAAAGCCTTGACTGAAAATCTTCAGAGACTTCAGTCTAGGTTTGATAACCTTCAAGGTCATCATAACTCTCTCTTGTCTGATCATGAGAAACTTTCTTATGAATTTCTTCAAGAAAAGCAAGATCATGAGAAGCTTTCTCTTGAATCTCTTCAAAGAAAGGAAGATCTTGAAAAGCTAAGAGTGTGTTATGAAGATCTTCAGAAGGAGCGCAATTCATTACTAGCTCAACAAATCAGCGCTTCTCAGGAAGAATTTGTTCCCCCATGCTTAAAGTGCATTGAACGTGAATCTGCTAATTCTTCACCTGAATGTTCAAATGCTTCAAATGTTACAAATTCTTCATCTGCCTCTGCTATCACTAATTCCTCACCTGAGGACATTGCTAGTATCACTGACAATGCAGGGCTGAAGGAATTGTACATGACAGGCATGTACAAAAGCCTCAAAGGGCATCAGACACTTTGTGATGTGCTCAAAAAGCAGATCCTCAACAGAAACCCTAGGAAAGAGGGTATTGCCTTTGAGAGGAAACTCAATGCTGATGGAACATATTGGAAGCCTGAGCAGTACCCCAAAACCTCATGGGTTGCTGCAAAGGGACCTCCAGTTGATCCATCTAACTTAACTGGCTTTACATGTGAATCTCCTCATTCTTCTGATGAGTCATTTGACTCCAACTATAAACTGTTCAAAAATCAGAATGGTGAAGTATTTGCTAGATATGTTGGCACTAACTGCAGGAACGGTTCCCCTATGAAGAAAATCTGGGTTCCCAAAAGTTGTGTTGAAAGTCTTCAGGTGAATGTCCTCATGACACCACCTGTGAAGAACAGGAACCCCAGATCAAATTCTTCATATGGACCAAATTCTTCATATGGATCCAAGTCCTCATATGGACCAAATTCTTCACATGGATGAAAGTCCTCATATGATTATCATTGTGCTAACAACTCTGTCTCATAGGGTAGAGCTAAGGGCTATGAATATGTGCATTATTCTTCAAACCATTATGTTCATAAGTCCTCGAAGAATTACTCTGCTTATTCATATGCTTACCCTAACCCCTCTTATGTGAAACAAAATGGTTTGGCATCTTTGCCACCTTTCTCATATGGTGCTCGCAGAATGATGAACTCTTTGCCACCCCTCCAGATGTGGGTGGTGAAGAAAAAGAACTAATCTCTTCTGCAGGGTCAGGTCTCCAGACGTGCTATAACGTCTGAAGAATTTGCTGGGGACCTGACAAAAATGCCTGAAGGGACGCAGGCGAATCATGATGAAATGAGCTTTCATTTCACACGTCCTCATACTGCTATATCTGTTTACTGCTTGATGAAATTCATCTGATAAACTTGATATCATATTCTTCACTGATGAAGCATATGAGATTGTAAGCTACACTAATTCATCTGCAGGATGATCAACCCAAAACCACTGAATGGGTCCTTGATAGTGGATGTACAAATCACATGACTGGTGACAAGAATCTATTGATGGATGCTCCCTTATCACCGTCACCACTGAAGCATATCATCTTTGCTGACAAAGGCAAAAGTCAGGTATTGGGTCTTGGTAAGGTTGCTATCTCTAAGGATAAGCACATGGACAAAGTCATGCTTGTTGAGTCCTTAGGATACAATCTCATGTCAGTCTCAATGCTTTGTGATCTTGATATGGTTGTTGTCTTTGGCAAATATCGCTGTGTTGTGATTATGGAAGCTGACAATTCCAAAGTCTTCGAAGGCTTTAGGAGAGGAGATCTGTATATTGTTGATTTCTCTACAGGACCACAACCAGCCGTATGTCTACTTGCAAAAGCTTCAGAAGGCTGGCTATGGCATCGACGACTTGGTCATGCAGGCATGAGGAATCTGAACACGCTTGTGAAGAAGAAGCATGTCATTGGCATTGAGAATGTCAAATTCCTCAAGGATCACTTATGCGGAGCATGTGAGGCCGGAAAAATGACCAAGGCCAAGAATCCAGCGAAGACTATCATGACCACTACCCGTCCATTCGAATTGCTTCACATGGACCTCTTCGGACCTAATCATTACTCAGCAGTCACTAATGATGCATCTTTATATGGTTTTGTCATTGTTGATGATTATTCTCGATATACATGGGTACACATTGTTACTTACAAACATGAAGTGCAGGAAGTCTTCAAACGATTTTCCTCGAGGGCTTCAACCAACTTTGGTGTGAAGATCAAGCATATCAGAAGTGACAATGGAACTGAGTTCAAGAATTCCGGCCTTGATGCATATCTTGATGAACTTGGTATTACTCATGAGTTATCTGCTCCCTATACTCCTCAGCAGAATGGCGTCGTGGAGCGCAAGAATAGAACTCTTGTTGAGATGGCTCGCACTATGCTTGATGAATACAAAACGCCTCAGCGTTTTTGGATTGATGCAATTGATACTGCCTGGCACATCATCAACAGAGTATATCTTCACAAATTCTTCAAGAAGACTGCCTATGAACTCCTCACTGACAAGAAACCCAATGTGAGTTATTTCAAAGTCTTCGGTGCTAAATGTTGGATTAGAGATCCTCACCACAACTCTAAATTTGCACCGAAAGCACATGAAGGTTTTATGCTTGGTTACGGAAAGGACTCGCACACCTACAGAGTCTTCAACATTGTTCTTCACAAGATTGTTGACACTATAGATGTGCGGTTCGATGAAACTAATGGCTCGCAAAGAGAGCACCTACCTTCTGTGTTAGATGAACCAGCACCTGAAGATGCTATCAAGCTCAAGGCAACTGAGGATGTCATTCCTACTGAAGAATCTGTTGAAGAATTCATTCCTGTTCATGAAGAACATCGAGCTAATGCACCTGAAGAACAAGATGAGGAAAATGGTGCTGAAGAAAATGCTGATCAAAATCCTCAGCGACAACCAACTCATCCACGCGTTGCAAAAGAAGTGCAAGTGGAGAAGATCATCGATGACATTAGCGCACTAGGTCCTCTTACACGCTCAAAAGCATCACATTTATCTAACTTTTGTGGGCACTATGCTTTTGTCTCTATCACAGAGCCCACTAAGGTAGATGAAGCATTTCTGGAGCCGGAGTGGATTCAGGCTATGCAAGAAGAATTACATCAGTTCGAGCTGAACAATGTCTGGGAATTGGTCAATCGCCCAGATCCTCGCAAGCATAATATCATTGGCACAAAGTGGATCTACCGCAACAAGCAAGATGAAAATGGCCTTGTGGTGAGGAATAAGGCACGACTAGTAGCTCAAGGCTACACACAGGTTGAAGGAATTGATTTCGATGAAACTTTTGCACCTGTTGCTAGACTTGAGGCTATTCACATATTACTTGCTTACGCTAACCATCATGATATCATCTTATATCAAATGGATGTGAAAAGTGCATTCCTCAATGGTAAGCTTGAGGAAGAAGTATATGTTGCTCAACCCCCAGGTTTTGAAGATCCAAAGAATCCTGACAAAGTCTTCAGACTCAATAAGGCTCTCTATGGCCTCAAGCAAGCCCCTCGGGCGTGGTATGATACATTGAAGGAATTCTTCGTGAAGAATGGCTTCACACCCGGTTCACTCGACCCTACTCTTTTTACTAGATGATATGATGGTGAACTGTTTGTGTGCCAAATATATGTTGATGATATTATCTTTGGCTGTACTAACCAACGATATAGTGATGAATTTTCCTATATGATGAGTGAAGAATATCAAATGTCTATGATGGGAGAGTTGAAATTTTTCTTAGGTCTTCAAATTCGTCAGCAGCGCAAATGGCATATTCATATCTCAGGAGAAATACCTCAAAGATGTACTGAGGAAATTCGGCATGCAAGATTGCAAAGGCGTCAAAATTCCTATGCCCACAAATGGCCATCTATGCACTGATGAAAATGGTATTGACTTTGATCACAAGGTATACCGCTCCATGATTGGTTCCTTATTGTACTTATGTGCATCTAGGCCAGATATAATGCTTAGTGTTTGCATGTGTGCACGATTTCAAGCTGCACCGAAGGAATCACACCATAAGGCTGTGAAGCATATTCTTCGATATCTAGCTCACACACCAACACTGGGATTATGGTACCCCAAGGGCTCTGCTTTTGACCTCATTGGATATTCTGACTCTGACTATGCTGGTGATCGTGTGGACCGCAAGTCAACATCTAGCACTTGTCATTTCCTCGGACGATCTTTGGTCTGTTGGTCCTCGAAGAAACAGAACTGCGTATCACTGTCTACTGCTGAAGCTGAATACATTGCTGCTGGCTCATGCTGTGCTCAACTGCTTTGGATGAAGCAAACCCTCAAGGACTATGGCGTCAACATGAAGAATGTGCCTCTCCTCTGCGACAATGAGAGTGCCATCAAGATTGCTCACAACCCAGTTCAGCACTCGAAGACTAAGCACATCCAGATTCGTCATCATTTTCTTCGTGATCATGTGTTGAAGGGCGACATCTCCATCGAGCATGTGAAGACTGAAGAACAGCTAGCTGATATCTTCACCAAGCCCTTGGACGAGAAGAGATTTAGCAAGTTGCGGTGTGAGCTAAATATCTTAGAATCTTCGAATGTTCTTTGAAAAGGACACACATCCTAACCCTTATGCAGAATTGATGACTTAGATGTGCAACACATGAAGAAACGTTTTTCTTCAATCAATGAAGAATAACACTCTAAGTGTGAAGAAATTAATGAAGAATTTGATTCTCAGAACCCTACGACAATTGTACGCGGTGTCTGAAATCATCATTCTTATACGGTGGGTCACGCCACCACAAAAGTTAAAAATCCTCAATTTGAGTTTTTCCTCATTTTTGAAATTCTTCAGTGTCTCAAATTCTTCAACTTTGCAAAATCTTCACTGTTTCCGTCGTTTTTCTTCATTGGCTATATATATATGTGAGTTTATGTCCTCTACAGCATTCACTTATTGCTATTTCTTCAAGTTGCGATTTCGGCTAAGTGAATGTGATCGGACCCTTCCCCCTCTATGCTACACTCAACCCAATCTATTCACAAATTCTTCATGTGCGTTCTGATTGAAACTCGTTCAAAGTCTTCATTGTGTCCTTGTCAGCTGAAGAAATTGCGAACGAAATTTTAAAACAAATCTTATCCAGATTTTCGGTTTTACCGCTCAAACCGTTCCGCATCCCACGATGCATTATTTTATTCACCCACGATCTTACACGATCTCATCTGCACAGTACGTGGGTGACACATGTCGCGTGAAGAAGAAAGGGCAGGGGCATGTTCGTCCCAAAATCTTTGGGCGAACAGTTTTTACCGTGGCTATAAATACCCCTCTCCCCTTCCTTACTTCATTTACTCCGCTCGGTCGCTGTCTCCCGCTCGAGCTCTCCTCAAACCCTAGCGCCACCGCTACTCCATCGCCGCCGGTGAGGAAGAGCTTCACTGCCTCGACCTCGTCGCCGTCGTACTCGCGCCGGCTGCGGAAATCTTCACTCCGCCGCCGCAGTAGTCGTCTCCCTCTGCCAAGTTAGGGTGTGGGAGATCTAACTTGATGAACTTCATCGCTGTTCATCTCTGTTCGTCGTGTTCTTCAGTTCGGGTAATTAAAAGTCACTTTTATTACTCGCTTTGATTCTCAAACTTTTCTAGAAATCCTCAAAGGTGTTTTATTCTTCAAATCTTCACATATGAACACCTCACACACTGTATGCTCTTGATCCATCTCTCTAAGCACTCATTTCTTCAAGATTCCTCAATTGTGCGGATTTTCGATCTGTACAACTCTGGAACCTAAGACAAGAATGCTTAGTGAAATTCCTCAAGGCTCAACTGGTCAAATTCCTCAAAACTTATCTTTTCGAAAAATCTTCTGAGAACGCATATGACCTCTCCAAATTCCTCGCACCTACACTCTGTTCACAGGTACTCATGTCCGCTGCTGAATCACTAGGTTCTCATCAACTTAACTCATTTGCAGCGTTCCTCGAAGAAAAACTGCATACTTCTTTAGAGTGTTTAATTGTTCAAATTCCTCATCTGAAGAAAATGGCTGAAGGAAAGAGACCGCAGAAAGGAGGAAAGAGACCGGAGGTCATGACTACTTTCGAGATCCCTGATGAAATATACGAGGATTATTGCACACCTGATGAAGCCAAGTTTGGCAAAGAAAACAAGAATTAGCGCAAAGTGCGCATTCAGAGGATTGAACGAAGATGGGCACGAGAATGGAGGGAATATCGATATGTTACTCCAAAGTACATGAAGAAATTCGCCTTAAATCCTCCATGCCCAAGAGCTCCATTGGCACCTGGCCAAGTCGCTGATCCCACTAGCATCAAAAGTGGTGAAGACTTTCCTGAAGAATGGGCTAGGCGCCAAGCTAAATTGGCAAGACAAGTCAAGGAGGCAGTGAGGAAATTCAATGAGGATTCTGCTGCTGCTGCTGCCGCTGAGACCTCGGTCAAGCCAAGGAAATCAATGCCGAAGTAGCCTGCTCGCAAGCCAAGTGCTTCACCATCAGCGCCCTCACGGCCAAGTTCCTCAGCCGCGCCCTCACAGCAAATTCCTCAGACTACTGCTGCTCCACCAAAGTCCTCAGCAGCTCCCTCCAAGTCCTCAACTCCTGTGCATCTGGCTACATGTCAAAGGACTCAGGGTTTCTCAATTGCTTCTGGTGTCTCAGCGAGTTCCTCAGCTGCACCAATGTCCTCATCAGGCCCCACTCTGCTGAAGACAAAAGCAACAGCTGGACGCGGTCCTCGGCCAAGTCCAAGAAAGAAACAGGTTGCTTTCCAAGTGCCCTCTGATGACGAGGCTTCTGATGAAGAACTTGCAGAAATCATCAGAGACAGACAAGCAAAGGCCGCTAGAGCCAAAGGAACACCTGTGCCCCTGCTTCTGGATCCGAAGAAGATCCTCGACTACATTGACTTATGGCATAAGGATCCAAACACTCCAATGCCTGATCTGCCTCTGACCCCTGGTCAAAGTCATATCCTAACCCATTTCATCGCTCAAGAGAAATGGAAGTTTGAAAAGGCTCGTGAGATAAAGAGAGCACAAGCCAGAAAGGAGAAGCTTCTGAAGAAGAACATTGTCAGACTAACTCCTGAAGAACTTCTCAAGGCTCAATCTGAGATCCAAGCCCTCAGCAAAGATTTCGATGCATACCATGCTGATTGGCAAGGAGCCAAAGTGAGATTCGTCAATTTGACGAAGAAAATGACAACTGTTGCAGCCTCATCGCAACAAGAAAATCCTCAGGCTGCAGACTTTGCTCAGCCTGCTGAAGAACATGCCAGCACTGCTGATGACTTTCAGCCTGCTGATGAGAATACAAGTTCCAGGGCTGATGACTCCATTCCAGCCACTGAAGAAATTCCCAGGGCATCCACTAGTGGTGCGCCTGAAGAAACTGAAGAGATCAGGGCAACTGCACCAGTTGCGCCTGAAGAAAATGAACCACAGTCCTCAGCTCCTCCTGCGCCAACACCAACTCCAATTCTTCCTTCTGCTTATGAAGTGAAGAAGACCAAGGCTGCAGAGCAAGCTGCAGTGAAGAAAAGGAAGGCACCAGCTGCGTCAAATTCTTCGGCCGTGAAGAAAATGAAGCCAATGACCAGCTCACTTGAAAATCCTATTGATGCCATTCCGATTTCCTCCATGTCATCAAAGGAAATTGTTCCTTATGGAGAAGACTACAAGATCCCAAGCAGATCTGATGAAGAAAATTATTCTGTTGCTACCTCAGAGCAGTTTGATGAAGAAATTGAAGTGGAAACATTCCCTTCAACGCCAGTCGTTTCCTCACCTATGCCACAGTTCACAGCTGAAGAGGCTGGTGTTGAGGAAATTGAAAAAGAAGATGAAGATGTGGATATTGGATGCACTACACCAGTAATGAACGATGACTTTTGGGAAAGTCAGCATCCCAATACTCCTCTCTTCACTCCTATTCAACAAATTCCTCAGTCCCCGGCTACAACTGTTCAAATGGGCTCTAAAGAAACTCATCCCACATCGTCTGTTCATGAAGAGATTCCAGCCGTTAGTGCTGAAGAACCTGCTGCTGATCCCCAAACTGCACAAGAAGAGGAACCAGAAATTCCTCAGCCTGAAGCACCTGAGATCGTCATTCCTGAGGTTGTGCTGCAAATCACTAACACTCCTCTGCCCAAACCGAAGAATCCGTTCTCTAGCAAGCAAAAATTCAAGGCTGAAGACTTCTTTTCTGAGCATGTGTTCTTCACTGATTACAATCCATGACTCTGCTCGCATAAGGAAAAGACGTTTCTGGACTGCTACTCAAGCCAACTTCTATTCCTCAGTGCTCTTTGACAAGGACAAAATCTTCGATCATGAGCACATTCCTCATGTGGATATGGAATCTCTGCCGTGCTTTGAGCCAGTCCTCCGAGTTATTCACGATGCAGGACTACTGAATTTCTGCATTGATATCTGTGATTGGAATGAAGAACTCATTCTTCAGTTCTATGCCACTTTGCATATCACCGGAGATGCTGAAGATGTCAATTCATGGGTGCTGGATTGGATGACAGAAAACACTCACTATAAGGCACCAGCAACTGAATTGCTTCGTGTCCTTCCTCTTGATCCTCCCCATGACAGTGCACGTTGCATCTACAATGACCGCGAACTGACAGATCATTATATGCAAGTGCTCATGAAGCCTTTGAAGCCAGGGCAGGCCCCTTGAACCAAATTCCTCGTCAAGGAATTGATGTATGTGCCTCGGACTGTCTATCGAATCCTGACGAAGACAATGAGTCCTATCAAAGGCCATGACTCAAATGATGAAGATGTCGTTGGCATCATGAAGAACATGCTCTTCAACATCATTCATGGCGTTCCCGTCAACTTCCATGATTTCTTCATGAGGACTCTGGCTAATGTTGCTATGTCACCTTTTGAGCTGAAGCCCTATGCGCCTTGGATTATGAGATTCATAAGGGCAAGATCTTCACTGAATTACAGGGCTGACACTCTGAACCATGGTAGCTACTTGCCGCCCATTGAAGTCCTCAAGCGACCAGTTTCATCATCTGATGATAAGGGCAAGGCAGCTGCTGTGATCGATGAAGGCACTCGTCCATTGGATGGTCAATTCCGTCTAGCTACATCTTACTCCACCAATGACGATTCTGCAACACATGACACTGCTGCAAATACATCAGCCAAGCAAAAGCCTCAAGCAACAGCACCCAGGGTTATGACTGACCGTGAGTTACTCCTCAGTCTTCATCAAAAGGTTGATCGCAATCACAAATGGGTGAAACGTCAATTTGCTGCAATTCTTCACAACATGACCTCAACCCATAATGCAGTGAAGAAAAATCAGTATCACCTTCATGAAACCCTCAACCGCACCTGGGTTGTTCTCACTCATGTATATTCCGCGGAAGAACTGAAGACTATGGGTCTCCAGGAAGCATTTGACTGGTCTGCACCACCTCCGAAGAAATTCAAGAGAGTCAAAGTTCCTGATCTGGTGGCCAGTTCTTATTCTTCATCGCGTGAAACTGATGAACATGAAGATTTGGACGACACTGCGGCAGGCCCTACTTCAACAAACAACCCCGACAACGCTGGCGCTCCTCCATCGACTTGAAATTCTTCAGGGGCGTTAGTCCTCAGTTTCGACCCTTTTGGTCATTTGATGACAAAGGGGGAGAAATCTGAGTTAGTCTTCAAGCGGGTTTATATTATGGGCGTTTTTGTTAAGTTACAACTCTCGTTCTTCTGAAACTTTTATTGGATCGAGTTGTAATCTTAAATCCGATGGTGCCCTGATACTTTTGAACGGTGCATTGTGCTCTGACTTTGATGCACTGTGCTCTGATACTTTTGATGTGTTATTCTGCATGCTTATTCCTCATTAATATTATTGCACGCATGCTGAATCTCATCAGGCACCATATTTCATCATGCATTTCAAATTCTTCATATTATATATCAAATGCGTGTATGAATTACAAGATATAGGGGGAGATCTCCATGATTCAATTCTTCAAATGTGCATTGCCTCAAAAGCAAATTCCTCACTATGCACACATTCAGGGGGAGTTCTTCTATATCTTGCAATCAAATTCCTCAATATCAGTCTTTACACTTCATATGTTTATCCCCGTTGAAAACTTAACCTATGTTGTCATCAATCACCAAAAAGGGGGAGATTGTAAGTGCATCTAGTGCCCCTTAGTGATTTTGGTGTATTGAAGACTTATAGGTTAAGTGACTAATGCGTTTGTGAGTGTACACAGGTCTATAAGTCTATGAGGAGTTTGATATTTACAGAGAAAGTCCACCCCTAAACATGAAGTTCTTCGATTGAAGACTTTGATATTCTGAAGACTTTCTGAAGACTTTGAAAGTGAAGAAATTGGTGTGACCTTGAAGACTTGGTATTCATTCGAGGAATATGGAGCGTGAAGACTTTTGTTTTCGTAGTTTCATTTTCTCTTTCTTGAGTCATAGGAAACACCGTACTGTTAAAGGGGGTCGAGGAAATACTAAGGAAAAATTTCCATGTGATGCTCAACTCAAAATCCTACACCTACCAATCCCTTCGAGTGAAGCCATTGGAAATCTCATACAGTTCAGTCAATTTCTTCAGTGACAGAGACGCAGTTCTTCTGGTC
Source organism: Triticum timopheevii (assembly GCA_963921465.1). NCBI lineage: Eukaryota > Viridiplantae > Streptophyta > Magnoliopsida > Poales > Poaceae > Triticum > Triticum timopheevii. The sequence continues at coordinate 408,348,636 of OY997268.1, read as the reverse complement.
ACTTAGGACTTTGCTCTGACTGAGGAGTTAGGAATTCGCCAGTGCGAATTACCTACACAGTGAGGAACATGATAGCCCTGAGGAATTTGAAAGTCAAATTTCCGACCGTTGCTGTGCTGCGCGCCGACTGTCCAAAATATCTTATCCACCTAACGGTCATATCATTGAAGGGCATTTATGTCTTATCATGTCGGGCTGCTCCCTAGGCTATAAATAGCCGCCCCCTACAACCACTAGTTGGTTGGCTGCTCCGAGAGAACTTGACACTTGTCATCTGAGAGCAACCCATCCTCCGAGGACTTTGAGCGAAAATTATCAAGTGAGGAAAATCCCAAAACCAAACCCCCACAAACCCAAAGTGATTGAGCATCACTGAAGAAATTGATCCTGCGTGGATCCGACGGTTGTTACCTTTGAAGACTGTGCTTCTTCCAGACGGTTAGGCGTCAAGGTCTAGAGCATCCAAGAGGAATTGTGGATCGCCGAGTGACCAAGTCTGTGAAGGTTTGGAAGTCACCTGAAGACTTACCACGAGTGATTGGACGAGGCCTGCATGGTCTTAGTTCAAGGAGAATACGGTGAGGACTGGGTGTCCTGAGTTGCGGCTCAGAGACTGGGTGTCCGGGACTGCGTGTCCTAGAGTTTAAATACTCAGCCGCTCCAACCAGACGTACAACTGAGACAACAGTTGGAACTGGTTTACCAAATCATTGTCTTCACCAACTAACTGGTTCTATTTCCTCAACTCTTTCATTTCCTCATTACTGTGTTGTACATTCTTCATATCTATGCTTGAAGACTTTGACTGAAGACTTTCACAAATTCCTCAGTTCAATTTCTTCAGTCTGTCCGTCTTCATCTTGTTATCCTGTGTTTACGCTTTCTGTACTCTGTGCTAGTTTTCATTTCTTCATGATGACTATGTTTGTATCCTGTTATGTTTACTTCTGAGTACTTATTCCGCTGCAAGTAGTTCTTCGCTAAAGAATTTCCTCACCAGGAAATTCCTCAGTGAAGAATTCGTAAAAATTGCCTATTCACCCCCCTCTAGTCGATATAACGCACTTTCAAAGGGGGAGAAAGCAACCGTGAGTACTCATCCAAAGTACTCGCAAGCAAGGAACTACACTACATATGCATGGGTATATGTGTAAGGAGGCCATATCAGTGGACTGAACTGCAGAATGCCAGAATAAGAGGGGGATAGCTAATCCTGTCGAAGACTACGCTTCTGGCACCCACCGTCTTGCAGCATGTAGAAGAGAGTAGATTGAAGTCCTCCAAGTAGCATCTCCAAGTAGCATCTCCAGTAACATCGCATAGCATAATCCTACCCGGCGATCCTCTCCTCGTCACCCTGTTAGAGAGCGATCACCGGGTTGTATCTGGCACTTGGAAGGGTGTGTTTTATTAAGTATCCGGTTCTAGTTGTCATAAGGTCAAGGTACAACTCCGGGTCGTCCTTTTACCGAGGGACACGGCTATTCGAATAGATAAACTTCCCTGCAGGGGTGCACCACATAACCCAACACGCTCGATCCCATTTGGCCGGACACACTTTCTTGGGTCATGCCCGGCCTCGGAAGATCAACACGTCGCAGCCCCACCTAGGCCTAACAGAGAGGTCAGCACGCCGGTCTAACTCCTATGGCGCAGGGGTCTGGGCCCATCGCCCATTGCACACCTGCACGTTGAGAGGGCGGCCGAAAGCAGAACTAGCCCCCTCAATACAAGAGCAGGCTTACATTCCAATCCGGTGCGCGCCGCTCCGTCGCTGACGTCTAGAAGGCTTCGGCTGATACCACGACGCCGGGATACCCATAACTACTCCCGCGTAGATGGTTAGTGCGTATAGACCAAATGGCCAGACTCAGATCAAATACCCAGATCTCGTTAAGCGTGTTAAGTATCTGCGAACGCCGAACAAGGCCAGGCCCACCTGTCTCCTAGGTGGTCTCAACCTGCCCTGTCGCTCCGCAACAAAGTAACAGTCGGGGGCCGTCGGGAACCTAGGCCCACCTCTACCGGGATGGAGGCACCTGTCCTTTCAGCCCCCTCATCAGAATCACTTGCGGGTACTCAACGAGCTGACCCGACTTTAGTCACCATCTGTATAGTATGCATGTATGTATAGTATATACCCGTGATCACCTCCCAAGTGATCACAGCCCGATAGTATAGCAAGGCCGACTGACAAGAATGTAGGGCCAATGATAAACTAGCATCCTATACTAAGCATTTAGGATTGCAGGTAAGGTATCAACAGATGTAGCAACAATGTCAGGCTATGCATCAGAATAGGATCAACGGAAAGCAGTAACATGCTACACTACTCTAATGCAAGCAGTATAGAGGAGAATAGGCGATATCTGGTGATCAAGGGGGGGGGGGGCTTGCCTGGTTGCTCTGGCAAGAGAGAGGGGTCGTCAACTCCGTAGTCGTACTGGGTAGCAGCGGCGTCGGTCTCGGTTTCTAGCGAGAGAAGAGGGGGGAAGAAACAATAAATACTTAAGCAAACAGATGCATACGATGCATGACATGACAAGTAACGGTGCTAGGGGTGCCCTAACACGGTATGAGGTGACACCGATGAAGGGGGGGAACAACCGGGAAAGTATCCCCGGTGTTTCGTGTTTTCGGTCAGATGAACCGGAGGTGAAATGTTGCAGGTTCACTATGCTAGGGACGCGTGGCGGATGAACGGGCTGCGTATCTGGATTCGTATCGTCGTTCTGAGCAACTTTCATGTACAAAGTTTTTCCATCCGAGCTACGGTTTATTTTATACTAATTTTTAAAGTTTTAAGACATTTTTAGAATTAACAGAATTAATTAAATTCGAAATTGCAAATATGATGTCGGCATGATGTCAGCATGACGTCATCGGTCAACTGTGGACTTTGACTAGTCAACAGACCACTAGGTCCCACATGTCATTCACAGCTAACTAACTAACCAAGTTAATTAGTTTAATTAACAGATTAATTAGGTTAATGTTAATTTAATTAAGTTAATTAATTAATTAATATTTTTAAATATATTTTTTGTCTCCTCCTTTTTTTTATTGATCTGGGTAGTGGGCCCCGTTTGGCAGTGGCCTAGAGGGCCAAACGCGGGCGGGTTAGCGGGCGCGCGGGCGCTGGGCGGAGCCGGGCGTCGGGCGCCAGCCTGCCCGACAGGGCATTGCAGCTAGGAGGCGAAGGCCGTCGGCGCGTGGCTCGTCGCCGGCGGCCATGGCCGGAGCGGGGCGACGCGGCGTGGCCGGTCGAGGTCGGCCAGAGTGCAGGGGGGATGGAGTGGGTGCGGGGCGCATCGGACGCGCGGACTCACAGGCGCGGCCAGGGGCGAGCCCGGGCGCGGCCGCTGGCGGTAGCGACGAGGGAGGAGAAACGGAGGGGCCAGGAGGGGCGCGAGGCAGTGGGGGCGCTGAAGGCCCGGGCGACACACGGGTGCGCGCGGGCGGTGGCCATGGAGACGAGCGCGAGGCGGGACGGTGTGAGGGGCGCACATGCTAGGCGAGGGAGGAGCGGACGGGGGCCGGTCGGCTTGTGCTCATGCATACGGGGACAGGGGAGAGAAGAGGCCAGGGGCCTCACCGGCGTTGATGGGGAGAGGGGGCGCCGAGGCTTGCTGGCGGCCGGCGGGGAAGAGGCCGAGGACGCGAGGTCCGGCGAGGAGGGGGAAACAGGACGGCGGGGAGGTCCGGCGCCGTGGCCTCCGGCGAGCTCTCCATGGGCCGCGGCGTCGAGGCGATCCAGCGACGACAAGGGATCGGGCTCGGGGAAAGTGGTCGGGACGTATCCGGCGATGAGGGCGAGGTGGAGGTGGGACGATGCGGCGACGAGGAGCGCTCGCGGCATCAGCAGGGTCGGGGCACCGAAGTGATGGGGTCGGGGCGCCGCTTCCCCCGATCCAGATCGGGGGGGGGGGGGAGACGCGGGTGTGTGGGGGGGGGGGAAGTGAGGTGGGTCGTGGGTTAGGGTTTCCTCCCTGGTGGGGATATGGAAGGGGGGTGTGTCGGCCGGCTGGGCCAGTCGGCTGGGCCTTTGCCCAGTTGGGCTGGCCAACTGGGCCACAGATGGCCCAGTGGGGGGGTGCCTCTTTTTATTTTTAGTTAGATTTGTCTTTTCCTTTTATTTATTTCACTTTTCTGTTTTATTTCATTTTAATATATTTAGACATTTTCAAAAAGGGTGTTTGTTGCACTATAATCACGTTGGCATTTAACTGCACACTCCGAACATTTTAGTTTAATATTTTGAAAACTTTGTCGCTTGACATTAATTTGAATTTGAATTTGAAAAGGTTTCAAATCATTGCGAGGTTAGCAACAGTAAGAGTGGTGACGTGGCATCATTAACAGAGGTTACTGTAGCTTGATTATCCGGGCGTCACACCAATCTCCCCCTTTTTGGTAATTGATGACAACATATAGATCAAAGCTTTGACAAATGATAATAAGAGTGAAAAACATTGTCGCTTTGAGAAGTATGTGAAAAGCAAGAGCTCCCCCTAAATTTGTGCATAGTTTAAGATTTGCTTTGGACTACAAATGCACAATGAGTTAAGATCATCGGTTACTCTTCCATGTCACATACATCTTGGTGGAGCGCTCAAAATGATAATAATTAAATACATGCACTCATCACCAAGCAAAGTGAATGATCATATAGAGATATAAAAGGATAATGTCATCCAACAAGCATTAAGGTAGCATATGATCAAACACATGATCATCCAAGTATCTCACAAATGGTATAGAGTATCTCAAACAAGCAAATAACAAAGTTCAACCACCAAAAACAAGAGAGAACAAAAAGCAACACTGTCTCTCGAATCCTACGATCTATTCATTTTCTCCCCCTTTGGCAGCAAGTTACCAAAAAGTTCATAAAAAATGCATAGTGCTAGATCGACTCTCAGACTTGGTCTTCAGGTGGTGGTGTAGATAAAACTCCAAGGACGAAGGCATCAGTTGAGGTTGATGGAGCTGATGGAGTGGCTACTGGAGCTGGTGGCACTGAAGCTATTGCTGGTGCAGACGAAGTTGCTCTGGTGTTTGTAACTGGCATTGTAGTAGATCCCTGACTTCTGGGCACTCTAGCAAATGCTTCTGTAGTAGACTTGCCCTTCTTCTCCTGCACTTCATCCTAAAGTTTCTCAACAACTAACTGTATCTCAGTGACCTTCACATCTAAATCATAGAACTTCTGCTCTATGATCCTCTCCAAGCTCTCCTGGTTTTGAGTCAGGGTGGCCAATCCCTTCTCAATCCTCAGAGTGGAGGCAATCGAGTAGCCAAGCTAATCTTGCTTGCTCTTCAGGAAAATCTGAGATGCCTCTTCAGCAGTTGGCATCTTTGCAGCCTTCTCAGCCCTTGCCTTCTCCTTCTTCTCTTGTGCTTGCACAGAAGATGGTTCATTTTCATCCATCACAACAGTGTTGTCCTCAAAGCCTGGGTAGATGGGCATGTGTTCCTTGTCCAAGAGATATGTGCCAGTGCCCATCTTGGAGGTGATTAGCTCCTGGATCTGTGGGGCATACCCACAACTTCTCTTCTGATCAACAGTTGTCCTCTTGATAGTTTTCACAATTAGGATCATGACTATGAACTTTTTAGGCACGTCAAATATGTGAAGCAGGTTAATTGCATGGCCTTTGATCATCTTGTGATCACCTGACTTTGGCAATAGAGTATGCCTGAGGATCCAGTTGATTGTTGGCAAACCTGACAGAAGGTAATGTACTGATCCAAATTTGTGTGTCTCAAGAGCAACATCTGGGATCTCTCTGTACATATGTGCCATGGAGTTGTGATCCTTCTTCTTCTTGGCATAGACATCGAAGTCATCCTCATTCTCCTTAGGATCATTGATCAATTTTTCCCATTCTTCAACTATTGATTGGTACCTAGTACCTTCAGACATCCAGACAATCCTTCCATCTGGGTAGAAATGAGATGTGGAGTAGAACTGCATAATAAGCTCATCATTCCACTTTGTGAGCTTCTGACCAACAAAGTTCTCTACCCCACAAGACTTGAAACTATCATAGACTCCAGGATAGTGTTCTTCATTTTCCCTGATGTACTTCCAGTCCACCCATCTCATATCACAGAATATAGGCTTCTTGTCAAGCAGCACTGTCTCATAGAAGTCTTGTTGTTCCTTTGTATGGAACCTGTAGTCCACAACAGTCCTTCTCCTGACTGCATAGGGATCAGTCAATCTCCACTGTCTGAGTCCTGCATCCTTCCTGAGCTTCATGTCCTCAGCTACTGGATGAGCATCATTGTGATCTGGAATTTTGGGCTTCAACTTCCTCAAGATATGTGACTCATCATCATCTTCTTCTATAGCAGCTTCAGGCACTGGGGCCTTGTTCTTCTCTCCAGTAGGAATATTCCTTGTATTCCTCTTGGGTGCAACTCTGGGTTTTGGTGCAGCTGCCTTGGGAGCTTCTTTGGGCTTTGATGGAGCAGCCCCTGATCTTATAGCATCTCCCATAAGCTTTTGAGCTTTAGGTGCTGGTGCAGCAACCTCTTCCTCTTCTTCTTCAGAGTCTCTCCTCATAGAGGGCTTGCCAAGTACCTTGGCAGTAGTGGTTCTGACTCTCTTCTTCTTCTTGTCTTGGCCAGCAGCTTCATCTTCAGACTCAATGGTGAACTTCATGGTTTCACAGTAGCAACCTTCCTAGGTTTGGAGGTGGGAATTCTCCTTGCAGGTGCTTTGGTCCTCATACCAGGCTTAGTGGCAGCAGTTGTGCCATATTCCTTCTTCAGCACCTTCTTCTTTGAGGTGGCCTCATCCTCAACAGCCACATAGTCCTCATCCTTAGAATCTGAGGTTCTCTTCTTTCTGGCCCTGGTGGCTGCCTTAGGCAAGTTTCTGGGAGTGCTCCTGCTACCATCATCATAGCTGCTAGAGGGACTAGTGCCCTCACTCGTGTGAACTTGCTCCTCAAACTTTTTCTGACTGTCACTCTGATCTGACATGATGCAAACACTGACAGCAGACCCTGTGAATAGATATAGATGAGATAGATGGGATGAGCATCACAAAGTACAGAGGTTTTTGCAAAAGAATGAGTCAAAAACTTAGTTTTAGTTTTCCATAGAAAGCATTTCGGATCTACCAATTTGAAAACTCGGTGATACCGAAGCAGCTTTTGGAACCTAAACTAGTGAACTCGGTCAGACCGAGTCACAGTTCGGTGGCACCAAGACTGCTAGGGTTTCACAAAGTCCTGAACTCGGTCACACCAATTTGCGATTCTCGGTCAGACCGAGAATCACATGTGCAATGGCCTTAGCCAAATCGGTGGAACCGATTTCTACAACTCAGTTGGTCCGAGATGATTTCGGCGGAAACCTAACCCTAAATTTTCAATCCACAACTAAACTACGGAGTGATTTCGCTAGATAGAGTGATCTCAATTGTGGCAAGATACATGGCAAAACAATGTGCTAGGGATCGGAGTGAGATTAGCACAAGGATCAAGTCCATACCCTAAGTGCGGCGATGGACCTGCTACGGTGGCAATGGCGGAGACGATTCCTGTTGTAGCGGCGGAGACCAGCGGCAGGAGGCAGCTGGCGACGAGGAGGACGATCCGGAGACCAGGGAGGCAGAGCAGGCTGAGCGCGGGCGAAGGGGTTCGGAGAAATTTCCAAATTTTGGCCCGGGGATATATATAGCCTGACCCTGTCAGTGTGACCGAGGGGAACAACTCGGTGGCACCGAGATGCATAACTGCAAGTAGTTACTGCAACTCACTGTGACCGAAAAGTTCAAACCGGTTGCACTGAGATTGAAAACCTAGATCGACTTAGTGATCTCGGTATGACCGAAGTGGATGAATCGGTCAGACCAAAACGCACAAAGAAGTTTTGTAAGTTTAAGTCTGACGAATCGGGGACTCCGAGTGCTCCTCACAGAGTGGTTCGAATCTGACTTGATCAAACTTTGTGATGTAGCATGAAGAGAGTTTGAGACAAGAAAAACATAGATAGCTAGAGAGGGTTCTTAGGCATTCTTGTCCATCCACTTGGCAAAAGAAAATAAACCAACCAATCAAAGGAACAAGTGGATTTCCTCGAATGAGTAAATTATGCAATCAACATGCTCACACAATAAAATGGCAAATGAAATATGTGGCAAAGCATGCACAACCAATTCTAGCATCTATCAAGCAATTGGCGATGACTAGGTCATCTATATATGAGTGTATTGACTTAGGACTCAAATGAGAACATTTGATCATTGGTCATACTCATCGTTTAAGCACAAGTGGGGTTACCACTTTTACATAAAGCATCGTTGTGTTCACACCATTAGAGTTGCTTTGACTCAATTCTTAGAGTAAAGCTCCCCCTAGATGTGAGATCCCCCCTAAGAGAGATGAACTAACCTTGGGTTTTGTCGATGATGACTTCATGTAGGTGTTGAAGATGTGGATGCTCAACGTTGATGTAGATCATTTGGAGCAATCCTTTGGAGTGAGTTGCACTTTCAATACCTACACGGGTTAGTCCCACAAGGAACAAACAAGGATATCCATAGACATAGAGTGATGCACACATAAGATGATGTCTATGAAAGCATTAGGTTACCTTGTCCCTTGTCTTACCAACAAGAGGGTTTGTGACTCCATGAACTAGTAAGATGTGGAAGTTGATTGCACTTGTTCTTGCCAAAATGATAAGAGTGAAGTATGTTGGCGGAGTCACCCTCAAGAACTCTCTAGTTCTTCTTCTTCGGGATCCACACCATCTTGATGGGAATCCTTGGAGTTGTAGTCGTACTTGATGAAGTAGAGCTTGATGTAGTCTTGGGAACCCACTTGACTAAGGCCTTAGGAGCTTCTTCAAATGCATCAATCTCCTCTTGAAGCTTATCCTTGCCTTTTTGCTTGTGGTCTTGTGGTGGAAGATCATCTTGAGCTTGTGTCCCTTTGAGAGAAGTAGGATCGTACTTCTCTTGTTGAGGAACAAACTTCGTCTTGGGGTATTGATCTTCTTCCCACTCAAATCCATTGGCATTGAACTTTCGTTCAAAACCAACACCTTGGTTCTTCCGGTGCCTTCCTTGCTTGCGTACAATTTCCTCGGATTGCTTACTCCCGGCAAGGCTTTTGTAAACACCTTTCTCTATAATTCCCTTCAATAAGCTATTTTCTTGCTCAAGTGTAACTTGGCTAAGAGAATCATTAGTGGAATCAAGAGAACTACTAGAAGCAACAACATTGGATTTAGCATGATTATTGTTACTACTAGAGGAAGAATCTTTCTTGTTCTTGTTACTAGACTTGACTTGAGGCATGTAAGTAGATAAGAGTAAACGCTTGGGAATGTAAGAAGAACTTTTCTTGCAAAGATCATCATTGATTGCCTTTAAGAACTCATGCTCTTGCTCAAGGTTGAGCTTTTCAAAGCGTAACTTCTCATGAGTCCTTAAAAGTTCTCGATGATCTTCTAAGATGGTTTCATGAGCTAACTAAGTGTTTAGTTCTTTAGTTAGAAGCTCAATCTTCTTCTTATCATTGTCATTCGTTTTATCTTGATTAGCATGATTAATTGACGTTTCATCATAGTATTCATCACTAGAGTTGTCAACAAGTAAATCATCATCACCTAACAAGTCATCTTCATCACTATTGAAATCAACATACTCGGGGTGTGATAACTTTGGGCCTTTAGCCATGAAGCATCTTCCAAGTCCTTCATTTGGTGAATCAAATATGTCATAGGAGTTGGTTGACACAAGTGCTAGACTGGCAACACCTTCATCTTGATTATATTCGGAGTCGGACTGATAGCTTCTCTCGGAGTGATTGTTGGAGTCGGAGCCGGATACCCATTCACCAACATGAGCTTGATGTCTTTGTTTTGTGTAGCTCCTTGATGACTTGTCCTTCCTTTCAGAATCCTTGCTTCTCCGGGATGTTCTTCATTCATAACGATCATCTCTACTCCTTCTCTCTCTTGGTGGTGATTCTTCTCTTCTACTTCTTCTCTTAGGTGATTCTTTTCTTCTCTTGTAGGGAGCCGTACACTCGTTGGAATAGTGTCCGGGTCTTCCACAATTGTAGCAATTATGCTCTCGACTAGAAGATCTTTTGTCATTGTAGGACCTTGACTTGGAACTTCTTTCCTTGCTTCTACTCTTGTAGAACTTGTTGAAGTTCTTCACCATTAGGCTCAGTTCTTCATTGAAGGTTTGTTTCTCACTTGATGATGTGGGAGCTTCACATGAGGCTTTGTAAGCACCACTTGACTTGTTGTGGAGCTCCTCCTTATCCTTGAGTGACATCTCATGAGCAAAAATTCTTCCAATGACTTCTGTTGGCTTGAGATCTTTGTAATTTGGCATCATTTGATCAATGTGCACACAGTATCATATTTTCCGTCCAAAGCTCTTAGGATCTTCTTGATGATGAATTTGTCGGTCATCTCTTCACTTCCTAAGCCGGCAATCTCATTTGTGATAAGAGCAAGCCTAGAGTACATTTCAGCGACACCTTCACCATCCTTCATTTTGAACTTGTCAAGCTGACTTTGAAGCACATCCAACTTGGATTCCTTGATGGAGTCGGTACCTTCATGCATATCAATCAAAGTATCCCAAATTTCCTTTGCATTCTCAAGACGGCTGATTTTGTTGAATTCTTCGGGGCACAATCCGTTGAAGAGGATGTCACAAGCTTGAGCGTTGTATTGCAGCATCTTCAACTCTTCCGCGGTAGCTTCACGGTTCGGTTCTCTCCCATCAAAGAATTCACATTGCAAGCCAATACACACAATAGCCCAAACGGCGGGGTTATGTCCAAGAATATGCATTTTCATCTTATGCTTCCAACTAGCAAAATTAGTACCATCAAAGTAAGGACCTCTACGGTGATAATTTCCCTTGCTAGACGCCATACTCTCCTAGGTTGTGAAACCAAGGCTATGACTACCAAAAGCCATGGAAATCAAATCAAATGGAGACCAAAGCTCTGATACCACTTGTAGGTTCGAAAGTATGTCTAGAGGGGGGGGGGGGGGTGATTAGACTACTTGACCAACTAAAAACTTATCCTTTTCCCAATTTTAGTTCTTGGCAGATTTTAGCAACTTTGGACAAGTCAAGCAATCTTAACACAATTCAAGCAAGCATGCAAAGAGTATATGAGCAGCGGAAAGTAAAGCATGCAACTTGCAAGAATGTAAAGGGAAGGGTTTGGAGAGTGCAAACGTAATAGGAGACACGGATGTTTTTGTCGTGGTTCCGATAGGTGGTGCTATCGTACATCCACGTTGATGGAGACTTCAACCCACGAAGGGTAATGGCTGCGTGAGTCCATGTAGGGCTCCACCCATGAAGGATCCATGAAGAAGCAACCTTGTCTATCCCACCATGGTCGTCGCCCACAAAGGACTTGCCTCACTAGCGGTAGATCTTCACGAAGTAGGCGATCTCCTTGCCCGTACAAACTCCTTGGTTCTACTCCACAATCTTGTCGGAGGCTCTCAAGTGACACCTAGCCAATCTAGGAGGCACCACTCTCCAAGAAGTAACAAATGGTGTGTTGCTAATGAACTCCTTGCTCTTGTGCTTAAAATGGTAGTCTCCCCAACACTCAACTCTATCTCACGGGATTTGGATTTGGTGGAAAGAAGATTTGAGTCAAAAGCAACTTGGGAAAGGCTAGAGATCAAGATACATATGGTAGGAATGGAATATCTTGGCCTCAACACAAGTGTAGGTGGTTCTCTCTCAGAAAATGTAAGTTGGAAGTGTAGGTTCCTTCTGATGGCTCTCTCCACGAATGAAGAGGAGGTGGAGGGGTATATATAGCCTCCACAGCAATTCTAACCGTTACACACAACTTGCCAATCTCGGTGGGACCAAATTGATAAACCCGGTCGAACTGATTCAGCAAATCTAGTGACCGTTAGGATTTTCGGTGGGACCAACATGCAACTCGGTAGGACCGATATGGTTAGGGTTAGGGCATAACGTAATCTCGGTGAGACTGATTACACAAACTTGGTGAGACCAATTTTGGTAATAAGCTAACCAGAGAGTTGGTCAGGTAAACTCGATGGGACTGATTCGCTCATTTTGGTGGGACCGAAATGTTATGAAAGGGAAACAGAGAGTTTACATTGCAATCCGGTGGGACCGATCACTCATCTTAGTGGGATCGAAACGTTACGAAGGGAAACAGAGAGATTACAATCCCATCTCGGTGAGATAGAGATCCCTATCAGTGAGACCGATTTGCCTAGGGTTTGTGGCAGTGGCTATGACATCTGAACTCGGTGGTGCCGGATAGGAAGAATCGGTGGGACCGAGTTTGACTTTTGGTTTAGGTCATATGTGGATGTGAGAAAGTAGTTGAGGGCTTTGGAGCATATCACTAAGCATTTTGAGCAAGAACCTCATTAAGCAACACCTCATCCCTCCTTGATAGTATTGGCTTTTCCTATAGACTCAATGTGATCTTGGATCACTAAAATAGAAAATCTAGAGTGATACGTCTCCAACGTATCTATAATTTTTGATTGCTCCATGCTACTTTATCTACTGTTTTGGACTATATTTGGCTTTATTTTCCACTTTTATATTATTTTTGGGACTAACCTATTAACCGGAGGCCCAGCCCAGAATTGTTGTTTTTTGCCTATTTCAGTATTTCGAAGAAACGGAATATCAAACGGAGCCAAACGGAATGAAACCTTCGGGAACGTGATTTTCTCATCAGGTAAGATCCAGGAGACTTGGACCCTCCATCAAGAAAGCCACGAGGCTATCACGAGGGTGGAGGGCGCGCCCTCCCCCTGGGCGCGCCCCCTGCCTCGTGGGCCCCTCGAAGCTCCACCGACGTACTCCTTTCTCCTATATATACCTATGTATCCCCGTATGATCAGAACAGGAGCCAAAAACCTAATTCCACTGCCACAACCTTCTGTATCCACGAGATCCCATCTTGGGGCCTGTTCCGGAGCTCCGCCGGAGAGGGCATCCACCACGGAGGGCTTATACATCAATACCATAGCCCCTCCAATGAAGTGTGAGTAGTTTACTTTAGACCTTCGGGTCCATAGCTAGTAGCTAGATGGCTTCTTCTCTCTTTTTGGATCTCAATACAATGTTCTCCCCCTCTCTCGTGGAGATCTATTCGATGTAATCTTCTTTTTGCGGTGTGTTTGTTGAGACCGATGAATTGTGGGTTTATGATCCAGTATTATCTATGGAAAATATTTGATTCTTCTCTGAATTCTTTTATGTATGATTGAGTTATCTTTGCAAGTCTCTTCGAATTATCCGTTTGGTTTGGCCAACTAGATTGGTAGTTCTTGCAATGGGAGAAGTGCATGGCTTTGGGTTCAATCTTGCGGTGTCCTTACTCAGTGACAGAAGGAGTTGCAAGGCACGTATTGTATTGTTGCCATCGAGGATAACAAGATGGGGGTTTTATCATATTTGCATGAATTTATCCCTCTACATCATGTCATCTTGCTTAAGGCGTTACTCTGTTTTTAACTTAATACTCTAGATGCATGCTGGATAGCGGTCGATGAGTGGAGTAATAGTAGTAGATGCAGAATCGTTTCGATCTACTTGTAATGGACGTGATGCCTATATATACATGATCATTGCCTAGATATACTCATAACTATGCTCAATTCTGTCAATTGCTCAACAGTAATTTGTTCACCCACCGTAGAATACTTATGCTCTTGAGAGAAGCCACTAGTGAAACCAATGGCCCCCGGTTCTATTCTCATCATATCAATCTATATCACTTTATTTACTTGCTTTGTTTTTTACTTTGCCTTTACTTTTTACTCTGCATCTTTATATCAAAAATACCAAAAATATTATCTCTATCAGATCTCACTCGCGTAAGTAACCGTGAAGGGATTGACAACCCCTAAGAGTTGGTTGCGAGTTGCTATCGTGTTGTGCAGGTACGAGGGACTTGCGCGTGACCACCTACTGGATTGATACCTTGGTTCTCAAAAACTGAGGGAAATACTTACGCTACTGTGATGCATCACCCCCTCCTCTTCGGGGAAAACCAACGCTAGCTCGAGACGTAGCAAGAAGGATTTCTGGCGCCGTTGCCGGGGAGGCTTACGCAAAAGTCAATATACCAAGTACCCATCACAATCCCTATCTCTCGCATTACATTATTTGCCATTTGCCTCTCATTTTCCTCTCCCCCACTTCACCCTTGCCATTTTATTCGCCCTCTCTTTCCCAATCTCCTCCTCTCTTTCCCGTTTGCTTTTTTCCCGTTTGCCTTTTGTTTACTCGCGTGTTAGTTTGCTTGTTTGTCATGATGGCCTTACCTAAATTTGGTGATCTTCACCCTAAAAGGCTAGAGGAGATCGAAAACAATGTCAGGAAATTTGTGGTTTTGCAATTTGAGCATAATAATTTCTTTAGAAACGAGCTTAATGAACAAAAGAGTTTTATGAGTTATATGAATAAAGAGCTCGGTGATATGTCCAAAGAATTTGATGGCATAAGAGCCCAAATTGCTCGTCTTGAAAAGATGACAGCTGAAATTTCGGATATGCACGCCACCTTAGTCAATAAGATGGCCGCTAAACCGAATCCCTATGAAAATCAAGATGAAGATCTAAAAGTTATTGATGCGTCCCCCATTAAATCTTTGTTTTGCAATATGAATCTTGATGAATCTGAATATGATCTTCCTTTACCTAGAAAGCGTTCTAAGAATTCGGAGTTTCTAGATCTTGATGATGAAATTGATGAAAGTAGGATTGAAATAAATAGAAACCGTGATGTTGCTAAACCTACTATTTTGGATCTCAAGGAATTTAATTATGAAAATTGCTCTTTGATTGGTTGTATTTCCTTGTTGCAATCCGTGCTAGAATCTCCTCATGCTTATAGTCAAAACAAGGCCTTTACCGAACATATTATTGATGCTTTGATGCAATCTTATGAAGAAAAACTTGAGATGAAAGTTTCTATCCCTAGAAAACTCCATGATGAGTGGGAACCTACCATTAAAATTAAAATTAAAGACTTTGAGTTTCATGCTTTATGTGATTTGGGTGCTAGTGTCTCTACTATTCCCAAAACTTTATGTGATTTGCTAGATTTCTGTGATTTTGATGATTGCTCTCTAAACTTGCATCTTGCGGATTCCACTATTAAAAAGCCTATGGGAATAATTAATGATGTTCTTATTGTTGCAAATAGGAATTATGTGCCCATAGATTTTATCGTTCTTGATATAGATTGCAATCCTTCATGTCCTATTATTCTTGGTAGACCTTTCCTTAGAACGGTTGGTGCAATTATTGATATGAAGGAAGGGAATATTAGATTCCAATTTCCTTAAAGAAGGGAATGGAACACTTTCCTAGAAAGAAAATAAAATTACCATATGAATCTATCATGAGAGCCACTTATGGATTGCCTACCAAAGATGGCAATACCTAGATCTATCCTTGCTTTTATGCCTAGCTAGGGGCGTTAAACGATATCGCTTGTTGGTAGGCAACCCAATTTTATTTTGTGTTTTTTTGTTTTTGCTTCTGTTTAGGAATAAATAATCCATCTACCTTCTGTTTGGATGTGGTTTTATGTTTTAATTAGTGTTTGTGCCAAGTAAGACCTATAGGATAACCTACGATGATAGTTGATTTGATTCTGCTCAAAAACAGAAACTTTGCGCGCACGAATTTAGTTATGATAAATCTCAGGAACGTGATTTTGCGTTGATTCTTTTTGCTGATGATCAATAAACTAATTTTCCAGGACTTCCTATTTTGGTAGAATTTTTAGAGTTCTAGAAGTTTGTGTTAGTTACAGATTACTACAGACTGTTCTGTTTTTGACAGATTCTGTTTTTCGTGTGTTGTTTGCTTATTTTGATGAATCTATGGCTAGTAAATTAGTTTATAAACCATAGAGAATTTGGAATACATTAGGTTTAACACCAATATAAATAAAGAATGGGTTCATTACAGTACCTTGAAGTAGTCTTTTGTTTTCTTTCTCTAACGGAGCTCACGAGATTTCTGTTGAGTTTTGTGTTGTGAAGTTTTCAAGTTTTGGGTGAATTCTTTTGATGGATTATGGAACAAGGAGTGGAAAGAGCCTAAGCTTGGGGATGCCCATGGCACCCCCAATATAATACAAGGACACCAAAAAGTCAAAGCTTGGGGATGCCCCGGAAGGCATCCCCTCTTTCGTCCACTTCCATCGGTAATTTACTTGGAGCTATATTTTTATTCACCAATATGATATGTGTTTTGCTTGGAGCGTCTTGTATTATTTGTGTCATTGCTTGTTAGTTTACCACAATCATCCTTTCTGTACACACCTTTTGAGAGTGCCATATATGAATTGAAATTCGTTAGAATACTCTATGTGCTTCACCTATATCTTTTGAGCTTGATAGTTTTGCTCTATGTGCTTCACTTATATCTTTAGAGCATGATAATTTTTGCTCTAGTTCTTCACTTAGATCTTTTAGAGCACGGTGGTGGATTTGTTTTAAAGAAGCTTGATCTCTCATGCTTCACTTAGATTATTTTGAGAGTCGTTAATAGCATGGTAATTTGCTTAATGTTAATATACTTGGTATTCAAGATATGTGAAACTTTCTTTTAAGTGGGTTGAATACTAAGATAAGTTTGATGCTTGATAATTGTTTTGAGATATGGAGGCGATAATATCAAAGTCGTGCTAGTTGAGTAGTTGTGAATTTGAGAAATACTTGTGTTGAAGTTAGCAAATCCTGTAGCATGCACGTATGGTTAAAGTTGTGTAACAAATTTGAAACATGAAGGGTACCTGGCTTGTGCATCCTTATGAGTGGCAGTCGGGGACGAGCGATGGTCTTTTCCTACCAATCTATCCCCCTAGGAGCATGCGCGTAGTACTTGATTTTTGATGACTTCTAAATTTTTGCAATAAGTATATGAGTTCTTTTGACTAATGTTGAGTCCATGGATTATACACACTCACACCTTTCCGCCATTGCTAGCCTCTTCAGTACCGTGCATTGCCCGTTCTCACCTTGAGAGTTGGTGCAAACTTCGCCGGTGCATCCAAACCCCGTGATACGATACGCTCTATCACACATAAACCTCCTTACATCTTCCTCAAAACAGCCACCATACCTACCTATCATGGCATTTCCATAGCCATTCCGAGATATATTGCCATGCAACTTCCACCATCATCATCGTGACATGCATTACTTTTGTCATACTGCCATTGCCCTGATCTTGTAGTTGATATCATATTTGTGGCAAAGCAACCAGGCATTATTTTCCATACATGTCACTCTTGATTCATTGCACCATCCCGGTACACCGCCGGAGGCATTCATATAGAGTCATATCTTGTTCTAAGTTTCGAGTTGTAATCCTTGTGTTGTAATCAATAGAAGTGTGATGATCATCATTATTAGAGCATTGCCCAAAGAAAAGAAAAAAAAGAGAAAGGCCAAAAAAAGGAAAGGCCCCAAAAAAAGAAAGGCCAAAATAAAAAAAAGAAAGGCCCAAAAAAAGAAAATAAAAAAAGGGGCAATGCTACTATCTCTTTTTCCACACTTGTGCTTCAAAGTAGCACCTTGTTCTTCATGTAGTGAGTCTCATATATTGTGCTTCAAAGTAGCACCATGTTTTTCAATTAGTGAGTCTCATAAGTAGTCTTGTTTATACTAGTGGGAATTTTTCATTATAGAACTTGGCTTGTATATTCCTACGATGGGATTCCTCAAATGCCCTAGGTCTTCGTGAGCAAGCAAGTTGGATGCACACCCACTAGTTTTCTTTTGTTGAGCATTCATAGCTCTAGTGCATCCGTTGCATGGCAATCCCTACCCGCTCACATCGATATCTATTGATGGGCATCTCCATAGCCCATTGATACGCCTAGTTGATGTGAGACTTTCTCCTTTTTGTCTTCTCCACACAATCCCCATCATCATATTCTATTCCACCCATAGTGCTATATCCATGGCTCACGCTCATGTATTGCGTGAAGGTTGAAAAAGTTTGAGATTATTTAAGTATAAAACAATTTCTTGGCTTGTCATCGGGGGTATAGAAGTTGGGAACATCTTTGTGTGACGAAAATGAAGCATAGCCTAACTATATGATTTTGTAGGGATGAACTTTCTTTTGCCATGTTATTTTGAGAAGACATGATTGCTTTGATTAGTATGCTTGAAGTATTATTTTTTTTGTGTCAATATGAACTTTTGTCTTGAATCTTTCGGATCTGAATATTCATACCATGATTAAGAAGATTTACATTGAAATTATGCCAAAGTATCACTCCGCATCAAAAATTCTTTTTTATCATTTACCTACTCGAGGACAAGCAGGAATTAAGCTTGGGGATGCTTGATACGTCTCCAACGTATCTATAATTTTTGATTGCTCCATGCTACTTTATCTACTGTTTTGGACTATATTGGGCTTTATTTTCCACTTTTATATTATTTTTGGGACTAACCTATTAACCGGAGGCCTAGCCCAGAATTGCTGTTTTTTGCCTATTTCAGTATTTCGAAGAAACGGAATATCAAACGGAGTCCAAACAGAATGAAACCTTCGGGAACGTGATTTTCTCATCAGATAAGATCCAGGAGACTTGGACCCTCCGTCAAGAAAGCCACAAGGCTGTCACGAGGGTGGAGGGCGCGCCCTCCCCCTGGGCGCGCCCCCCTGCCTTGTGGGCCCCTCGAAGCTCCATCGACGTACTCCTTTCTCCTATACATACCTATGTATCCCCGTATGATCAGAACATGAGCCAAAAACCTAATTCCACCGCCGCAACCTTCTGTATCCATGAGATCCCATCTTGGGCCCTATTCCGGAGCTCCGCCGAAGAGGGCATCCACCACGGAGGGCTTCTACATCAACACCATAGCCCCTCCAATGAAGTGTGAGTAGTTTACTTCAGACCTTCGGGTCCATAGCTAGTAGCTAGATGGCTTGTTCTCTATTTTTGGATCTCAATACAATGTTCTCCCCCTCTCTCGTGGAGATCTATTCGATGTAATCTTCTTTTTGCGGTGTGTTTGTTGAGACCGTTGAATTGTGGGTTTATGATCCAGTATTATCTATGGAAAATATTTGATTCTTCTCTGAATTATTTTATGTATGATTGAGTTATCTTTGAAAGTCTCTTCAAATTATCCATTTGGTTTGGCCAACTAGATTGGTAGTTCTTGCAATGGGAGAAGTGCATGGCTTTGGGTTCAATCTTGCGGTGTCCTTACTCAGTGACAGAAGGAGTTGCAAGGCACGTATTGTATTGTTGCCATCGAGGATAACAAGATGGGGTTTTTATCATATTGCATGAATTTATCCCTCTACATCATGTCATCTTGCTTAAGGCGTTACTCTGTTTTTAACTTAATACTCTAGATGCATGTTGGATAGCGGTCGATGAGTGGAGTAATACTAGTAGATGCAGAATCGTTTCGATCTACTTGTAACGGACGTGATGCCTATATACATGATCATTGCCTAGATATACTCATAACTATGCTCAATTCTGTCAATTGCTCAACAGTAATTTGTTCACCCACCGTAGAATACTTATGCTCTTGAGAGAAGCCACTAGTGAAATCTATGGCCCCCGGGTCTATTCTCATCATATCAATCTATATCACTTTATTTACTTGCTTTGTTTTTACTTTGCCTTTACTTTTTACTCTGCATCTTTATATCAAAAATACCAAAAATATTATCTCTATCAGATCTCACTCTCGTAAGTAACCGTGAAGGGATTGACAAGCCCTAAGCGTTGGTTGCGAGTTGCTATCGTGTTGTGCAGGTACGAGGGACTTGCGCGTGACCTCCTACTGGATTGATACCTTGGTTCTCAAAAACTGAGGGAAATACTTACGGTACTGTGCTGCATCACCCCCTCCTCTTCGGGGAAAACCAACGCTAGCTCGAGACGTAGCATAGAGTCTTGAGCTTTGAGCTTGAGCCAATCCTTTTGTCCTTAGCATTTTGAGGGGTCCACTTTTCTCATCCATGCCATGCCAATCGTTGAGCTTTCCTGAAATATTTATCTTGAAATAGCATTAGCTCAATGAGCTATATGTTGTTAGGAATTAGACAAACCACCTAGGGATAGTTGCAATTTCAGACACCGGAATGGTTTCGGGAAGTATCGGATAAGTTTCGGAGTAACAGGAGGTTACCGGAACCCCCCGAGGGACTATTGGGCTTTCATGGGCCCTAGTGGAGAGAGGATGCCAGCGGCCAGGTGGAGGCGCGCGCCCCCAAGTCCAAACCGAATTGGACTAGGGGTGGGGGCGCGACCCCCTTTCCTTCTTCTCCTCCACCTCTTTCCCCTTCCCCCTTCTCTGGAAAGGAAGGGGGAATCCTACTAGGACTGTGAGTCCTAGTAGGACCCCCCCTTGGCGCGCCCCCTCTAGGCCGACCGCCCCCTCCTCTCCTCCTTTATATACGGGGGCAGGGGGCACCCCAAAGGCACAACATTGCCTTAACCGTGTGCGGTGCCCCCCTCCACCGTTTACTCCTCCGATAGTATCATCATAGTGCTTAGGTGAAGCCCTGCGCGGATCACATCATCAACACCGTCATCACGCTGTCGTGCTGATGAAACTCTCCCTCGACCCTCTGCTGGATCAAGAGTTTGAGGGACGTCATCGAGCTGAACGTGTGCTGAACTCGGAGGTGTCGTACATTTGGTGCTAGATCGGTTGGATCGTGAAGATGTTCGACTACATCAACCGCGTTAATATAACGCTTCCGCTTTCGGTCTACGAGGGTACGTGGACACACTCTCCCCCTCTCGTTGCTATGCATCTCCTAGATAGATCTTGCGTGATCGTAGGATTTTTTAAATTACATGCTATGTTCTCCAACAGTGGCATCCGAGCTAGGTCTATGCGCAGATGATTTGCACGAGTAGAACACAAAGAGTTGTGGGCGATAATAGTCATACTGCTTACCACCAACGTCTAACTTTGATTTGGTGGTATTGTTGGATGAAGTGGCCCAGACCGACATTACATGACCGCGTTCGTGAGACTGGTTCTACCGATGTGCTTTGCACATAGGTGGCTGGCGGGTGTCTGTTTCTCCAACTTTAGTTGAATCGAGTTTGACTACGGCCGGTCCTTGTTGAAGGTTAAAACAACACACTTGACGAAAAATCGTTGTGGTTTGATGCGTAGGTAAGAACGGTTCTTGCTAGAAGCCCGTAGCAGCCCCGTAAAACTTGCAACAACAAAGTAGAGGACGTCTAACTTGTTTTTGCAGGGCATGTTGTGATGTGATATGGTCAAGACATGATGTGATATAAATTGTTGTATGAGATGATCATGTTTTGTAACAAAGTTATCGGCAACTGGCAGGAGCCATATGGTTGTCGCTTTATTGTATGAAATGCAATCGCCATGTACTTTCTTTACTTTATCACTAAGCGGTAGCGATAGTCGTAGAAGCAATAGTTGGAGAGACGACAATGATGCTACGATGGAGATCAAGGTGTCAAGCCGGTGACAATGGAAATCATGACGATGCTTTGGAGATGGAGATCAAAGGCACAAGATGATGATGGCCATATCATGTCACATATTTTCATTGCATGTGATGTTTATCTTTTATGCATCTTATTTTGCTTAGTATGGCGGTAGCATTATAAGATGATCCCTCACTAAATTTCAAGGTATAAGTGTTCTCCCTAAGTATGCACCGTTGCTACAGTTCGTCGTGCCGAGACACCACGTGATGATCGGGTGTGATAAGCTCTACGTTCACATAGTTTTGCACGTGCAGAATACTCAGGTTAAACTTGACGGGCCTAGCATATGCAAATATGGCCTCGGAACACAGAGACCGAAAGGTCGAACGTGAATCATATAGTAGATATGATCAACATAGAGATGTTCACCATTGAAAACCACTCCATCTCATGTGATGATCGGACATGGTTTAGTTGATATGGATCACGTGATCATTTAGATGACTAGAGGGATGTCTATCTAAGTGGGAGTTCTTTAGTAATATGATTAATTAAACTTTTAATTTATCATGAACTTAGTCCTGATAGTTTTTTGCATATCTATGTTGTTGAAGATCAATGGTCTGTGCTACCGTTCCCTTGAATTTTAATGCGTTCCTAGAGAAAGCTAAGTTGAAAGATGATGGTAGCAACTACACGGACTGGGTCCATAATTTGAGGATTATCCTCATTGCTGCACAGAAGAATTACATCCTTGAAGCACCTCTAGGTGCAAGGCCTGCTGGAGGAGCAGATGCTGATGTTATGAACGTATGGCAAGCTCGATCTGATGACTACTCGATAGTTCAGCGTGCCATGCTTGACGGCTTATACTCGGGACTTCAAAGACATTTTGAACGTCATGGAGCACATGAGATGTTCCAAGAGTTGAAGTTAATATTTGAAGCAAATGCCTGAGTTGAGAGATATGAAGTCTCCAACAAGTTCTATAGCTGCAAGATGGAGGATAATAGTTCTGTCTGTGAACACATACTCAGAATGTCTGGGTACCATAACCACTTGACTCAGCTGAGAGTTAATCTTCCTGATGATAGTGTCATGGGAAGAGTTCTTCAATCACTACCACCAAGCTATAAAGGCTTCGTGATGAACTATAATATGCAAGGGATGGAAAAGACAATTCCCGAGCTCTTCGCAATGCTAAAGGCTGCAGAGGTAGAAATCAAGAAGGAGCATCAAGTGTTGATGGTTAACAAGACCACTAGTTTCAAGAAAAAGGGCAAAGGGAAGAAGGGGAACTTCAAGAAGAATAGCAAGCAAGTTGCTACTCCCGGGAAGAAGCCCAAGTCTGGACCTAAGCCTGAAACTTAGTGCTTCTACTGCAAAGGGACTGGTCACTGGAAGCGGAACTGCCCCAAGTATTTGGCGGATAAGAAGGATGGCAAAGTGAAAGGTACATTTGATATACATGTTATTGATGTGTACCTTACTAATGCTCGTAGTAGCGCCTGGGTATTTGATACTAGTTCTGTTGCTCATATTTTGTGACGCCCGGATAATTAGGCTACAATAATCCCGCGTTAACGATGCCATGTCACCTTGGTTACTGCTGATAATCTTGCGTTAGTTCAAAATAGATTCAAATTCAAAATTCGAATTAAAGTTAAAACAATTAAAGTTTTCAAAAGTCAAAACTAAAATGTTTGATGTGTTGAAAATATTCCCTAACTATTTGTCATGAAGAAACCATGTTTTTATATAAGTCCTATATATTTAACATGAGCAAAAACAGAAAAGAAATATAAATAAAAAAAGAAAGAAAAACAAAACAGGAAAAAAAACTAAACCCCCTCTCCTTGGGCTCGGCCCAACTGGCCACCCTGGCCCAGCCGGCCCGCCCATTCCCCATCCCCACTTAACCCCCGAAACCCTAACCGCTCCCCCGTCACCCCATACCCCCACTCTGTCGACCCCCTCTTCCTCCTCTGCCCCCCTGATTGGATCGGGAAGATCGAACCGCGTTGCCGCCGATCTCCGTCGCCACCACGCCAGCGCCCCTTGCTGGACCTCGCCGGCCTGCCTCCACCTCCTCGCCGGCTTGCCTCCTCTTTGGCGTCGTCATCTCCGTCGCCCTCCCCACGCCCCATTTCTCGTGCCCTACTCCTCCCCTATGAGCACCCCTCCCTCCTCTCTCTGCTGCCGCGCGCCCGCTCCACCGCGGCCGCGCGCTCTCCTCCGTGCTCGGCTCTGCCGCCCGGCCGCTCGCCCCACGCCCCGCCTCCGCCTCTGAGCCCACAGGATACCGCCACACCGGCGGCCAGCTCCGACGCCCCACCGCGCACTCCCCTGCCCACGTCACCGCCCCGCTCGCCTGCTCCTCCGGGCTACCTCCCTATTCGGCCACCACAACCACCGCGGCCCCCGCTCTGCTCGGCCCGCCCGTCGCCCCCCGCGGCACACACCGCCCGTCCGCGCGACCCCTCGCCGGCACCGCCTTCCACTACCGCTCCGACCACCCCTCCGCCGCCTCCCTGGCTCCGGCCGCCGACCCCGGCGTGTGCCGTGCGGGCCCAACGCTCCTCGGGCCGCACCCGTTCGGTCACACGCCCGGCGCCCGCTGCCCGTGTCGCCCGTGTCACCCGTTTGCCGGCTAGGCTCCCCCCGAGCCACTGACATGCGGGGCCCACGCCCCTGGAACTTAAAAAAAATAAAGAAAATAAAAAAATAATAATTAAATTAATTAACTTAATTAAGCCTACCTAAACACCTAAGTCTCTAGTCCAGGTTTATCGCTTATTCAGGTTTCGTCTGCAGCGAGTCTGGCCGAGGTTTCCACATACGGCCCCAAACGATGTACAGGGTTTCGAGACACCTAACGGGTGCCCGGCATACCCGGCCACGTACCTACCGCATCACAGCCCACCCCGCGGGTCAGCGCTGCCCACGGCCTCTAGTAAGCTACAAACACCAGAAACTACTTGTAACTCCTGGACAGAGGACTAGGGTGGATAAGAAGTCGAGCGAGTCAATTAAGGATCCCAATTTATGGTAGTAGCTGATTCT
This sequence comes from Triticum timopheevii, assembly GCA_963921465.1. Classification (NCBI taxonomy): domain Eukaryota; kingdom Viridiplantae; phylum Streptophyta; class Magnoliopsida; order Poales; family Poaceae; genus Triticum; species Triticum timopheevii. The sequence continues at coordinate 408,324,077 of OY997268.1, read as the reverse complement.
TAAATCACATATACAGATCTCGGTGCTTAAGACGGTTCCAATGAAACAACCCACCATGTACTCCTACATGGCCTCTCATTGATACCTTTACCAAATCGTGTTCAACACATCACTCTCATTACCGACATGATCATTTCACTCTAGCCCATCACCCAAATGAACCAGACCTGACACGACTCTAAGCATAGCAGGCATAGCAAGGTAGGAAACACATACACATGGCTCAATCAACTCCTACACATGCTAGTGGGTTTCAGCTAGTTACTGTGGCAATGACAGGTCATGCAGAGGAAATGGGTTCAACTACCATAGCACACAGAAGTTTGAAACGTGTTGTCTTAATGCGGTAAAAGAGAGAAGAGGCGAGAACATGGGATTGTATCGATATGATCAAATGGTTGGTTGCTTGCCTTGAGGGTCCGTGGACTGGTATTGCTCCTTGTTTGGATACTCGCGATACTCTTCGGGGGCAGAACCTGCCGCAGAGAGCACCGATATACAATCATCACCAAACAATGTGCAACAATATGATGCATGCATAGACATGGTAAAATGAGTGTATTGGGCTAATGCAACTAAGACCAGATGGGTTTGGACCATTTTGAATCAAAGATTCAAGTTCCAAGCTCATATATGGCCCTTAATAGTGCTTTATCATGTTCTGCACTAAATAGCAGGTTAACTTGCTTAAACATGCATGAAACCAGTATAGATGGATAGATTGGATTTTTCCGATCATTTTTCATATATAACACTTTGCATTTGGAGCTACAGATTAATTTCTATGAATTTCTGAAGTTTGTAGCATTTTCTGGAATTTCCTGTATAAGAATAAAATCCAGTAAATGAATTGTTGCGTCAGGGTGACGTCAACAGTCAACGGGGATGGTCCAGGTCAAACCTTACCAGTGGGTCCCGCATGTCAGTGTCATTAGACTAACTAGTTTTAGTTAGTACTAACCCTAGGTTAATTAGCACGGTTGGGCCCCACCTGTCATTGACCCAGGGGGTCAAACTGGGTCCACCCGGGGTCAAACTTGGTCAGTGGGTCAAACTCGCCGGCGTTTAGCCTCTGGCGAGGCCAAACGCGATGGGGCAGTGTGGGATTCGTGCTCCGGTGACCAAAAAGCGGCGGAGGGCATCTACGTGTAGCTAGGGACGAGCCGCGTCTTGTGGTGGCGGTGGTTGGGCTCGGGGTCGTCGGAAATGGCGCCGGCGATGACCTTGGCGGCTGCCGAAGCTCGAGCGAGCTCGGGCTAGGAGGCACGGCAAGGAGCGTGGAGTAGTACTATGGGCTCTTGGAGGTGCGGTGAGGCTAACGGGCAGGGTGGCGTGGCCGTTGGGTGGACGGAGTCTCGGCGGCGACGAGCTCGGCGGTGGCGCGCGCGGTTGAGCTCTGTGCGGTTGCTACGGTGCTCGAGAGCAGGAACAGAGAGGATGGGGAGGTAGCTAGGCTCATGGTGGTCACGGCGGAGCAGACGGCGAGGTCGGGGATGAGCTGCTGCAGCGGTGATGGTGAAAGGGATCTCCGGCGACGGGCGGTGAAGACGAGGTCGGTGGAGGCGGTGCAGAGCGTGCAAGCGCTCGGGGCTCGGCTAGCTCGACAGAGCGGACGACGGTGGAGCTCATGGACACTGTGGAGCGGCGCATGGACAACAGTGGGCGCGGCTACTATGGCGGTGTGGCGGTAGCTGCTTCGGCCATGGCGGGAGAGGGCGAGAGAGAGGACAGGGGGGAGAATGAGATGTCCAGGGGCTCGGGGCGGCGCCGAGGAGGCCCTTCGAGGCGTCGCGTTGGCGCGGGCGACGCAGGCAGGCATGAAGGTGGCGTGGCGAGCTCGGCGGCGTCGCGGTGTACCTCCTCTGCCTACTGGCAGAGGTAGGTGGTGACTGGCACGGGCCAGGTGGGCCGGCCCAGTGGAGGTAAGTGGCCACTGGCCTTTCTCTCTCTCTCTTTTGTCATTCAATTTGTTTTTCTATTTTTCTGTAAATGTTTGGCTTTATTAAAAATAGCTAGACATTTCCAAAAATCCTGGAAATAATTAGGGGCTTTGTTTAGATTATTTCCAACAGCCCACATTTATTTCCAGAATTATTTGAGCATTTAAAATATTTTATATTATTTAAATGCCCAAACTCAAATAACTATTGATTTAATCCAGTGACCTTATGTGTTCTAGAAAAATGTGAACCAATTTTGGCAGAGGTTCTAACCCAAGACAAAAATAATGGACATTTTAGAAGGGCATTTCAGGTTCATTGAAATTATTTTTAGTAAACCCTAGTTGGTTTCAGGGGGGCTGGGGGTTCTGTCACCCCCATTTCCAGTTTCTGATGAAAGGTAAACATGATGCAACACTCTAATGCATGAACTAGCTAGGGTGTGACAACTCACACCCACTCGGAAAAATCTCGTCCCGATATTTAGGATCCTTCGGAAAGAAGGCGGGATACTCAAGTCGAAGACGATCCTCCCTTTCCCAGGTTGCTTCTTTCTCAGAATGGTGCGACCATTGAACCTTGAGAAACTTGATATTATGACGTTGAGTGGTACGCTCAGCTTGATCGAGGATACGAACGGGGTACTCTCGATACTTGAGATTGTCTTGAAGATCAAGCGTTTCATGGTCCACTCCATGGATAGGATCCGTGAAGCAAGGCCTGAGTTGAGAGACGTGGAAGACATCGTGGACTCTGGAGAGATGCGGAGGTTGTTCCAATTAGTAGGCAACGTCTCCTTGTTTGGCAAGAATGCGAAAGGGTCCAATGTAGCGAGGAGACAATTTGCCTTTGATACCGAAGCGATGGGTTCCCTTCAGAGGAGTAACCCAAAGGTAAGCCTTCTCGTCAACCTGAAAAGTCATAGCCTTTTCGATCATATTGGATCTTTTGACGAGATTGGGCTATTTTCAACTTTTCACGCACGATGCGAACTTGCTCTTCTGCTTCCTGGATCATATCCGGGCCAAAGAATTGTCTTTCCCCGGTTTCTGACCAGTTAAGAGGCGTTCAACACCTTCGTCCATAGAGAACTTCAAAAGGGGCTTTACCCAACCTGGATCGATAGCTGTTGTTATAAGCAAATTCGACAAATGGAAGGCATTTCTCCTAATCCATTCCGAATGAGATAACAGAAGCTCGAAGCATGTCTTCTAGAATCTGGTTGACGCGTTCTACTTGACCACTTGATTGAGGGTGAAAGGCGGTGCTAAAGGAAAGACGGGTTCCCATAGCATTTTGGGAACTTTCCCAAAATCGAGAGGTGAAGAGACTTCCTCGATCTGAGTTGATTTCCAGTGGAACACCATGGAGGGACACTATTCGGGAGATATAAAAGTCTTCTAGCTGGCTAGCGGTTATACTCTCATGAACAGGCAAGAAATGGGCCACTTTGGAAAGGCGATCGATATCGACAAAGATAGCGTTATTCCCTTTCTTGGTCCTGGGAAAACCGGTGATGAAATCCATACTAATTTTATCCCATTTCCATTCAGGAATAGCTAAAGGTTGAAGGGTGCCAGCAGGCTGTTGATGCTCTACATTTACGCGACGACAGACGTCGCAATTAGCAACAAATTTAGCAATGTCTCTCTTCATCCTAGTCCACCAGAACCTCCGGCGTAGGTCTTGATACATCTTGGTACTTCCGGGATTAATGGTGAGAGGAGACTCATGAGCTTCCTTAAGGATCAACTATCGTAGTTGCCACTTCTTGGGAACCACTAAGCGATTTCCGAAGTACACGACACCTTGATCATTCACGGAGAAACATGTAGCAACTCCGCTAGCGATGTTCTCCTTGATCCGAGATATCCCCTTGTCATACCGCTGAGCGGTTATGATATGATCCGTAAGGGTAGGTATCGCCACCAAGGTGGAAAGGAATCCTTGAGGAACAATGTGAAGGTTAAGCTTTCGGAATTCCTCATGGAGAAGCGGTTGACTTTATTGTAACATCAGATTGTTACAATAGGATTTACGACTTAGTGTGTCAGCTATGACATTGGCTTTTACTGGGGTGTAAGTTATCCCTAAGTCGAAATCTGTGATCAACTCAACCCAACGTCTTTGCCTGAGATTCAAATCCGGTTGGGTGAATATATACTTCAGACTTTGGTGATCGGTGAAGATTTCGCAACGATTACCCAGGAGGTAATGTCGCCAGGTTTTGAGTGCATGGACTATAGCTCCAAGCTCTAGATCATGAGTAGGATAATTTTCCTCATGTGGGTGCAATTGCCGTGAAGCATAAGCAATTACGTGATGATCTTGCGTGAGAATGCAACCTAGTCCTTGTCGCGAGGCATCACAATAGATAACAAAGTCCTTGGAGAAATCTGGTGGTACCAGTACGGGAGCAGAAGTCAGGCATGTTTTCAGTTCCTGAAAACTGTGTTCACACTGTGGGGTCCACTCGAACTTTTTATCTTTCTTGAGGATTTCAGTTAGAGGTTTATCAACTTTGGAGAAGTTCTCGACAAAGCGGCGACAATAGCTCGCTAAGCCAAGGAAACTCCAAACTTGCTTGATCGATTCAGGTGGAGTCCAATTAAGAACGGCTTGAACTCGCTCGGGATTGACAGCAATACCCTTACCAGAGATTACATGGCCTAGGTAGGTCACTTCTTGAAACCAAAATCCACATTTAGAAAATTTTGCATAAAGGCGGTGCTCTCGAAGTTTCATCAACACTACCTGAGGGAGTCCTGGATTAGGGGGTATCCGAACAGCCAGACTATATACATCGTCCGGTTGAAGCGTAAAGATAAAAGACTCAAGATTCCGTCCCGTGTCCGGATGGGACTCTCCTTTGCATGGAGGACAAGCTTGGCGATCCGGATATTGTGTTTCCTTCCTTGTAACCAACTCCATGTAAACCCTATCCCTCTCCGATGTCTATATAAACCGGAGAGGTTGGTCCTTAGAAGGCCGATCACAATTACAATCATAATCATCATAGGCTAGCTTCTAGGGTTTAGCCTCTATGATCTCGTGGTAGATCTACTCTTGTACTACTCATATCGTCAATATTAATCAAGCAGGAAGTAGGGTTTTACCTCCATCGAGAGGGCCCGAACCTAGGTAACATTGTGTCCCTTGCTTCCTGTTACCATCAGCCTAAGACGCACAGATCGGGACCCCCTACCCGAGATCCGCCGGTTTTGACACCGACATTGGTGCTATCATTGAGAGTTCCTCTGTGTCATCGCTGCAAGGCTTGATGGCGCCTTCAATCGTCAACAACATGGTCCAGGGTGAGACTTTTCTCCCTAGACAGATCTTTGTGTTCAGCGGCTTTGCATTGCAGGCGAATTCGCTTGGTCATCTAGAGCAGATCGATAGCTACGCCCCTGGCCACCAGGTCAGGTTCGGAAACTTGAACTACACGCCGGATATTCGCGGAGACTTGTTCTTTGACGGATTCGGGCCTGTGCTAGGAGCACCGGACAGTCGCGATGAGCACGGCCTAGACCTGCAGTCGAATAATGTTCGGGATATCACCCCTGCAGTAGCCCCTGACCTAAATCCGGAGCAGGCTACGTCGCCTAAGGACGGAGGGATGGGCCCCGCCCCGCAGGCTGCACACTCATCGACGGTAGAGCCGAACACAGGCCTCACTTCTGAGGAAGCCTGTAACTCCGGACCCCCGGACTCATATCCGGTTGTTGGTTCCAGTCCGCGCACTCTCGAGCCAGCTGAGCCAGGTTGGGCTCCGGTGATGGAGTTTACTACCACGGACATCTTCCAGCACTCGCCCTTTGGCGACATGCTGAACTCATTAAAGTCTCTCTCTTTGTCAGGAGGCTCTTGGCCGAACTATGTCCGGCTTGAGTGGGAAGCAGGCGACGAAGGAATTCGCTGCCCACCCACCATCCACTTCATTGCCACGATCGATGATCTAACCAACGTGCTTGACTTCGACTCCGAAGACATCGACGGTATGGACGACGATGCGGGAGAAGTACAGGAACTGCTGCTCACAGGGCGGTGGACATCCACCTCCTCATACGATATATATGGTGGACACTCCGAAAGAAACCAATGGCGATGAGGCAACGGAGGATAACCCTTCAGGGAGAAAAACAAAGCATGGGCGTCGTCGTCACCGCTCCATGCCCCGCCATAGCAATACCGGCCCAAGAGACGAAAACAATCCGAACGGTGCCGAAGAGGAATACAACCCTGATCAGCCCGCCTTTGAGCAGGACGAGCAGAATGATGAGCACATCAGCCCAGACGAACAGGTGACCGATGGATATCCGGAGGAGGACAACTACATGCCCCCTCCGTAGACGAGATTAGCCTTGGCGACAACGAGTTCGGCGTGCCTGAGGATCCTGTGGAGCAAGAGCGCTTCAAGCGTCGGCTTATGGCCACTGCGAGGAGCCTGAAAAAGAAGCAGCAGCAACTCCAGGCTGATCAAGACCTGCTCATAGATAGATGGACTGAAGTCCTGGCAGCCGAGGAATACAGACTCGAGCGCCAAACGGCTGACTAGCCACCCCGTGGCTGGGATAAAACGGGATATCAGCCCGAATACCAGCCCGCACCCCCACGCCAATACACTACGGCCCGGGGCAACAGGCAAGACCTGCAAGATATACTGGAAAACAAAGCAGGACAGCCACGATCGATCTACGGATCGCGGGAGCACGCCCCAGCACGCGACGATAACCGTCGCGACGGATACACCATAAACAAGTCCGGCCGGGCCGAACACAGCCACCCAGACCAATTCTAACTGCGTAGCCACATAGCCTGGCACAGAGGCACCGCGCACCCCCTCTGCTTCACTGATGAAGTGATGGATCATGAATTCCCAGAAGGGTTCAAGCCTGTAAACATCGAATCATATGATGGCACAACAGACCCCGCGGTATGGATCGAAGATTTCCTTCTCCATGTTCACATGGCCCGCGGAGACGATCTACACGCCATCAAGTATCTTCCCCTTAAGCTCAAAGGACCCGCCCGACACTGGCTAAATAGCCTGCCAGCAAATTCCATTGGCAGTTGGGAAAACCTGGAAGACGCATTCCTCGACAACTTCCAGGCCACATATGTGCGACCACCAGACGTCAATGACTTGAGCCACATTACTCAACAGCCCGGAGAGTTAGCCAGGAAATTTTGGACTCGGTTCCTAACTAAAAAGAACCAAATAGTCGACTGTCCGGACGCCGAAGCCCTGGCGGATTTTAAGCATAATATCCATGACGAGTGGCTCGCCCGACACCTCGGCCAGGAAAAACCCATGTCCATGGCAGCTCTCACAACACTAATGACCCGCTTTTGCGCGGGCGAGGACAGTTGGTTGGCTCGCAGCAGCACTACGCCACATTCTGGCACTTTGGATGTCCACGACAATAACGGCAATCCACGGCATAACAGACATAAGCGACGGAACAACGGCGACAACACTGAATACACGACAGTCAACGCCGGATTCAGTGGATCCAAGTCCGGTCAGCGGAAGAAGCCGTTTAAAAGAAACAATCAGGGACAGTCCAGTTTGGACCGTATACTGGAGCGCTCATGCCAAATTCATGGCACCCTGGACAAGTCAGCCAACCACACCAACAGAGACTACTGGGTGTTCAAACAGGCCGGCAAAATAAACGCCGAAAACAAGGACAAGGGGCTGCACAACGACGATGACGAAGAGCCCCGGCGTCCGAACACGGGGGGACAGAAGAAATTTCCCCCAGGTGAAAACGGTCAACATGATCTACGCCACTCACATCCCCAAGCGGGAACGGAAGCAAGCACTACGGGACGTCTATGCGATGGAGCCAGTCGCCCCCAAATTCAACCCATGGTCAGCTTGTCCGATCACCTTTGATCGTAGGGATCATCCTACTAGCATCCGTCACGGCGGCTCAGCCGCATTGGTCTTAGATCCAATCATCGACAGATTCCACCTCACGCAAGTCCTTATGGACGGCGGCAGCAGCCCGAACCTGCTTTATCAGGACACAGTGCGCAAAATGGGCATCGACCCTTCAAGGTCAAGCCCACCAAAACCACCTTTAAAGGTGTAATTCCTGGAGTAGAGGCCCGCTGTACGGGCTCTATAACATTGGAAGTGGTCTTCGGATCTCCGGACAACTTCCAAAGCGAAGAGTTAATCTTCGATATCGTCCCTTTCCGTAGTGGTTACCATGCACTGCTCGGACGAACCGCATTCGCTAGATTCTATGGGGTACCACACTATGCATACCTCAAGCTCAAGATGCCAGGCCCGCGCGGGGTCATAACAGTCAATGGAAACAAGGACTGCTCTCTCCATACAGAAGAGCGTACGGCAGCCCTCGCGGCAGAAGTGCAATGCGGACTCCTCCGGCTAACCACCAATCCGGCGACGACAACCTCAAGCACCGTCAAGCGATCCAGAGCACCCCGCAACAGGATCACCAGGCACGCCAAGAGCGCAACTAGCAGACCGACCTCCGCTCAAACCCCATCAAAGTAGCATTCGTGCCACGCGTACACAATTACGCACTCAAAATACCATGGGCACAGGCGGAGGCGCATCAGTGACTCAGTCAACAGTGCGGTATCACTGCAACATACTTTCATAAAACAAAACTCCCCTTCCTTTTTTTATTTCTTTCAAGACACTGCCTTAGGGCAGCCTCTTCAGAAGAGCCAGATTGTCGGACCTATACAGGGGAGAAAACCAAGGAGGCAACGGGCTTTGCACACAGAAGGAAATACCTAGGTGGAATCTATTTACGGTCGTTATACCTGTTTTATCTATCTGTACAGGGCCTGCCCCTGGATAGGACATGTCAAATAGTCCTATTTATCTCCGCTTAATGCATTCATTGTAAACATACGCTTAAACGTATTATTGATCAATGGGAGATCATATGTAGCGCCAGCTTATTATTCTTATTTGAGCATTTTTTTCTTACAAATGTTTATTTGATATTGCATCCGTACACCTTGGTACGGTCAGTTTGCCAAGGGCTTCTCATGGCGCCCCGTAATTCGGCAAGTAAAGTCCGAACACTTTCAACAGTGCGGCACCCCGAACTTATAGCACTATATGCATCAGCTCCGAATCATGTCTTGAGTCCACAGTTGGGTTAGCCCGGCTCCCTTGTTTTGGTAACTTACGTTCCGTTATATCGGCTAAGGTGGCATAGGGAGAACTACTGCGATTGTGTCCCGGTTCTTCCGGACGAGCACCTCAGTAGACAAAACTGAAAACTGACCGGCATGATGCGGCGAGAGCTGGTCGCTGTTCGAGAGGTCTTAAAATCCTTAAAGATTTTTTCCGCATTAGGCGATGAATCGGCCTTGTCCGATTTAGGCGTATATAGCGCCCCAATTCGGCCCTCCGAATTCTAGGGGCTTGGCCGAAATTTAAAATTATAGACTTCTATGGCTAAGTGAAAGTTATAAAGCCGCATAGTCCGATTGCCTTGTTCGCTGCGCCGGATACCTCCTTAAGGGACCAAACATTTGGATAAAGAGTATCCGGGTTTTTCCAGGAACACCCCGGTACTAGTTGCATGGGGGTGGAAGCCGACGACTGGCTTACTTTCAGTATTCTATAAACAGCCGCACAGAAGGTAATATTTTAAATCAAACAGTGCTACATAGCACAAGTAACTTCGTCTTTAAATTACAACAGTGGCAGAGGTACATTTAGTCAAAGATCTTGTCCTTGGTACATTCATCGGCCACGAGACTATTGGGGAACGTAGTAATTTCAAAAAAATTCCTACGTACACGCAAGATCATGGTGATGGCATAGCAACAAGAGGGGAGAGTGTTGTCCACGTACCCTCGTAGACCGTAAGCGGAAGCGTTATGACAACGCGGTTGATGTAGTCGTACGTCTTCATGATCCGACCGATCCAAGTACCGAACGTACGGCACCTCCGAGTTCAGCACACGTTCAGCTCGATGACGATCCCCGGACTCTAATCCAGCAAAGTGTCGGGGATGAGTTCCGTCAGCACGACGGCGTGGTGAAGATGATGATGATGCTCTACCGGCGCAGGGCTTCGCCTAAACTCCGCGATGATATGACCGAGGTGGAATATGGTGGAGGGGGGCACCGCACACGGCTAAGGAACGATCCGTAGATCAACTTGTGTGTTCTAGGGTGCCCCCCTGCCCCCATATATAAAGGAGCCAAGGGGGAGGGGGCGGCCGGCCAAGGAGGGCGCGCCAAGGGGGAGTCCTACTCCCACCGGGAGTAGGACTCCCTTCTTTCCTAGTTGGAGTAGGAGAAGGGGGAAGGAGGAGGAAGAGGGGAAGGAAGGGGGGGCGCCCCCCCTCTCCTTGTCCTATTCGGACTAGGGAGGGGAGGGGCGCAGCCCATCTCTTGCCTCCTCTCCTCTTCTCCCTTAGGGCCCATGAAGGCCCAATAACCCCCGGGAGGGTTTCGGTAACCCCCCGGTACTCCGGTAAAATGCCGATTTCACCCGAAACACTTCCAATGTCCAAACATAGGCTTCCAATATATCAATCTTTATGTCTCGACCATTTTGAGACTCCTCGTCATGTCTGTGATCACATCCGGGACTCCGAACAAACTTCGATACATCAAAACTTATAAACTCATAATGAAACTGTCATCGTAACGTTAAGCGTGCGGACCCTACGGGTTCGAGAACTATGTAGACATGACCTAGAACTATTCTTGGTCAATAACCAATAGAGGAACCTGGATGCCCATATTGGCTCCTACATATTCTACGAAGATCTTTATCGGTCAAACCGCATAACAACATACGTTGTTCCCTTTGTCATCGGTATGTTACTTGCTCGAGATTCGATCGTTGGTATCCAATACCTAGTTCAATCTCGTTACTGGCAAGTCTCTTTACTCGTTATGTAATGCATCATTCCGTAACTAACTCATTAGCTACATTGCATGCAAGGTTTGTAGTGATGTGCATTACCGAGAGGGCCCAGAGATACCTCTCCGACAATCGGAGTGACAAAACCTAATCTTGAAATACGCAAACCCAACATGTACCTTCGGTCTGTAGTACTCCTTTATAATCACCCAGTTACGTTGTGACGTTTGGTAGTACCCAAAGTGTTCCTCCGGTAAACGGGTGTTGCGTAATCTCATAGTTACAGGAACATGTATAAGTCATGAAGAAAGCAATAGCAATATACTAAACGATCAAGTGCTAGGCTAACGGAATGGGTCATGTCAATCACATCATTCTCCTAATGATGTGATCCCATTAATCAAATGACAACACATGTCTATGGTTAGGAAACATAACCATCTTTGATTAATGAGCTAGTCAAGTAGAGGCATACTAGTGACGTTATGTTTGTCTATGTATTCACACATGTATCATGTTTCCGGTTAATACAATTCTAGCATGAATAATAAACATTTATCATGATATGAGGAAATAAATAATAACTTTATTATTACCTCTAGGGCATATTTCCTTCAGTTTCCCACTTGCACTAGAGTCAATAATCTAGATTACACAGTAATGATTCTAACACCCATGGAGTCTTGGTGCTGATCATGTTTTGCTCGCGAGAGAGGCTTAGTCAACCCATATGTATCTTGCAAATTTCTATGTCTCCCACTTGGACTTGGTCCCAGATGGAATTGAAGCGTCTCTTGATGTGTTTGGTCCTCTTGTGAAATCTGGATTCCTTTGCCAAGGCAATTGCACCAGTATTGTCACAGAAGATCTTCATTGGTCCCGATGCACTAGGTATGACACCTAGATCGGAAATGAACTCCTTCATCCAGACTCCTTCATTTGCTGCTTCCGAAGCAGCTATGTACTCCGCTTCACATGTAGATCCCACCACGATGCTTTGTTTAGAACTGCACCAACTTACAGCTCCACCGTTTAATAAAAACACGTATCCAGTTTGCGATTTAGAATCGTCCAGATCAGTATCAAAGCTTGCATCGACGTAACCATTTACGACTAGCTCTTTGTCACCTCCATATATGAGAAACATATCCATAGTCCTTTTCAGGTATTTCAGGATGTTCTTGACCGCTGTCCAGTGATCCACTCCTGGATTACTTTGGTACCTTCCTGCCAAGCTTATTGCTAAGCACACGTCAGGTCTGGTACACAACATTGCATACATGATAGAGCCTATGGCTGAAGCATAGGGAACATCTTTCATTTTCTCTCTATCTTCTGCTGTGGTCGGGCATTGAGTCTGACTCAATTTCACACCTTGTAGCACGGGCAAGAACCCTTTATTTGCCTGATCCATTTTGAACTCCTTCAAAACTTTATCAAGGTATGTGCTTTGTGAAAGTCCAATTAAGTGTCTTGATCTATCTCTATAAATCTTGATGCCCAGTATATAAGCAGCTTCACCGAGGTCTTTCATAGAAAAACTTTTATTCAAGTATCCCTTTATGATATCCAGAAATTCTATATCATTTCCAATTAATAATATGTCATCTATATATAATATCAGAAATGTTACAGAGCTCCCACTAACTTTCTTGTAAATACAGGCTTCTCCAAAAGTCTGTATAAAACCATATGCTTTGATCACACTATCAAAGCGTTTATTCCAACTCCGAGATGCTTGCACCAGTCTATAAATGGATCGCTGGAGCTTGCACACTTTGTTAGCACCTTTTGGATCAACAAAACCTTCTGGTTGCATCATATACAACTCTTCTTCTAGAAATCCATTCAAGAATGTAGTTTTGACATCCATTTGCCAAATTTCACAATCATAAAATGCAGCAATTGCTAACATGATTCGGACAGACTTAAGCATCACTACGGGTGAGAAAGTCTCATCGTAGTCAACCCCTTGAACTTGTCGAAAACCTTTCGCAACAAGTCGAGCTTTATAGACAGTTACATTACCATCAGCGTCAGTCTTCTTCTTAAAGATCCATTTATTCTCAATGGCTTGCCGATCATCGGGCAAGTCAACCAAAGTCCATACTTTGTTCTCATACATGGATCCCATCTCAGATTTAATGGCCTCTAGCCATTTTGCGGAATCTGGGCTCATCATCGCTTCCTCATAGTTCGTAGGTTCATCATGGTCAAGTAACATGACTTCCAGAATAGGATTACCGTACCACTCTGGTGCGGATCTTAATCTAGTAGACCTACGAGGTTCAGTAGAAACTTGATCTGAAGTTTCAAGATCAATATCATTATCTTCCTCACTAGTTGGTGTAGTTGTCACAGGAACCGGTTCTTGTGATGAACTACTTTCCAATAAGGGAGCAGGTACAGTTACCTCATCAAGTTCTACTTTCCTCCCACTCACTTCTTTCGAGAGAAACTCCTTCTCTAGAAAGGATCCGAATTTAGCAACGAAAATCTTGCCCTCAGATCTGTGATAGAAGGTGTACCCAACAATCTCTTTTGGGTATCCTATGAAGACACATTTCTCCGATTTGGGTTCGAGCTTATCTGGTTGAAGTTTCTTCACATAAGCATCGCATCCCCAAACTTTAAGAAACGACAACTTTGGTTTTTTGCCAAACCAAAGTTCATGAGGCGTCGTCTCAACGGATTTTGATGGTGCCCTATTTAACGTGAATGCGGCCGTCTCTAAAGCATAACCCCAAAACGATAGCGGTAAATCAGTAAGAGACATCATAGATCGCACCATATCTAGTAAAGTATGATTACGACGTTCGGACACACCATTTCGTTGTGGTGTTCCGGGTGGCGTGAGTTGCGAAACTATTCCGCATTGTTTCAAGTGTAGACCAAACTCGTAACTCAAATATTCTCCTCCACGATCAGATCGTAGAAATTTTATTTTCTTGTTACGATGATTTTCCACTTCACTCTGAAATTCTTTGAACTTTTCAAATGTTTCAGACTTGTGTTTCATTAAGTAGATATACCCATATCTGCTCAAATCATCTGTGAAGGTGAGAAAATAACGATACCCGCCACGAGCCTCAACATTCATTGGACCACAAACATCAGTATGTATGATTTCCAACAAATCAGTTGCTCGCTCCATAGTTCCGGAGAACGATGTTTTAGTCATCTTGCCCATGAGGCACGGTTCGCAAGTACCAAATGATTCATAATCAAGTGATTCCAAAAGCCCATCAGTATGGAGTTTCTTCATGCGCTTTACACCGATATGACCTAAACGACAGTGCCACAAATAAGTTGCATTATCATTATCAACTCTGCATCTTTTGGTTTCAACACTATGAATATGTGTATCACTACTATCGAGATTCAATAAAAATAGACCACTCTTCAAGGGTGCATGACCATAAAAGATATTACTCATATAAATAGAACAACCACTATTCTCTGACTTAAATGAATAACCGTCTCGCATCAAACAAGATCCAGATATAATGTTCATGCTCAACGCTGGCACCAAATAATAATTATTTAGGTCTAAAACTAATCCCGATGGTAGATGTAGAGGTAGCGTGCCGACCGCGATCACATCGACTTTGGAACCATTTCCCACGCGCATCGTCACCTCGTCCTTAGCCAATCTTCGCTTAATCCGTAGTCCCTGTTTCGAGTTGCAAATATTAGCAACATAACCAGTATAAAATACCCAGGTGCTACTACGAGCATTAGTAAGGTACACATCAATAACATGTATATCACATATACCTTGTTCACTTTGCCATCCTTCTTATCCGCCAAATACTTGGGGCAGTTCCGCTTCCAGTGTCCAGTCTGCTTGCAGTAGAGGCACTCAGTTTCAGGCTTAGGTCCAGACTTGGGTTTCTTCTCTTGAGCAGCAACTTGTTTGCTGTTCTTCTTGAAGTTCCCCTTCTTCTTCCCTTTGCCCTTTTTCTTGAAACTGGTGGTCTTGTTAACCATCAACACTTGATGCTCCTTCTTGATTTCTACCTCCGCGGCTTTTAGCATTGCGAAGAGCTCAGGAATAGTCTTGTCCATCCCTTGCATATTATAGTTCATCACGAAGCTCTTGTAGCTTGGTGGCAGTGATTGAAGAATTCTGTCAATGACACTATCATCAGGAAGATTAACTTCCAATTGAATCAAGTGATTATTATACCCAGACATTTTGAGTATGTGTTCACTGACAGAACTATTCTCCTCCATCTTGCAGCTATAGAACTTATTGGAGACTTCATATCTCTCAATCCGGGCATTTGCTTGAAATATTAACTTCAACTCCTGGAACATCTCATATGCTCCATGACGTTCAAAACGTCGTTGAAGGCCCGGTTCTAAGTCGTAAAGCACGGCACACTGAACTATCGAGTAGTCATCAGCTTTGCTCTGCCAGACGTTCTTAACGTCGTCAGTTGCATCAGCAGCAGGCCTGGCACCCAGCGGTGCTTCCAGGACGTAATTCTTCTGTGCAGCAATGAGGATAATCCTCAGGTAACGGACCCAGTCCGTGTAATTGCTTCCATCATCTTTCAACTTTGCTTTCTCAAGGAACGCATTCAAATTCAACGGAACAACAGCACGAGCCATCTATCTACAACAAACATAGACAAGCAAAATACTATCAGGTACTAAGTTCATGATAAATTTAAGTTCAATTAATCATATTACTTAAGAACTCCCACTTAGATAGACATCCCTCTAATCCTCTAAGTGATTACGTGATCCATATCAACTACACCATGTACGATCGTCACGTGAGATGGAGTAGTTTCAACAGTGAACATCAATATGTTGATCATATCTACTATATGATTCACGCTCGACCTTTCGGTCTCCGTGTTCCGAAGCCATATCTGTTATATGCTAGGCTCGTCAAGTTTAACCTGAGTATTCCGCGTGTGCAACTATTTTGCACCCGTTGTATTTGAACGTAGAGCCTATCACACCCGATCATCACGTGGTGTCTCAGCACGAAGAACTTTCGCAACGGTGCATACTCAGGGAGAACACTTGTTGATAATTTTAGTGAGAGATCATCTTAAAATGCTACCGTCAATCAAAGCAAGAGAAGATTCATAAAGGATAAACATCACATGCAATCAATATAAGTGATATGATGTGGCCATCATCATCTTGTGCTTGTGATCTCCATCTTCGAAGCACCATCGTGATCACCATCGTCACCGGCGCGACACCTTGATCTCCATCGTAGCATCGTTGTCGTTACGCCATCTATTTCTTCTACGACTATCGCTACCGCTTAGTGATAAAGTAAAGCAATTACAGGGCGTTTGCATTTCATACAATAAAGCGACAACCTTATGGCTACTGCCAGTTGACGATAACTTCGGTTACAAAACATGATCATCTCATACAATAAAATAAAGCATCACGTCTTGACCATATCACATCACAACATGCCCTGCAAAAACAAGTTAGACGTCCTCTACTTTGTTGTTGCAAATTTTACGTGGCTGCTACGGGCTGAGCAAGAACCGTTCTTACCTACGCATCAAAACCACAATGATAGTTCATCAAGTTAGTGCTGTTTTAACCTTCGCAAGGACCGGGCGTAGCCACACCCGATTCAGCTAAAGTGAGAGAGACAGACACCCGCCAGTCACCTTTAAGCACGAGTGCTCGTAACGGTGAAACTAGTCTCGCGTAAGCGTATGCGTAATGTCAGTCCGGGCCGCTTCATCTCACAATAACGCTGAGCCAAAGTATGACATGCTGGTAAGCAGTATGACTTGTATCGCCCACAACTCACTTGTGTTCTACTCGTGCATATGACATCTACGCATAAAACCAGGCTCGGATGCCACTGTTGGGGAACGTAGTAATTTCAAAAAAATTCCTATGTACACGCAAGATCATGGTGATGGCATAGCAACGAGAGGGGAGAGTGTTGTCCACGTACCCTCGTAGATCGTAAGCAGAAGCATTATGACAACGCGGTTGATGTAGTCGTACGTCTTCACGATCCGACCGATCCAAGTACCGAACGTACGGCACCTCCGAGTTTAGCACACGTTCAGCTCGATGACGATCCCCGGACTTCGATCCAGCAAAGTGTCGGGGATGAGTTCCGTCAGCACGATGGCGTGGTGACGATGATGATGATGCTCTACCGGCGCAGGGTTTCGCCTAAACTCCGTGACGATATGACCGAGGTGGAATATGGTGGAGGGGGGCACCGCACATGGCTAAGGAACGATCCGTAGATCAACTTGTGTGTTCTAGGGTGCCCCCTGCCCCCGTATATAAAGGAGCCAAGGGGGAGGGGGCGGCCGGCCAAGGAGGGCGCGCCAAGGGGGAGTCCTACTCCCACCGGGAGTAGGACTCCCTTCTTTCCTAGTTGGAGTAGGAGAAGGGGGAAGGAGGAGGAAGAGGGGAACGAAGGGGGGGTGCCGCCCCCCTTTCCTTGTCCTATTCGGACTAGGGAGGGGAGGGGCGCGGCCCAGCTCTTGCCTCCTCTCCTCTTCTCCCATTGGTCCCATGAAGGCCCAATAACCCCCGGGGAGGGTTCCGGTAACCCCCCGGTACTCCGGTAAAATGCCGATTTCACCCGGAACACTTCCGATGTCGAAACATAGGCTTCCAATATATCAATCTTTATGTCTTGACCATTTTGAGACTCCTCGTCATGTCTGTGATCACATCCAGGACTCCGAACAAACTTCGGTACATCAAAACTTATAAACTCATAATGAAACTATCATCGTAACGTTAAGCGTGCGGACCCTACGGGTTCGAGAACTATGTAGACATGACCTAGAACTATGCTCGGTCAATAACCAATAGTGGAACCTGGATGCCCATATTGGCTCCTACATATTCTACAAAGATCTTTATCGGTCAAACCGCATAACAACATACGTTGTTCCCTTTGTCATCGGTATGTTACTTGCCCGAGATTCGATCGTCGGTATCCAATACCTAGTTCAATCTCGTTACCGGAAAGTCTCTTTACTCGTTACGTAATGCATCATTCCATAACTAACTCATTAGCTACATTGCTTGCAAGGCTTGTAGTGATGTGCATTATCGAGACGGCCCAGAGATACCTCTCCGACAATCGGAGTGACAAAACCTAATCTCGAAATACGCCAACCCAACATGTACCTTCGGAGACACCTGTAGTACTCCTCTATAATCACCCAGTTATGTTGTGACGTTTGGTAGTACCCAAAGTGTACCTCCGGTAAACAGGAGTTGCATAATCTCATAGTTACAGGAACATGTATTAGTCATGAAGAAAGCAATAGCAATATACTAAACGATCAAGTGCTAGGCTAACGGAATGGGTCATGTCAATCACATCATTCTCCTAATGATGTGATCCCATTAATCAAATGAAAACACATGTCTATGGTTAGGAAACATAACCATCTTTGATTAATGAGCTAGTCAAGTAGAGGCATACTAGTGACGTTATGTTTGTCTATGTATTCACACATGTATCATGTTTCCGGTTAATACAATTCTAGCATGAATAATAAACATTTATCATGATATGAGGAAATAAATAATAAATTTATTATTGCCTCTAGGGCATATTTCCTTCAGTGACGAGCGCCCTTCATAACGCCATAATAGTACTTTTCGGGATGGCGATGCGCCTTGCCCTCCGGCGGCCCGTCCTTCACCAGCTTCTCCGCATCCAGCTTGCCCCAATGCACCTTCGCGCGGGCAAAGGCCCGGCGGGCACCCTCAATTCAAACGGATCGCTTGATCATTTCAAGCCACAGACAGGCATTCACCATCCGCTTGATCACGCCAAAGTAGCTAGTGGGCAAGGGCTCACCAGGCCACATCTGGACTATGAAATCTTTCATAGCCACTTCGGCCGCCCTGTGGAGTTCGACCAACTGCTTCAGTTGGTCACTCAGAGGCATTGGGTGTTCGGCCCCAACATACTGGGACCAGAACAGCTTCTCCGTGGAGCTCCCCTCCTCGGCACGGTAGAACTCCGCGGCGTCCGAGACACTACGTGGCAGATCTGCGAATGCCCCTGGAGAGCTCCGAATTCGGGTAAGTAAAAGAAATGCCTCCTCCACATGTTTGCTTTGCATAAAGAATGTCTTACCCACCGCTATCTTCTTGGCCGCCTAGATTTCCTGTTGTGCCTTGTCGGCTTCGGCCTTGGCATCTTTCATACTCGCAAGGGCCTTCACAGGCTCGGCCTCTTTCATCTTCAGATCATGCTCCACGGACTCGAACTTTTTGCCGAGGTCCCAAAGATCTTGTTGTACCTTGCCCACTCTGGCACTTAGCTTTTCACGCTCCTTGCATTCCAAGGCCGCCTTATCTTCGGCCTCGGACAACGCTTTCTTCAGGGACGCCACTTCGGTGGTGGCCCCTATTACAAAGTCATGATGCTTCATCGTTAGACTAATCGATTTTATCTATCCTTAAATACATAAGAGCGGGGAATCACTCACCTTTGTTCTCTTCGAGATGCCTCTTCGTGAGGTCGAGCTCTCCCTGCGCCTGCTCCAGGTCCCGCTTTAGTTTGGCAACCTCGGCGGTGCGGGCAGCACCGGCAAGCAGCACAACCTGCTTATTCACATGAATACTTATTGTTAGACTCCTGCGGATTATAATTGACCCTTCGTTTGGCTTTTCTTTCCGAACACCAAACAGAGTATCAGGGGCTACTACCTATTGGGTGGTAATTTCACACATTTTTTACTTACCTCCAAGCCTGTCAGGAGGCTAGTGCAAGCTTCGGTTAGTCCGCTTTTGGCAGACAAAACCTTCTGAATCACCGAACTCATAAGAGTACGGTGCTCTTCATCCATGGAAGCGCCTCGAAGCACTTCCAGCAGACAATCCGACGCCTCGGGCTTAGCGGAAGTCGTCGGCACGGACGGCTCGCCCTCCCTAATGAGGGGCCGCCCGCCTGAGTCCGAAACCGTTGGGGGTTCCGGAACAGTGTTCGGCTGAGAGCCCGGCCTACCGCGGCTCTCATCGACACGATCCACGGGAATCTTGAACCCCGCGTGTCCGACTCTAGAGCTTCGCCTTGAAGCGTCTCCAGAGTCACCTCCCCCCGCTCTGGGAGCCTTAGGGACAACACCTCGCTGTCATCCGCGGGTTGAGGAGTAGTGGCCGTCGGGAGCGAGTTCATCGCTGAATCACTCAGGGACCCATCCGAAGACGATACCTCGGGATGAGCCTTGGCCGGACTGCATATATGTTCGGAGTTATAAAAAGACTATGAAGTAAAATCACGATAGAGTGTGGAGACTTACAATCTCGCTAGGGGCTTCCCCCTGGGCAGCCACCCCTCCTCGCTGTGAGCAGCCGTAGCGGAGTAGTCCGGAAGGGACACCTTTCCCTTCTTGGACGTCCCAGCCTCCCCCTCCGGGGCGGCTTTCCTCTTTTTCTCCTCCCTAGTGCGGGGAGGTAGAGTCTCTTCTTGCTTCCTCCCGCCTCTGCGGGATGAATCTGTCTCGTCATCGTTGGACGACGTAGGTATGACGGCCTTGCGCCGAGGGCCTTTCCTGGCCCCCTGGTCTGCCTTCTCAGGCCCCCCATCCTCTCCGGATGGGGCGACCCCTTCTTCTTCTTCCTCCCCTTCGGGGGAGGAGTTTGGCTCGTCGTCTTCGGACAAGGCTTCCGGTACAATCTTACGCCAGAGACCCTTCCTGGTCCCCGGGGCCTTCTTTTCGGCCTTCTTCTCCGGTACCTTGTAGGGCGCCGGGACTAGCATCTCCGTCAGGAGAGCATCAGCTGGGCCTTCTGGCAGCGGAGCCGGACAGTCAATCTGCTCCAGTGTCTCCACATAATCCTGAACAAATATGCACAATTATTTAAGGCTCCCCCATGAATATATTGGGAAGAACCAAATCCGGTGGTAGCCTGAAAACTCACCTGACTAGGAGGCCGCGCGGCGTGAAGCCCACGGTCCTCGAATGTGGGAGGAGGTACTTCAGAGGCCTTGAACAGCGCCTTCCATGCATCTTTGTGCGTCATGCCATAGAGCCTCCGAAGCGTCTGGTGTTCGGCTGGGATGAACTCCCACATATTAAATGCCCGCCTTTGGCACGGGAGGATCCGGCGAACGAGCATGACCTGGATCACGTTGACAAGCTTGATGTTCTTGTCCTTCATGCTCTTGATGCAGGTCTGGAGTCCGGTCAGCTCTGTAGATTCGCCCCAGGACAGGCCCTTCTTTTCCCAGGAGGTGAGCCGCATGGGGGTTCCGGATCAGAACTCGGAGGCCACTGCCCAGTTGGCGCTGCGCGGCTCGGTGATGTAGAACCACCCCGATTGCCACCCCTTCACGGTTTACGCAAAGGAGCCGTCAAGCCAGGTGACATTAGGCATCTTGCCCACCATGGCCCCTCCGCACTCCGCTTGTTGGCCGCTCACGATCTTCGGCTTCACACAGAAGATTTGCAGCCACAGGCCAAAGTGAGGCCTGATGCGGAGGAAGGCCTCGCATACGGCGATGAACGCCGAGATGTTGAGGACGAAATTTGGGGCTAGATCATGGAAATCTAGCCCGTAGTAGAACATGAGCCCGCGGACGACGGGATGAAGTGGAAACCCCAGTCCACGGATGAAGTGGGCGAGAAACACGACCCTCTCGTGGGGTCCCGGGGTCAGAATGACCTGCCCATCGTCTGGTAGCCGGTGCGCTATGTCTGCGGCCAAGTATCCGGCCGCCCGAAGATTTGCGATGTGCTTCTCCTTCACGGTGGAAGCCACCCACTTGCCTCCTGCTCCGGACATGTTTAGCTGTGCGGAGAAGACTTGGGCTAGGGCACTTGAGCTCTAGGGGGCAGGAGTGGGAAAGGAGGAAGAAGGTGTGGGTAAAAATGGGGAACTCTTATCCCTTTATAGAGGCGACGAAAGCAGTGCACCTCCCCGCTTGCCCGTTGAGAATCGCTTACTTCCCAAGCACCACGATTGATGGCATGGTGGGATTACCATACCCGTATTGATGAGAATCCCATGATAAGGGGACATGATCTCTGCTTTGACAAGACGTGTCAAGGAAACTGCCTCGCAATATGCGTTGTGGCTGGTTGTAGGAAAACGGTTCGAATAATGACCCGACCGAAATGACATGTCACGTGGTCTAATAAGTTGTCAGCAGATGGCATTTGTGAAATATCATTCTCTCTACGGTGGTATGTGAAGATCATTTTGCAGATCCGTACACGGTCTACGTGTTCGATAATTACTTTGGAGTATTCAGAGAAGGAACCCGCCTTGCAATTCCGAAGACAAGACTGCACGCCGGACTCATCGTCATTGAAGCCTGGTTCAGGGGCAACTGAGGGAGTCCTGGATTAAGTGGTATCCGGACAGCCGGACTATATACATCATCCGGACTATTGAAGCGTAAAGATACAAGACTCAAGGTTCCGTCCCGTGTCCGGATGGGACTCCCCTTTGCATGGAGGACAAGCTTGGCGATCCGGATATTGTGTTTCCTTCCTTGTAACCGACTCCATGTAAACCCGAGCCCTCTCCGGTGTCCATATAAACCGGAGAGGTTGGTCCTTAGAAGGCCGATCACAATTACAATCATAATCATCATAGGCTAGCTTCTAGGGTTTAGCCTCTACGATCTCGTGGTAGATCTACTCTTGTACTACTCATATTGTCAATATTAATCAAGCAGGAAGTAGGGTTTTACCTCCATCGAGAGGGCCCGAACCTGGGTAAACATTGTGTCCCTTGCTTCCTGTTACCATCAGCCTAAGACGCACAGATCGGGACCCCCTACCCGAGATCCGCCGGTTTTGACACCGACACTAGCGTTAGATGCTCGACATGTTCTTCCTCATTCTTGGAGTAGATGAGTATATCATCGAGGTAAACCACGACGAATTTATCCAAATACTCCATGAAGATTGAGTTCATTAGCCGAGAGAAAGTGGCTAGGGCGTTGGTTAAACCGAAAGACATGACGGTGTACTTGTATTGGCCATAGCGACTAACAAAGGTCGTTCTGGGAATGTCCCCGTTCTTTATTTTGATTTGATGGTAGCCCGACCTCAAATCCATCTTAGAGAAGATTGAGGATCCAGCGAGCTAATCATACAGATCGTTGATCTTGGGGAGTGGATACTTGTTCTTTATGGTGACAAGGTTATCGGGTCGATAATCTACAACCATCCGATCCGTAGCATCCTTCTTCTTGACGAAGAGGACGGGATAAGCTGTAACGCCCCAGATTCGATGCGCCAGGTGTCCGCCAGTTATTCGCCGTCTTTGCCATGTCATTTGCTTGCGTGTTGTAGTTTGCCATGTCATCATATGCATTTCATATCATGTCATCATGTGCATTTCATTTTGCATATGTGTTCGTCTCATGCATCAGAGCATTTTCCCTGTTGTCCGTTTTGCAATCCGGCACTCCTATGTCATCCGGCGTCCCCCTCTTCTCTCTTTTCATGTGTGGGTATTAAACTTTCTCGGAATGGCCCGAGGTTTGCCAAGCGGCCTTGGTATAGCACCGGTAGACCGCCTGTCAAGTTTCGTGCCATTTGGAGTTCGTTTGGTACTCCAACGGTTAACCGGGTAACGGTAAGCCCTCTTTGAGTTGCAGCCCAACACCCCTTCCAAAGTGGCCCAAAGCCCAGCAAACTCCCCTCCATGCTCTCGGTCATTCGATCACGATCGCGTGGCCGAAAACCGCTCCTCATTTGGACTCTCCTAGCTCCCTCTACCTATAAATATGTCTTCCTCCCCGAAATCCCGGTCTAAACCCTAGCCTTCGTCCTCCTCCCGCAGCCGGACACGTCCGGACCCCACCGGACATGTCCGCCGGTCACCTCGCTCCGGCCAATGGCGTCGCGCCACGTCACCCCGCCGCCGCCCTCGTCCAACCGCGCGTCGCCACCTCACCCTCTCTCTCCTCCCACCGCCGCCGCCGGCCCGCGGGACCCGGATCGGGCCCGCGCGAGCCCGTCCGCGCTGCTTCCCGACCCGCGTGCGCCGCTGCCCGGCCCGAGCTGGCCCTGCTGGCCTCGGCCTCCGCGCCGGCCGCCGCCTCTTCGCCGGCGACCACGCCCCGTCGCCCCGCCGCCTTCCGCCGGCGACCGCCGACGCCCCGCGCCCGAGCGCCGCCTGCGTCTCCGCCGCCGACCGCCCACTTCCCCGCCGCCGGCCACCGCAGCTACGGCTGCGCAGCGCCGACCGCCGTCACCCGAAGCTCTGCCACCGGCCGCCGCTGCTCCACTCGACGGGATTCGGCCGGGACGGACCCGGCCCCGCCGTCGCCGACCCCCGCAGGTGCCGCCCCGAGCTTCTCCGGCGAGCCCACGAGATCCGGCCGCCGTCTGCTTCTTCTCCGGCGAGATCCAGCTGCTTTGAGAAGCGTGCCGAAACCCTAAGGTTGACCCCTAAATCTGCTAAGTCCTGAACTGTTTGCATTATCAAGCCATGTTCATCATGCCGTATCTCTGCATCCGTATCTCCGTTTTGTGCGTGTAATATGTCAAATTGTTCGGCTCGACGAGTCCTTCATTTCTTTCCATTGCATCATTTTCATTTGAGCTCATCTTGATGTCCGAAATGCTGTTGGAAGAGTGCATGTTGATGTTAATCTGCTGAAACTGTTATAACTTGCTCATTTATCATTTTTGCCATGATTGATGTGTGCATCCTATGAGGTTGAGCTCTACATGTGTTTTGATCTATGCCATGCCATCTTTCCAGATGTGTCAGCCATATATTTTTGTGAGTTATGTGCTGAGTGTATCGAGCTTGTTAAGTAGGGTAGTTGCTGTTGCTGTTTTCCTGACAGATTCTGTTATATTTTGTTGCTATGTTAACATGCTTCTACTAATCATTCTATGCATAATCTGGAGATGCTCTATAAACATGTTTTGATCTACATGTCTTGCTCTATCCATTCATGCCCTTGGTTGCAATTATATCCTGCTGGTACATGTTGTTATCTTGCTCCAAAGTTGCTTGATAATGTTGTTGTCAGCCTGTTAACATTAAGTTCACTTGTTCCCATGTGTTTTGCTAGTGATCCATGTACCCTATGAACTTGCTCTTGCCATGCTTAGCTTCATAAACATGCCTTCTTACTGTTGGTTGCCTTGCCATGCCATGTATTGCTCTGTGGTGAGTGGTACAAGCTCACCAACATGTCTACTTATTGTTGTTCCTGTCATGTTTGAATCTGTAATATAACTTGCCATGTTTACGTGGGTGCCATCATATTTTCCGTACCTTTTTGGCTCATGGTCAGTAAGGGTCTGTTGTTCTATGCTTTTAGTAGATTCATGCCATGCCTTTGTTTGTCATTATATGTTCCCGTAACATGTTGTTTGCTTGCTCTAAACATTGCAACCTGATATTATTTCCTGATAAGTCTGAAACTGTTATTATTTGCAATCTTACCATGCCTTTTTAAGCATGTTCTAGTGATTTCTGGAGATAGCTCAGTGTTCATGTTTTGTTATGCTTTACTTGTACTTCATGCCCATGCCTTTTGTTATTATGTTGGGGTGCTGTAGCATATTGTTTTGATGCTTGTAATATGCCTAGTTGCTGTTTTGGACAGATTGTTGTTATGACTTGAGTGTATGTGTTGCACCGTTGCTCCGTTTTGAGTGTGCTCTATATGAAACTTGCTTGATTTTGCATGTAGTTTCATATTATCATGTTGCATCCTTGTTTTGAGGTGTTTTCTTGATGTTTGTATGCATTTTGAATCAATGCCATGCTTAACTTGTTTTGCTCATATCTTCTAGGCCGTAGCTCCAAATCTAATGAACTTTATATGTAACTTGACTAGAATCTCGTGTAGATCATCTTGGTGCATCTTAACCTGCTGTTTAACAACTTGAACATAAGGTTTATTCAGATCTGGACCAATTTCGTAATATGCATATGAGGACTTACCGGAATTGTTATATGTTGTTTCCGGCCTCATTTAAACTTGCCTTGATGTGTGCTCTTGTTTGCATCATCTCTTGCCATGAGTAGCCTCATATAGCTTTGTCATGCATCATGCTTGTTATGCATCATGTCTTGTTCATGTGTGGTGTGTTTACTATGTTGTGTGCTTCTTCTCGATAGTTCCCGTTTCGTTGCGATCGTGAGGATTCGTTCGTATACGTGTGGTTCATCTTCGTGGCTTCATCTTCTTCATGGACTCGTTCTTCTTCCTAGTGGGATTTCAGGCAAGATGACCGCTACCCTGGATCTCACTACTATCATTGCTATGCTAGTTGCTTCGTTCTATCGCTATGCTGCGTTACCTATCATTTGCTCTTCAAGCCTCCCAAATTGCCATGAACCTCTAACCTTTGACACCATGCCTAGCAAACCGTTGTTTGGCTATGTTACCGCTTTTCTCAGCCCCTCTTATAGCGTTGCTAGCTGCAGGTGAAGTTGAAGATTGCTCCATGGTGGACAGGGTTATGTTGGGATATCACAATATCTCTTATATTATTAATGCATCTATATACTTGGTAAAGGGTGGAAGGCTCGGCCTTATGCCTGGTGATTTGTTCCACTCTTGCCGCCCTAGTTTCCGTCATACCGGTGTTATGTTCCCGGATTTTGCGTTCCTTACGCGGTCGGGTGATTTATGGGACCCCCCTGACAGTTCGCTTTGAATAAAACTTGCCCAGCAAGGCCCACCATTGGTTTTACCATTTGCCTCACCACCACCTATATTTCCCTTGGGAGTAATTAACCCAAGGGTCATCTTTATTCAGCTCCCCCCCGGGCCAATGCTTGTCTAAGTGTTGGTCCAAACTAGAGCGCTTTGCAGCGCCCCCTCAGGGAAACTTGAGGTCTGGTTTTAGTTGTACGGACTGCTCATCCGGTCGTGGCCTGAGACGAGATACGCGCGGCTACTATCAGGATGTTGGCACGCTGGGAGGCTTTGCTGGTCTTGTTTTACCATTGTCGAAATGTCTTGTAAACCAGGATTCCGAGACTGATCGGGTCTTCCTGGGAGAAGGTCTATTCCTTTGTTGATCGCGAGAGCTTGTCATGGGCTAAGTTGGGACACCCCTGCAGGGTTAAAAATTTCGAGAGCCATGCCCGCGGTTATGTGGCAGATGGGAATTTGTTAATGTCCGGTTGTAGATAACTTGACACCAGATCCGAATTAAAACGCATCAACCGAGTGTGTAGCCGTGATGGTCTCTTCTCGGCAGAGTCCGGGAAGTGAACACGGTTTCTGTGTTATGTTTGACGTAAGTAGGAGTTTAGGATCACCTCTTGATCATTGCTAGCTTCACGACCGTTCCGCTTGTTTCTCTTCTCGCTCTCATTTGCGTATGTTAGCCACCATACTTGCTTAGTCGCTGCTGCAACCTCACCACTTTACTCCTTCCATTCCCATTAAGCTTTGCTAGTCTTGATACCCATGGTAATGGGATTGCTGAGTCCTCGTGGCTCACAGATTACTACAACAACAGATGCAGGTACAGGTTATACGATGATCATGACGCGAGAGCGATGCTTGCTTGCGTTGAGTTCTTCTTCTGCTTCTTCTTCGATTAGGGGATAGGTTCCAGGTCGGCAGCCTGGGCTAGCAGGGTGGATATTGTTTGAGTTTCTGTTTATGATTCATCCGTAGTCAGATGTTGTTCTTGTATGATGTATTGTTGTATTCGCGGGGCATTGTATGCCTCTTGTATGTATCCCCATCTATTATGTAATGTTGATGTAATGATATCCACCTTGCAAAAGCGTTTCAATATGCGGTTCTATCCTTGGTGGGACCGTCGAGTCTCTTTAGGATAGTATCGCATATTGGGCATGACATAAGCCCATGGAGATGAACTAGGACGGATGAAACCCTTTTTCAAGGACTCATTGAGTTGTTTCTTAAGCTCGGCTAGTTCTAGTGGTGCCATCTTATAGGGTCTCCTAGAGATTGGGATAGTTCCTGGAATAAGATCTATCACGAACTCGACATCTCGGTCAGGTGGAACACCTGGAAATTCCTCTGGAAAGATATCTGGAAAGTCACGGACTACCGGAACGTCTTCGAGGTCTGGCAAAGGACTGGCATTAAGAGAATATAACTGTCGCTTAGCTACTCGGGTCAATACATTGACTATCTTTCCCAAGGATGTGTAAGTTGAACAGTCCTAGAGAAACAATCAATCTTGGCATGATGGGCTGACATCCAGTCCATACCCAAGATGATATTAATATTCGAAGATTTGAGAGCTATCAAAGACGCAAGGAAAACAAGTCTGTCAACTTGAATTTCCTTTCCATGGCTTACTCTAGAGGTTTGCCATCTAGAACCAGGAGTAGAAATTTCCATGGTAGAAGGCATGTCACAGAATGCAGTGCTATGCAAACGAGCATAGTTTTCGGATATGAATGAATGAGATGCTCCAGTATCGAAAAGAATAGATGCCGGATGGCAGTTAACAAGGAGCGTACCGAGAACGATGTTAGGATCCTCCTGAGCCTCTTCAGCTGAGACACAGTTCACATGGCCACGTGCAGCGGTGGCCGGCTTGGTGTAGTACACCTTCCTTGTTGGCTTGCCACAGCTAACAGCCTTTCCAGACTAGTTGGGGTTGGTCTGGGGACACTCACGCATGTAGTGGCCCGGTTCTCCACACTTGGAACACGTCACAATGCTGGTGCGTGGAGGAGCATTGTTGGTTGATCCACCATAGGACTTAGCTAGTGCATACTGCTGAGTTGGGCGAGGCGCCTGATAGGATGCCCTTGGTGTGAACCTGGGTGGCAGGGCAGTGTTCGGCACCCACACCCGACGCTTCTGAGGGCCAGAACTGGATGAGGAACCAGTGTCACGGCCATGCTTGCGTGTTGCTTCGAAATCAGTCTGACCTGTCTCAGCACTGATGGCCTTGTTCACAAGCTTCTGGAAAGAAGTGCACTCGTGCAGACGGAGATCACGGCGAAGCTCGGGGCTAAGTCCCTTGCGGAACCTTGCCTACTTCTTGGCATCGGTGGAAACTTCCTCAGTTGCATAACATGCTAGGTTACCGAACTCCCTGCTGTATGCATCTACTGAGAGTCTACCTTGGGTGAAACTGCAGAACTCCTCACGCTTACGATCCATAAGAACCTCCGGAATGTGATGTTCACGGAAAGCCTCACTGAATTCTGCCCAAGTAGTGACCTGGCCAGCTGGGTGCATGGCCTCATAATTCTCCCACCAGAGACTGGCGGGGCCTTCAAGATGATAGGCAGCAAAAGTGACCTTATCAACCTCAGCTACGAGTGCAGAAGTAGCTTGTGGGTAATGCTGCGAAGCAAATCATCGGCGTCGAGGGGCTCGACGGAGTGATGGAAGGTGGGTGGATGTAACTTGATGAAGTCACTGAGCGACACCAAGTAATTCCTCTACTGCAGAGCTGTGCTCTGTTCGATGCGTTCCAGCAACCGGTTAGTCTCCTGTTTGTTCCTCTCGGCCTCCTGCATGACCTCAGCCAGAGAAGGAGGATGAGGCAGGTTCGCATCTCTAGCTCCACTGCCTTCAGCCTGCTCCGGGGGAGCAGGGTTGTTGTGGGTGTTGACCATCCTAGGAAAACAAGACAATGGTTTAGTCCAGAATGATAAGATTCTGACATGGAAATGCAGAATGTAAGGGATAACTCGGAACGCAAGATGTTCATCTGTATGACATGGTAAACACAGAAACTGCTACATTTATTCCATTGTCATACACACCATACAAGGTTTAGTACAAGACCAAACTGAGGACAACTGCGGTGAAAGGAAGATTACATCTCATCGGAGGCATCCCAAGCTCCTATACATTATTTTTCTACACCTCCGGAATGTGGTACACACTAAGTCATATCCCACGAGTCACGCAATACGGTGTATGATATAACTGTTACAATACTAGTGGTGCTACCCTCAGCTTAGACATCTCCGTAGTAATCTTCATAGATTACCCCCATGTCCTGGAAGCTGGACGTGATCATCTGGAAATAGTCGATCCTGTGGAGCCTGCGGTCCATAGGGACACGGATGTGGCCTGGGTCCAACAAACGGTGGCAGACGAGGTCCAACGGGAGGAGTGATGCCCCCTACATCATGCCAATCCATACGATCCGGCAGACTAGACCGCACGGGGTATAGATCCCGCATATCCATATACCCAGCCTGCACAACAGGTGCAAACCGAGTCAAAGTGGCCAGGTGATCAGACCGGGAGTTGAAAAGCTCCAAT
This sequence comes from Triticum timopheevii, assembly GCA_963921465.1. Classification (NCBI taxonomy): domain Eukaryota; kingdom Viridiplantae; phylum Streptophyta; class Magnoliopsida; order Poales; family Poaceae; genus Triticum; species Triticum timopheevii. The sequence goes on along the minus strand of OY997268.1, from coordinate 408,294,060 downwards.
CGCAAGGCACGATTTTCGCGGTCCTTATCCTCAAGCATCTGTGCGGTAGTGCGGAGTAGCGAATCCTCAGGAGAAGAGTCGGTGTAAATAGCTGTGAAGTAACCTTCTGCCCCAGGGAGCGACGCTGGCATATAGCAAAAGTCAGTGTTCTGAAGCAAGGCGGTTCTAGCCCGCATAATAGTCATCATTGAATAAGCAATGTCCTGCACGGACATCTCGATGGTAACCCCAAGTCCATATGAGCAATGGAGGGGTTCAGTGGATCCAGGATAGGAAGGGAATATCCTGACTGTGCAGAGGTATTGGCTTTGATTGAAATCTCTATACTGCTCCTCAACGGTATACTCGGGATACCATCAGTAACCAGCCTCGATCATTAAGCGGACCAACATAGCAGTATGGCCAGGTACATCGAGGCACCGAGTCAGACGAACAACTTGACTCTAGGTGCGGGAGGCCATCTGAAACACGATGTAATGCAAAGGCATTAGAATTTCTAGCAGAAATTGGACAACATAACGGCTGTAAATGCTCAAAAAAGATTTTGAGACACTTTGCAAAGGATTGCATAGACACTCAACAACATCATATCAAGGTTCTAGGTCCATCTTATCAACATAATGGGGTAGTAGAGCTGAACTAGGCTTGTATCCATCAAGCCTATAAGGTACTACTGATTAGTAACACGTGAACCTGATAGAGAGAAGAGATCCTAATCCTTAACCCCCGGTGGAAGAATGGACTGACTCAGATCAGAATGCCATGAGGTAAAGGAGTAAAAAGAGCCTTACGTTCCATCCCACAATCAATTCCCCTACATATAACTAAAGCATTTCTAGACTCAACATCGACCAGTTTGGCTTGGAGAACCTATAGGTAGTCCGGCTCTGATGCCAACGCTGTCAGGACCCCGACTCAATGCCACATCGATCTAGCATGTAACACCTCATATCACTTTGCGGCCTCATGCACGGTATTCCCATGGGTGTCGCTTTACCTTTGCCCGGGACCGTTTGCGCCTTTTGGCACATGTATATGATAGTGTCGCTAGCATCCATATGATAAGGAGCCCGGGCTGACATGGCTAGTCGTAAACACAAAGTGGCACAAACTTACAAGGACAGGCATCCACGGCCCAGCATCGAACGTGTCGGTCATCAGCGAGTGAATCCAGGCTGTAGCACTGGGCTAGCAGGACTCCGGTGAACCGGGATGTAGCGGGCTAACAGGACTCCGGTATTCATTGCGTGACTTTTCCCCGAAGGGACAGACACAGGAACGAAGAAGGACACATGCCGGCCAGCCTAAGTGTTCCGGAGCAGTAGCAAGCTACCATGGCTCAGTGGAAGCACTAGGAGACATTTCCCGGTAAGAAAGGCTACTAAGGATAAACAACTAGATAGTCAGATCCCATACATACCAAGCATTTCAATAACATACACACAATATGCTCGATATGTGCAAATACAACATGGCATCACAACATGACTCTACAACTCAAGTATTTATTCATTAGGATCTGAGGAGCCAAGATATTACAAACATGGGTCTCATGACCCAACATTCAGAGCATACAAGTCAAACACATGCGGAAGCTTAACATGTCTGAGTACAGACAACTCTAAATGAAAAAGGCTGAGAAGCCTGACTATCTACTAGATCCTGCCAAGGGCACAAGATCATAGCTGAGGTAACAAGCTAAACGTCGAAGTCCACGCGGAACTACTAGCGAGACTGAAGTCTCTCTGCAAAACATAAAATAGGCAAACGTGAGTACAAATGTACCCAGCAAGACTTACATCAGAACTAACTACATATGCATCGGTATCAATAAAGGGGTGGTGGAGTTTAACTGCAGCAAGCCAGCTTTGACTCGGTGGCTATCCTAAACTACGACTGCAAGTATCTCTTTTGAGGTGGCGCACACGAGTCCACATATTCACCATATCAATACACCACTATGGATCCGTTCCCGTCTCCCTACGAGAACGCCATCCATAGCACTCACGCTTATCTTGCGTATTTTAGAGTATCCACTTTCACTTGTCTATGAACTGTTATAGGCAACCCAAAAGTCCTTCACCGCGGACACGGCTATTCGAATAGATGATGTTAACCCTGCAGGGGTGTACTTCTTCACACACGCTCTCACCACTTACCGCCGTTTACACGACATGTACTCGGCAACCTTCAAGCGGAAGCCCAACGAGGGTGTCGGCCACGACCTACCTAAACACTCAAGTCTCTAGTCCAGGTTTATCGCCTATTCAGGTTCCATCCACTGGGAGTCCGGCCAAGGTTTCCACATACGGCCCCGAACGATGTGAGTAGGGTTCCCGAGACACCAAACGGGCGCCCGGTACACCGTGCCACGGTGTATCTACCGCATCATAGACCACCCCTAGGGTCAGCGCTACGCACGGCCTCCAACACATATCCTACAAACACCAGAAACTAGTTGCAACTCCTAGACAGAGAACAAGGGTGATTAAGAAGCCGAGAGGGTCCATCCATTTACTTGTCTATGAACTGTATAGGCAACCAAGTAGTCCTTTATCGCGGACACGGCTATTCGAATAGATGATGTTAACCCTGCAGGGGTGTACTTCTTCATACATGTTTCCACCACTTAGCGTCTGCACACGATATGTGCTCGGCAGACTTCAAGCGAATGCCGACGTCGGTGTAGACCACGACCTAACTAAACACCTAAGTCTCTAGTCCAGGTTTATCGCCTATTCTGGTTCCATCTGCAGGGAGTCCTGCCGAGGTTTCCACATACGGCCCCGAACGATGTGTACAGGGTTCCGAGACACCTAACGGGTGCCCGGCATACATGGCCACGTACCTACCGCATCACAGCCCACCCCACGGGTCAGCGCTACCCACGGCCTCCAGTAAGCTACAAACACCAGAAACTACTTGCAACTCCTGGACAGAGGACTAGGGTGGATAAGAGGTCGAGCGAGTCAATTAAGGATCCCAATGTATGGTAGTAGCTGATTCTTAAATCACATATATAGATCTCGGTGCTTAAGGACGGTTCCAATCAAACAACCCACCATGTACTCCTACATGGCCTCTCATCGATACCTTTACCAAATCGTGTTCAACACTTCACTCTCATTACCGACATGATCATTTCACTCTAGCCCATCACCCAGATGAACCAGACCTGACAAGACTCTAAGCATAGCAGGCATAGCAAGGTAGGAAACACATACACATGGCTCAGTCAACTCCTACACATGCTAGTGGGTTTCATCTAGTTACCGTGGCAATGATAGGTCATGCAGAGTAAATGGGTTCAACTACCATAGCATGTAGCAGTTTGAGCGTTGTCTTAATGCAGTAAAAGAGAGCAGAGGCGAGAACATGGGATTGTATCGATATGATCAAATGGTTGGTTGCTTGCCTCGCGGGTCCGTGGACTGGTATTGCTCCTCGTTTGGATACCCGCGATACTCTTCGGGGGCAGAACCTGCCGCAAAGAGCACCGATATACAATCATCACCAAACAATGTGCAACAACATGATGCATGCATGAGACATGGTAAAATGAGTGTATTGGGCTAATGCAACTAAGACCAGATGGGTTTGGACCATTTTGAATCAAAGATTCAAGTTCCAAGCTCATATATGGCCCTTAATAGTGCTTTATCATGTTCTGCACTAAACATCAGGTTAACTTGCTTAAACATGCATGAAACCAATACAGATGGATAGATTGGATTTTTCTTATCATTTTTCATATATAACACTTTGCATTTGGAGCTACAGATTAATTTCTATGAATTTTTGAAGTTTGTAGCATTTTCTAGAATTTCCTGTATAAGAATAAATCCAGTAAATGAATTATTGCGTCAGGGTGATGTCAGCAGTCAACGTGGATGGTCCAGGTTAAACCTGACTAGTGGGTCCCGCGTGTCAGTGTCATTAGACTAACTAGTTTTAGTTAGTACTAACCCTAGGTTAATTAGCATGACTGGGCCCCACCTGTCATTGACCCAGGGGGTCAAACTGGGTCCACCCGTCGTCAAACTCGGTCAGCGGGGCAAACTCGTCGGCGTTTAGCCGCCGGCGAGGCCAAACGCGGCGGGGCAGTGTGGGATTCGTGCTCCGGCGACCAAAAAGGCGGCGGAGGGCATATAGGTGTAGCTAGGGACGAGCCGCGTCCAGTGGTGGCGGTGGTTGGGCTCGGGGTCGCTGGAAACAGCGCCGGCGATGACCTTGGTGGCTGCCGGAGCTCGGGCTCATCACTAGGAGGCACGGCGAGGAGCATGGAGTAGTGTTGCGGGCTCCTAGAGGTGCGGTGAGGCTAACGGGTAGGGTGGCGTGGCCGTTGCGTGGCCAGGGTCTCGTCGGCGACGAGCTCAGTGGCGGCGCGTGCGGTTGAGCTCCGTGCGGTCGATACGGTGCTCAAGAGCAGGAACGAAGAGGATGGGGAGGTAGCTAGGCTCACGGTGGTCATGGCGGAGCAGACAGCGAGGTCGGGGATGAGCTGCTGCTGCGGTGACGGCGAAAGGGATCTCCAGCGACGGGCGGTGAAGACGAGGTCGGTGGAGGCAGTGCAGAGCGTGCGAGCGCTCGGGGATTGGCTAGCTCGACGGAGCGGACGACGGCTGAGCTTGTGGACACGGTGGAGCGGCGCGTGGACGACCGTGGGCGCGGCTACGACGGCGGTGCGGCGGCAGCTGCTTCGGCCATGGTGAGAGAGGGCAAGAGAGAGGACAGGGGGGAGAATGACATGTCCAGGGGCTCGGGGCGGCGCCGAGGAGGCCCTTCGATGCATCGCACTGGCGCGGGCGACACAGGCAGGCAGGGAGGTGGCCTGGCGAGCTTGGCGGCGTCGCGGTGTCCCTCCTCTGCCTACTGGTAGAGGTGGGTGGTGACTGTCACGGGCCAGGTGGGCCGGCCTAGTGGAGGTAAGTGGCCACTGGCCTTTCTCTCTCTCTCTCTCTCTTGTCATTTAATTTGTTTTTCTATTTTTCTGTACATGTTTGGCTTTATTAAAAATAGCTAGACATTTCCAAAAATCCTGGAAATAATTAGGGGCTTTGTTTAGATTATTTCCAACAGCCCACACTTATTTCCAGAATTATTTGAGCATTTAAAATATTTTATATTATTTAAATGCCCAAACTCAAATAACTATTGATTTAATCCAGTGACCTTATGTGTCCTAGAAAAATGTGAACCAATTTTGGCAGAGGTTCTAACCCAAGACAAAAATGATGGACATTTTAGAAGGGCATTTCAGGTTCATTGAAATTATTTTTAGTAAACCCTAGTTGGTTTCACGGGGGCTGGGGGTTCTGTCACCCCCATTTCCAGTTTCTGATGAAAGGTAAACATGATGCAACACTCTAATGCATGAACTAGCTAGGGTGTGACACATGGTTCCGACCATGATTGTTCTTCTTTGATCCATTTCTCGGACAAGTGAAACAACTTGTCTTGTACAGATCAATGTGCCTGCCCAACCTCTATTCTGATCTACTTTCGAGTATTACCCCTGGTATCTCGAGGATATCATGCCATTGAACTGCATCTTATGAACTTTTGATGAAGTACTTGAAGGAAATATGCCCTAGAGGCAATAATAAAGTTATTATTTATTTCCTCATATCATGATAAATGTTTATTATTCATGCTAGAATTGTATTAACCGGAAACATAATACATGTGTGAATACATAGACAAACTATAGTCACTAGTATGCCTCTACTTGACTAGCTCATTAATCAAAGGTGGTTATGTTTCCTGACCATAGACATGTGTTGTCATTTTATTAGCGGGATCACATCATTAGAAGAATGATGTGATTGACATGACCCATTCTGTTAGCCAAGCACTTGATCGTTTAGTATACTGCTATTGCTTTCTTCATGGCTTATACAAAGTTCCTGCAACTATGAGATTGTGCAACTCCCGTTTACCAGAAGAACACTTTGTGTGCTACCAAACGTCACAACGTAACTGGGTGATTATAAAGGTGCTCTACAGGTGTTTCCGAATTTACATGTTGAGTTGGCATAATTCGAGATTAGGATTTGTCACTCCGATTGTCGGAGAGGTATCTCTGGGCCCTCTCGGTAATACTCATCACCTAAGCCTTGCAAGAATGTAACTAATGAGTTAGTTATGAGATGACATATTACAGAACGAGTAAAGAGACTTGCCGGTAACGAGATTGAACTAGGTATTGGATACCGACGATCAAATCTCGGGCAAGTAACATACCGATGACAAAGGGAACAAAGTATGTTGTTATGCGGTTTGACCGATAAAGATCTTCGTAGAATATGTAGGAACCAATATGGGCATCCAGGTCCCGCTATTGGTTATTGACCGGAAACATGTCTCGGTCATGTCTACATTATTCTCGAACCGTAGGGTCCGCACGCTTAAGGTTTCGATGACAGTTATATTATGAGTTTATGTATTTTGATGTACCGAAGGTTGTTCGGAGTCCCGGATGTGATCACGGACATGACGAGGAGTCTCGAAATGGTCGAGACATAAAGATTGATATATTGGACGGATATATTTGGACACCGGAAAGGTTCCGGGAGAGTTTGGGAATATATCGGAGCTCCGGGAGGTTACCGGAACCCCCGGTAAGTATATGGGTCTTATTGGGCCCTAGTGGAAGGGAGGGAGAAGGAGCAAGAGAGGGGGCGCCCCCCCCCCCCAAGCCCAATCCGAATTGGGTGGGGGGCCGGGCCCCCTTTCCTTCTCTCCTTCCCCCTCCTCCTTCCTACTAGTACTACTCCTTCCTTCCCCCTCCAACTTGGATTAGGAAAAAGAGGGGAAACCTACCTGGAGTAGGTTTCCTCCTCCTATGGCGCGCCCCCCCTTGGGCCGGCCACCTCCTCCCTCCCTCCTTTATATACGGGGGTAGGGGGGCACCTTAGACACACAAGTTGATCATTGATCGTTCCTTAGCCGTGTGCGGTGCCCCCCTCCACGATATTACACCTCGGTCATATTGTAGAGGTGCTTAGGCGAAGTCCCGCGACAGGAGAACATCAAGATCATCACCACACCGTCGTGCTGACGGAACTCCCCCTTGGCGCCTCTGCTGGATCGGAGATCGAGGGTGCGTCATCAAGCTGTACGCGTGTCAAGAACTCGGAGGTGCCGGAGTAACGGTGCTTGGATCGGTCGGATCGGGAGGACGTACGACTACTTCCTCTACGTTGCGTCAACGCTTCCGCTTCGATCTACGAGGGTACGTAGACAATACTCTCCCCTCGTTGCTATATCATCACCATGATCTTGCGTGTGCGTAGGAAATTTTTTGAAATTACTACGTTCCCCAACAGTACTACCTTTCCCTGTCCTTTTCACTTCATGGGTTTTGGGTTGTTTGTCAACCGAGAACACCGATAAGTGAACTGAATCCGCACTCTGATTCAATAACTCTAAATAATTTTTGTTGCTTACAAGTTTAATAATCCTTCAAGTCATTCCTAGCCTGATCGGCTATATCATTATCATGCTAAATTTTAACTGTGCTATCTGGTCCTTCCTGGAGCACAATTTTCGATGATGAGCTAAGCTTACGTCGACTTTCCTCGTCATATCATTTTGCCTTGAACAACAAGCTTGATTCCGAGTTTATGACGTACCCGTGGTTCCAATAACCTTTCGCTTCGGCATTCCTTTGACTTGATGTCATTCCTGATCGGTTACATCTTCTTGAAACCTCTCGACAAATTTGTCGTGATCATCATCAACATTTTGAATCCTTCCCGGGCATCAATTGAATTCATGATGGTAAGTGCCATCATCGTCCCTTGGTAATTTGAGTTACCATCGTCAACATGATTAGCTTCCTTTCATCACAAACTTGTTCTTGTTAAGGATGCAACTTGCTATTCAGTTTGTGTTATGTTCTACCTTGAAGTATTATTGTCCCTTATGTCAAGGATGTGGCAAGGATTACTCCACCTCTTAAGAATTCTGGGTATTGTGATGCCTCTCGCCATCACCCTTCTTTTTGGTCCCCGTGTTGCTTCTAACCGGAATACCAATAAATGAACTCTGCCGTGAGACTCCAGTATTCTTAGCAACCTTATTGCTTCAGAGTTAATGGACAATAATTCCAACTTACTGCGCTGGTTGCTGAATCACCACTCTGACATTGGTCATGCATCCCAGCCCATATTTTGGGTGCACCTTTCATCCAATGCTTAAATGTGTATGTTTTCCTTGAGCATACACCATTATATCTTTTGATCTGACAAATGTTATCTCCTTGTTCACATAATTGTGGAAATACATCTTTTGTGACTCTCGATGGATTGTCGTTGAGTTCATCAACCACCCCCTCATCCTCTCCTTGGTTTAATGATGAACTCATGATTTGGAACTTACTTCCATAGTTCATTCCCCGAGTATCTGCAATGCCGTAGCGTCAAATTGTGTCGCACCTTTTTCATCTCAGGCATCCTGAGTCTGAGGTATCCTGGGCCCAATCAGGTCTGAATCTCGGTCAGATATGATGGTGGGAACATATTTATAAGAGTTTTAACATTGGTCTTTTCTATTCCCAGTAAGGTGATGTCATGCCTAGCGCATCTGGCCGGAGGACATATTGTTATAGTTTCCTTTTTAGCAAGGTTAGCCATCCTTCCATGAGGAGATGGTAAGACTTATTCTTTGTGTATCCAAAGTCTGACCTTTGCCTTAAGACCATGTCGATGCTATCTCGAAGCATGTCTATGGTACTCCGATTCTCAATAAAAACATTTAAAGCACAATGCTAAGTTTTCATTATCAATTATCCAAACACTGTTGTATGGGTAATGCATGAAATTTCTCTCCCCTTTCCTAAAAGGGTTTTCTACATTATACCCTGTCATGGTTATCCTGCTCTGTGTGACCTTGGAAAGGATATACCCCTGAATTATGTGTTTAAACACATTTTCCCTTTCCATTGTTCTGTTTAATCTGATAATCCCAATTTCCTTCCATTGTTTTGGTTAACCTTTCTTGAAATCTACTTAACTTAGCAGTAATAATTCCTTGCTTAGGTAAGCACCTCGTTGTATCATTTTGTCATTTAGACCCTGTTACTATTGTTGATGACCTTCCGGTAACCACCGATGGAAGAAAACTTTGCCTATTGGTCCGCCTCGTTCAAGGAGCGGGAAAATAGTTCTCTTCATCCCTCGCCCTTGGTGCCGGGATTGTTGCCAACATAATTGACAAGCTATCCTCTGTCATGCCTTGCTATCGTGACTGTGCAAGATGTCAGCGCCCCTTATCCACTTTTGACCCACATGGTGGCCCATAACCCAAAGTTCCACATGATCGAAACCTGACCCTCCTGTTTCCAAAGCTATTCCTCGTGCTTGAATTCGTATGTAATTCACGTGCCATGTTCCTAGTGATCTATTCTTGTATCGGACGCTATACTTAAACTCGTTGCTCTGGACCCCTTTCACATGTTGTTTCAGACATAGATGAATTCATGCCTGATAACCCACAAGTATAGGGGATCGCAATAGTTTTCGATAAGTAAGAGTGTCGAACCCAACGAGGAGCTAAAGGTAGAATAAATATTCCCTCAAGTTCTATCGACCACCGATACAACTCTACGCACGCTTGACGTTTGCTTTACCTAGAACAAGTATGAAACTAGAAGTACTTTGTAGGTGTGATAGGATAGGTTTGCAAGAAAGTAAAGAGCACGTAAATAAAGACTAGGGGCTGTTTAGATAAAGACACAACTAAAGTAAATATGGCGAGTGTGGAAAAGTGGTGGTAGGAGTTGTGGAATTGTCCCTAGGCAACTGACTATGTTACTAGACCGGTAATCACTATTGCAATTCTATTTGAGGGAGAGGCATAAGCTAAAATACTTTATCTACTTGGATCATATGCACTTATGATTGGAACTCTAGCAAGCATCCGCAACTACTAAAGATTCATTAAGGTAAAACCCAACCATAGCATTAAAGTATCAAGTCCCCTTTATCACATACACAAACAACCTACTTACTCGGGTCTATGCTTCCGTCACTCACGCCACCCACCATAAGAAAATCATAAACATATTGCAAACCCTACAGCGGGAATCCCTCACGCTTGCGCGACACGGAGGGCACAATAGGACAGCACCTATAAAATATGCAACTCAAACCAATCATAGCAATTCATCAATCACCGATAGGACAATAGAAATCTACTCAGACATCATAGGATGGCAACACATCATTGGATAATAATATGAAGCATAAAGCACCATGTTCAAGTAGAGGGTACAGCGGGATGCGGGAGAAAGGACCGCTGTAGATAGAAGGGGGAAGGTGATGGAGATGTTGGTGAAGATGGCGGAGATGTTGGTGAAGATCGTGGTGATGATGATGGCCCCCGGCGGCGTTCCGGCGCCACCGGAAGCAAGGGGGAGAGAGCCCCCCTTCTTCTTCTTCTTCCTTGACCTGCTCCCTAGATGGGAGGAGGGTTTCCCCTCTAGTCCTTGGCTCCCATGGCTTGGGAGGGGCGAGAGCCCCTCCGAGATTGGATCTATCTCTCTGTTTCTGCGTTCTCTGCGTTCGCAGATTCTACCCCTTCACCGTTTCCTTTATATCTGGAGATCCGTAACTCCGATTGGGGTGAATCTTTCGCCCAGATCTTCGTCATAAAATTATCTTTCTTGCGCAAGAAGAAGAGCATCAACCGCCTTACGGGTGGACCACGAGGGTCAGGGGCGCGCCTGGGGGGGTAAGGCGCGCCCCCTACCTCGTGCCCACCTCGGATACCGTTTCGCATTGATTTTACTTCCAGAAAATCATAAATATTCCAAAAAAATCTCCGTCCGTTTTTATCCCGTTTGGACTCTATTTAATATTGGGTTTCTGCGAAAGAAAAAACATGCAACAGACAGGAACTGGCACTGGCACTGGATCAATATGTTAGTCCCAAAAATAATATAAAAAGTTGCCAAAAAGTATATGAAAGTGAATAATATTGGCATGGAACAATCAAAAATTATAGATACGACGGAGGCGTATCAGCATCCCCAAGCTTACTTCCTGCTCGTCCTCGAGTAGGTAAATGATAAAAAAGAATAATTTTTGATGTGGAATGCTACCTAGCATAATCTGGATCATATGTCTAATCATGGCCTGAATATTAAGACACGAGTGATTCAAAGCAATAGTCTATCATTTGACATAAAAACAATAATACTTCGAGCGTACCAATAAAACAATCATGTCTTTTCAAAACAACAAGGCAAAAGCAAGCTTATCCCTACAAAATCACACAGTTTGGCCATGCTTCATTTTCGTCACACAAAATGCTCCCATCATGCACAACCCCGATGACGAGCCGAGCAATTGGTTCATACTTTTTAACGCGCTTCAGGTTTTTCAACCCTCACGCAATACATGAGCGCAAGCCATGGATATAGCACTATAGGTGGAATAGAATATAATGATGGAGGTTATGTGGAGAAGACAAAAAAGGAGAAAGTCTCACATCAACTATGCGTATCAACGGGCTATGGAGATGCCCATTAATAGACATCAATGTGAGGAGTAGGGATTGCCATGCAACGGATGCGCTAAGAGCTATAAGTGTATGAAAGCTCAACAAAAGAAACTAAGTGGGTGTGCATCCAACTTGCTTGCTCATGAAGACCTAGGGCATTTGAGGAAGCCCATCATTGGAATATACAAGCCAAGTTCTATAATGAAAATTCCCACTAGTATATGAAAGGGACAACATAGGAGACAATCTATATGAAGAACATGGTGCTACTTTGAAGCACAAGATATGAGACTCACTACATGAAGAACATGGTGCTACTTTGAAGCACAAGTGTGGAAAAAGAGATAGTAACATTGCCCCTTTTTTTGGTGGGCTTCTTTGGCCCCCCCTTTTTTTATTTAGGCTTCTTTGGCCTTCCCCCTTTTTTTTGGGCAATGTTCTATAATGATGATCATCACACTTTTATTTACTTACAACTCGATATTACAACTCGATACTGGAACAAAGATATGACTCTATATGAATGCCTCCGGCAGTCTACCGGGATGTGCAATGATCTAGCATAGCAATGACATCAAAAAACAGATAAGCCATGAAAACATCATGCTAGCTATCTTACGATCATGCAAAGCAATATGACAATGAATGCTCATGTCATGTATATGATGATGATGGAAGTTGCATGGCAATATATCTCGGAATGGCTATGGAAATGCCATGATAGGTAGGTATGGTGGCTGTTTTGAGGAAGATATAATGAGGCTTATGTGTGACAGAGTGTATCGTATCACGGGGTTTGGATGCACCCGCAAAGTTTGCAACAACTCTCGAGGTGAGAAAGGGCAATGCACGGTACCGAAGAGGCTAGCAATGATGGAAGGGTGAGAGTGCGTATAATCCATGGACTCACATTAGTCATAAAGAACTCATATACTTATTGCAAAAGTCTATTAGCCCTCGAAGCAAAGTACTACTACGCATGCCCCTAGGGGGATAGATTGGTAGGAAAAGACCATCGCTCGTCCCCGACTGCCACTCATAAGGAAGACAATCAAAGAAACACCCCATGCTTCAAATTTGTCACACAACGGTTACCATACGTGCATGCTACGGGACTCGCAAACCTCAACACAAGTGTCTCTACAATGCACAACCACCCACTAGCATGACTCTAATATCACCATCTTTATATTGCAAAACTATTGCAAGGAATCAGACATATCATATTCAGCGATCTACAAGTTTATGTAGGATTTTATGACTAACCATGTGAATGACCAATTCCTGTCATCTCTCTAAATAGATATAAGTGAAGCAAGAGAGTTTAATTCTTTCTACAAAAGATATGCCCACGCTCTAACAAGTATAAGTGAAGCAAAAGAGCATTCTACAAATGGCGGTTGTCTATATGAAGAGAAACAGGCAATCCAGACTTCAAATGATATAAGTGAAGCACATGAAGCATTCTATAAAGCCACACTCAAAAGATTTAAGTGAAGTGCAATGAGCATTCTATAAATCAACCGAGGACTATCTCATACCAGCATGGTGCATAAAAGAAAAGTAAAAACCTAATTGCAAAATACGCTCCAAGACTTGCACATAATGCATGAACAAAACGAATCTGAAACATACCGATACTTGTTGAAGAAAGAGGGGATGCCTCCCCAGCATCCCCAAGCTTAGACGCTTGATTCTCCTTGAATATTTACTTGGGTTGCCTCGAGAATCCCCAAGGTTGAGCTCTTGCCTCTCTTCCTTCTTCTCACATTCAAACATCCTCGGTTAGACACTACATCCACACAAAACTTCAACAGAAAACTCGGTAAGATCCGTTAGTATAATAAAGCAAATCACCACTCTAAGTACTGTAGAAAATCAATTCATATTTTGTTTTTGCATTGTGTCTACTGTAATATAACTTTTCCATGGCTTAATCCACTAATATAAATTGATAGTTTCATCAAAACAAGCAAACTATGCATCAAAAACAGAATCTGTCTAAAACAGAACAGTTTGTAGCAATCTGAACATCCACCATACTTCTGGTACACCAACAATTCTACCAAAATTAGGAAAAATAAAAAAGTTGTATAGAAAGACATTTCAAAAAGAATTAGAACCATTTGACGCTCCATTTAAAAATGTAAAATCGCGCACTACAGCCAAAGTTTCTGTCCTGCACCGTACAAACCAACAAGCATTGTAAACATCCTAAAGGCAAAACTTGGCACATTATTTTTATAATACAATGGAATTGTACAAGGGGATAATTATTTTTGATGAAAAGTTTCTGTAATCAAGATTCACAAAGTTGTCGTGAGCATGAACAAAGTCCAAGGCTAGCTCCCACTTCAACAATGCTTGTCTTTCTCACTTTCACTTTCCTTTTTGAAAAGTTTTTAGGTTCCCCTCTTTATTTTTTTGTATTTAAACTATATGAAAGCACTCAACAGAAACAAATGACTCTCTAAAACTTCCGGGTTGTCTCCTGGCAGCGCTTTCTTTAAAGCCATTAAGCTAGGCATATAGTGCTCAAGTAATGGATCCACCCGGATCCCAAGGTATATCAAAGCCAATTTTAATTAACAATTATTTGTAATTTAGTAGTGAGCACAGAGTAACATAAATCATGTAATGACGAAGTCTAACTCTCTTCCTATGCATCGGCATGTCATAAAAGAATAGTTCATGCACACATAGTAAAGGCCAAAGCATAGTATAAACAGTTTCATGCAATTCTATCATATTGGAAACATAAAGAGGCGGAGATATAGTTCCTCTCTCATAATAATTGCAGGTAGGAGCAGAAAGCACATGCATATTACATTCATCAAAATCATCATGTGTAATAGTAAAAGGCAACCCATCAATATAATCCTTAATAAGCACAAACTTCTCCGATATAGTGTAGTCGGGAGAATTCAAAAAGATAATAGGACTATCATGCGTGGGTGCAATAGCAACAATTTCATGTTTAACATAAGGAACTATAGCAAGTTCATTTCCATAAGCATAATTCATATTGGCATCTTGGCCACAAGCATCATCAAAAAGGGATATTTCAAGATAATCAATGGGATCATAATAGTCATCATAGCAATCATCCTTCGGTAAGCACGAAGGGGAATTAAACAATGTATGAGTTGAAGAGTGACTCTCATCAGAAGGTGGGCACGGGTGATCAATCCGCTCTTCCTCCTTTTGTTCTTCGCTCTCTTCTCATCTTTTTCATCCAATGAGCTCACAGTTTCATCAATTTCTTCTTCCATAGATTCCTGCAAAATATTATTCTCTTCTTGGACAGCGTTGACTTTCTTCATAAAAGTATTAATATAGTAATTGTATTCATAATGTTCATAGCAATATCCAAGTATAGCAAGATTTTCCGGCCTATAACCATTTTCTTCAAAAGCTTCATACTTTTCAAACAAAGCTTCAATTTCATAAGCAGCCTTAAAAGCAACAAATTCTTCTATTTGTTCCACATCATAGTAATCATATATACCATTAGCATAAGAAGCTAAGGTTTAATTATCATTATATTTGCATGAAAAGGGAAGGTGTGGAGCCTTCATCCTAGAGCAACAAGTAGTATCATATCTCAAGCAGAGATTCCAGGCATACCAACGCAACATAATAAATTGATCCCATAATAGTTTCCCTTTTTGTGTCGAGCGTTAATCCCTAAAGTATTCACGTTAATCCAACGTGTCTCCCATTATAAAGTTGAATGGGGCTTTCACAGGATTATCAAAGTAGTACACAATATCTTTCGCATAATGAGAATCGAGGGATTTAGGAGTTACCCCATCCTCATGAGTATCAAGTACAGCTAATTTTATTGGTATTTTGCGTTCCATATCCATAACTAAAGATAGAGAACAACTAAGAACAGCAAATACAAATTACTTAGTGATAAAGCAAACAAGCACACACGAGAATATTCACCCCACGCTATGACTCCCCGGCAACGGCGCCAGAAAAAGGTCTTGATAAACCACAAATATAGGGGATCGCAACAGTTTTTGATAAGTAAGAGTGTCGAACTCAACGAGGAGCTAAAGGTAGAATAAATATTCCCTCAAGTTCTATCGACCATCGATACAACTCTACGCATGCTTGATGTTTGCTTTACCTAGAACAAGTATGAAACTAGAAGTACTTTGTAGGTGTGATAGGATAGGTTTGCAAGAAAGTAAAGAGCACGTAAATAAAGACTAGGGGCTGTTTAGATAAAGACACAACTAAAGTAAATATGGCGAGTGTGGAAAAGTGGTGGTAGGAGTTGTGGAATTGTCCCTAGGCAACTGACTATGTTACTAGACCGGTAATCACTATTGCAATTCTATTTGAGGGAGAGGCATAAGCTAACATACTTTCTCTACTTGGATCATATGCACTTATGATTAGAACTCTAGCAAGCATCTGCAACTACTAAAGATTCATTAAGGTAAAACCCAACCATAGCATTAAAGTATCAAGTCCCCTTTATCCCATACGCAAACAACCTACTTACTCGGGTCTGTGCTTCTGTCACTCACGCCACCCACCATAAGCAAATCATAAACATATTGCAAACCCTACAGCGGGAATCCCTCATGCTTGCGCGACATGGAGGGCACAAAAGTGCAGCACCAATAAAATATGCAACTCAAACCAATCATAGCAATTCATCAATCATCGATAGGACAATAGAAATATACTCAGACATCATAGGATGGCAACACATCATTGGATAATAATATGAAGCATAAAGCACCATGTTCAAGTAGAGGGTACAGCGGGATGCGGGAGAGTGGACCGCTGTAGATAGAAGGGGGAAGGTGATGGAGATGTTGGTGAAGATGGCGGAGATGTTGGTGAAGATCGCGGTGATGATGATGGCCCCCGGCGGCGTTCCGGCGCCACCGGAAGCAAGGGGGAGAGAGCCCCCCCCCTTCTTCTTCTTCTTCCTTGACCTCCTCCCTAGATGGGAGGAGGGTTTCCCATCTGGTCCTTGGCTCCCATGGCTTGGGAGGGGCGAGAGCCCCTCCGAGATTGGATCTATCTCTCTGTTTCTGCGTTCTCTGCGTCCGCAGATTCTACCCCTTCACCGTTTCCTTTATATCTGGAGATCCGTAACTCCGATTGGGGTGAATCTTTCACCCAGATCTTCGACATAAAATTATCTTTCTTGCGCCAGAAAAAGAGCATCAACCGCCTTACAGGTGGACCGCGAGGGTCAGGGGCGCGCCTGGGGGGTAGGGCGCGCCCCCTACCTCGTGCCCACCTCGGATACCGTTTCGCGTTGATTTTACTTCCAGAAGATCATAAATATTCCAAAAATAATCTCCGTCCGTTTTTATCTCATTTGGACTCCGTTTGATATTGGGTTTCTGCGAAACAAAAAACATGCAACAGACAGGAACTGGCACTGGGCACTGGATCAATATGTTAGTCTCAAAAATAATATAAAAAGTTGCCAAAAAGTATATGAAAGTGAATAATATTGGCATGGAACAATCAAAAATTATAGATACGACGGAGGCGTATCAATGCTCGTCCGAAACTTCCCATGATACCTCCTTACTTTGCTCTCAATATTTTTCTTCGGTTTCAATTTGAGAGTTACTTTCTGCCAACTTCCCCGATGTTATCGACCAGATAGTCAACCATGCAGAGGTCCGTTCTCCCGGAATACCCACCCTTTATTCTTTCGTAAGTACGATGGAGTTCCCGAAGGAAGAATGACAACTTTCTCATGATGCCCTGGAACAGAGAACTAAAGACATCAACGAAATGGATCGACTACTTCGTGAATATCAACCAAGGCCGAGAAGATCCGTTAGAATTTTGTAACCATGACTTTCCCCCTTACTCCACCTCTTAAATCTCGGGACGAGATTTCTTGTAGTGGAGGAGATTTGTGACGCCCGGATAATTAGGCTACAGTAATCCCGCGTTAACGATGCCACGTCACCTTGGTTACTGTTGATAATCTCGCGTTAGTTCAAAACGGATTCAAATTCAAAATTTGAATTAAAGTTAAAACAATTAAAGTTTTTAAAAGTCAAAACTAAAATGTTCGATGTGTTGAAAATATTCCCTAACTATTTGTCATGAAGAAACCATGTTTTTATATAAGTCCTATATATTTAAAATGAGCAAAAATAGAAAAGAAATATAAATAAAAAAGAAAGAAAAACAAAATAGGAAACAAAACAAAAAAAGAAAAGAAAAGCTAAACCCACCCCCTCTCCTTGGGCTCGGCCCAACTGGCCACCCTGGCCGAGCCGGCCGGCCCACCCCCCATCCCCACTTAACCCCCGAAACCCTAACCGCTCCCCCCGTCGCCCCACACCCCCACACCCCCACTCCCTCGACCCCCCTCTTCCTCCTCTGCCCCCCCCTCCCGATTGGATCGGGGGAATCGAACCGCGCCGTCACCGATCTCCGTCACCACCACGCCGGCGCCCCTCGCTGGACCTCGTCGTCCTGCCTCCGCCTCCTCGTCGGCCTGTCTCCTCTCCGGCACCGTCGTTTCCATCGCCTGATACGTCCATTTTGCAACATGCTTTTATATCAATATTTATTGCATTATCGGTATTATTACACATTATATCTCAATACTTATGGCAATTCTCTCTTATTTTACAAGGTTTACCATGAAGAGGGGGAATGCCAACAGCTGGAATTCTGGCTGGAAAAGGAGCAAACATTTGAAACATATTCTGCACAGCTCCAAAAATCCTGAAACTCCACGGAACTTATTTTTGGAATTAATAAGAATTATTGAGCGAAGAAACTACCAGAGGGGGCCCACACCCAGGCCAGGAGGGTGGGGGGCACGCCCACCCCTACTGGGCGCGCCCCTGTCTCCTGGGCCCCCTGGTGGCCTTCCGGTGCCCATCTTCTGCTATATGAAGGCTTTTACCCTGGAAAAAATCGTGGGCAAGCTTACGGGACGAAACTCCGCCGCCACAAGACGGAGCCTTGGCAGAACCAATCTAGAGCTCCGGCAGAGCTGTTCTGCCGGGGAAACTTCCCTCTGGGAGGGGGAAATCATCACCAACGATCCTCTCGTCAGGAGGGGGTCAATCTCCATCAACATCTTCACCAGCACCATCTCCTCTCAAGACCCTAGTTCATCTCTTGTATCCAATCTTGTATCAAAACCACAAATTGGTACCTGTGGGTTGCTAGTAGTGTTGATTACTCCTTGCAGTTGATGCTAATTGGTTTACTTGGTGGAAGATCATATGTTTAGATCCTTAATGCATATTGTTACTCCTCTGATTATGAACATTAATATGCTTTGTCAGTAGTTGCATTTGTTCCTGAGGACATGGGTGAAGTCTTGCTATTAGTAGTCATGTGAATTTGGTATTCGTTCAATATTTTGATGAGATGTATGTTGTCTTTCCTCTAGTGGTGTTATGTGAATGTTGACTACATGAAACTTCACCATTATTTGGGACTAGAGGAAGGCATTGGGAAGTAATAAGTAGATGATGGGTTGCTAGAGTGACAGAAGCTTAAACTCTAGTTTATGCGTTGCTTTGTAAGGGGTTGATTTGGATCCATATGTTTAATGTTGTGGTTAGGTTTACCTTAATACTTCTTTTGTAGTTGCGGATGCTTGCAATAGGGGTTAATCATAAGTGGGATGCTTGTCCAAGTAAGGGCAGTACCCAAGCACCGGTCCACCCACATATCAAATTATCAAAGTACCGAACGCGAATCATATGAGCGTGATGAAAACTAGCTTGACGATAATTCCCATGTGTCCTCGGGAGCTCCTTTCTCATTATAAGAAATTGTATAGGCTTGTCCTTTGCTACAAAAAGGATTGGGCTACCTTGCTGCACTTTATTTACTTTTATTGCTTGTTACTCGTAACAATTTATCTTATCACAAAACTATCTATTACCTACAATTTCAGTGCTTGCGGAGAAAACCTTACTGAAAACCGCTTATCATTTCCTTCTGCTCCTCGTTGGGTTCGACACTCTTACTTATCAAAAGGACTACGATAGATCCCCTATACTTGTGGGTCATCAAGACTCTTTTCTGGCACCGTTGCCGGGGAGCGTAGCGCTTTTGGTGAGTGGAACTTGGTAAGGAAACATTTATATAGTGTGCTGAAATTTTCTGTCACTTATTACTATGGAAACTAATCCTTTGAGGGGCTTGTTCGGGGTATCTTCACCCCGACCAGAAGAGCAAAGAGTTGCTCCTCAACCTACTGAACCTACTAAAAAAAGTTACTTTGAGATTCCTTCGAGTATGATAGAGAAACTGCTAGCTAATCCCTTTGCAGGAGATGGAACGTTGCATCCCGATTTACACCTTATCTTTGTGGATGAAGTTTGTGGATTATTTAAGCTTGCAGGTATTCCCGATGATGTTGTCAAATGGAAGGTCTTCCCTTTATCTTTGAACGGAGATGCATTGACATGGTACAGGCTATGTGATGATACGGGATCTTGGAATTATAAACGATTGAAGTTGGAATTTCACCAGAAGTTCTATCCTATGCATCTTGTTCATCGTGATCGTAATTACATATATAATTTCTGGCCTCGCGAAGGAGAAAGCATCACTCAAGCTTGGGGAAGGCTTAAGTCAATGTTATATTCATGCCCCAATCATGAGCTTTCTAGAGAAATGATTATTCAAAAAATTTATGCTCGGCTTTCTCTCAATCATCAGAACATGCTCGATGCTTCCTGTGTTGGTTCTTATATGCTGAAGACTATTGAATTCAAATGGGACTTATTGGAAAGAATTAAACGCAACTCTGAAGATTGGGGTTCCGATGATGGTAAGGAGTCAGGTATGACACCTAAGTTTGATTGTGTTAAATATTTTATGGATACCGAAGTTTTTCATGGATTTAGCGCTAAATATGGACTTGACTCTGAGATAGTAGCTTGTTTCTGTGAATCTTTTGCTACTCACGTTGATCTCCCTAAGGAGAAGTGGTTTAAATATAATCTTCCCATTGAAGTAAAAGTAGTTGCACCTATTATAGTTGAAGAAAAGACTGTCACTTATAGTGATCCTATTGTTCCTACTACTTATGTTGAGAAACCTTCTTTTCCTGTTAGGATAAAGGATCATGCTAAAACTTCGACTGTTGTTCATAAGAGTAATACTAGGACTTATACACCTCCTGAGCAAATCAAAGTTGGACCTAGTATTGCTATGGTTAAAGATCTCTTAGATGATGATTTAGATGGGCATGTTATTTATTTCTATGGTGAGACTGCTAATATTGTTAGACCATATGCTAAGATACATAGACCTGTTGTAGGCATGCATGTTATTTCTGTTAAGATAGGAGATCATTGTTATCATGGCTTATGTGATATGGGTGCTTGTGCTAGTGCGATACCCTATGACTTATATAAAGAAATTATGCATGATATTGCACCCGTTGAATTGGAAGGTATTGATGTTACTATCAAGCTTGCCAATAGAGATACTATTTCACCCATTGGGATTGTTAGAGATGTTGAAGTCTTGTGTGGGAAGGTTAAATATCCTGCTGATTTTCTTGTTCTTAGTTCCCCACAAGATGACTTTTGTCCCATTATTTTTGGTAGACCCTTCTTGAATACTGTTAATGCTAAGATTGATTGTGAAAAGGATACTGTTACAATTGGCTTATAGGGTATGTCTCATGAGTTTAATTTTGCTAAGTTTCATAGACAACCTCGTGATAGAGAATCACCTAGTAAGGATGAGATTATTGGTCTTGCTTCTATTGCCGTGTCTCCTACTAATCCGTTAGAACAATATTTGCTAGACCATGAAAATGATATGTTTATGAAGGAAAGAAGGGAAATAGATGAAGTGTTCCTTCAACAGGAACCTATGCTGAAACACAACCTACCCGTTGAAATTCTAGGGGATCCCCCTCCACCCAAGGGCGATCCTGTGTTTGAACTCAAACCATTACGTGATAATCTTAAGTATGCTTATCTTGATGAAAAGAAAATATATCCTGTTATTATTAGTGCTAACCTTTCAGAGCAAGAAGAAGAAAGATTATTGAAAACTCTGAAGAAGCACCGTGCTGCTATTGGATATACTCTGGACGATCTCAAGGGCATTAGTCCCACATTATGTCAACACAAAATTAATCTGGAGAATGATGCCAAACCAGTTAGAGATCCTCAACGACGATTGAATCCTAAGATGAAAGAAGTGGTAAGAAAGGAGATACTAAAGCTCCTTGAGGCAGGTATAATTTATCCTGTTGCTGATAGTGATTGGGTAAGCCCTGTCCATTGTGTTCCTAAAAAGGGAGGTATTACCGTCGTTCCTAATGATAAAGATGAATTGATCCCGCAAAGAATTATTACAGGTTATAGGATGGTAATTGATTTCCGTAAATTAAGTAAAGCTACTAGGAAAGATCATTACCCTTTACCTTTTATCGATCAAATGCTAGAAAGACTATCCAAACACACACATTTTTGCTTTCTAGATGGTTATTCTGGTTTCTCTCAGATACCTGTGTCAGCGAAGGATCAATCAAAAACTACTTTTACTTGCCCTTTCGGTACTTTTGCTTATAGACATATGCCTTTTGGTTTATGTAATGCACCTGCTACCTTTCAAAGATGTATGATGGCTATATTATCTGACTTTTGTGAAAAGATTTGTGAGGTATTCATGGATGATTTCTCCATTTATGGATCCTCTTTTGATGATTGCTTCAGCAACCTTGATCGAGTTTTGCAGAGATGCAAAGACACTAGTCTCGTCTTGAATTGGGAAAAGTGCCACTTTATGGTTAATGAAGGAATTGTCTTGGGGCATAAGATTTCTGAGAGAGGTATTGAAGTTGATAAAGCTAAAGTTGATGCTATTGAAAAGATGCCATGTCCCAAGGACATAAAAGGTACAAGAAGTTTCCTTGGTCATGCCGGTTTTTATAGGAGGTTCATCAAGGACTTTTCTAAAATCTCCAGGCCTCTGACTAATTTATTGCAAAAAGATATTCCTTTTGTCTTTGATGATGATTGTGTAGAAGCATTTGAAATACTTAAGAAAGCTTTGATTACTGCACCTATTGTTCAACCACCTGATTGGAATTTACCCCTTGAAATTATGTGTGATGCTAGTGATTATGCTGTAGGTGCTGTTTTAGGGCAAAGAGTTGATAAGAAATTAAATGTTATCCAATATGCTAGTAAGACTCTTGATATTGCCCAGAGAAATTATGCTACTACTGAAAAAGAATTCTTAGCAGTTGTGTTTGCATGTGATAAGTTTAGACCTTATATTGTTGATTCCAAAGTTACTATTCACACTAATCATGGTGCTATTAAATATCTTATGGAAAAGAAAGATGCTAAGCCTAGACTCATTAGATGGGTTCTCTTGCTCCAAGAGTTTGACTTGCATATTATTGATAGAAAGGGAGTTGAGAACCCCGTTGCAGACAACTTGTCTAGGTTAGAGAATGTTCTTGATGACCCACTGCCTATTGATGATAGCTTTCCTGATGAACAATTAGCGGTCGTTAATGCTTCTCGTACTGCTCCTTGGTATGCTGATTATGCTAATTACATTGTTGCTAAATTTATACCACCTAGTTTCACATACCAGCAAAAGAAAAAGTTCTTTTATGACTTAAGACATTACTTCTGGGATGCCCACACCTTTATAAAGAAGGAGTAGATGGTGTTATTAGACGTTGTCTACCTGAGCATGAACAGGAACAGATCCTACGCAAGTCTCACTCTGAATCATATGGAGGACACCACACTGGAGATAGAACTGCACATAAGGTATTGCAATCTGGTTTTTATTGGCCTACTCTCTTCAAAGATGCTCGTAAGTTTGTCTTATCTTGTGATGAATGTCAAAGAATTGGTAATATTAGTAGACGTCAAGAAATGCCTATGAATTATTCCCTTGTTATTGAACCATTTGATGTTTGGGGCTTTGATTATATGGGACCTTTTCCTGCCTCTAATGGTTACACACATATTTTAGTTGCTGTTGATTACGTTACTAAGTGGGTAGAAGCTATTCCAACTAGTAGTGTTGATCATAACACTTCTATTAAAATGCTTAAAGAAGTTATTTTTCCGAGGTTTGGACTCCCTAGATATCTTATGACTGACGGTGGTTCACATTTTATTCATGGTGCTTTCCGTAAGATGCTTGGTAAGTATGATGTTAATCATACAATCGCATCTCCTTATCACCCGCAGTCTAGTAGTCAAGTAGAGTTGAGCAATAGAGAGCTCAAATTAATTTTTCAAAAGACTGTGAATAGATCTAGAAAGAATTGGTCCAAAAAACTTGATGATGCATTATGGGCCTATAGAACTGCATACAAAGATCCTATGAATATGTCTTCGTATAAGATGGTTTATGGAAAGGCATGTCATTTACCTCTTGAACTTGAACATAAAGCATATTGGGCTATTAAAGAGCTCAACTATGACTTCAAACTTGCCGGTGAGAAGAGGTTATCTGATATTAGCTCACTTGATGAATGGAGAACCCAAGCCTATGAGAACGCCAAGCTATTCAAAGAAAAAGTCAAACGTTGGCATGATAAAAGGATACAAAAGCGTGAGTTTAATGTAGGTGATTATGTGTTATTATTCAACTCTCGTTTAAGATTTGTTGCAGGAAAGCTTCTCTCTAAATGGGAAGGTCCTTACGTTATCGAGGAGGTCTATCGTTCCGGTGCCATAAAAATCAACAACTTCGAAGGCACAAGTCCAAGGGTGGTGAACGGTCAAAGAATTAAACATTATATCTCAGGTAATCCTATCCATGTTGAAACTAATATTATTGAAACCGTAACCCCGGAGGAATACATAAGGGACACTTTCCAGAACGATCCAGACTCCAAAAGGGAATAGGTATGTGGTACGGTAAGTAAACCGACTCCAAAACAATTCTAATGGCATTTTTTATAAGTTTTGGAATATTTAAGAATTTTAGAAAGAAATAAGTAATCCGGGAAGGACACGAGACCTCCACGAGGGTGGAGGGTGCGCCCACCCTTCCTGGGCGCGCCCCCTGTCTCGTGGCCACCTCGTGTGCCTCCCGGACTCTGTTTTCTTGCACGTTACATATTTTGGTCGGTAAAAATTCATTATATAATCTCCCGAAGGCTTTGATGACCGTATCATGTAAATATCCTCTATTTTCATTTCGAGCTGTTTTTCTAACAGATCTAGAGCACCATGACGTTGCCCTCCTTCAACAATGAAGACAAGGATGCTTGGCTATTGAAGATAGAGCTGAAAAGAGAAGAACCGGAAGAGATCAACAAGGATGAAGGGATCAAGAAGGCCATGGAGGTTCAAGCTCCGGCGGTGAAAGAAGAAGACATCCCTCATCCCTTACCTAACCTCTTTACTCCAACTAAGATTGAAGCTTTCAAGATGATTGAGTTAGCTCGCATACAGAATAAGTATCTCACACAGGAGAATATTTTGTTGAAGGATCATATCGCCGGACTCAAGGGCATTATCTGCAAGTTGGAGGAGCTTTTATGCTCGATGTGCAATTATCCACTGAAGGAAATATGCCCTAGAGGCAATAATAAAGTTATTATTTATTTCCTCATATCATGATAAATGTTTATTATTCATGCTAGAATTGTATTAACCGGAAACATGATACATGTGTGAATACATAGACAAACACATAGTCACTAGTATGCCTCTACTTGACTAGCTCATTAATCAAAGATGGTTATGTTTCCTAACCATAGACATGTGTTGTCATTTGATTAAAGGGATCACATCATTAGGAGAATGATGTGATTGACATGACCCATTCTGTTAGCCTAGCACTTGATCGTTTAGTATACTGCTATTGCTTTCTTCATGACTTATACAAAGTTCCTGCAACTATAAGATTGTGCAACTCCCGTTTACCAGAAGAACACTTTGTGTGCTACCAAATGTCACAACATAACTGGGTGATTATAAAGGTGCTCTACAGGTGTTTCCGAAGGTACATGTTGGGTTGGCATAATTCGAGATTAGGATTTGTCACTCCGATTGTCGGAGAGGTATCTCTGGGCCCTCTCGGTAATACTCATCACCTAAGCCTTGCAAGCATGTAACTAATGAATTAGTTATGAGATGACGTATTACGGAACGAGTAAAGAGACTTGCCGGTAACGAGATTGAACTAGGTATTGGATACCGACGATCAAATCTCGGGCAAGTAACATACCGATGACAAAGGGAACAAAGTATGTTGTTATGCGGTTTGACCGATAAAGATCTTCGTAGAATATGTAGGAACCAATATGGGCATCCAGATCCCGCTATTGGTTATTGACCGAGAATGATTTTAGGTCATGTCTACATAGTTCTCGAACCCGTAGGGTCCGCACGCTTAACGTTTCGATGACAGTTTTATTATGAGTTTATAAGTTTTGATGTACCGAAGTTTGTTCGGAGTCCCGGATGAGATCACGGACATGACGAGGAGTCTCGGAATGGTCGATACATAAAGATTGATATATTGGAAGCCTATGTTTGGACATCGGAATGGTTCCGGGTGAAATCGGCATTTTACCGGAGTACCGGGAGGTTACCGGAACCCCCCGGGGGTTAATGGGCCTACATGGGCCAAGAGGGAGAAGAGGAAGGAGCAAGGAGGGGGCCGCGCGCCCCTCCCCCTCCTAGTCCGAATAGGACAAGGGAAGGGGGGGCGCCCCCCTTTCCTTCTCCTCTTTCCCCCTCTCTCCTACTCCAACTTGGAAAAGGGGAGTCCTACTCCCGGTGGGAGTAGGACTCCCCCCTTGGCGCGCCCCCTTAGGCCAGCGGCCTCCTCCCCCCTGGCTCCTTTATATACGGGGGCGGGGGGCACCCCATAGACACACAAGTTGATCTACGGATCCTTCCTTAGCCGTGTGCGGTGCCACCTTCCACCATATTCCACCTCGGTCATATCGTCGCAGAGTTTAGGCGAAGCCCTGCGCCGGTAGAACATCATCATCGTCACCACGCCGTCGTGCTGACGGAACTCATCTCCGGAGCCTTTGCTGGATCGGAGGGCCGGAGATCGTCATCGAGCTGAACGTGTGCTGAACTCGGAGGCTCCGTACGTTCGGTTCTTGGATCGGTCGGATCGTGAAGACGTACGACTACATCAACCGCGTTGTGCTAACGCTTCCGCTTACGGTCTACGAGGGTACGTGGACAAACACTCTCCCCTCTCGTTGCTATGTCATCACCATGATCTTGCGTGTGCGTAGGAAATCTTTTGAAATTACTACGTTCCCCAACAGTGGCATCCGAGCCTAGGTTTTATGCGTTGATGTTATATGCACGAGTAGAACACAAGTGAGTTGTGGACGATATAAGTCATACTGCCTACCAGCATGTCATACTTTGGTTCAGCGGTATTGTGAGATGAAGCGGCCCGGACCGACATTACGCGTACGCTTACGCGAGACTGGTTTCACCGTTACGAGCACTCGTGCTTAAAGGTGGCTGGCGGGTGTCTGTCTCTCTCACTTTAGTTGAACCGAGTGTGGCTACGCCCGGTCCTTGCGAAGGTTAAAACGGAGTCTATTTGACAAACTATTGTTGTGGTTTTGATGCGTAGGTGAGAACGGTTCTTGCTAAGCCCGTAGCAGCCACGTAAAATTTGCAACAACAAAGTAGAGGACGTCTAACTTGTTTTTGCAGGGCATGTTGTGATGTGATATGGTCAAGACGTGATGCTATATTTTGTTGTATGAGATGATCATGTTTTGTAACTGAAGTTATCGGCAACTGGCAGGAGCCATATGGTTGTCGCTTTATTGTATGAAATGCAAACGCCCTGTAATTGCTTTACTTTATCACTAAACGGTAGCGATAGTCGTAGAAGCAATAGATGGCGTAAATGACAACGATGCTACGATGGAGATCAAGGTGTCGCGCCGGTGATGATGGTGATCAAGACGGTGCTTCGGAGATGGAGATCACAAGCACAAGATGATGATGGCCATATCATATCACTTATATTGATTGCATGTGATGTTTATCCTTTATGCATCTTATCTTGCTTTGATTGACGGTAGCATTTTAAGATGATCTCTCACTAAAATTATCAAGTAGTGTTCTCCCTGAGTATGCACCGTTGCCAAAGTTCGTCGTGCCGAGACACCACGTGATGATCGGGTGTGATAAGCTCTACGTCCATCTACAACGGGTGCAAGCCAGTTTTGCACACGCAGAATACTCAGGTTAAACTTGACGAGCCTATCATATGCAGATATGGCCTCGGAACACAGAGACCGAAAGGTCGAGCGTGAATCATATAGTAGATATGATCAACATAGTGATGTTCACCATTGAAAACTACTCCATCTCACGTGATGATCGGTTATGGTTTAGTTGATATGGATCACGTGATCACTTAGATGACTAGAGAGATGTCTGTCTAAGTGGGAGTTCTTAAGTAATATGATTAATTGAACTTAAATTTATCATGAACTTAGTACCTGATAGTATCTTGCTTATCTATGTTTGTTTGTAGATAGATGGCTCGTGCTGTTGTTCCGTTGAATTTTAATGCGTTCCTTGAGAAAGCAAAGTTGAAAAATGATGGTAGCAATTAGACGGACTGGGTCCGTAACCTGAGGATTATCCTCATTGCTGCACAGAAGAGTTACGTCCTGGAAGCACCGTTGGGTGCCAGGCCTGCTGCTGATGCAACTGACGACGTTAAGAACGTCTGGCAGAGCAAAGCTGATGACTACTCTATAGTTCAGTGTGCCATCCTTTATGGCTTGGAACCGGGTCTTCAACGACGTTTTGAACGTCATGGAGCATATGAGATGTTCCAGGAGTTGAAGTTAATATTTCAAGCAAATGTCCGGATTGAGAGATATGAAGTCTCCAATAAGTTCTATAGCTGCAAGATGGAGGAGAATAGTTCTGTCAGTGAACACATACTCAGAATGTCTGGGTATAATAATCACTTGATTCAACTGGGAGTTAATCTTCCTGATGATAGTGTCATTGACAGAATTCTCCAATCACTGCCACCAAGCTACAAGAGCTTCGTGATGAACTATAATATGCAAGGGATGAACAAGACTATTCCCGAGCTCTTCGCGATGCTGAAAGCCGCGGAGGTAGAAATCAAGAAGGAGCATCAAGTGTTGATGGTCAACAAGACCACTAGTTTCAAGAAGAAGGGCAAAGGGAAAAAGAAGGGGAACTTCAAGAAGAACGGCAAGCAAGTTGCTGCTCAAGAGAAGAAACCCAAGTCTGGACCTAAACCTGAAACTGAGTGCTTCTACTGCAAGCGGACTGGACACTGGAAGCGGAACTGCCCCAAGTATTTGCGGATAAGAAGGATGGCAAAGTGAGCAAAGGTATATGTGATATACATGTTATTGATGTGTACCTAACTAGAGCTCATAGTAGCACCTGGGTATTTGATACTGGTGTTGTTGCTAATATTTGCAACTCGAAACAGGGACTACGGAATAAGCGAACACTGGCCAAGGACGAGGTGACGATGCGCGTGGGAAACGGTTCCAAAGTCGATGTGATCGCGGTCGGCACGCTACCTCTACATCTACCTTCGGGATTAGTTTTAGACCTGAATAATTGTTATTTGGTGCCAGCGTTGAGCATGAACATTATATCTGGATCTTGTTTGATGTGAGACGGTTATTCATTTAAATCAGAGAATAATGGTTGTTCTATTTATATGAGTAATATCTTTTATGGTCATGCACCCTTGAAGAGTGGTCTATTTTTATTGAATCTCGATAGTAGTGATACACATATTCATAATGTTGAAGCCAAAAGATGCAGAGTTGATAATGATAGTGCAACTTATTTGTGGCACTGCCGTTTAGGTCATATCGGTGTAAAACGCATGAAGAAACTCCATACTGATGGACTTCTGGAATCACTTGATTATGAATCATTTGGTACTTGCGAACCGTGCCTCATGGGCAAGATGACTAAAACACCGTTCTCCGGAACTATGGAGAGAGCAACAGATTTGTTGGAAATCATACATACAGATGTATGTGGACCGATGAATGTTGAGGCTCGTGGTGGATATCGTTATTTTCTCACCTTCACAGATGATTTGAGCAGATATGGGTATATCTACTTAATGAAGCACAAGTCTGAAACATTTGAAAAGTTCAAAGAATTTCAGAGTGAAGTGGAAAATCATCGTAACAAGAAAATAAAGTTTCTACGATCTGATCTTGGAGGAGAATATTTGAGTTACGAGTTTGGTTTACATTTGAAACAATGCGGAATAGTTTCGCAACTCACACCACCCGGAACACCACAACGAAATGGTGTGTCCGAACGTCGTAATCATACTTTACTTGATATGGTGCGATCTATGATGTCTCTGACCGATTTACCGCTATCGTTTTGGGGTTATGCTTTAAAGACGGCCGCATTCACGTTAAATAGGGCACCATCTAAATCCGTTGAGACGACGCCTTATGAACTGTGGTTTGGCAAGAAACCAAAGTTGTCGTTTCTTAAAGTTTGGGGCTGCGATGCTTATGTGAAGAAACTTCAACCAGATAAGCTCGAACCCAAATCGGAGAAATGTGTCTTCATAGGATACCCAAAAGAAACTGTTGGGTACACCTTCTATCACAGATCCGAAGGCAAGACATTCGTTGCTAAGAATGGATCCTTTATAGAGAAGGAATTTCTCTCGAAAGAAGTGAGTGGGAGGAAAGTAGAACTTGATGAGATAACTGTATCTACTCCCTTATTGGAAGGTAGTTCATCACGAGAACCGGTTGCTGTGACGACTACACCAATTAGTGAGGAAGTTAATGATATTGATCATGAAACTTCAGATCAAGTTTCTGCTGAACCTCGTAGGTCTACCAGAGTAAGATCCGCACCAGAGTGGTACGGTAATCCTATTCTGGAAGTCATGTTACTTGACCATGATGAACCTACGAACTATGAGAAAGCGATGATGAGCCCAGATTCTGCAAAATGGCTAGAGGCCATGAAATCTAAGATGGGATCCATGTATGAAAACAAAGTATGGACTTTGGTTGACTTTCCCGATGATCGGCAAGCCATTGAGAATAAATGGATCTTTAAGAAGAAGACTGACGCTGACGGTAATGTAACTGTCTATAATGCTCGACTTGTTGCAAAAGGTTTTCGACAAGTTCAAGGGGTTTACTACGATGAGACTTTCTCACCCGTAGCGATGCTTAAGTCTGTCCGAATCATGTTAGCAATTGCCGCATTTTATGATTATGAAATTTGGCAAATGGATGTCAAAACTGCATTCTTGAATGGATTTCTGGAAGAACAGTTGTATATGATGCAACCAGAAGGTTTTGTTGATCCAAAAGGTGCTAACAAAGTGTGCAAGCTCCAGCGATCCATTTATGGACTGGTGCAAGCATCTCTGAGTTGGAATAAACGCTTTGATAGTGTGATCAAAGCATATGGTTTTATACAGACTTTTGGAGAAGCCTGTATTTGCAAGAAAGTGAGTGGGAGCTCTGTAGCATTTCTGATATTATATGTAGATGACATATTATTAATTGGAAATGATATAGAATTTCTGGATAGCATAAAGGGATATTTGAATAAAAGTTTTTCTATGAAAGACCTCGGAGAAGCTGATTATATATTGGGCATCAAGATTTATAGAGATAGATCAAGACGCTTAATAGGACTTTCACAAAGCACATACCTTGATAAAGTTTTGAAAAAGTTCAAAATGGATCAGGCAAAGAAAGGGTTCTTGCCCATACTACAAGGTGTGAAGTTGAGTCAGACTCAATGCCCGACCACAGCAGAAGATAGAGAGAAAATGAAAGATGTTCCCTATGCTTCAGCCATAGGCTCTATCATGTATGCAATGTTGTGTACCAGACCTGACGTGTGCTTAGCAATAAGCTTGGTAGGAACGTACCAAAGTAATCCAGGAGTGGATCACTGGACAGCGGTCAAGAACATCCTGAAATACCTGAAAAGGACTAAGGATATGTTTCTCGTATATCGAGGTGACAAAGAGCTAGTCGTAAATGGTTACGTCGATGCAAGCTTTGACACTGATCCTGACGATTCTAAATCGCAAACCGGATACGTGTTTTTATTAAACGGTGGAGCTGTAAGTTGGTGCAGTTCTAAACAAAGCGTCGTGGCAGGATCTACATGTGAAGCAGAGTACATAGCTGCTTCGGAAGCAGCAAATGAAGGAGTCTGGATGAAGGAGTTCATTTCCGATCTAGGTGTCATACCTAGTGCATCGGGACCAATGAAGATCTTCTGTGACAATACTGGTGCAATTGCCCTGGCAAAGGAATCCAGATTTCACAAGAGGACCAAACACATCAAGAGACGCTTCAATTCCATTCGGGACCAAGTCCAAGTGGGAGACATAGAGATTTGCAAGATACATACGGATCTGAATGTTGCAGACCCGTTGACTAAGCCTCTCTCACGAGCAAAACATGATCAGCACCAAGACTCCATGGGTGTTAGAATCATTACTATGTAATCTAGATTATTGACTCTAGTGCAAGTGGGATACTGAAGGAAATATGCCCTAGAGGCAATAATAAAGTTATTATTTATTTCCTCATATCATGATAAATGTTTATTATTCATGCTAGAATTGTATTAACCGGAAACATGATACATGTGTGAATACATAGACAAACACATAGTCACTAGTATGCCTCTACTTGACTAGCTCATTAATCAAAGATGGTTATGTTTCCTAACCATAGACATGTGTTGTCATTTGATTAAAGGGATCACATCATTAGGAGAATGATGTGATTGACATGACCCATTCTGTTAGCCTAGCACTTGATCGTTTAGTATACTGCTATTGCTTTCTTCATGACTTATACAAAGTTCCTGCAACTATGAGATTGTGCAACTCCCGTTTACCGGAAGAACACTTTGTGTGCTACCAAACATCACAACGTAACTGGGTGATTATAAAGGTGCTCTACAGGTGTTTCCGAAGGTACATGTTGGGTTGGCATAATTCGAGATTAGGATTTGTCACTCCGATTGTCGGAGAGGTATCTCTGGGCCCTCCCGGTAATACTCATCACCGAAACCTTGTAAGCATGTAACTAATGAATTAGTTATGAGATGACATATTACGGAACGAGTAAAGAGACTTGCCGGTAACGAGATTGAACTAGGTATTGGATACCGACGATCAAATCTCGGGCAAGTAACATACCGATGACAAAGGGAACAAAGTATGTTGTTATGCGGTTTGACCGATAAAGATCTTCGTAGAATATGTAGGAACCAATATGGGCATCCAGATCCCGCTATTGGTTATTGACCGAGAATGATTTTAGGTCATGTCTACATAGTTCTCGAACCCGTAGGGTCCGCACGCTTAACGTTTCGATGACAGTTTTATTATGAGTTTATAAGTTTTGATGTACCGAAGTTTGTTCGGAGTCCCGGATGTGATCACGGACATGACGAGGAGTCTCGGAATGGTCGAGACATAAAGATTCATATATTGGAAGCCTATGTTTGGACATCGGAATGGTTCTGGGTGAAATCGGCATTTTACCGGAGTACCGGGAGGTTACCGGAACCCCCCGGGGGGTTAATGGGCCTACATGGGCCAAGAGGGAGAAGAGGAAGGATCAAGGAGGGGGCCGCGCGCCCCTCCCCCTCCTAGTCCGAATAGGACAAGGGAAGGGTGGCGGCGCCCCCCCCCCCTTTCCTTCTCCTCTTCCTCCTCTTTCCCCCTCTCTCCTACTCCAACTTGGAAAAGGGGAGTCCTACTCCCGGTGGGAGTAGGACTCCCCCCTTGGCGCGCCCCCTTAGGCCGGCGGCCTCCTCCCCCCTGGCTCCTTTATATACGGGGGCGGGGGGCACCCCATAGACACACAAGTTGATCTACGGATCGTTCCTTAGCCGTGTGCGGTGCCCCCTTCCACCATATTCCACCTCGGTCATATCGTCGCAGAGTTTAGGCGAAGCCCTGCGCCGGTAGAACATCATCATCGTCACCACGCCGTCGTGCTGACAGAACTCATCTCCGGAGCCTTTGCTGGATCGGAGGGCCGGAGATCGTCATCGAGCTGAACGTGTGCTGAACTCGGAGGCTCCGTACGTTCGGTGCTTGGATCGGTCGGATCGTGAAGACGTACGACTACATCAACCGTGTTGTGCTAACGCTTCCGCTTACGGTCTACGAGGGTACATGGACAAACAATCTCCCCTCTCGTTGCTATGCCATCACCATGATCTTGCGTGTGCGTAGGAAATTTTTTGAAATTACTACGTTCCCCAACATCCACCATCATCATCACCACCTCCATCACCTCCAAGGACATAATCACATGGGTATGGGCACCCCCCTTGGCAACTGCCAAGCTTGGGGGAGGTGCCCCGGTATCATATCACCATCACACTCCTATCTTTACCGTTTTATTTAGTTCGATCCTTTTAGTAGTATCTTGATCTAGTAGATTGAAGTTTTAATATCAAGTAGTTTTGAGTTTTGCTTTGTGATCTCTTTATGTAATCGAGTCCGTGAGTTGTCTATAATAAAGATTAGTGTTGAGTCAAAGGCTTTGCTATCTTGCTATGATATTAAGGAAGTAGAAAGAATAAAAAGAATAAAAGAGTTCATATTGATCTGACGGATAGTAATGACTTCACACATAGAAAGTATGAGGCATAAAGTTTGTTGAGAGTTGACAAACGTAGTTTTGGTCATCGTTGCAATTAATAGGAAGTAATAAGGAAAGAGAGGTTTCACAGACAAATATATTATCTTGGACATCTTTTATGATTTTGAAGCAGTCATTAAGTATGACATGCTAAAAGAGTTGATGTTGGACAAGGAAGACAACGTAATGGTTTATGTTTTCTCACATCTCAGTTAAAGTATATTGTCATTTGACCTTCCAAACATGTTGAGCTTGCCTTTCTCCCTCATGCTAGCCAAATTCCTTGCACCAAGTAGAGATACTACTTGTGCTTCCAAATATCTTTAAACCCAGTTTTGCCATGAGAGTCCACCATACCTACCTATGGATTGAATAAGATCCTTCAAGTAAGTTGTCATGTTGCAGGCAATAAAAATTGCTATCTAAATCTGTATGACTTATTAGTGCAGAGAAAATAAGCTTTATACGATCTTGTTGTGGAAGCAATAAAAGCGACGGACTGCATAATAAAGGTCCACATACAAGTGGCAATATAAAGTGACGTTCTTTTGCATTAAGATTTTATGCATCCAACCCTAAAAGCACATGACAACCTCTGCTTCCCTCTGCGAAGGGCCTATCTTTTACTTTATGCTTGAGTCAAGGTGATCTCCACCTTTCCCTTTTTATTTTATCCTTTGGCAAGCTCTTCGTGTTTGAAGGATCTTGATATATATATCCAATTGGATGTAAGTTAGCATGAATTATTATTGTTGACATCACCAAAAGGTGAATACGTAGGGAGGCAACACAATAAGCCCCTATCTTTCTCAGTGTCCGGCTAAAACTCCATAACCACAAGTACTGCATGAGTGTTAGCAATTGTAGAAGACTACATGATAGTTGAGTATGTGGGCTTGCTGAAAATCTCTATTCTTGACTCTTTCTGATGCTATGATAAATTGCAATTGCTTCAATGACTGAGATTATAGTTTGTTAGTTCCCGATGAAGTTTCTGAACCATACTTGACATTGTGAATTGATTGTTACTTGAGCATAAGAAATCATATGATAAAATCTATATATGTTGCTGTTATAAGAATGATCATGATGCCCTCATGTCCGTATTTTATTTTTATCGACACCTCTATCTCTAAACATGTGGACATATTTTTCGTTATCGGCTTCCACTTGAGGACAAGTGAGGTATAAGATTGGGGGAGTTGATACATCCATTTGCATCATGCTTTTATATCAATGTTTATTGCATTATGGGCTGTTATTACACATTATATCTCAATACTTATGGCTATTCTCTCTTATTTTACAAGGTTTACCATGAAGAGGGGGAATGCCGGCAGCTGGAATTCTAGCTGGAAAAGGAGCAAACATTGGAAACCTATTCTGCACAGCTCCAAAAATCATGAAACTCCACAGAACTTATTTTTGGAATTAATAAGAATTATTGAGCGAAGAAAATACCAGAGGGGGCCCACACCCAGGCCAGGAGGGTGGGGGGCCCGCCCACCCCTACTGGGCGCGCCCCTGTCTCCTGGGGCCCCTGTTGGCCCTCTGGTGCCCATCTTCTGCTATATGAAGGCTTTTACCCTGTAAAAAATCGTGGGCAAGCTTACGGGACGAAACTCTGCCACCACGAGGCGGAACCAATCTAGAGCTTCGGCAGAGCTGTTCTGCCGGGGAAACTTCCCTCCGGGAGGGGGAAATCATCACCACCGTCATCACCAACAATCCTCTCATCGGGAGGGGGTCAATCTCCATCAACATCTTCACCAGCACCATCTCCTCTCAAGACCCTAGTTCATCTCTTGTATCCAATCTTGTATCAAAACCACAAATTGGTACCTGTGGGTTGCTAGTAGTGTTGATTACTCCTTGTAGTTGATGCTAATTGGTTTACTTGGTGGAAGATCATATGTTCAAATCCTTAATGCATATTATTACTCCTCTGATTATGAAAAGTAATATGCTTTGTGAGTAGTTACGTTTGTTCCTGAGGACATGGGTTAAGTCTTGCTATTAGTAGTCATGTGAATTTGGTATTCGTTCAATATTTTGATGAGATGTATGTTGTCTTTACTCTAGTGGTGTTATGTGAACGTCGACTACATGACATTTCACCATTATTTGGGCCTAGGGGAAGGCATTGGGAAGTAATAAGTAGATGATGGGTTGCTAGAGTGACAGAAGCTTAAACCCTGCGTTGCTTCATAAGGGGCTGATTTGGATCCATATGTTTAATGTTGTGGTTAGGCTTACCTTAATACTTCTTTTGTAGTTGCGGATGCTTGCAATAGGGGTTAATCATAAGTGGGATGCTTGTCCAAGTAAGGGCAGTACCCAAGCACCGCTCCACCCACATATCAAACTATCAAAGTACCGAACGCGAATCATATGAGCGTGATGAAAACTAGCTTGACGATAATTCCCATGTGTCGGAGATCCTTTCTCATTATAAGAAATTGTCTAGGCTTGTCCTTTGCTACAAAAAGGATTGGGCCACCTTGCTGCACTTCATTTACTTTCATTGCTTGTTACTCGTTCAATTTATCTTATCACAAAACTATCTATTACCTACAATTTCAGTGCTTGCAGAGAAAACCTTACTGAAAACCACTTATCATTTCCTTCTGCTCCTCGTTGGGTTCGACACTCTTACTTATCGAAAGGACTACGATAGATCCCCTATACTTGTGGGTCATCATCGCCCTCCCCATGCCCCATTGCCCGTGCCCTACTCATCCCCTGTGAGCTCTCCCTCCCTCCTCGCTCTGCTGTGCCGCGCGCCAGCTTCGCCGTGGCGGCGCCCTCTCCCCCGCGCTCGGCTCCGCCGCCCGGCCACTCGCCCCGTGCCCCGCCTCCGCCTCTGAGCCCACAGGCCACCGCCACGCTGGCGGCCAACTCCGGCGCCCCACCGCGCGCACCCCCTACCCGCGCCGCCATCCTGCTCGCCTGCTCCTCCCTGCTACCGCCCCATTCAGCCACCACAACCGCCGCAGCCCCCGCTCTGCTCGGCCCGCCCGTCGCCCCCCGTGGCACGCACCGCCCGTCCGCGCGGCCCCTCTCCGGCACCGCCTTCCGCTGCCGCTCCGGCCACCCCTCTGCCGCCGGTGTCGGCGTGCGCCGTGCGCACCCAGCGCTCCTCGGGCTGCACCCGTTCGGCCACGCGCATGGCGCCCGCTGCCCGTGTCGCCCGTTGGTCCGCTAGGCTCCCCCTGAGCCACTGACATGCGGGGCGCACGCCCCTGGAACTTTAAAAAAAAGGAAAAAAACAAATTAAAAAATGATAATTAAATTAATTAATTAAATTAATTAACTTAATTAAGCCTAAATAATTAACCTAATCACTTATTTAAATTAACTAAACCTGTTTAGTTCACCTAAGTCAATGACAACCGGGACCCACACGTCAGCTTGACCGAGTCAACCATACTTTTGACTGCTGACATCATGCTAACATCATCCCACACTATTCTGGATAATGTTGATTTAAATTAATTAAATAAATTCCAGAAAGTGTTTAAACTTTGGAAAATCATAGAAAATAAACCGTAGCTCGAATGAAAATACTTTGTACGTAAAAGTTGCTCAGAATGACGAGACGAATCCGAATACGTAGCCCGTTTGTCAGCCACATGTCTCTACCATAGTGACCCTCCAACATTTCACCTCCGGTTCATCTGTCCAAAAATGTGAAACACTGGGGATACTTTCCTGGATGTTTCTCCCCTTCGCCGGTATCACCTACTACCGCGTTTAGGGCACACCTAACATCGTTCGTTGTCATGTCATGCATCGTCATGCATATGTTTGCATTATATTTATTGTTTCTTCCCCCTCTTCTCTCGCTAGACACCGAGACCGACGCAGCTGCTACCCAGTACGACTACGGAGTTGACCACCCCTCCTTCTTGCCAGAGCAACCAGGCAAGCCCCCCCCCCCTTGATCACCAGATATCGCCTATTCTTCCATTTACTTCTTGCATTAGAGTAGTATAGCCTGCTACTGTTTTTGATTAATCCTATCATGTTGCATAGCCTGTCATTGTTGCTACATCTGTTGATACCTTACCTGCAATCCTAAATGCTTAGTATAGGATGCTAGTTTATCATCTGTGGCCCTACATTCTTGTCCGTCTACCTTGCTATATTATCGGGCCGTGATCACTAGGAGGTGATCACGGGTATATACTATACATACTTACATACTATACAAATGGTGACTAAAGTCGGGTCGGCTCGTAGAGTACCCGCGAGTGATTCACGGATTGGGGGCTAAAAGGACATTTGTCCTGACGACCCTCTGTGTGGATCTTTGTGGCGGAGTGACAGGGCATGTTGGGACCACCTAGGTGAGAGGTGGGCCTGGCCCTGGTCGGTGTCCGCAGTTACTTCAAAATAACACACTTAACGAGATCTTGGTATTTGATCTGAGTCTGGCCACTGGCCTATACGCACTAACCAACTACGTGGGAACATTTATGGGCACTCGACGTCGTGGTATCAGCCAAAGCCTTCTTGACGTCAGTGACTGAGCGGCGTGCGCCGGGTTGGACTGGAACGCCTGTCCTTGTATAAGGGAGGCTAAGTCTGCTCACCGGCCGCGTACGCAATGTGCAGGTGTGCAATGGGTGATGGACCCACACCCCTGCGCGCATAGGATTTAGACCAGCGTGCTAACCTCTCTGTTGTGCCTAGGTAGGACGGCGACCTGTTGATCTTCCAAGGCTGGGCATGACCCAGGAAAGTTTGTCCAACCAGAGGGATCGAGCGTGTTGGGAAATGTGATGCACCCCTGCGGGGAAGTTTATCTATTCGAATAGTCGTGTCCCTCGGTAAAAGGACGACCCAGAGTTGTACCTTGACCTTATGACAACGTACTTAATAAAACACACCCAGACAAGTTCCAGAGACAACCCGGTGATCGCTTTTCCATAGGGCGGCGAGGGGAGGATCGCCGGGTAGGATTATGCTATGCGATGATATTTGGTGGAATTCAATCTACTCTCTTCTACATGCTACAAGATGGAGGCTACCAGAAGCGTAGTCTTCGATAGGACTACCTATCCCCCTCTTATTGTGGCATTCTGCAGTTCAGTCCACCAATATTGCCTCTTTACACATATACCCATGCATATGTAGTATAGATCCTTGCTTGCGAGTACTTTGGATGAGTACTCACAGTTGCTTTGTTCCCTCTTTCCCCCCTTTTCCTCTTCTTCTCGGATGATGCAACTAGACATTGGAGCCAGGAGCCAGACGCCACCGTCGACGATGACTCCTACTACACTAGAGGTGCCTACTACTACGTGCAGGCCGCTGACGACAACTAGGAGTAGTTTAGGAGGATCCCAGGCAGGAGGCCTGCGCCTCTTTCGATCTGTATCCCAGTTTGTGCTAGCCATCTTATGGCAACTTGTTAAAGTTATGTCTGTACTCAGATATTGTTGCTTCCGCTGACTCGTTTATGTTCGAGCACTTGTATTCGAGCCCTCGAGGCCCTTGGCTTGTAATATGATGCTTGTATGACTTATTTTACTTTTAGAGTTGTGTTGTGATATCTTCACATGAGTCCATGATCTTGATCATACACATTTGTGTGCATGATTAGTGTACGATTTAATCGGGGGCGTCACATATTTGCAACTCGAAACAGGGGCTACGGATTAAACAAAGATTGGCTAAGGACGAGGTGATGATGCGCGTCGGAAATGGTTCCAAGGTCGATGTGATCGCCGTCGGCACGCTACGTCTACATCTACCTTCGGGATTAGTTTAGACCTGAATAATTGTTATTTGGTGCCAGCGTTGAGCATGAATATTATATCTGCATCTTGTTTGATGTGAGATGGTTATTCATTTAAATCAGAGAATAATGGTTGTTCTATTTATATGAGTAATATCTTTTACGGTCATGCACCCTTGATGAGTGGTCTATTTTTGTTGAATCTCGATCGTGGTGATACACATGTTCATAATATTGAAGCCAAAAGATGCAAAGTTAGTAATGATAGTGCAACTTATTTGTGGCACTGTCGTTTAGGTCATATTGGTGTAAAGCGCATGAAGAAACTCCATGCTAATGGGATTTTGGAATCACTTGATTATGAATCACTTGATGCTTGCGAACCATGCCTCATGGGCAAGATGACTAAGACTCCGTTCTCCGGAACAATGGAGCGAGCCACTGACTTATTGGAAATAATACATACCGATGTATGCGGTCCGATGAGTGTTGAGGCTCGCGGCGGGTATCGTTATTTTCTGACCTTCACAGATGATTTGAGCAGATATGGTATATCTACTTAATGAAACATAAGTCTGAAACATTTGAATTCAGCCGTGTCACAGTCATGCAACAGGATTCACAGTCGATCCGTCGCTGCGAATATGGTTCAGTTGGCTCACAGCCCTAGATCGCCTCCGCGGCGTGAGGGACGCGAGAATCGACGTGACCAATATGGTGACCGATACGGTCATGATGATAGGCGTCGAGTGCCCACTCCTCCCCCAAGAGGTGGGTCTTACGCTCATCGGCAGCAAGATGACAGGCGCCAGCTCAGTGTGGGGCGAAGAGCTCCGATCGACCCAAGGGAACCAGGCTTTGACGCGCGATCCATCATCGTGCAAGGCCTGGTCGATCGGAACAGGGCTCATCGAGGTGGCCACGACAGAGATGCGCCCACTAGCAGCCGAGTACATGTTTCAGGTCCAGAATGTTTCAGCAAGGCTATCAGAGCCGCGGTGATTCCCCCCAACTTCAGGTTGGTGACTGGAGTAAGTAAGTTCACCGGTGCGTCTAAGCCTGAAACTTGGCTTGAAGACTACCGAGTGGCGGTGCAGATTGGCGGTGGAAATGATGAAGTGGCTATGAAGCATTTACCACTCATGTTGGAAGGTTCGCCCAGGGCGTGGTTGAATCAGTTAGCTCCAAGCAGCATTTACACTTGGGAAGATCTTTCCCGAGTGTTCGTCAGGACATTTGAGGGAACCTGCAAGCGACCAACTGGATTGACAGAGTTGCAAGTCTGCGTGCAGAAGTCAAATGAAACCTTAAGAGATTACATTCAGAGATGGATTACTTTGCATCATACGATGGAGAACGTGTCTGATCATCAGGCAGTCTGTGCTTTCAAGGATGGTGTTAAGAACAGAGAGTTAAGTTTGAAGTTTGGGCGGACCGGAGATATGACCCTGAGTCGAATGATGGAAATTGCCACCAAGTACGCCAATGGTGAAGAGGAGGACCGACTCTGGAGCGGCAAATACAAGCCGAGTCAGTCGGAGAAAAGAAACTCCAGTCGGAAGCAGAAGCGGAAGGCCGAGCCAGCAGCTCCTGGAGAGGCTCTGGCCGTGACTCAGGGCAAGTTCAAAGGAAAACCCAAAGGATCCTGGAACCCCAAGAAGGTGAAGGATAAAGAAGGAAATGACGTGATGGATCTGCCGTGTCACATCCACACGAAGAAAGACGAAGAGGGTAATTTCATCTACCCGAAGCATACCACTCGCCAGTGCCGGCTCTTGATCCAGCAGTTCCAAGGAAAACAGCCCAAGGACAAGGAAAAGGAGTCGGACAAAGCTGAGGACAAGGAGGACAGTGATGGAGGATATCCTCATGTTAATTCCACTCTGATGATCTTTGCTGATGTGGAAAGCAAAAGCCGATTGAAGGTTATCAACCGTGAGGTGAACATGGTCGCCCCGGCGACA
The DNA here is from genome assembly GCA_963921465.1 of Triticum timopheevii. Taxonomy (NCBI): domain Eukaryota; kingdom Viridiplantae; phylum Streptophyta; class Magnoliopsida; order Poales; family Poaceae; genus Triticum; species Triticum timopheevii. The sequence goes on along the minus strand of OY997268.1, from coordinate 408,252,188 downwards.
CCAAGTTATTTGAGATGGTCCCAAACTCCCATTACATTCGACCAGTCCGATCACCCGACTCATATAGCCACCCCAGGGAGGCAAGCTTTGGTGGTCGACCCGGTCGTTGAAGGCACCCTACTGACGAAGGTGCTAATGGATGGTGGTAGCGAACTGAAAATCGACCCAATGCGGCTCCGACCCATATTTCCACAACGCTCGACCCTAAATAGGAAGAAGCGTTCATCCAGTTCCTCCGTGAGAACTGGGACATCTTTGCATGGAAGCCTGCTGACATGCCGGGTGTTCCCAGGGGGCTGGCTGAGCATCGCCTTAGAGTCGACTCAATAGCAAAACCAGTCAAAGAACATCTTTGACGGTCCACCGTCCAGAAGAGAAAAGCCATTGGTGAGGAGGTGGCTCGACTGTTGGTGGCAGATTTTATCCGAGAGATATACCACTCCGAGTGGCTCGCCAATGTCGTCATGGTTCCCAAGAAGGACAAGTCACTCCGCATGTGCATTGATTTCAAACACATCAATCGGGCCTGCCCGAAAGATCATTTTCCTCTCCCTCGCATCGATCAAGTTGTCGACTCAACTGCGGGATGTGAGAGATTGTCTTTTCTAGACGCCTATTCCGGGTACCATCAGATCCGTCTGTACGGACCCGATGAGATAAAAACAGCTTTCATCACTCCATTCGGGTGCTTCTATTATGTCACCATGCCATTCGGCCTCAAGAATGCTGGAGCCACGTTCATGAGGATGATTCAGAAGTGTTTACTCACTCAAATCAGTCGGAACGTGGAAGCGTACATGGATGATATTGTGGTTAAATCGCGAAAGGGTTCCGACCTGTTGACTGACCTTGCTGAAACATTTGCCAATCTCAGGAGGTATGATATCAAGCTCAATCCATCAAAGTGCACATTCGGAGTTCCTGGCGGAAAGTTACTCAGTTTTCTCATTTCCGAATGAGGAATCGACGCCAACCCATAAAAAGTTGGCACTATACTCCGAATGAAACGCCCTGTGCGGGTGCACGATGTCCAGAAGCTTACTGGATGCTTGGCCGCATTAAGTCGATTCATCTCTCGACTCGGTGAAAAGGCATTGCCTCTTTACCGACTGATGAAGAAGGCAGACAAGTTCGAGTGGACTCCAGAAGCTGATGCAGCATTTGCCGAGCTAAAAGCTCTGCTCTCCACCCAGCCGGTGCTTGCTGCTCCAATCAGCAAAGAGCCTCTGTTGCTTTATATTGCAGCCACAGGACAAGTCGTCAGTATAGTGCTTACGGTCGAGCGGGAAGAAGAAGGGAAAGCCTTCAAAGTTCAGCGCCCAGTGTATTATCTTTCTGAAGTTTTGACTCCATCAAAGCAAAGATATCCTCATTATCAGAAGCTTGTGTATGGGATCTACATGACCACAAAGAAGGTTGCTCATTATTTCTCTGATCATTCCATTACAGTCGTCAGCGACGCTCCACTTTCAGAGATTCTGCACAACAGATATGCAATTGGTCGAGTGGCGAAATGGGCGATTGAACTCCTTCCCCTTGATATCAAGTTTGAGGCAAAGAAAGCCATTAAGTCCCAAGCAATAGCAGATTTCCTTGCCGAGTGGATCGAAAAGTAGCAGCCGACTCAAGTTCACTCGGAGCATTGGACCATGTTCTTTGATGGCTCTAAGATGTTAAATGGTTCCGGTGCTGGGGTAGTCTTGGTTTCCCCCAGAGGAGATAAGCTCAGATATGTGCTCCAGATTCACTTTGATTCCTCCAACAATGAGGAAGAATACGAGGCCCTTTTGTATGGGTTGCGCATGGCCATTTTACTCGGCGTCCATTGCCTTATGGTCTACGGCGACTCAGATTTGGTGGTCAACCAAGTGATGAAGGAGTGGGACGTTAGAAGCCCAGCCATGACTGGATACTGTAATGCAGTGAGGAAGCTTGAAAAGAAGTTTGAGGGGTTAGATCTCCATCATATACCCCGACTGAAAAATCAAGCGGTTGATGATTTGGCAAAGATAGGTTCCAAGAGAGAAGCCATTCCCAGCGATGTGTTCTTGGAACATATCCATACTCCATCAGTCAAAGAAGATCCTTTACCGAAGAAGCTCCGCAGCCTAAGAGTGCCACAGATCCGACTGAGGTTGAAGTTCCGGCAGTGGTCGACCTGGTCATGGAGGCTTTAGTGATCACTCCCGATTGGACAATACCATATATCGCATATATCTTGAGAAAAGAGCTCCCGGAGGATGAGGAAGAGGCTCAACAGATCGTCCGTCGATCCAAGGCCTTTATCGTGATCAAGGGGCGGCTATACAGAGAGAGCGCGACTGGAGTGGGTCAGAAGTGCATAACGCCAGAAGAAGGTCGAATAATCCTTGATGACATCCACTCGGGGACCTGTGGCCATCATGCGTCCTCTCGGACCATCGTGTCCAAAGCATACCGAGCCGGATTTTACTGGCCAAGGGCGAATGAAATGGCAAAGGAGATAGTCGACAAGTGTGAGGGGTGTCAATTTTACTCCAACATGTCACACAAGCCTGCATCAGCTCTGAAGACCATACCACTCATCTGGCCCTTCGCAGTATGGGGATTGGATATGGTTGGTCCCTTGAGAACAGGTCGAAGCGGTTTCACACATGTACTGGTAGCAGTCGACAAGTTCACCAAGTGGATTGAGGCTAAACCCATCAAGAACCTTGACGCCGGCACTGATGTCAGCTTCATCAGAGAACTGATATTCAGATATGGAGTCCCACACAGCATCATCACTGACAATGGATCAAACATCGATTCGGAGGAATTCAGGGCGTTCTGCACATCTCAGGGCACACGAGTCGACTATGCTTCAATCGCCCATCCCCAGTCGAATGGACAAGCGGAGCGGGCCAATGGCTTGATCCTCAAAGGGTTGAAACCCCGACTGATGCATGACCTCAAGCATGCGGCTGGAGCATGGGTCGATGAACTTCCCTCGGTGCTTTGGGGTCTAAGGACCACGCCTAACCGGTCGACTGGAAGGACTCCATTCTTCTTGGTCTATGGAGCTGAAGCGGTCTTGCCGAGTGATCTGCTCCACAACGCTCCTCGAGTCGAGCTCTACACCGAAGCTGAAGCAGAACAAGCGCGGAAGGATGCAGTCGACCTTTTAGAGGAAGAAAGGGAGATGGCTCTGATCCGATTTACCATCTACCAACAGGACTTGCGTCGCTTCCACGCCAAAAACGTGAAGAGTCGAGCCTTCCAGGAAGGGGATTTGGTTCTCCGAGTGGATCAGCAGAAACCACACAAGCTTGCTCCTTCTTGGGAAGGACCCTTCATCGTCACCAAGGTTCTCCACAATGGAGCGTACCGTCTCTACAACGTCGAGCACAACATCGACGAGCCCCGAGCTTGGAACGCGGAGTTACTCCGCCCCTTTTACACCTAAGTATTCACTTAGATGGGTTGTAATAAAAGTACTTCTGTAGTTCATGTTTCACAAGATAATAGTGTTATAATTTCCCCAATGATTGATGTCATTTTTATTTAATAAAATTCCCCCTCAGTGGGTGGCTTAGCTGCGAATCCGTTTCGCCTAAGTTTGTAAAAAAATCCTTGCCAAGTGGAGAGCCAGCCTCCCACTCGGGGGCTTAGCTGCGAATCCGTTTCGCCTAAGTTTCAATGAAATCCTACCGAGTGGTGAGCTAGCCTCCCACTCGGAGGCTTAGCTGCAGTCCAAGTACTCGCCTAAGTTCCAATAAAATCCTACCGAGTGGTGAGCCAGCCTCCCACTCGGGGGCTTAGCTGCAGTCCAAGTACTCGCCTAAGTTTCGAAAATCCTACCGAGTGGAGGGCCAGCCTCCCACTCGGAGGCTTAGCTGCAGTCTAAACACTCGCCTAAGTTCAAATTCAAACGTGCGCTCTGCAAGGAGGACGAGGTGCAGGTCGACTGCTACCCTCTCCTCTGAGCTACGCCACAAGTACAACGTGCGCTCTGCAAGGAGGACGAGGTGTAGGTCGACTGCTACCCTCTCCTCCGAGCTACGCCACAAGTACAACGTGCGCTTTGCAAGGAGGACGAGGTGTAGGTCGACTGCTACCCTCTCCTCCGATCTACGCCACAAGTACAACGTGCGCTCTGCAAGGAGGACGAGGTGTAGGTCGACTGCTACCCTCTCCTCCGAGCTACGCCACAAGTACAACGTGCGCTCTGCAAGGAGGACGAGGTGTAGGTTGACTGCTACCCTCTCCTCCAAGCTACACCACAAGTACAACATGCGCTCTACAAGGAGGACGAGGTGCAGGTCGACTGCTACCCTCTCCTCCGAGCTACGCCACAAGTACAATGTGTTCTCCATAAGAAAGACGCCTTAAAAATCCTACCAAGTGGAGAGCAAACCTCCCACTCGGGGGCTTAGCTGCAGCCCAGTGCTCACCTAAGTTTTGAAAATCCTACCGAGTGGAGAGCAGACCTTCCACTCGGGGGCTTAGCTGCAGCCCAGTGCTCGCCTAAGTTTTGAAAATCCTACTGAGTGGAGAGCAAACCTCCCACTCGGGGGCTTATCTGCAGCCCAGTGCTCGCCTAAGTTTTGAAAATCCTACCGAGTGGAGAGCAAACCTCCCACTCGGGGGCTTAGCTGCAGCCCAGTGCTCGCCTAAGTTTTGAAAATCCTACCGAGTGGAGAGCAGACCTCCCACTCGGGGGCTTAGGTGCAGCTCAGTGCTCGCCTAAGTTTTGAAAATCCTACCGAGTGGAGAGCAGACCTCCCACTCGGGGGCTTAGCTGCAGCCCAGTGCTCGCCTAAGTTTTGAAAATCCTACCGAGTGGAGAGCAGACCTCCCACTCGGGGGCTTAGCTGCAGCCCAGTACTCGCCTAAGTTTTGAAAATCCTACCGAGTGGAGAGCAGACCTCCCACTCGGGGGCTTAGCTGCAGCCCAGTGCTCGCCTAAGTTTTGAAAATCCTACCGAGTGGAGAGCAGACCTCCCACTCGGGGGCTTAGCTGCAGCCCAGTGCTCGCCTAAGTTTTGAAAATCCTACCGAGTGGAGAGCAGACCTCCCACTCGGGGGCTTAGCTGCAGCCCAGTGCTCGCCTAAGTTTTGAAAATCCTACCGAGTGGAGAGCAAACCTCCCACTCGGGGGCTTAGCTGTAGCTCAGTGCTCGCCTAAGTTTTGAAAATCCTACCGAGTGGAGAGCAAACCTCCCACTCGGGGGCTTAGCTGCAGCCCAGTGCTCGCCTAAGTTTTGAAAATCCTACCGAGTGGAGAGCAAACCTCCCACTCGGGAGCTTAGCTGCAGCCCAGTGCTCGCCTAAGTTTTGAAAATCCTACCGAGTGGAGAGCAAACCTCCCACTCGGGGGCTTAGCTGCAGCCCAGTGCTTGCCTAAGTTTTGAAAATCCTACCGAGTGGAGAGCAGACCTACCACTCGGAGGCTTAGTTGCAGCCCAGTGCCTGCCTAAGTGAATTGGGGAACAAGTCGATTGCAATAAGCACCTCGCTTTAACCTGCAAAGGATACCTCAAACCAGATGCAAGCATATTTAAACGTCGAATCCAAATTCGGATAACACCTAACGGAACCGAAAGTGCTCAGGCGCTAAGCTTGTTAAGGTTTGTCGGTTACAAAAATCACTCGGCATACCGAGGTAGATTTAAAGAATCAAGCTCAGAAGTTTTTTACCCCTCCTGCGGAGGGCTGGAAGGTGCAACAAACTCATCCAGGTCGATTCCATCAGCAATCCGAGTGGCAGCGGCGATGAAAGTCTCCATGAAAGACCGGAAATCGTGCTTCTTGGTGTTAGCCACCCTAAGGGCCGCCAGCTTGTCCTCTCGTGCATCCTTGCAATGAACTCGGGCCAGAGATAGAGCAACGTCAGCGCCACACCTGGCAGAAGACTTCTTCCACTCCTGCACTCGACTTGGGACTGTGTTCAGTCGAGTCATCAGAGACTCGAGGTCATTCTGGAGCGTCTCTCTGGGCCAGAGCGTGGCGTCGATGCGGGAAGTGGCGACCTTCAGCCTTGCGAGATAATCAACGACGGCAACAACACGAGATTCGAGCCGGAGCACGTTCATGGCGACTTCATCCTTCACAGGAGAGTTGATGGGGTCCAGGTTTGGCTCCAGTCGACCAGTCTCCTCTTCAAAGTTCTGGCAAAATTCTGCAAGCACAACCATCGAGTCAAGACAACAGTCGAATGGAAAGATCACAGTTAAAATACATGTTTGGTGCAAAAGATTACCTTCGAGCATGAGGAACAGCTTCTTGGCGAGTCCGCCCAGATAAGCCTCCAGATCGTTCTTCTTCCCCACCAACTAACTGGCCTTGTCACTCAGGGCAATCTTATCGCTTTTCAGTCGACTGACCTCTTTGTTGGCAGCATCAAGAGCAGCTTTCAGATTGGTGTTTTCTTCTTCAAGCTTGGTGACCGAAGCCAACTTCTCATCTGCGAGCTTGGTTTTCTCTAAAGCCGCCTTCTGCATTTCAGCCAACTCAAGGTCTTTCTTCTTCAGGGCATCCTTCACTTTGCCTGCAAAGTTACAGCAAGGTCAGACTTTGAAACAAACGAGGGGCAAAGGCAGTCGGAGAAAGCCTCACCAAACATACCTTTAGCTTCCTCCTTCGCCTTCGTTAAATTCTCCTGGGCCAGCTTCAGATCAAGCTCGAGCTGGATGTGTTTGTTCTCCAACTCAGTATAACGAGACGCAAGGTCGCAGGATTTCTACGAAGAACCAATCGACAGATGTCAAAGACAATTCACTTCCGAGTGACTAAGGAAAAATCATACATTTCTAAGACTACGGCCGAATACAAACATTCGACCACAGTCTCGGGGACTACACCCAGTGGGTGCACTCAGCGTGCCCCCACTAAGTTCCATCAAGTTAGAGTCGACCAGTCGACCAACAACAACAACAACAAAAAACGGGAGATGTTCTTCAGACTGTAGTCCACTGCCAGCAGTCGACCACAGTCTCGGGGACTACACCCAGTGGGTGCACTCAGTGTGCCCCCACCGGTTTATGAATCCATTCGACCTAGTCGAATAAAGGAAAAACTTAAGACATAAAGACTATGGTCGACTGCCAGCAGTCCACCATAGCCTTGGGGACTACACCCAGTGGGTGCACTCAGCATGCCCCCACTAACTAGGAATTTCAATCGACACACCCAGTGGGTGTAGGACAATCATTAGGAATTTCAGAAAGAAGAATCTTCAGACATCATATCCTAACAGAACAGGCGGTGACCGACTGACCTGAACGTTACTCTGAAGAGCTGAACTGGCGTCATAGGCTGCCTGGCTGGCTTCTCGGATGGCCTTCACTTGCTCCATCATGACTCCCGCCTGGCGTATTGCTTCTTTCGCAGCACTAGCTTGGTCCTCTGGGACATAGTGGGTCGAGAAAAGTGAAGGCTGTGCAGCACTCGATGACGAGGGGAGAGCACTCGTCAATGGCACCGCAAAAGATACGGTAGGCCGAGTGACGTTCTCTCCCTCCGCAACCAGTGTCTCGGGTGCTGGCACGTCCTGAGTCGCCTTGCCAGCAGACGCTTTCCTGCTCCTCCTTTGCCTCAGTGGTTCCTCATCGTCGTCGTCAGGAAGGTTAATAACGACATTAGACGAAGCTACAGAAAAGAATCAAAATTAGAGACAAAGAGCCAATCGACTGAAGACGGAACTATGAAAGTCATACCAGGTTTTGAAGTGGCAGCATCTTCCATCTCATGATCTTCAGCCCTGGCCGAGGTATCAGAAGTAGCAGCGCTGCAGTTCCAGAAGTCAATCGGTTGATTCATGAGTTGACCAAGAATAAGTTCATGTGGAACAGAAAAACTCAAGTAGCACCATTACCCTGAGATAGTGGGGATCACCATCTTCATCTTCGGCAAGACCTTAGCCGGCTTCGACGGCGCCACTCTGGATTGCTTCGGAGCCTTCTCAGTTGGTGCCGGAGAAGTGGTCCTAGGGCGCTTGGTCGACTGCGCGACAGTCGCGACCCCCTTACCGCGCTCGGTTGTAGGATCATGGACGAGCTTCGAGCGTCTCTCCGAGCAAGGAGGAGCAACTTCCTCCTCCTCTTCCTCCTCTTCCTCTTCACCAGAGTCATCGCCCTCATCATCATCGACAGCATCCGAATCCCACTCCTCCTGGCTTTCGCCCCACTTCCTTCCTCCTCCTCAGTCGGCGTCTGTGCTCCATTTGGCATCGAGTATAATTCAGTGGTGGCCTGACAGACAACAAAACAAAGATCAATCGACCAATTTGCAGCAAAAGCAGAATGAGTAAAGCAAGATTACAATTGAGGATAAAGTGGGCATACCGTGTCTGGAGTGTAGGAATGGTCGAGTGGTGGAATCCTCCTGGCTCCTCGAGGGTTGTCCTTATTCCCTGTGATCGCGGTCATCCACCTCTCCAGTGTGGCGTCATCGACTGCTTCTGGATGGACCCGAGTTTCATCCTCAGTTCCACAGTACAGCCACATCGGGTGGCCTTGGTACTAAAGTGGTTGGATGCGCCGCCTAAGGAAGACCACTAGAAGGTCCATACCCGTCACTCCTTCCCGAACTAGCTGGACTACACGCTCCATCAACATTTTTACTTGGGCTTTCTCCTCAGGGAGCACCTTCAGAGAAGAGGGCTTGTTCACTCGGTCCATGGAAAACGGAGGGAGACCAGTCGACTGCCCCGGCGTCGACTCGTCTTGGCAGTAGAACCAAGTCGACTGCCATCCTCTGACCGACTCAGGAAGGGTCATGGCCGGAAAAGTACTCTTGCTCCTCATCTGAATCCCAAGACCCCCGCACATCTGAATAACCTTAGTCTTATCATCATCCGGACTCACCTTTTTCACTGTCTGTGAGCGACAAGTGAATATGTGCTTAAAGAGACCCCAGTGTGGTCGACAACCCAGGAAGTTCTCGCACATGGACACGAAGGCAGCAAGGTTGGCAATGGAATTTGGATTGAAATGGTGTAGTTGCGCCCCAAAGAAATTCAAGAACCCACGGAAGAAAACACTCGGAGGTAGGGAGAACCCACGGTCTACGTGAGTAGCTAGAAGAACGCACTCGCCCTCCTGCGGCTGCGGTTGCCACTCGTTCCCCGGGAGCCCCGCTGCCCCGTGAGGGATCAAGCCCTCGTTGGCCAGGTCATTGAGATCCGTCTCGGTGATGGTCGAGCGGATCCAATCCCCTTGGACCCAACCTTGCGGCAGACGGGACCTTGACGAGGATCCGCCCCGACTGGACGCTCTCCCTTTCGCCTTCCCCGTCGCCGTCGCCTTCTTTGCGCGCTCCGCCGTCTTCTCCTTCACCATTGTCGCCGGCAAAGCGCACGAGGAGTGGATGGGCGGGGGCGAGAGCAGGCACGGCGGGCGGAGATGGAGAGGGTAGAAGGAGAAATGGGGGGGTACTGTTCAAAAAACCCTCGCCCGACGCCTTTTATAAGGACGCTTCCGAGTGGCTGACGAGTGGGCCCGGGTGATCCTATCACATCCCAAAATAGTCGCGCACGCGTGATACGTGGCAAAAAAGGCGGCGCGGAAATCGAGGCGTCTACGCCTTATCCCATCCGAGCGCCGCAGTCTGCCCCGCTTCGCGCGCTTCCCAAAATTCGGATCCCATGAAATCCGCTAACAGCAGATCAATCTGTCAGACGGTAGATTTCCTGCGATCCGTCGCTCGGAAGTTTACTAAGTTCAAAAGTTCACTCGACGGGAGAAAAGAATGGATCAAGGCGACTGAAAGAAAAGTTACTTCCATCAACAAAAAGATTATTGGTCCAAGATGAGACGTGTTCAGAACACAAAAGCAGGTCAGAAATATTATCAACTCCTTCCTCACTCAAACCTCGATCCATTCGGGCGCTAATGATGAAGTCATGTACCTAGGGTAGGGTCACAGACCTGTCTTAAGTACCCTTCCCAAGGACACCCTCAGAAGAAGCGGCCTTCCAGTCGACCAAAGAGAGACTTCACTCGACGGACGCGAAGGACTCGACCATGAAGACTCACTCGACCATCAGGAGATCAAGAGCCACTCTGCATCCAACGGTCTGTAATTAAGTAGTCTTTATGGCCATGATGACACTTTATGTAAGGCGTTACCAGAAACGTCAGGCCTTAATGTACTTTAAACCCTGCATGACTGAGGGCCAGAGGGGTCAGGCAGACACTATATAAGCCACCCCCTCCTCAGTATGAAGGGTTCGCACCCCTGTAATCTATACACACATAATCTAGTCAACCGCCTCTGGGCTCCGAGACGTAGGGCTGTTACTTCCTCCGGGAAGGGCCTGCACTCGTACATCCCTTGTCCGTACAACTGCTCCATAGCTAGGATCTTGCCTCTCCATACCTACCCCCCATTCTACTGTCAGACTTAGAACCACGACATCTTCCACTAGCAAAACATCATCAGCACCAAGACTCCATGGGTGTTAGAATCATTACTATGTAATCTAGATTATTGACTCTAGTGCAAGTGGAAGACTGACAGAAATATACCCTAGAGGCAATAATAAAGTTGTTATTTATATTTCCTTATATCATGATAAATGTTTATTATTCATGCTAGAATTGTATTAACCAGAAACTTAGTACATGTGTGAATACATAGACAAAACAAAGTGTCCCTAGTATGCCTCTACTTGACTAGCTCGTTAATCAAAGATGGTTATGTTTCCTGACCATAGACATGTGTTGTCATTTGATAAACGTGATCACATCATTAAAGAATGATGTGATGGACAAGACCCATCTGTTAGCTTAGCATAATGATCGTTAACTTTTATTGCTATTGCTTTCTTCATGACTTATACATGTTCCTTTGACTATGAGATTATGCAACTCCCGAATACCGGAGGAACACCTTGTGTGCTATCAAACGTCACAACGTAACCGGGTGATTATAAAGATGATCTACAGGTGTCTCCGAAAGTGTTTGTTGGGTTGGCATAGATCGAGATTAGGATTTGTCACTCCGTGTATCGGAGAGGTATCTCTGAGCCCTCTCAGTAATGCTCATCACAATAAGCCTTGCAAGCAATGTGACTAATGAGTTAGTTGCTGGATGAAGCATTACATAACGAGTAAAGAGACTTGCCGGTAACGAGATTGAACTAGGTATGAAGATACCGACGATCAAATCTCAGGCAAGTAACATACCGATGACAAAGGGAACACCACATGTTGTGCAGTTTGACCGACAAAGATCTTCGTAGAATATGTAGGAGCCAATATGAGCATCCAGGTTCCGCTATTGGTTATTGATCGGAGATATGTCTCGATCATGTCTATATAGTTCTCGAACACGTAGGGTCCACACGCTTAACGTTCGATGACGATTTGTATTATGAGTTATGTGTTTTGGTGACCGAAGTTTGTTCGAAGTCCCAGATGAGTTCACAAACATGACGAGGAGTCTCGAAATGCTCTAGAGGTAAAGATTGATATATTAGAAGGTTACATTCGGACACCAGAATGGTTTCGGGAAGTATCAGATAAGTTTTGGAGTACCGGGAGGTTACCGTAACCCCCCGGGGGACTATTGGGCTTTCATGGGCCCTAGTGGAGAGAGGAGGCCGGCGGCCAGGTGGAGGCGCGTGCCCCCAAGCCCAAACTGAATTGGACTAGGGGTGGGGGCGCGACCACCCTTTCCTTCTTCTCCTCCACCTCTTTCCCCTTCCCCCCTTCTCCGGAAAGGAAGGGGAAATCCTACTAGGACTGGGAGTCCTAGTAGGACTCCCCCCTTGGCGCGCCCCCTCTAGGAATTCCGCCCCCTCCTCTCCTCCTTTATATATGGGGGCAGGGGGGCACCCCAAAGGCACAACATTTTCTTAGCCGTGTGCGGTGCCCCCCTCCACCATTTACTCCTTCGATAGTATCGTCGTAGTGCTTAGGCGAAGCCCTGCACGGATCAAATCATCAACATGGTCATCACGCCGTCGTGCTGATGAAACTCTCCCTCGACCCTCTGTTGGATCAAGAGTGAACTCGGAGGTGTCGTACGTTCGGTGCTAGATCAGTTGGATCATGAAGACGTTCGACTACATCAACCGCATTAACATAACGCTTCCGCTTTCGGTCTATGAGGGTACGTGGATACACTCTCCCCTCTCGTTGCTATGCATATCCTAGATAGATCTTGCGTGATCGTAGGATTTTTTTTGAAATTGCATGCTACATTCCCCAACATTAAGTTCATGAAGAAACAGAGTGGTGCAATAAGAATGATGACATGAGCACCGGCGAGCGCGGTTACACGCAGGCGGGCGAGGCCGGGTGAGCACGAAGTGGCGGTGGAGCTCGGTTGCAACGGGCGCGGCGGCAGCTAGAGGACGAGGTCGACGCCGCAAACAGAGAGGAAACCAAAGGAATCTCACATGAGAGCTCGTGGGGGACTCGGTGAAGCCGGTGGGGCTCGGGGTGGAGCGGATCGGCGACAATGGTGGACGACATCTGAGGTAGAGGAGCGAGTCGATGGCGGCAGCTCGGCGTAGTCCTGCTTGATCCGGTGGGCGTGGTGGATGAAGACGAGCGCGGGAAGCTGCTGGACATCCGTCCGCACCTCGGGTACGATTCTGGCCACGGGGACGGTGGCGGTGCGGCAACAGTTGCGTTTGGGCGTGGACAAAATCGAAGGGAAGAGAGGTGAGCAAGGGGAATGGGGGATTAGGGTTGTCCCGAGGGTTGTCGGCGCGGCTATATAGGACAGGGGGAGTCGGGGATGCTCAACGTGTGGCACCGACCATGGAGATGGCGCCGCGGCTGGGCTGGAGGTGGAAGGAGAGGAGCGGCTGGGCTGGGCCGGATGCATTGTGGCCATTTATGGCCCAGTAGCATTGTAGGTCTTTTAGTATTTTTCTTTTCCATTCTCTGTTTTGTACTTCTTTCTCTGTGTTGCATTTTTATCATTAGCAAAATGATTTTTGTTGAAATTAAAATTTATTATATAAATACTAGGAAGTGATTGGAGCTAGCACAACAGGTGTCAATTTATTTTGAATTGTTTAAATATTTATTTAAATTGAAATGACACAATTTAATGTTGTTGGCACTATTTTAAATGGGTTAAGGGCATTTAAATATTTCAAATGATGTTGGCTTCATCATGAAAAATGATCAGGGGAATTTATGGAATAATGTGAAGATTTTGGTTTTACTGTTTGAATAAATATTAATTTTGACTTCAAGTTAAATTTGAAATGGCTTTGAATTTTGGCAACTTGGCTTACAAAAAGGCGATGGCATGGCATCATTAACATGAGATTACTGTAGCATGATTATTGGGGTAGTGCATTGAGCGGCGTCGATGACGTCACACAGGCGAGGGAGGTGAAGAGGGGCACGAGCTTGAGTGAGTGAGCGAGCTGGTAGAGAGAGTGAGTTGAGTGAGCTGGCGGCTAGCCCTATTTCCCTGTAGGGAAGCATGTTCCGACCGCGCTGGTCAGACAACCGTTAGGCGCACGCGTGCTTTGGCACGTCAAATTCTGTTCAAAAAACGGTTCAGTGTTTTCTGCCACAGCCATTCTTTCGGCACGGTGCATAGTGCAATGTTTCATTAAATGGTAGTTTTCTGCTAATCACGCCGCTATTGTGGGATACTGTGTATTTTACTTTTTTGGGGATTGTTTGTGTATATCATTATGAATCAAACATGAAAATAAATATATCTCGTATTGGAAATTACCAATCCACACTTGGCCAAATTCCGAGCGGACCGTACTAACCGTTGGATCAACTATATACTACCCATTATTTTGTGTAGTGTGATGTACCCCAAAAAAAAGAATCTCTTTACCGAAAGCTCGGCAGATAGAGTGGATGAAGCCAGGTGACAAACAAACCACCATCGCCGTCGTGCATGGTGAAGTCGACGGAGGCAAATTAAAGCCTCCCGGCTGGTCCGTGAATAGCGATGCATGCCGTCTGCCCGGCGTCGCGGCGCCCGCGGTGACGACAAGCCAGGAGACGGCGAAGTCTGGCGGTCCGCATCGCGCTCACGCATCCACGCATCGACGTCTAGTCACGCTCGAGTGTCGCTGGTTTGTTTAAGGTGTAGAAGCACTTCGCGATCAGCAACTCAGCATCGGTTGCGTCGGCGTCCGTATCAGCCGTATCAGATGGCAGCGACCACCGGGCGTTAATTTGTTCGTTTGTGTGCAACGAACATCGGCAACGTCTCCAGTTTGTTTTCTTCTTCATGATTTGAGGATGCAGTGGTGTTTGCGAATCTGAACAAAGAGCAGTGTCAGTATTTATTTATTTATCAAAAGGGGTGTCAGTTGATCTGCTATTAGACGATGGCAAAATTTGACCGAGCCTTCAAAAGAAGAAAAGATCCAGGTACTAACTATACTGAAGAATGATGCACTAGCGAAGGAGATTAAGAAATAATATCTCACTGGCTTTCCATTGATAGATATTTTGCGAGATATGCTAGATACACATCTCAGTTATGGTTCAGGTGCAACACAACTTCACAAACTTGACTTATTTATTCAAATATTGTACTATAGAGCAACACATCACACTCTTGTGTAGAGTACTACACGTACAAGTTCACACAAGAAACTCACGTAGTTCCAAAACAAAAGTAGTACAAGTCAACAGTCACACCAACGCCATAGCTCACATCATCACACTACTAGCACCACACGAACACGCATCACACACTATGATAATATGCTCCCGAGTCAGAGCCACGGGAGACTCCCTGCATCGTCCATGATATCATCGAGCTGGTCCGGCTGGAACATCATCTGAATCTCCGGCGGGAAGGACAGGGGCGGCGCTGGTGGCGTCTGCAGGCCGCCGTACAGCTGTGTGAGGTGGACGGGGATTTGCTGCACGTCCATCGGAACGCCGGCGATCTGCCCGAGCATGCGGAGCTGGGAGATTTGCTGCTGGAGAAGGCTGTAGAGGCAACGAGCGTCTGCGAAGAGCACACGGTTCTGCTGCTCGACCAGGCTGCATTGCTGCTGCACGAGGCCGGCGGCGACACGCATGGCCTCGTTGTCGACTGAGAGCTGGGCCACCCGCGCGACCAGATTGCCCTCGCGCTGCTGCCTCTTAATGCGAGATCTCTGCGCCGAGAGGCGGTTGGAGGTCTTGCGTTTGCGCTGCCGCTCCTCCTCGGTGACCGCGCCGCCACGGCGTGGTGGCGCCGACGACGCCGCAGCCGGTGGAATCATCTCCATTTGTTGTAGAGTATCACGCAGAAACACACCAGAGTACGTAATTCCCGCTCCTGGACGTACCAGTGTACCAGGAGCGGTGGAGAACGTAGTAGTACTTACTTGCAAGCCGGAGGAAGAAGAAGGTACGGAAACAAGAACGTATAGAAGGAAAGGAAACACACTACTACCACTACTATACTTTGGATGAGGAGAGGGGGGCGGATCAGGAGATCACGTAGAGGAAGTGGAGGAGGACGATGGAGAGCGAGTGCAGGCAGCAGATGTGGAGGAGGCTAGGAGGCAGCGGCGGCGGCGTCGACATGGACGGCGCGGGCAGCACTTCCGCCGGAGCTCGAGGGGTGCGGATGGCTTGGTTGATGTTTCTTCTGGGAACGATGGTGTATATATGGAGGCGAGGAAGGCCCCTTTGCCGGTGTGCGTACATACGCCGCCGGCCAAATTCGCTAGTGCTGTGTGCGTACCAACCAACTCGTAAAAAAGTATGGAGACGTCCCTTTTGTTGTTGCGACGTTGGGCTTGCCTCATTGGCGGAGCTGTCAGTGCTGCAGCATGCATGCATTGAATTTTCCAATGGTGCCAACGAAGTACGTGCGAAACTTCCATGACCTGACAAATATGAAGGTTCTGCTTACAGTATCTCCCCCCTGTGATCATTTTTTTAAAATGATCTCTATATTTTATTTTGCGGGGGATCGTTAAAATACTTAGTTCATTCGAGGTGTCCTTTGTCTGACCAAAAGGGCACCTGTGTATTTTACTTCTTTATTACTGATGAAACAATGGTGCATCAGGGAGTAGTACAGCATGTCGACACGGCGCACAATTTCATTTTTTTTTTTTGCACCGAGATGTCTCCGTCGGCGACTTGGCCAATGGAGGTATGGTATGCTAACGAAAATTCACACAAAGCATCTGGGAAGCAGCGCAAAGGCAATATCAAATTAAAGCTGTTGCAGGCAGTTTATACTTGAATTCATCGGTTCGGTTTGATGTTACAGCAGGATAGCAGGTTACCACAACACTTTTCTCAAGAAATACACGATTCGTCAGATCAACCGATGCATATACAGAACATAGGTAGGGAGGTCTGAACATAGCTAGCTCTCCTACGTGTTCCCGGCCGGGGGGAAACTGCACTCCATGGCCATATTCAGACGTCCTGGTCGCTGGCGTCACGAGATAACATTAACAACAATGCCCCCAGCTGTAGTTTTTACCCCAACCAAGGGCGATCGATGCAAGCAATAGTCCTACATGTCGCTTTCGCTGGTAGCTAGTATGGTAATTGTTTGGGTTTGCTTCTCTGCGAAGAGAAGGTGAACCCAAGGAATAAACTATAGTGCAGCCAGAGAACATATATGCATCTGCAGTCCAAGATCCTGCCGGGCTTTGTCGCTTTTGTTGGTCTACTTGACTAAATCATCAATTAGGAGGCGCCAGGTGCTTTTGCTTATGTAATGTAAACATGTCGATGCCGCGTCGTGCCCTTTGGAGCCTGGTAGCCTTTCTGCTTGTGTGCTAGTGGCAGGGAGAGCTAGCCAAGCTAAGTGAACCTTTTGATGCTCACTACGTATGAACATGCTAGTATTGTTTTTTGGTTCTTCTTTCAGGAGAAAGTATAGTGGATTTTGCTCATGATCCACCCAACTCCCTCTCTAGTTGCGAGCAGTGTCAAAGTTGTTTTGGAAGCTCATCTTTTTCAGTTTCCATCCACTTTAGTTGGTTCCAAGAAAGGATAGTTGAGTGTGCATATCGTTTATTAAGGAAGAAGAGGGAAGACTCCCTAAGTTCATATGTACAAAGTTTAATTACATGCTGGAATTTTTCGACACAACCGCCAAACTTGTGACCAACCACGTCTCGACGTCCCACAATCCTACATCCACCTCTAATCCTACCATATTCCTCTCGAACAGCCCGGCCTTTGCCCATAGCCTTACTCCGTCTTTTATCCGCTGAATCAAGTGGGAGAGCGATGGTGTCGCGCCATTGAACACGACGTCATTCCGGTGCTTCCAAAGGAGCCACATAGTCACGAGGCATTTAGCCCTTGTTGACTTCCGATCCGTAGCGGTCGAATCCTGCCTGATGTACCACGCACTCAACTCATCATCATTGAGCGGCTCGAATGTCGGCCTACCAGTGATCCTCCCCAACCAATGTCATATTTGCCTCGCGAACACGCAGTCGGGTAGCAGGTGCTGGATGGTCTCCTCCTATTGATTGCACACTGGGCATGTATCCTGATGGGCAAGTCCGCGACGAGCCAAACGGTTTGAGGTCCAGCACTGATTCTTGAAAAAAAAGCTAGACAAAGAAGCGTCACTAAAGGGGTGCCCGTGAGTTCCACGTGAATCCCGCCGTCGGAGACACCTCGGGGCTCATGAATCTAGTCGCATATGCCGAACGAGCCGAGAACTGACCGTTCTTCTCCCAGCTCCACTTGACCACATCTTCCATGTTCTTCGTGACCTTCATCGCCACGACCCGCGGCCAAAGCTAAAGGAATTGAAGCAAAGCCTCGACTGTGAGGTCGGGACCAATATCGCCTGCCCAACTATTTTTGTCGAGTGCTTCGAGACAAGCTTCGATCTCCTGATCCTAGGCAGAATCCTTTCATACACCATCGGGGCCAAGTCACATATTCAAGATCCGTTTAACCACCTGTCCTCCCAAAACAATGTGGACTTGCCATTGCCCACCGTTGTGCTTGCAACCGCCTGAACCAAGGCAAGAGCCTCCGCCAGTACCCCGATCTGGAACCATGGCCATCGGGCTTGCAACGCTTTGTTAAGCCACTGCATGTTGGGGATCCCAAGCCCGCCGGCCCACTTTGGTCTACACACCACCTCCCAGGCTACAGAACAACTCCCCCCTCTCGCCTCCTTTTTCCCACACTTGATAAATCCATGAAAAATCTTTGCCAATGTCGAGAGAGTCTTCGCTGGCAAATCCAAAGCCAGCATGGAGTGCACTGGGATTGCGCACAATATTGATTGAATGAGAAGTAACCAACCACTCTTCGGAAGCATTGTTGCCTTCCAAAGTGGTAAAGCGTCACTCACCTGGTCCACCAGACTTTGTAGTTGTGCTGCCGTTTGCTTCCTGAGTGTCAACGGTAACCCGAGATATTTGCACGGAAACGGGGCTATGGGGCACCACAAAGTAGATGTAACCATCAGCATCTCGTCCCGTGAGCAACGGATTGGCAACGCCACGCTCTTGTTCATGTTTACCACCAAACCTGACGCCTGACCGAAGAGCTGCAGGATTGCATCACAAGTGCGTGTCTCCAAGTCATTTGGTTTCAAGAATACCACCACATCATCAGCAAACATAGAGATCTACTATCGTAGCCCCGATCTAGGAAGCGGTTCTAGTAGTCCTTTCTTTGTAGCATACTGGAAGAGGGCTCGGAGGGGTTCCATGCATAGGATGAGCATTGGGGACAGCGGGTCCCCTTGCCCGAACCCTTGGCATGCCAAAATTGGTCTTCCTGGCAGACCTTTTACCATGATTCTCGTGGAGGAGGTGGCCAATAATCTACCTTTCCAAGCGATCCACTTTGTCGGTGTACTAAAATAGGGGTACCTTAGTACCCCGAACTTGGGCACGGACAGTCGCAGCACCCCGCGGCAAAGCTTGCCGGGCGTCCGCCAAGACCCTCCGTCATTTCCTATTACTGCCATTCAAGAACAAAGTATTAACTAAGAAGGCAAGACCCCGGCAAGAGGAACTTGCCGGGAAGGACAAGGCCCCGGCAAGAGGAGCTTGCCGGGAAGGACAAAGACCCCGGCAAGAGGAGCTTGCCGGGAAGGCCAACCAAGGTGCTTCAGAGAAACTTGCCGCGACGCCCCGCGCGTCCCGGCAAGGCACGACGAGCGACAAGCTTGCTGGTGCGACAAGACGACAGCCGCGACAAGGCTGCCACCATGCACCCAAGCTCCAGCGCATCCAACAACGTGTCACCCCAGGGCTTTCCCAGGAGCACGTGGCGAGGCGCTGTGCAGCCATGCGGTACGAGGTGGCAAGCGAGGCTGACAAGGAGGCCATCGTGGCGATCGGTGGCGCTCCTAACGGTCGTTTCCTTGCACTGTTGGGGCGACCGGACGGGCATTAAATGCCCTTGTCCCCTGCCGTCAGAGTTAGGTAGGGGACACTGTTGGACACTGTTGTACCAACCTGCGTTTTTACCTTTCTACCCCTCTTTCTACGCTGCCACCTGTCGGTGACCCCCTTAGACTATAAAAGGGAGGCCCATGCGCACGTAGAAGGGGTTCGATTCATTCGACTCATCCAACACCACTACACGCTCGTGCCCCCGAGCAAGAACGAAATACAAACACAAGGCAGCAGTAGGAGTTTTATCTCTCCGGAGAGCTCCGAAGCTGGGTAAAACCCCCCCGCATGTCGTCGCCTCGATCTGCTCTGCGTGCGCCCTCCGCTCCCTTGCCGGACCAGAAGGGGCCCCCTGCCCCATAGGTGTTCGTGCTCCCACAGGTTCCCCACGACATCTTTGGCGCGCCAGGTAGGGGCGGCGTCGAGGTCGTGCGTATCTGATCCGGCGTCTACGCGCGCTACATCAGCATCTTCGTCAACATGCCACCGAAGAAGAAGACTTCGGAGGTGGCCGCTCCGTCTGCACTGTACCACCGCCACCGGAGCAAACGGGCGGTGGGGTGGACGCCGGCGGAGGAGCGGGCGCTAGCGGGGGGACTCACATCGTCACCCGGTCCAAAGACAAGGCCCCGCAAGGTTCAGCATCTGCACATCCACCGCACCCCTCCCAGGAGGTGCAAGATCGACAACGCCACGGTGCTCCTAGCACCGTGCTCGCGTTGGAACAAGTCCAAGCTGGTGGGTCGCGGGACGTTCAAGGCCAGCATGCGCGCCAACACGCTGGCACGAGCGCAGTGCGGTTGCCTGGACAAGATGCTGCTCCTTCTAACACTGTTAGAAGTTTGAGCATGTCTCGCACCTCGCGCCGCTCGCCACCGCCACCCAAGACTCCAGAGGAAGCGCTGGCCCGAGCCCAGCTGCTTCTAGATTACCCTCCGGCGCCAGATAAGATCGACGACTGGAGGGCGGCCATTTACAGCCTCATTGGCTTCGCCAACGGCGACAAGCCCCGGCAACCGAGCACGTCGAGGCCCCGGCAAGACGCCCAGGCGCAAGCCGACGCCGACAAGACCGCTGGGGGTGCCACCACCGTGCACTCCCAGCCCCGAAGGCCAAGATCGCCAACTCGCCGGGCCAACCTCGACGCCGACTCCACCGCGTCGTCGGACCCGCGAGCTCGCCGCGATCAGTGTCAAGTTCTTCAAGAACGACGACACGAAGACGCTCGCACTCGCATCGAGCGCAGAAGAGAAGCGCGGCGTCAATCTGACCAGCGCGCTGGGCCCACTGTCGATATGCATGCGCCAGGGGAACCAGGTGACTTGCCGTACGCGGCAGGTTGCCCTGCGTTCACCCGTGAGCTACGGCAAGTCCAGTGGTCCAGAACCAAGAACTTCAAACCAGACGTGCCCGAGAAGTGAGATGGCAGGATACATCCGTCAGAGTTCCTCAACGTCTACACCATCGCGGTGCAGGCTGCCGGAGGACGCGACGAGAAGATCCTTGCCAACTACTTCCCGCTGGTGCTCAAGCCCAACGTCAGATCTTGGCTCATGCACTTGCCGGACGGCTCCATCTCTTCGTGGGCGGACCTGTGTCATCAGTTTGTCGGCGCCTTCACAGGCAGCCACAAACCCCATGGCCAGGAGAGTGATCTGCATCTGCTCGTCCAGAAGGAGGGAGAGCCCCTGCGCAAGTACATACAGAGATTCAGCCAGGTGCAGCGCAACATCCCAGACGTCCACCCTGCCGCGGTTATCAGCGTGTTCCATCAGAACGTGCGTAACCGCAGGATGAGGGAGGAGATGGCGATGTGCAAGATCAGAGATGTCAGTGAGCTATATGCTCTAGCCGACAAGTGTGCACAGGCTGAGGAGGGAAGGAAAATCCCCGGAGAGACCGCAGGAGCAGAAGGATCTGACAGTGAGGATGCCGCCCCGGCAAGGAAGAACCGGAGGCGGAACAACAGAAAAAGAAAGGCTAAGGATGTGCTAGTTGTCGAGCATTCCGGCGACGGAGGCGGTTCCGACAAGGCCAAAGCTAGTGAGTCCGGCGAGGCTGTGGTAGCCGCCGACAAGCAGGATGGCTCCGGCAAGCAATATTGCAAGATCCACCGCACCAAGGGCCATGACCTCCAAACCTGCAAGAAAGTTGAGCAGATGGCGGAGCTACAGAAAGCTGAGTACGAGCGCCGCGACAAGGAGAGGGCCCAGGGAGGTGGCGGAGGATCCGGCAAGAAGCTTCCCGCCCGGGGAGGCCGCCGCGGCAAGGCCAAGCCGCGGCAAGGAGACAGACCTGCCCGTGGCCGCGACAAGGACGAAGATGAAGATGAGGATGATGAGATGGAGGAAGATGAAGCTGATGACCAAGAGTTTCAGAAGGCAACGGAGGTGTTGTGCATCGACGGCGGTGCCTCTCTGCACACCTCGCACCGCCAACTCAAGCAGTGGGTGCGAGAAGTGAGCGCAGCGGAACCGTCCGTCAAGTCGCGCAAGCCTCTGAAGTGGTCCAGCACGCCCATCATCTTCGACGTTGAGGATCACCCTGATCGCATCACGGCGGTCGGGTGCTTGCCGATGTTGGTTTCGCCAACAATCCGCAACCTCAAGGTCACGAAGACGTTGGTTGACGGCGGGGCTGGCCTGAATCTGATCTCTTCCGCAGTGCTCAAGAAACTCCAGATCCCCGACAGCGAGCCCGAAGAGACTGGTACCTTTCAAGGAATAAACCCGGGAAGGAGCAAGCCGAAGGGGAAGATCACACTGCCAGTGACGTTTGGCAGCGAGCTGAATTTCAGGACAGAGAGGGTCACATTTGACGTCGCTGATTTCCCATTGCCCTACAATGGGTTACTCGGTCGACCGGCGCTTGCCAAGTTCATGGCAGCCTCTCATTACGCCTACAATGTGCTCAAGATGCCCGGTCCGATAAGTGTCATTTCTGTCCAAGGCGACAAGAAGGACGCACTTATCTGCATCGACAAGATCTACCGGGAAGCAGCAGCCGCAGCAGAGCGCAAACCACTTGCCGCTGAAGCTCCCCGGGGGAAGAAGAAGACCAAGTCCGGCAAGAGCAGCTCTGATGCCCACTCCGGCAAGCGCACCTCTTCGGAGTGCTGCGCTACCGTCGAGGACGCACCATCGAGCTCCACCGGCAAGTGCAAGAAGGCAAAGACAGCTTCGCCAGAGACTAAGAAAGTGGCCGCCAAGGAGGACGGCACTGGTGGTACCTTCACCATCGGTGCCACGCTTGATCCTAAATAGGAAAGCGCGCTCATTGCTTTCCTGCGGGCGAATGTCGATGTGTTTGCATGGCAACCATCTGACATCCCCGGTGTTCCCAGGGAAGTGATTGAGCACCACCTTGTCGTCTTCCCTCACGCGCGGCCCGTCAAGCAAAGAGTCAGAAAGCAAGCAGTAGAGCGTCAAGAGTTCATAGCAGAAGAAATCAGGAAGTTGGAAGCAGCAGGCCTGGTCCGAGGAGTACTCCATCCGACGTGGCTAGCCAATCTGGTAGTCGTGCGCAAGACAAACGGGAAGTGGAGGCTTTGTATTGACTTCACTGATGTTAATAAAGCTTGTCCCAAGGATCCATTTCCCTTGCCGCGCATTGACCAGATTGTCGACTCCACAACAGGATGTGATCTGCTTTCATTCCTTGATGCATACTCAGGATATCATCAGATCTTCATGGCAGAAGAGGATGAAGAGAAAACAACATTCATTACTCCATGTGGCACGTACTGCTTCGTACGGATGCCTTTCGGACTAAAGAATGCTGGTTCAACATTTGCAAGAGTAGTCAGTCATGCTTTTGAGCCACAGATGTACGTGGATCTCTATTGCTGCTAGTACATGCATGGAGGGTCAAGAATACGCCGGTGTGCACGTATTTGTACATGTATATCGGCCGGCGAGCTCGCGTGTACGTGTTCAAATACCTGAAGCCAGCTATACTTAGAAGAAGAAGAAAAAAAGCAAGGGAGCCGCCGGAGGTGTGTGTATAATCGGGAAGTCACCAAGTTTAGGAAGCAAAACAACCGACCTGAATGTTTATCATTGAAAGGCATACGTGAAACAACTAAGGTATGTATTGGTTTATTTCCTTTTCTTGGTGCAGACTTGGACATCAAGGAAAATAATAGAAGGAAGAAACTAGTCAGCGGCTGCGTCCAGCCCCGGCTCTCCCATCCTATAAATATGAGACATCCAGCCACCACGTCGGAAGAACTCACGCACGGACAGCAACACATCCACAAATCCATCGACCACATCCACGACAAGCAGAAACATCCGGCGGACACAACTCATCGCGAAAGGAGAACTCACGTACGGCCAGAACCCACGCGGCCGCAACATCACCTCACGCATCCATCCAGCTGGCTTGTACAAGTGCAAGGGACCCCGGCGGCAGCAACATGAACATGAAGCTCACGTTCCCCTATGGTGAGATGATTGTCTAATTTTTCTTTCTTCTGTTTCTTCCTCACATCCAGCATGCATGCACCATACACGGAGAATACGGAGAGTATGTACCCGATCCCGCCGTCGTCGTCGGAGGCGATTTCACCGGACCAGGAGTCTACACCGACACCGTCGGACTATGTCTATGTCAAGCTCTCCGTCTTCAAGCGTCGTGTTCTTGGTTGAAGATGACCCAGGAGCAGCCGGAGCTCGCCAACGACGCAGCCCAACCGCTGGCCCTGGTGCTCCACTACGGCAGCCTACCTGGCCCCGATGAACAGGTCGCGACGCACAGATCATGGCGAACAGGTCTCGATGAACAGGTCCATGATGTTCCAATCATGGTGTACAGGCTCCGATGCACCGGTCCTCGGCGAACAGGTCACTGGTGCACAGGTCCATGGTGCCCTGAATAGGTCTCGCGCCTTGCTTCCCAGAGAAGACGACATGGCGGAACCGGAGCTCGCGACGATGTAGCCCGAGACAAGTCCATGACGAACAGGTCTCTCTGGTGCACAGGTCCATGGCGTTACGATCACGGTGCACAGGTCCATGGCATTACAATCACGGTGGACAGGTCTATGGCGCCCCGGACAGGTCTCGCGCCTTGCTTCTTGGAGGGGACGATGTGGCGGAACCGGTGCTCACGACGATGCAGCCCGAGACCGGTCCCACCTATGAAAGCGCACCCACCATCGCGTACAGGTCTCGGCGTGCTACTTGTCTCGGTAAACCACCGAATACGGCGTTTAGCCGAGACGAGGCAGCCACCATGGCGAACAGGTCCTCGACGTATAGGACTCGATGTGCAGGTCCATGGCGTCCCCGGCGTATGGGTCCCCTTTCGGTGTAGCACCCACCCAAGACAATGAAACCTCTACAACATGCATCTTTTCACGAGTTCACCGAGTGGCATCCTTGACAAAACGGACTGCCATAGACTTGGCGTTCAATCAAGTGAGACACACCTATCACGGAGCACAGGTCATTGGTGAACAGCTTCCGGCGTACAGGTCCACGGCGTCGCCGGTGTACAGGTGCCCTTTCTATGGCCATGTGAGGTGGCATCCTTTTCCTTGGCGGACCGCCATAAACTCGGCGTCCAACCAAGACGAGGTGCCAACCACACCGGCATTGCCGATATGAGCGAGCGTTGGTTTTACACCGACGCTGGTCTCCACAAAATAATACTCCCGCGAGGCAACCCCTTGCGTACCCCGACCATAGCCGCATATCGTCAAGAAGTCCGAGCCAAGCAGGATCCATGCTACTTCAACACCGACTACATCAACGTTGTCAAGACCGACGAGGCGCGATGGCGACGGCGAACGTGGCCAACACAAAGCCATGTTTTGAGTGGCACGTGTACCGACGAGGACACGGGCTTTGCCGCCGCCCACATCACACACACACACACACACACACACACACCAACATCATCATTCATGGACAACGTGAAGCGAAGACGACGAAGACGACCACACGGCTTAATCGGAGGTATCTCACGGAGCAACCCGCGGGAGTAATTAACCGGGAGCCTTCCGAGGCCCCGGGAACCAGAGACCACAACCGCTATAGTCAGGCAGGCCGCGCTAGTAGGCCACGAAGCGCATATCGGGAATTGTATTTGTTATCCTTGTGATTAATAAAATACTGTCCCCATCTCTTTGTTTTCATTGTGTACCACGGTACACTGGCACGCCCGCATTTTTTTCTTTTTCCCCGGCGCATGAGAGAAATCCATACTCCTGCTCTTCCCTTCTCCCGAAGTGCGCAATAAGATTTTTCTCGTGTCAAACAAATTGGCACGCCCGGTGGGACATGGTTCTCCTCCCATCTTCGCAATGCTGTGGTCGTCTGAATCGTCTTCGCTCGTCTCCTAACCTGCACAGCATGCTGCATGACAAGGCGTCGGCGAGGATTTCCGCTCATAAAGATCCCTTTCATGCAGGTGGAATCTCCCGTGGCAGCAACTCGGAGCCGGTAATGATCCAGTTTGGATCGATGCCGCCCATGGTCGTCATCGAGCTTGGCAAGAAGGTCTACATGCATCAAGCTCAAGATCCCGCGCGGTTCCAAACTGTGCAGTCGAAGAAGGCACTAAGGCGGGAGGCCGCCAAGGTGAAGAAGGAGCGTCGTGAGTTAATGCTTGAGGCGCGCGCCCTGTTGAAGGAGTCGACAAGGGCAGATTTGAAAGGAGATGTGGAGGCATCTCAACGCCTCCGCACCAGAGCCGCCAACAGGCGGGCTAGTGCAGCGTCCCTCCACACCCCTATCACGACTACACACTCGGAGCCGTCGAAGCCAACTCCGCGGCGCACCGAGGTAGAGCTTCTCGAGGGTTTGGAGGCCATGTCCCATAACCTGCGTAGGCTCATGGCCAACGCTCGTTTGTCGGATAGCCCTCATCCCCTACGCAACTACAGGAGGAAGTACCGCAAGGTACAATTACTCCACCAACAGATAGCTTCCCGCATCGCTCAGAGCACGGTGCCGGAGGAGGATTGGTCCCTCGGCGCCATGGACCTAGCTGATAAGGTGTTCACTTACCGAAGCACCTTAACCCCTCCGTATGACTTGTTCCCTGATGATTGGGCATATGAGCCATGCAAGGTCAAGGAGCTGGTGAGACGCGCCATCATGAAGGAATTCTGGAAGCGGCGCTCACGCAAAGAGCCCGTTTTACCAGGCCCTACTGTCTCCCTCAACATTGACGACACGCGAAGGGGTGCATGGGTGCCGTGTCTCCACAACTCGGCAGCTGACGGAAGGTCTCTCCCCAACAATAACAGGTTTTCCACCCTTCGGCATGAGGCACCCGCTCCACGGGACAACGACCTACGGCGAGAATTTCGCCAACTCCAAGAACAGATAAACAATATCCAGAGGAGGCTCCAAGATCCAACGGCGCCAAGTGCATCGGCGGCTCAAGCTGCGGGAAGGATGAGGCGTCAAGCCCCAAGCCATCGTCCTCAACATGAGCGCCAGACTTTGGCGCCTCGGCGACAACCTTCACCAACTCGACACTTCCCACAACGGAGATATCCCAACATGCCTCCACGTTGGAACCGATGGTCAAGACATCAAGACGATGAGAGGGACCCCCGGCCCACTCAACAGTGGCAACCACGGGAACCTTTGAGACAGACACTTCCACCACGACCTTCGTCACCTCCTAGGCAGGGACATCAAGACGATGAGAGGGACCCTCGACCCACTCAACAGTGGCAACCACGGGAACCTTTGCGACCGACATTTCCACCATGACCTTCGTCACCTCCTAGGCGGGGAGATCAGACACAACTTCAGGCGATGACGGACAGGACTTCATCATCCACGAGGCGCCCTGCACCAACACTCCTACGCACGCCACCGGTGCAAAGGGATGGTATCTTTCCAACGGAGAATCAGCGCAAGCGCGAGAGGCGTCGGAGAAACCGCCATCTTCTTTATAAAGAACTTGAGGACTTAGTCCTTCAACACACTCAGGTACGTTTACGACCCGATGGTGGGGTCGTTCAAGAAAATGACAGGATCAAATTTCGCATCTCCCCCGACTTGGAGCGGCATGAGCGGTATAGCTACTTGCTCAGCCGGTTGGCGCCGAAACCACGCAAGACGTCCACGAGAAGCACTGAGC
Organism: Triticum timopheevii; assembly: GCA_963921465.1. Lineage (NCBI taxonomy): Eukaryota > Viridiplantae > Streptophyta > Magnoliopsida > Poales > Poaceae > Triticum > Triticum timopheevii. The sequence goes on along the minus strand of OY997268.1, from coordinate 408,224,785 downwards.
AAGGGAGCAAGGCGGTTCTTTCTTCATCCCTTCCCCAGAAGAATGATGAACGGGTGAAGGCTACTGCACCAGCACCCCTACTAGAGTATCAGAAGATGCCAGCGCCGACGGCCACACCGATGGAAGGCGTCGAAGAAGCCAAGCTTATGTCCTCCTCCAACAATGAAGTAGCTTCCGAGGGTGCAGCCCACGCTGCCCTCCCACAAGGCACAACACTTCCCACAGAGTTTCCTCTTGTTCCCTCTAAAAGGATGGACCAAGATGGAGAAGCTCAAGCCCAGCAGGAGGCTGAAAAAGCGAAGGAATCAACTGAGAAGAACCTTGCCATGTGCGGTACTCTTGGAGTGCAGCCAAGCGAAGGGTCAAGTAATGGATGGCTACCTCCCGCCGTCACCGAGGAGTTCGACTATCCTTCTGAAGAGGAGATCATGCCGAACCCAAAGGCGGACTTCCAGAGGACCTTCCTACCGCGCCTTGGCCATGTTCGTGCATGGTTCAGGGGTGTCGAAGGGGATGCCAAGACAAGCTCATCAACGTCACAAGAAGCTGCAAGATCAAGAGCCACGTGTCTTCCTGTGACAACAGGGAAGGGCCCATTAGGTGGAGAGAGCACTTCACAAAATGAAGATATATACAAGCGACACTACACCGACATTACATCAAGGCTTCCTCAAGACCTTGAAGGATGACGACAAGTTGCAAACCGGCCAGGGGCTAATACAAGATTAAAATCCATCGCTGGTCAAGGTGTGACGGATGGGTTTCCCGGAGATGGAGAACGCCAAGACCACCTTGATGATGAAGAAGGTTTCTCCAACTCGTCCTCCTCGCCATCGTTGGAGAGTCGTCCACACTCCCCTCGTTACCATGAACTAGCCTCATCGGTTTTTTCAGATTATGAGGGTGGTGATGAAGACCTCCACACCGCGCCCGTTCGCATGGTGAATCATGGTGAAAACCTTGTGGATCAAGATTCTACTGCCAAGTCACACATTGATGGCACCCATGGCCCAAGTGCTGAAAACATAGTAGCACCACAAGAAGTGTCTCTAGAAGAAGAGGTCAGAAGCCAGCGCCAGACGATTAATCAGTTGGCGTCAAAGATTGACCAGTTTATTGAGCTCATGATGAACAACCAAAGCGTCCCTCCACAAGGCGCGCTGCAACGTGTGGTCGATCCGCAAGAGGAGGAACTTCTGGTGGGCCCTCCTGCTAGGGTGCCCTTAAATGATGTGCCTCAACACGACCCCAACACACAAGCTCGGCCTTGGGTTAGCCCTACCAGTTCTACCAACGCAGTACCACACGCGGTTATGCTAAAGGACTACCACGACATGGTTGGGGATATGGTGGACAAGAAGTTGAAGCAAATGGCGATAGATCAAGCCCCTCGCACCTCCGAGAGTGAGCTGGAGAAGCCTTACGAGGCGTGGCATGACATGATGGCGTATCCCGCAGGGTGGCACCCACCAAAGTTCCGTCAATTTGATGGAACCGGTGATGCAAGGGAGCACTTGGCATATTTTGAGGCGGCATGCGGTGACACAGCAAACAGCCCATCACTTCTCCTTCGCCAATTTTCAGGGTCGTTAACCGGGCCCGCCTTCCATTGGTACAGACGTTTACCGGTGGGGTCCATTGGGATTTGGGCAGCCATGAAAGAGGTTTTCAAGAAGCACTTCGTCGCCATGAAGAAGGACTTCTCCGTTGTCGAGTTGGCGCAAGTCCGACAACGACGAGACGAGTCCATTGATGACTACATCGTCCGCTTCCGCAATAGTTATGTGCGTCTCGCCAGGGAGATGCACCTCGAGGATGCCATTGAGATGTGCGTCCATGGGATGCAGCAACATTGGTCACTTGAAGTCTCTCGGCGCAAGCCTAGAACTTTTAGTGCCCTCAGCACGGCGGTAGCAGCCACGAAGCTTGAGTTTGAGAAATCACCGCAGATAATGGAGCTCTATAAGAATGCCAGCGCATTTGATCCCGCCAAGCGCTTCGCCTCAACGTCCAAACAAGTCAACAACGGTAGCAGGGCGAAGGCACCAGCCGAAACAAACACCACCAAGGTCTTCTCATCTGCACCGCAAGGCCATGTGCCCATATTAGGTGCAAGGGGCGAACAAGCCGGAGGGAGGCAACGCCCGTCGATGCAGGAGCTCCTCAAGAAGCAGTACGTCTTTCGTCGGGAGCTCATCAAGGACATGTTCGACCAGGTTATGGAGCATCGGGCCTTGAATTTACCAGAGCCTCGGAGGCCTGATCAGGTGAGGATGACAGATAATCCGTTATTTTTCCCATATCACAGGTATGTGGGACATGTCATTGAAGATTGTGTTGCGTTCAAAGAATGGCTCCAAAGAGCCATTAATGAGAGAAGGATCAACCTCGACCCAGAAGCTATCAACCCAGATTACCATGCGGTAAACATGGTGAGCATGAAGTTACCGTCTCCGCCAAGTGAAGCCACGGAGCTCGAAGGAACATGGGTGCCACTGGCCCAAGTTGAAGACCAGCTATCCAACCTCGTCCTCTCCAAGACGCAGGTATCTCCCTTTCGGCCCCAGGTGACCCCAGTCGTTCCCGAAGAAGAACCTTGGAGGATGGTGCGCCGAAGGCCATACGCAAGGAGGCTTCCACCCCAACATCCCTGCCCGGTTTCGCGAGAACGTGCTCCCCCAAGAATTCTAAGGCGGTTCAATCCAAGTCAACGTCGTCCTCCGCCAAGATTTGTCCCTATGTCAGAAGGAGACGAGCCTTTTCCTCGACCGAGGCGTGTGCTACCAACCTTGGCGCAGTTCTTGCCACCCGGCTGGGGGCAGGCACTGGCAAAGGAGGTGGAGCAAGTTCAAGAAGGAGCCAGCTCACCCCAGTCACCAAGCATAGAGAGTTGCAATGTCATCCATGACTACAGCGACACTCCTTCTAAAGATGTGTTTACTCCTGAAGAGCAGGCGGTCCTCCACGCCGAAGAGGCAACAAAGGAAGTGCCATTGGAAGAGGTGAACATGAACCTGCGTGGGGGCAAGGTCCTACCTGAACCACTAAATATCAAGTCAACAAGGGTGCAGAAGCCAGCCGCCCCAAAGGAGGCGCCATTGCAGGGGGAGGGATACGAACACCAAGGCCAAGAGAAGATGAAGGCATGCGACATTGACTACAACATCATCGCCCACCTCAAGCGGATTCCAGCACTTTTGAGTGTGCATGATGCGCTCATGATGGTGCCCGACCTTCGCGAGGCCCTTATCAAGGCGCTTCAAGCCCTGGAACTCTACGAGGTGTCCATGGCGAAACACCGTCTTTGCTCCAGCCCCTTGTTCGTGAATGAGATCACGTTCGATGAAGAGGACAAGCTCATAGATGATGGCGACCACAACCGGCCACTGTATGTGGAAGGTAATATTGGTGTTGCACATCTTCGCAGGATCCTCATAGACCCAGGGTCTGCCGTGAACATTCTCCCTCTTCGGAGTTTGACGCGGGCAGGTTTTACGGTGGACGACTTGGAGGCTACTGACGTGATGATCTGCGGCTTCGACAACCAAGGGAAGCCCACGCTAGGTGCCATTACATTGAAGATCCAGATGTCAACTTTTAGTTTCAAGGTGCGGTTCTTCGTCATCGAGGCGAATACCTCCTACTCCGCCCTTCTAGGAAGACCGTGGATCCACAAGTACCGCGTCGTGCCATCCACCCTCCATCAATGCCTGAAGTTCCTCGACGCTAGCGGCACACAAAAGCGCATCATCGGCAACATATCTCCTTATACTATGCAGGAGTCTCACCATGCAGATGCGAAGTACTACTTCCCCGTTGTAGATAGCGACCAGCAGTTGGGGCGCACAACGCCTCCGGTGGATCTCTTGAACAAACCAAGTTTTGGGCCAGTAGCTGAGATGAAGCTCCCCGTGATGCCGAGCTTACCTCCCGATGCAAAGGGCTCCTCCTCTCGGAGTCACAGGAGCCAAGTCCGTAGGCGATCATCCTCATCTGCGCGGTATGACTATAGCCCCTCTTCCCAATTGCAGGTAGGGGGCTCTGCCTTGACATCATGTGGAACATGATCTTCTATGCCTGGTCCAGCGACCCCATTACTGTTGAAGGCAAGGTTCCCGACGTCAACACCAATCATGCTGAGGTCGGCTACAACAATTTCTCAAGAGGCTACCACTTCTTCATCAGCTTTGGTGCACCGAGAGCCCATTTGTTTAACACTGGGAAGCTCTGCAGGTGCCCAGGAAGGCTCCACGATGCTAACACGCAGCAATGATGCACCACCACCCATCACACTACGGGCACGCAACCTTCGGAAGGAAGAACATGTGCCCATACTGATAGCCGATAGAAGAAGAATAAAAGAAGTGGAGGAAGTCGCAAGGGGAGCTCAAGGTGTACAGCCCCCATCTCTCTATATCTCAGTGACTTCCCCGCTAGAGGTTTGGGCTATCCCCAATTTGTCTGGATCTAGAGTCCAGACCATTTTCTACAAGGTCCCGCAGGTAAAACAATGTGATTTTGTATTCGAATTTCCCCAAACTTGCAGTGATCCAGAGGAGGTACTATCGACGATGAAGGCAGAGCCCAAGATGGTTCGCTTGTTGGAGAAGGCCGGGATGACTCTTGGGCGGAACAACAGGATGCCTCCGCCACCCTCCATATGCGAGGAATGGTGGAGACAAGCGGGAGACCTCATCAAGCAGAAAGGAAAAGCTCAACCAAAGTTTGGGCTTGGCTACATCAACCTCGACGGCCCTAGCAATGAGGGGAAGCTCAGCTCCGCGCCAGCGCCACAAGAACCAGAAGACAAAGGGCGAGCGATGCCAGAAGGAGACTCCTATAACACCGGTATGCCTTTTGGGCTGAAGAATGCGGGTGCAACGTACCAGCATGCCATGACATCCGTCCTTGGCAATCCAATGCACCATACGATGGGATGCTGCACCTACGACGTCTCCGATGAAGAGGAAGAGCATGGTGGAGGAACACGAGTTAACTGCCACATCACTTCCATCTCATCGAGCATTGACTCCGACACTTTGTCCACCGTTCCTCATCAACAACACTCTGCCAACGGTGAGCCAAGTAACGTCGAGGAACTTAGCTCCATATCAGCACCACAGGAGTTAGAAGACGGAGGGCAGCCCACCATCGATGACCTCGTCCAAGTCAACCTTGGAACAGAGGACGACCCACGCCCCACTTTTGTTAGCGCCACGCTGACAGAAGAGGAGCGAGAGGACTATCAAAGCTTTTTGATGGAGTACCGAGACTGCTTCGCTTGGAGTTACAAGGAGATGCCAGGTTTGGACCCTCGTGTTGCCACGCACAAGTTGGCGATTGACCCACGATTCCGTCCCATCAAGCAACAATCACGACGGTTACGTCCAGAACTTGAAGACGATGTCATCGCGGAGGTCGACAAGTTAATTGCTGCAGGTTTCATCAAGGAGACGAAGTATCCACGGTGGCTCGCCAATATTGTCCCGGTGGAGAAGAAGAATGGGCCGATACGAATCTGCCAGGACTTCCGCGACCTGAATCGGGCTTGCCCAAAGGATGACTTTCCTCTCCCAATCGCAGAAATTATCATCGACTCCACCACAGGCCATGATGCACTTTCCTTCATGGACGGTTCGTCAGGCTACAACCAGATCAAGATGGATCCCGATGACGCCATTGACACCGCTTTTAGGACCCCGAAGGGCAACTTCTACTACACCGTCATGCCATTCGGACTGAAGAATGCCGGTGCAACGTACCAGCGTGCTATGACATGCGTTCTTGGTGATTTGATACATCATTCGGTGGAATGCTATGTTGATGACATGGTAGTCAAAACCAAGGATCGCAAGCACCACTAGGAGGATCTTCGGGTCGTCTTTGAACGGCTGCGTCAACATCAACTCAAGATGAACCCGATGAAGTGTGCCTTTGCTGTTCAGTCAGGCCTCTTCCTCGGTTTTGTCGTTCGTCACCGAGGCATAGAGATCGAGCCTAAGAAGATCAAGGCCATCCTCGACATGCCGCCACCTCAAGATCTCAAGGAGTTGAGGTCATTGCAGGGGAAGCTAGCATACATCCGACGCTTCATCTCCAACCTTTCTGGACGCATCCAGCCCTTCTCAAGCCTCATGAAGAAAGGGGCACCGTTCGTGTGGGATGAAGGATGCCAACGCGGATTCGATGAAATCAAAAGGTACCTCCTTAATCCACCTGTCTTGGCAGCTCCCGTAAAGGGGCGCCCACTCATCCTATACATTGTAGCGCAGCCTACTTCGATAGGCGCTTTGTTCGCCCAAAACAATGACGAGGGGAAGGAGGTGGCTTGTTACTACTTAAGCCGCACCATGGTGGGGGCTGAGCGAAACTACTCTTCTATAGAGAAGTTGTGCTTGGCCCTAATCTTCGCTTTGAAGAAGCTCAGGCACTACACGTTGAAGCATGAAGTCCAGCTCGTCGCGAGGGCGGACCCCGTGAGGTATGTTTTAAGTCAACCCGCACTCATGGGGCGACTTGGAAAATGGGCACTTATCATGATGGAGTTTGACATCACCTTTGTGCCTCAAAAAGCAATCAAGGGTCAAGCCTTGGCGGAATTTCTCTCGGCGCACCCAATTCCAGATGACTCGCCTCTTGTCACAGACCTCCCTGACGAGGAAGTTTTCAATGTCGACCTCGACGCATCGTGGGAGCTCTACTTTGATGGTGCCTCCCGCATGGACACCGACCCCGATGGTACCCCAAGACGAAGAGCCGGTGCAGGTTTGGTGTTCAAAACGCCCCAAGGAGGGGTGATGTACCACTCATTCTCCCTCCTCAAGGAAGAATGCTCCAACAACGAAGTGGAGTACGAGGCGCTCATCTTCGGCCTCCTCCTGGCGCTCTCCATGGAGGTTCGTTCTTTGCGGGCTTATGGAGACTCTCAACTCATCATCCGTCAAGTCAACGACATCTATGAAGTTCGCAAGCCTGAACTGGTGCCGTACTATGTCGCGGCCCGGAATCTAATGGAAAAATTTCAACATGTTGAAGTGCATCATGTCCCGCGAAGTAGGAATGCGCCTGCTGATGCCTTGGCAAAACTAGCAGCAGCATTTGTGCTTCCAGATAATAAAATAATGCAGGTGAACGTGGAAGAAAGGTGGCTACTCCCGGCTGTCTTGGAGCTCATCTCGGAAGAGTACGAAGTCAATACCGTCATGACGAATGCCGTAGAAGAGGGCGAGTGGCTGCAACCCTTCCTCGACTACTTCAAGCATGGGAGCCTCCCCGATGACCCCGTCTCGAGGCGCCAACTACAACGACGACTCCCTTTCTATCTTTTTGAAGCAGGTGTCCTATACAGGCGTTCACATGGACAGGAGGTCCTACTTCGATGTGTAAACCGAAGTGAAGCCGACACGGTCCTACAGGAGATGCATCATGGAGTCTGCGGCGGGCACCAAGGAGGGGCCAAAATGTATCATAGTATACGTCTAGCAGGATACTACTGGCCCGGCATTATGGCAGACTGCCTTCAGGTGGCTAGATCGTGCCACAATTGTGAAGTTCATGGTGATTTCAAGCACAGGCCACCAGTCCCTCTTCACCCTACCATTCCCTCTTGGCCATTTGATGGCTGGGGAATCGACGTCATCGACCCTATCGACCCTCCATCTTCCAGGGGCACCGCTTCATCCTCGCCGCGACGGACCACTTCTCGAAGTGGGCGGAAGCTGTTCCGTTACGGGAAGTGAAGAGTGACACCGTCATCAACTTCCTAGAGCGAAACATAATATATCGCTTTGGGATACCTCATCGGATCACCTCCGACAATGGCAAGGCCTTCAAGTCAAACAAGATTTACAGGTTCACAGAGAAGTACAAGATCAAGTGGAACTACTCCACCGGCTACTACCCTCAAGCTAACGGTGCGATCGAGGCTTTCAACAAGACGCTCGGCAAGATACTCAAGAAGACGGTGACAAGGAATCAGAGAGACTGGCATGATCGTCTTTTCGAGTCCTTATGGGCGTACCGTGTCACAGTCTGTACCCCAACACAGGCGACTCCATTTTCTCTCGTTTACGGGAGTGAGGCGGTCCTACCACTGGAGGTCCAGCTACCCTCTTTGAGGGTGGCTATCCAAGATGAATTCACCCACGATGAACAGGTACAACTGCGGTTTCAGGAGCTCGACGCCCTTGAAGAGGGGCGACTTAATGCCCTACAGAACCTGGAGCTTTACCGCCAGAATATGGTGAGAGCTTACGACAAGCTCGTCAAGCAACGCGTCTTTCGAAAAGGCGAGTTGGTTCTCGTGCTCAGGCGACCCATCATCGTGACGCACAAGACGAAGGGCAAGTTCGAGCCAAAGTGGGAAGGGCCATACGTCATCGAGCAAGTCTACGACGGGGGAGCATACCAGCTCGTCGATTCTCAGGGAGTCCGACCTATGCCTCCAATCAACGGAAGGTTCCTAAAAAAATATTTTTCTTAAAATTTTGCCTTTTTTGTTGCCTTTCGGATTTTCATTGGGGAAACTTTTTCTGTGGGCTTTCGGATCCATGATGCATTCTCCTTAGCATTTCGTGGATATACCTAGTTTTTCCCCAATTTTTACGGACTAAGTCCAACAAAAAAATGGCTTTCCCCTATCGCACTACACTGTGATTGAAGTTTCGGCTACCCTAGGACTTGTTGGAGGGCAGCACATTGTGTCGATTTGCAGGTGGAGCGGCTCCTACACCCACAATGCACGACACGTATCAGGTGTATGCTTTCGGAGGCAGCGGAGACGATTACTTGGGCACTTCTGTGTATTGAGACCCCGCGCTCTTCATGTTTCCCGGCATGCCTCGTGTTCACAGAGGCTCGCACTCCAGGGAATACCATAGGAAAAGATCATGGAGGGCTGCCTGACCCAACACAAGTTGTTTCGGTGCGTAGTCACATGGCAACCCTGGGGTGCGCTACTAGAAGCCCCAGATAAAGTGCTAGAGGGTTTTTCCTAGTCCATAGAGGTGAACAGTTCCCTTCCAAGTTCCCAAGGTGGGTCCCGGAGAATCCTGGAAGAAGAGTCCCCAAGAAGTTTGAGTCGAATGTCAAAACAAGTTCGTGAAGTCCGCGGCCAATTAATCATCCGCGTGAGCAATAAGATGAAATTCCAAAAGTCCAAGAAGCAAATTCAAGAAAGAAAATCCCAACAGTCCAAGAAACAATCAAGCGTTCCCAAGCAGTAAGGGACCCACTGGAAGGAAGGCGGGAGGTAGCTGTTCACCACCCCTCAATATGCATGAAGAACAATCGCCAAGCTGTTGTCCCAAAACCATTTACCCTAAACTTATCACACCCAAGTCTCTGGGCTCATGGGGCGTGTGCAGGGGGCATGTTGAGCTGTGGGGGCCCTCAGTATGATGATGGGCTAGAGTATAAATTTTTGTTGCCTCTCGGAAGCATCCCGAAACACGGTGTCTTCATACACGTACACCAAAGCTATTTAAGTTGTTGAGTTGCAATCGTTAAGGTCTTTCGACGGTTCCCAATGACAATTCCTTCGGTAGCCTTCTCGTATATCACGCCTATAGCTGGTGTATAACGGGAAAGCCAACATTTTAAAACCCACAAAATTTCTCTTTCTTTCTCTTTTTCGCCTGTTTTCGTTGGTGTTCCTAGTTGTGCTCCTCCAACATCTTTGCAGCCATGGAGAGGCACTCCTTGTCATCGTCGACGGCTTTCCGACAACAACCACTACATCGAACTACGTCCTAGGTGTAGCAATACCCATGTGTCCTTGACAACACCGATGACAGCCCGACAACCAATGGTCTACACCGACACGCACGATGGGCGCCAGAAGGCAACGCCTGCGCTCACGAAGGTGGAGCAGATTCGTCTTCGCAACCCCGTCTCCGGCAACAATGAAGCATGGGGGCAACATCAACCCCTCCATTATCCGTAAGGCCGATGGCGACCCGGCACACCACCATAATTGTCACACCATGGATGGTATGGCGGTTTGCTCAACGAAGGGGAGCTATCGACGGTATACCGATGCCTCACCTACATCTACACAAGGAGATCATGGGAGCAGTGCAACGCGCCAGTGCGGCCAGCGTGAATCTGTGAAACCCTCCAATTAAGTCGGATGGCACCGTAGCAGCTAGACGGTCGTGACGAAATTGGTAAATTTTTATTTTTTATTTTCAAGACAAGGCATGATGTTTCGCCATAGAATGAAGACAGGATAGGGTTCCTTCGTTGGCTGGCATCGTGCGTGTTATACGATCCAAGGAGCACCATAGAGAACAGAAGTGTGGATGGACATGCCTACACTAATTTACCTTACTATCAGTCAATCATCTTCAGGACGACCCTCGATGTCACGGACCTCGGGTCAATACCTCTCTAGGCTGCACACATGTTGATGCGCCAATTCATTTCAGAAAAAAAAATGTTTTCACCAAACTAAGTTCGATCGCTTCACGCTCGAACTTTATTTGGTGAGGGGGCATTTGTTCGACGAGTAATTATACATTTCTAATAATGAAATATATATATATATATATATATATATATATATATATATATATATATTGAAGATTTTCCATGCAGGTATAACATTTGCAAGACATGTCTGGATTGTTCATTTTGGATGACATCATTTAAGATCATGAACCTAAACAAGGCTAGTTCATATTGCATGTACTATACATATATGTATTCGGGTATTGGCGGCCGGCCGGCAAGCTCGCGCATACGTACCTAAATACACACACAAAAAAAAAGGAGTCATACATGTGCTTGCACGTGATCTTGTAGATTGGCACATATATGTACGTGGATCTCTATTGCTGCTAGTACATGCATGGAGGGTCAAGAATACGCCGGTGTGCACGTATTTGTACATGTATATCGGCCGGCGAGCTCGCGTGTACGTGTTCAAATACCTGAAGCCATCTATACTTAGAAGAAGAAGGAAAAAAGCAAGGGAGCCGCCGGAGGTGTGTGTATAATCGGGAAGTCACCAAGTTTAGGAAGCAAAACAACCGACCTGAATGTTTATCATTGAAAGGCATACGTGAAACAACTAAGGTATGTATTGGTTTATTTCCTTTTCTTGGTGCAGACTTGGACATCAAGGAAAATAATAGAAGGAAGAAACTAGTCAGCGGCTGCGTCCAGCCCCGGCTCTCCCATCCTATAAATATGAGACATCCAGCCACCACGTCGGAAGAACTCACGCACGGACAGCAACACATCCACAAATCCATCGACCACATCCACGACAAGCAGAAACATCCGGCGGACACAACTCATCGCGAAAGGAGAACTCACCTACGGCCAGAACCCACGAGGCCGCAACATCACCTCACGCATCCATCCGGCTGGCTTGTACAAGTGCAAGGGACCCCGGCGGCAGCAACATGAACATGAAGCTCACGTTCCCCTATGGTGAGATGATTGTCTAATTTTTCTTTCTTCTGTTTCTTCCTCACATCCAGCATGCATGCACCATACACAGAGAATACGGAGAGTATGTACCCAATCCCGCCGTCGTCGTCGGAGGCGATTTCACCGGACCAGGAGTCTACACCGACACCGTCGGACTATGTCTATGTCAAGCTCTCCGTCTTCAAGCGTCGTGTTCTTGGTTGAAGATGACCCAGGAGCAGCCGGAGCTCGCCAACGACGCAGCCCAACCGCTAGCCCTGGTGCTCCACTACGGCAGCCTACCTGGCCCCGATGAACAGGTCGCGACGCACAGATCATGGCGAACAGGTCTCAATGAACAGGTCCATGATGTTCCAATCATGGTGTATAGGCTCCGATGCACCGGTCCTCGGCGAACAGGTCACTGGTGCACAGGTCCATGGTGCCCTTAACAGGTCTCGCGCCTTGCTTCCCAGAGAAGACGACATGGCGGAACCGGAGCTCGCGATGATGTAGCCCGAGACAAGTCCATGACGAACAGGTCTCTCTGGTGCACAGGTCCATGGCGTTACGATCACGGTGCACAGGTCCATGGCATTACAATCACGGTGGACAGGTCTATGGCGCCCCGGACAGGTCTCGCGCCTTGCTTCTTGGAGGGGACGATGTGGCGGAACCGGTGCTCACGACGATGCAGCCCGAGACCGGCCCCACCTATGAAAGCGCACCCACCATCGCGTACAGGTCTCGGCGTGCTACTTGTCTCGGTAAACCACCGAATATGGCGTTTAGCCGAGACGAGGCACCCACCATGGCGAACAGGTCCTCGACGTATAGGACTCGATGTACAGGTCCATGGCGTCCCCGGCGTATGGGTCCCCTTTCGGTGTAGCACCCACCCAAGACAATGAAACCTCTACAACATGCATCTTTTGACGAGTTCGCCGAGTGGCATCCTTGACAAAACGGACTGCCATAGACTTGGCGTTCAATCAAGTGAGACACACCTATCACGGAGCACAGGTCATTGGTGAACAGCTTCCGGCGTACAGGTCCACGGCGTCACCGGTGTACAGGTCCCCTTTCTATGGCCATGTGAGGTGGCATCCTTTTCCTTGGCGGACCGCCGTAAACTCGGCGTCCAACCGAGACGAGGTGCCAACCACACCGGCATTGCCGATATGAGCGAGCGTTGGTTTTACACCGACGCTGGTCTCCACAAAATAATACTCCCGCGAGGCAACCCCTTGTGTACCCCGACCATAGCCGCATATCGTCAAGAAGTCCGAGCCAAGCAGGACCCCTTGTGTACACCGACTACAACAACGTTGTCAAGACCGACGAGGCGCGATGGCGACGGCGAACGTGGCCAACACAAAGCCATGTTTTGAGTGGCACGTGTACCGACGAGGACACGGGCTTTGCCACCGCCCACATCACACACACACACACACACACACACACACACCAAAATCATCATGCATGGAGAACGTGAAGCGAAGACGACGAAGACGACCACACGGCTTAATCGGAGGTATCTCGCGGAGCAACCCGCGGGAGTAATTAACCGGGAGCCTTCCGAGGCCCCGGGAACCAGAGACCACAATCGCTATAGTCAGGCAGGCCGCGCTAGTAGGCCACGAAGCGCATATCGGGAATTGTATTTGTTATCCTTGTGATTAATAAAATACTGTCCCCATCTCTTTGTTTTCATTGTGTACCACGGTACACTGGCACGCCCGCATTTTTTTCTTTTTCCCCGGCGCATGAGAGAAATCCATACTCCTGCTCTTCTCTTCTCCCGAAGTGCGCAATAAGATTTTTCTCGTGTCAAACACAAGGTCAATCTCAAGTTAAACCCCGAGAAGTGTGTGTTTGGAGTTCCTTCCGGCAAGCTTCTCGGGTTCTTTGTGTCCTAGAGGGGGATTGAAGCCAATCCCGACAAGATCAAGGCCATTGCGCAAATTGAAGCACCAAAGCACGTCAAGGATGTGCGAAGGCTTGCCGGCTGCGTTGCTGCTCTCAGTAGGTTCATTTCCAAATCTGCTGAACGCGCCCTGCCATTTTTCAAAATCTTGAAGAAGGCGGGTCCCATGAAATGGACTCCAGAAGCGGAGGCTGCGCTGCAAGACTTGAAGAAATATTTGTCCTCCACTCCAACACTTGTCGCACCTAAGCCACAAGAGAAGTTGCTGCTATACCTGGCCGCAACCAATCAAGTGGTTAGTGCTGCATTAGTGGCGGAGAGGGAGGCAGATGATGAGCCGGCGGCCGCGGCAAGCGAGTCCAGCGACAAGCAGGGGGCTTCTCCAACAAACTCCGGCCCGACAAGCCCTGATCTGACAAGTTCTGCCTCCGCCAAGGATGGATCTGTGCAGTTGCCGGAAGAAAAACAGAAGAAGAAGGTGCAGCGCCCAGTTTACTTTGTCAGTTCCCTTTTGCAGGGGGCTAGATCAAGGTACTCTGGTGTGCAGAAGTTGCTTTTCGGCCTACTCATGGCCTCTAAGAAGCTGCGCCATTACTTTCAAGCACATGAGATCACTGTCGTCACTCGCTTTCCGCTGAAGAGGATACTGCAGAATCCAGAAGTAACATGCAGGATTGTTGAGTGGGCACTGGGATTGTCAAGCTTTGGCGTCAGGTTTGAAAGTACTTCAACTATTCAGAGCCGGGCATTGGCAGAATTTATAGCAGAATGGACGCCGACACCGGATGAAGAAACTCCGGAGAAGAGCATCCCCGTCAAGGAAGCTAGCAAAGAATGGATCATGTACTTCGATGGTGCCTTCTCGCTGCAAGGCGCCGGTGCGGGCGTACTACTTGTCGCCCCCACCGGGGAGCACCTCAAGTATGTGGTCCAAATGCACTTTCCCAAGGAGCAAGCAACAAACAATACTGCAGAGTATGAAGGCTTGCTTGCCGGACTCAGAATAGCGGCAGAACTTGGGATCAAGAAGCTTATTGTCAGGGGTGACTCGCAGCTTGTCGTCCGTCAAGTGAACAAAGATTATCAGAGTCCGTTGATGGAAGCCTACATCGATGAAGTGAGGAAGCTAGAAGAACATTTTGACGGCCTGCAGATGGAACATGTTCCAAGAGCTCAGAATGACGTTGCAGATAGCCTGTCAAAATGTGCCGCACTTAAATTGCCTGTGGAACCAGGGATTTTTGTGCTCAAGCTGACTCAGCCATCCGTCACACCATCAACTGGACAGAGCAAGAAGAGAAAATTGCCTGCTGACGACCACTTTCCGGCAGAGCTTCCCGAAGCCGCCGCCAAGAAGGTTCCCAGGCTCAACACAGAAAGAGCTGAGGAGTAGTCTGCTCCGACAAGCCCCAGGGCTTGTTTCGTTGAAGCAGACGCTCCCGACAAGCTGTGTCCCGACACGCTTGCCGGGGAGCGTCACGCTTCGGCAGGATCCCTGATCCTTGCCGTCGAAGCGGATGTTCCTGCAGCAGCATTTGCGCCTTTAGTCCTTGTTGTCGAGCCGCAAGCTCCAACATGGGCACAGCAGATAGTCCACTTCCTTCAGACAGGAGAACTTCCCGAGGAGCAAGAAACAGCGGAGAAAGTAGCCCAGCAATCAAGTATGTACCAGTTTGTCGATCACATACAGTACAGAAGAAGATTCAACGGAGTGAAATTGAAGTGCATTTCCCGGGAAGATGGACAGAAGCTATTGGCAGAGATACATGGAGGCATATGTGGTCACCACATTGGCGCAAGAGCACTTGCCGGCAAGGCTTTCCGGCAAGGCTTCTTCTGGCCGACAGCCCTCCAGGATGCAACTGCACAAGTAACCAAGTGTGAAGCGTGCCAGTTCCATTCCAAACAGATTCATCAACCAGCTCAAGCTCTCCAAACAATCCCTTTATCCTGGCCATTTTCGGTCTGGGGGCTCGACATCCTCGGCCCCTTTCCCCGAGCTGTCGGGGGCTTTGAGTACTTGTACGTTGCAATCGACAAGTTCACAAAGTGGCCCGAAGTGGAACCAGTGAGGAAGGTGACAGCACAGTCAGCAGTCAAGTTCTTCAGGTCGATTGTTTGCCGTTTTGGAATCCCTAACAGGATCATCACCGACAATGGCACACAATTTACGAGTCGCACCTTCATGCAGTACGTCCAAGATCTTGGCACCAAGATCTGCTTCGCTTCTGTTGCTCACCCGAGAAGCAACGGTCAAGCAGAGAGAGCGAACGCTGAAGTGCTGCGCGGGCTCAAGACCAGAACTTTCGACAGGCTGCACAAGTGCGGAAGAAATTGGATCGAGCAGTTGCCGGTGGTTCTTTGGTCGATCAGGACGACGCCAAATCGAGCCACTGGCCAGACACCTTTTGCTCTTGTCTACGGAGCAGAGGCAGTTCTCCCCACGGAACTCGTATACGGATCGCCTTGAGTGCTCGCTTAAGATGAGCTTGAGCAAGAACAGCTGCGGCAAGATGACGCGCTGCTCCTCGAGGAGGATCGTCTTCAGGCTGCTGTGCGAGCCGCTCGCTATCAGCAAGCTTTGCGCCGCTATCATAGCCGCAAAGTTAATGCCAGAAGCTTCGAGGAAGGCGACCTTGTTCTTCGGCGCGTTCAATCTGCCAAGAATTCCAACAAGTTGACGCCGAAGTGGGAAGGCCCTTATCGGGTAAAACGAGTCACTAGGCCCGGCGCTGTCCGCCTTGAGACCGAAGATGGCATTCCGGTGAGCAACTCCTGGAACATAGAGCATCTTCGCAAGTTTTACCCATAAGGCGCGGTTGCCGGGCCCCGTTCCGGCAACCACCTTTTGTACAAGCCTTGCTGCTGTTGCATGTAACCCTTTGTACAAAGCCGGGCGCAGCTCCCGTGCGTAAATAAAGTTTATGTGCCTCGCACATCTTGTCAAATTTAATGCATCTTTCCTTTTTGCACCTATATCTGACACTCTGTGTAGCACTTACCCCCGATAAGCAATAACGAACCTTAAGGTTCCGTATCATTATTTTCTCTTCTTTCTTCTCAAAAAGAGGATCCCTCCACCCACAAGTCTTCCGGGGGGGAGGGGGAGGAGAAGATAAATGTGTGGACCAGGCGTCGTTCAAAGGAATCTAGCCTTGCCGGGACGCAGACAACAGGAAAAGCTAAGTTGATCAATTTTAAATTTCTTGGGTTATGTTCCTTGAACGTCCGTGCCTTGTATGGAAAACCTGTGCGCGGAGGAATCGACTCGCGGCTAAGTTGCGCCCTTGATTTGTTTCGAGTCCGCTCAACAATACAAGTGAGCTGCAATTAGCCCCGACAAGGTTTCTTGCCGGAGGCAGCACCGCCAGCGGGCTGCTGATGTTCCGCACTCAGCAAGTGTGCTTGCGCCGGCAAGTCCCCTCAGAGCGTAGGGTAAAAACATACAAGGGATGTGACAGAGTAAAGGATATAACATAGCAAGCATTGCCTAGAATAAAGTTATAGTACAAGAATGACTTATTGTGGCACTGACTAGATTGTTCTCATAACTGAAATGGCAGTAGCAAGAAAAAGGGAGAAGAAGGGTGGCCTAATCCACGCGCTCGCCGTCGACCCTCCTGACCTCATTCACCTTGTCCACAATGGGCGCGACAATGGCCTTGAGTTCTTCAAGAGCAGCACCCGCCGGCAGCTTCTTGGTGACACGGGTGAGGTCGATGCTCGGGTTGCGAAAGAGTATCTTCACCAACACCTTCTCCAAGACCCTAGCGTAGATCGCGCGCGACTCGTCGGCCAGCTTCTTCGGGATCTTTTCCCGGAGCTGCTGGAGAGCCGTCACCACACCCTTGAAGAAAAGCGTGAGCTTGGCGCTGGGTTGGAGATTTTCCTCAGTGGAATACCCAAAGCCCGCCAAGTCAAGCTCCGCCAGCTCCTCGTCGATAGATGCAGCAATGTTGACGAGGCCCTCCGTCCAGAGCTCCACCGTGGTCTTGAAGGTGTTCTGGGTCTCGGCAGCCCTCGTCAGCAGCTCCTCGTTGCCCTTGAGCTCCTTCCTCAAGTCGTCTTCTCGCTTCTTGGCGGCGTCCAGCGTCCCCGCCAAGGTGGCCAGTTTCAGCTCCAGATCAGCACTTGAGTCTTTGGCGGCGTTCAGCTCCTTGATCTTCTCGGCAAGCTGGACTTGTAGCTCGCCATGGGCGCGTGCATCCTTCTCGCGTTCGCGCTGGAGTGCGGCCAGCTCTTCGTTCTTCTTTGTCATGTCCGCCTCCAGCTGCGTCACCTTCACCTCTAACTCCTTTTTGGCGGCCTCAGCAGCCGCGGCGGCGTCCTTTGTTGGGGAACATAGCAGAAATTCAAAATTTTCTACGCAACACCAAGATATATCTATGGAGAGACTAGCAACGAGGGGAAGGAGAGTGCATCTACATACCCTTGTAGATCGCTAAGCGGAAGCGTTCAAGAGAACGGGGTTGAAAGAGTCGTACTCGTCGTGATCCAAATCACTGGAGATCCTAGTGCCGAACGGACGGCACCTCCGCGTTCAACACACGTACAACCCGGTGACGTCTCCCATGCCTTGATCCAGCAAGGTGAGAGGGAGAGGTTGGGGAAGACTCCATCCAGCAGCAGCACGACGGCGTGGTGGTGGAGGAGCGTGGCAATCCTGCAGGGCTTCGCCAAGCACTGCGGGAGAGGAGGAGGACTTGGGAGAGGGGGAGGGCTGCGCCAGAACTTCGTGTGTAGCTCCCATGCGCCTCCCCACTATATATAGGGGTGGAGGGGCTGGTTTCTTGCCCTCCAAGTCCATTGGGGCGTTGGCCAAGGTGGGAAAAAAAGAAATCCCATCATTTCCTTCCCCACCGATTGTTATCCCCCCTTTTTAGGGATCTTGATCTTATCCCTTCGGGATATGATCTTATTCCTTCTAAGGGGGGATCTTGGTGCGCCTTGACCAGGGGTGTGGGGCCTTGCCCCCACTACCCACGTTCATGTGGGTCCCCCCATGCAGGTGGGCCCCACTCCAGAACCTTCTAGAACCTTCCCGGTACAATACCGAAAAATCCCGAACATTTTCCGGTGGCCAAAATAGGACTTCCCATATATATAAATCTTTACCTCCGGACCATTCTGGAACTCCTCATGACGTCCGGGATCTCATCCGGGACTCCGAACAACATTTGGTAACCACATACAAACTTCCTTTATAACCCTAGCGTCATCGAACCTTAAGTGTGTAGACCCTACGGGTTCGGGAGACATGTAGACATGACCGAGACGTTCTCCGGTCAATAACCAACAGCGGGATCTGGATACCCATGTTGGCTCCCACATGTTCCACGATGATCTCATCGGATGAACCACGATGTCAAGGACTCAGTCGATCCTGTATACAATTCCCTTTGTCTAGCGGTATTATACTTGCCCGAGATTCGATCGTCAGTATACCGATACCTTGTTCAATCTCGTTACCGGCAAGTCTCTTTACTCGTTCCGTAACACATCATCCCGTGATCAACCCCTTGGTCACATTGTGCACATTATGATGATGTCCTACCGAGTGGGCCCAGAGATACCTCTCCGTTTACACGGAGTGACAAATCCCAGTCTCGATTCGTGCCAACCCAATAGACACTTTCGGAGATACCTGTAGTGCACCTTTATAGCCACCCAGTTACGTTGTGACGTTTGATACACCCAAAGCATTCCTACGGTATCCAGGAGTTGCACAATCTCATGGTCTAAGGAAAAGATACTTGACATTAGAAAAGCTTTAGCATACGAACTACACGATCTTTGTGCTAGGCTTAGGATTGGGTCTTGTCCATCACATCATTCTCCTAATGATGTGATCCCGTTATCAACGACATCCAATGTCCATAGCCAGGAAACCATGACTATCTGTTGATCACAACGAGCTAGTCAACTAGAGGCTCACTAGGGACATATTGTGGTCTATGTATTCACACGTGTATTACGATTTCCGGATAATACAGTTATAGCACGAATAGAAGACAATTATCATGAACAAGGAAATATAATAATACTTTTATTATTGCCTCTAGGGCATATTTCCAACAGTCTCCCACTTGCACTAGAGTCAATAATCTAGTTCACATCGCCATGTGATTAACACTCACAGGTCACATCGCCATGTGACCAACATCCAAAGAGTTTACTAGTGTCATTAAACTAGTTCACATCATCATGTGATTAAGACTCAATGAGTTCTGGGGTTTGATCATGTTTTGCTTGTGAGAGAGGTTTTAGTCAACGGGTCTGCAACATTCAGATCCGTATGTACTTCGCAAATCTCTAGGTCATATTGTAAATGCTGCTTCCACGCTCCACTTTGAGCTATTCCAAATGGTTGCTCCACTATACGTATCCGGTTTGCTACTCAGAGTCATTCGGATAGGTGTTAAAGCTTGCATCGACGTAACCCTTTATGCCGAACTCTTTATCACCTCCATAATCGAGAAACATGTCCTTATTTACTCCAAGGACAATTTTGACCGCCGTCCAATGATCCACTCATGGATCATTCTTGTACCCCTAGACTGACTCATGGCAAGGCACACTTCTGGTGCGGTACACAGCATAGCATACTATAGAGCCTACGTCTGAAGTATAGGGGACGACCTTCGTCCTTTCTCTCTATTCTGCCGTGGTCGAGCTTTAAGTCTTAACTTCATACCTTACATCTCAGGCAAGAACTCCTTCTTTGACTGATCCATCTTGAACACCTTCAAGATCATGTCAAGGTACGTGCTCATTTAAAAGTACTATTAAGCATTTTGGTCTATCTTATAGATCTTGATGCTTATTGTTCAAGTAGCCTAATCTAGGTTTTCCATTGAAAAACACTTTTCAAATAACCCTATATGCTTTCCAGAAATTCTATATCATTTCTGATCAACAATATGTCAATAACATATACTCATCAGAAATTCTATAGTGCTCCCACTCACTTCTTTGGAAATACAAGTTTCTCATAAACTTTTGTATAAACCCAAAATCTTTGATCATCTCATCAAAACGTACATTCCAACTCCGAGATGCTTACTCCAGTCCTTAGAAGGATCGCTGGAGCCAGCATACCTTTTAGCATCCTTAGGATCGACAAAAACTTTTGGATTGTATCACATACAACCTTTCCTTACGAAGACTGGTAAGGAAACTCGTTTTGACATCCATCTGCCAGATTTCATAAATGCAGCTAATGCTAACATGATTCCGACGGACTTAAGCATCGCTACGGATGAGAAAATCTCATCGTAGTCAACTCCTTGAACTTGTGAAAAACTCTTCGCCACAAGTCGAGCTTCATAGACGGTGACATTACCGTCCATGTCCGTCTTCTTCTTAAAGATCCATTTATCTCAATGGCTCGCCGATCATTGGGCAAGTCCACCAAAGTCCATGCTTTGTTCTGATACATGGATCCTATCTCGGATTTCATGGCTTCTAACCATTTGTCGGAATTTGGTCCCACCATTGCTTCTCCATAGCTCGTAGGTTCATTGTTGTCCAGCAACATGACCTTCAAGACAAGATTATTGTACCACTCTGAAGCAGTACGCATCCTTGTCACCCTACGAGGTACGGTAGTGACTTGATCCGAAGTTTCATGATCACTATCATAAGCTTCTACTTCAATTGGTGTAGGTGCCACAGGAACAACTTCCTGTGCCCTGCTACACACTAGTTGTAGTGACGGTTCAATAACCATATCAAGTCTCCACCATCTTCCCACCCAACTTTTCGAGACAAACTTTTCCTCGAGAAAGGACCCGATTCAAGAAACAATCCCTATTGCTTTCGGATCTGAATTAGGAGGTATACCCAACTGTTTTGGGTGTCCTATGAAGATGCATTTTATCCGCTTTGGGTTCAAGCTTATCAACCTGAAACTTTTTCACATAAGCATCGTAGCCCCAAACTTTTAAGAAATGACAGCTTAGGTTTCTCTAAACCATAGTTCATACGGTGTCATCTCAACGGAATTACGTGGTGCCCTATTTAAAGTGAATGTGGTTGTCTCTAATGCCTAACCCTTAAACGATAGTGGTAATTCGATAAGAGTCATCATGGTACGCACCATATCCAATAGAGTGCAACTATGATGTTCGGACACACCATCAAACTATGGTGTTCCAGGCGGTATTAATTGTGAAACAATTTCCACAATGTCTTAATTGCGTGCCAAAGCTCGTAACTCAGATACTCATCTCTATGATCATATCATAGACATTTCATCCTCTTGTCCCGATGATCTTCAACTTCACTCTGAAATTACTTGAACCATTCAATAATTCAGACTTGTATTTCATCAAGTAAATATACTCTACATCTACTCGAATCATCTGTGAAGTAAGAGCATAATGATATTCACTGCATGCCTCAGCACTCATTGGACTGCACACATCAAAATGTGTTACTTCCAACAAGTTGCTATCTTGTTCCATTTTACTGAAAAACAAGGCTTTTTAGTCATCTTGCCCATGTGGTATGATTTGCATATCTCAAGTGATTCAAAATCAAGTGAGTCCAAACGATCCATCTGCATGGAGTTTCTTCATGCGTATACACCAATAGACATGGTTCGCATGTCTCAAACTTTTCAAAACGAGTGAGTCCAAAGATCCATCAACATGGAGCTTCTTCATGCGTTTTACACCAATATGACTTACATGGCAGTGCCACAAGTAAGTGGTACTATCATTACTATCTTATACCTTTTGGCATGAAAATGTGTATCACTACGATCGAGATTCAATAAACCATTCCTTTAGGTGCAAGACCATTGAAGGTATTATTCAAATAAATAGAGTAACCATTATTCTCCTTAAATGAATAACCGTATTGCAATAGATATAATCCAATCATGTCTATGCTCAACGCAAACACCAAATCTCGATGGTAGAGGGAGCGTGCGATGCTTGATCACATCAACCTTGGAAACACTTCCAACATATATCGTCAGCTCACCTTTAGCTAGTCTCTGTATATTCCGTAGCTTTTATTTCGAGTTACTAACACTTAGCAACCGAACCGGTATCTAATACCCTGGTGCTGCTAGGAGTACTAGTAAAGTACACATTAACATAATGTATATCCAATATACTTCTATCGACCTTGCCAGCCTTCTCATCTACCAAGTATCTAGGGTAATTCCGCTCCAGTGGTTGTTCCCCTTATTACAGAAGCACTTAGTCTCGGGTTTGGGTTCAACCTTGGGTTTCTTCACTAGAGCAGCAGCTGATTTGCCGTTTCATGAAGTATCCCTTCTTGCCCTTGCCCTTCTTGAAACTAGTGGTTTCACCAACCATCAACAATTGATGCTCCTTCTTGATTTCTACTTTCGCGGTGTCAAACATCGCGAATACCTCAAGGATCATCATATCTATCCCTGATATCTTATAGTTCATCACGAAGCTCTAGCAGCTTGGTGGCAATGACTTTGGAGAAACATCACGATCTCATCTGGAAGATCAACTCCCACTCGATTCTAGCGATTGTTGCACTCAGACAATCTGAGCACAAGCTCAACGGTTGAGCTTTCCTCCCTTAGTTTGCAGGCTAAGAAAATTGTCAGAGGTCTTATACCTCTTGACGTGGGCACGAGCCTGAAATCCCAGTTTCAGCCCTCGAAAACATCTCATATGTTCCGCGACGTTTCGAAAACGTCTTTGGTGCCTCAACTCTAAACCTTTTAACTCAACTATCACGTAGTTATCAAAACGTGTATGTCCGATGTTCGCAACATCCACAAACGACGTTTGGGGTTCAGCACACTGAGCGGTGCATTAAGGACATAAGCTTTCTACTGTCCGCATAATCGCTACTGTCAACTTTCAACTATATTTTCTCTAGGAACATATCTAAACAGTGGAACTAAAGCGCGAGCTTACGACATAATTTGCAAAGATCTTTTGACTATGTTCAGGATAATTAAGTCCATCTTATGAACTCCCACTCAGATAGACATCCCTCTGGTCATCTAAGTGATTACATGATCCGAGTCAACTAGGCCGTGTCCGATCATCACGTGAGACGGACTAGTCATCATCGGTGAACATCTTCATGTTGATCGTATCTACTATACGACTCATGCTCGACCTTTCGGTCTCCGTGTTCCGAGGCCATGTCTATACATGCTAGGCTCGTCAAGTTAACCCTAAGTGTTTCGCGTGTGTAAATCTGTCTTACACCCGTTGTATGTGAACATAAGAATCCATCACACCCGATCATCACGTGGTGCTTAGAAGCGACGAACTTTAGCAACGGTGCACAGTTAGGGGAGAACACTTCTTGAAATTTTTGTAAGGGATCATCTTATTTACTACCGTCGTTCTAAGTAAACAAGATGCATAAACATGATAAACATCACATGCAATCAAATAGTGACATGATATGGCCAATATCATTTTGCTCCTTTTGATCTCCATCTTCGGGGCTCCGTGATCATCATCGTCACCGGCATGACACCATGATCTCCATCATCATGATCTCCATCATCGTGTCTTCATGAAGTTGTCTCGCCAACTATTACTTCTACTACTATGGCTACCGGTTAGCAATAAAGTAAAGTAATTACATGGCGTTGTTCAATGACTCGCAGGTCATACAATAAATTAAGACAACTCCTATGGCTCCTGCCGGTTGTCATACTCATCGACATGCAAGTCGTGATTCCTATTACAAGAACATGATCAATCTCATACATCACATATCATTCATCACATTCTTCTTGGCCATATCACATCACATAGCATACCCTGCAAAAACAAGTTAGACGTCCTCTAATTGTTGTTTGCATGTTTTACGTGGCTGCTATGGGTTTCTAGCAAGAACGTTTCTTACCTACGCAAAACCACAACATGATATGTCAATTTCTATTTACCCTTCATAAGGACCCTTTTCATCGAATCTGTTCCGACTAAAGTGGGAGAGACTGGCACCCGCTAGCCACCTTATGCACCAAGTGCATGTCAATCGGTGGAACCTGTCTCACGTAAGAGTACGTGTAAGGTCGGTCCGGGCCGCTTCATCCCACAATACCGTCGAAACAAGATTGGACTAGTAACGGTAAGCATATTGAACAAAATCAACGCCCACAACTACTTTGTGTTCTACTCGTGCAAAGAATCTACGCAATAGACCTAGCTCATGATGCCACTGTTGGGGAACGTAGCAGAAATTCAAAATTTTCTACGCAACACCAAGATCTATCTATGGAGAGACTAGCAACGAGGGGAAGGAGAGTGCATCTACATACCCTTGTAGATCGCTAAGCGGAAGCGTTCAAGAGAACGGGGTTGAAAGAGTCGTACTCGTCGTGATCCAAATCACTGGAGATCCTAGTGCCGAACGGACGGCACCTCCGCGTTCAACACACGTACAGCCCGGTGACGTCTCCCATGCCTTGATCCAGCAAGGTGAGAGGGAGAGGTTGGGGAAGACTCCATCCAGCAGCAGCACGACGGCGTGGTGGTGGAGGAGCGTGGCAATCCTGCAGGGCTTCGCCAAGCACTGCGGGAGAGGAGGAGGACTTGGGAGAGGGGGAGGGCTGCGCCAGAACTTCGTGTGTAGCTCCCATGCGCCTCCCCACTATATATAGGGGTGGAGGGGCTGGTTTCTTGCCCTCCAAGTCCATTGGGGCGTTGGCCAAGGTGGGAGAAAAGAAATCCCATCATTTCCTTCCCCACCGATTGTTATCCCCCCTTTTTAGGGATCTTGATCTTATCCCTTCGGGATATGATCTTATTCCTTCTAAGGGGGGATCTTGGTGCGCCTTGACCAGGGGTGTGGGGCCTTGCCCCCACTACCCACGTTCATGTGGGTCCCCCCATGCAGGTGGGCCCCACTCCGGAACCTTCTAGAACCTTCCCGGTACAATACCGAAAAATCCCGAACATTTTCCGGTGGCCAAAATAGGACTTCCCATATATAAATCTTTACCTCCGGACCATTCCGGAACTCCTCGTGACGTCCGGGATCTCATCCGGGACTCCGAACAACATTCGGTAACCACATACAAACTTCCTTTATAACCCTAGCGTCATCGAACCTTAAGTGTGTAGACCCTACGGGTTCGGGAGACATGTAGACATGACCGAGACGTTCTCCTGTCAATAACCAACAGCGGGATCTGGATACCCATGTTGGCTCCCACATGTTCCACGATGATCTCATCGGATGAACCACGATGTCAAGGACTCAGTCGATCCTGTATACAATTCCCTTAGTCTAGCGGTATTATACTTGCCCGAGATTCGATCGTCAGTATACCGATACCTTGTTCAATCTCGTTACCGGCAAGTCTCTTTACTCGTTCCGTAACACATCATCCCGTGATCAACCCCTTGGTAACATTGTGCACATTACGATGATGTCCTACCGAGTGGGCCCAGAGATACCTCTCTGTTTACACGGAGTGACAAATCCTAGTCTCGATTCGTGCCAACCCAACAGACACTTTCGGAGATACCTGTAGTGCACCTTTATAGCCACCCAGTTACGTTGTGACGTTTGATACACCCAAAGCATTCCTACGGTATCCAGGAGTTGCATAATCTCATGGTCTAAGGAAAAGATACTTGACATTAGAAAAGCTTTAGCATACGAACTACACGATCTTTGTGCTAGGCTTAGGATTGGGTCTTGTCCATCACATCATTCTCCTAATGATGTGATCCCGTTATCAACGACATCCAATGCCCATAGCCAGGAAACCATGACTATCTGTTGATCACAACGAGCTAGTCAACTAGAGGCTCACTAGGGACATATTGTGGTCTATGTATTCACACGTGTATTACGATTTCCGGATAATACAGTTATAGCACGAATAGAAGACAATTATCATGAACAAGGAAATATAATAATACTTTTATTATTGCCTCTAGGGCATATTTCCAACATGCTTCGCCTCCTTGAGTGCCCCGCCAAGTGATTGCTCCCGGACGGCGAGCTCCTCGTCATGGCTGTCCAGGTTCGCCTTCTTCTGTATCAGCTCACCATCCCGCTTGGACATCTCCTCGGCGGCGAGCCTCTGCTGCTCTTCGGCTTCAGCCTTTTCCAGGATGAACGCCTCCTTCGTCTCGTCGAGCTGCGCCCTCTCCTCAGCAATGGACCGGAGGGCCTCCTGGTTGCGGTTCCGGAGCTCCTCCGTGTGTTTCTCTATGTCAACTCCCGCCTGCGCGACAAGCGCTTCTCGGGACTCGAGCTTCGCTTGCCGGGCACGATAGAGTGACACCAACTTCCGGAGCAACTGCTCCTCCTCGGACTCGCCGCTGCTGCTGCTTGGCTTGTCAACCACTGCCAGCCCAGCAGAGGCGAGTACTTCTCCGTCAAACTCCTCTCCTTCCACCGGGGCCCTGGAGCTCGACGCCCAGGGAAGCTTGATGTACACGCCCTCGCCGGCCTTCAAGTACGCGCCTGGCTGGGGCTCGTCGGAGCCCGGCGCTGCTTCAGCGGCGGGGGGGTCGGCGGACGGTGCAGCGCCTTGCGCTCCTGCGTGCTCCGGGTCGTTAGTGCGATCGCCGGACCCCTCGCCAGCTTCTGCGCCAGCAGTCTTGGCGGCTTCCTCGTCGGCGGGTTCACTAGCGCCGGCCTCTCCCTCGCCGGCGGCGACATCTTCGGTGTTGCCGCGTGCGCCTTCCTCGCCGGAGGCCTCGGTGTCCATCGGGTCTGCGAGAGGGGGATCTGAGGATAGGAAGAGGGAGGAAAAGTCAAGCAAATGTCCCAAAAGAAGAAAGAAGATCAAAAGAAGAGCCCAAGGGAAGATTCCCGACAAGGAGGGTTACCTGTGCTGGGCTCCGTGACCATGGGCTCCTCCACCAGGGGCTCACTGGTTCCACCCCTTGCCGGGGACCCCTCCCTTGCCAGAGAGCGATCCCTTGTCGGAGAATCGCCCCTTGGTGGCGTAGTCGAAGCAGACAGCACCTCCGGGTCAGCCTCCGGTTGCTCCTGGTGGGCTTGTTCTGCTCCTATACTAATAAGTCAACAATCAAGATGTCAGCAAAAGAAGAAACACCCATGCGCGCCCCACAATAGGAGGTGAACCAAACACTTACGCTGGGGGCTGTGCTGGGGGCTGCTGCGAGGAGAAGGAACCGGGTCCGTCAAGGTGGTCTCCGAAGTATCTTCTGCTGTCACAGCAGGATCGTCCTCGATGTCAACCAAAGGGACCTTGGCCCTCTTCGCCGCTCTCTCTGCCAAGGTCCTGAAATAGGGCAGGAATTCAGAGAGAAGCAAATCAGATACAAGATAAAGCAAAAACAAAGATCAAAGAAGGAAGAGTGCAGTAAGAAGAAAGCCTTACTCCTCCTCATCCTCCTCCTCTTCATCGTCATCGGAGCTCAGCGCGGAGAGGTCGAACTCCGGTACCCTCTCTGCGCGGTGTGGCGGAGGAGTAGGCTCCCTTCGGCGTTTGCCGGGGGCTGCAGCAGGATCAGGCGTGGCGGCCCGGGAGGACCCCGCATCAGTTGCCGGCACAGCCTGGGACCCTCCCGCAGCAACGGTACTTGCCACGGTGGAGCGTGTCCCACGGCGCCGCGGCTGCTGGTCGGCCTGCTCCTCTGCCATATCTCCAACTCACCGGAGGCGCCTTCTTGGCTAGAATTGGGGCTGTGCTGAGGGCCCCGCCTGCGGCAAGCCGCTCGTGGACGGCTGGCCACTCTCGCCCTCGGCGGGCTCGCTCGTTCCGGCCTCGCGCTCCCCCTCACCATCTCCCTCCCCGGCAAGATCTTCCCGGTCGACGAGGCTTGCCGCCTCAGCTGCATCCGCCTCCGCTAGCGTGAAGCCAAACTCGCCAGCAGCAGCAGCTGCCGCCGCCTCTTCGGCCTTGCTGGCGATGTACGCCATCTCGTTGTCAGTGGTGGCGCGGGTGAGGAGCTTCTGCTCATCAGAGTTGACTGCCACCTCCGCCAAGTTATCGAAGAATTGCTGCACGACCTCGGCAGCGGGCTCTATCCAAGTTGCACTTATCCCGTGCGAATCACACTCTGGCATCATTGCGCAGATGCGATCGCGCTGGGAGTTGTTGCACAAGGGGATGACGCCCACCGGCAGCTTGAACCACTCTGGATGGTTGGCGTCGTGCTTGAACATATCCCTCAGCATCGCGTCAAGCTCAAGAACCGTGAAGTTGAAGTTGAGGCCTGGACGCAGCCTCATGATATCTGCCGGGCCGCCAAACAGCCAGGCGGGCCTCCCCCTCTTTTGCAGAGGGGCGATGCGACGGCGAAGGAAATCCGCGCCAACTGCCCCTGCTGTGAGTCCGGCATGCCTGAGCCGGAGGATTCGGGTGGTGGCGATCTTCAGCTTGGCGTCGTCCGGCGACAGAGCGCTCCATTCGCTGCCACGTACCACTCGGGTCTGGCGCAGCCTGGTGAATGGCGGCGGATTGGCATCACAGATCCAGCACCACTCCGCCCTCCACTCGTCCCATTTGCTGCGGAGCTCGCCCGTCAAGTACACCTCCTTCATGCCAATCCGAGAGGTCCAGGCGATTCCGCTAGCCAGTGGCTCCCCTTTCTCGGCTCGGGGGGAGAAATAATGGCGAAAAAGAGCGACATTGGGGAGGATGCCAACAAAGTTCTCGCAGAGGTGTGCGAAAACCGCCATTGTCAGAACGGCGTTGGGGGTGAAATCAAGAAGATGAAACCCGTAGGTGTTCATGATGTCGCAGAGAAAATCAAAAAAAGGTGGGCAGAGCCCACAGTAGAAGAACACGGGAAAGAAGTAGTAACCTCTGGGGCACTTTTTCGATTTGGAAGCCTCAGCGGAAAGCACCGGCGTGCGTGGATGCGCCCGCGTCTCCGTCGACCAGAAGAGGTAGAACTCCGCCCGCAGCGCCTCCGGGGTGAGCTCGGGGAGGAAAAGCACTCGCTTCTTGCGCATCGCCTCGAGCTCCAGCGCCTCGGCCGACTTCGCTGCCTTCGAAGCCTTCGCAGCCTTCGCAGCCTTCCCGGTCTTCGGAGCCATGGCGGAAGCAGTGGGGGAAGGCGAAGGCGACGGCGGCGACGGCGACGACGGGCGGCGGAGCGCTGCTCTCTTTCAACTCGGGAAGCGGAGGGGAGCGGCGGGGCTTTCGGAGGAAGGAACTGCAAGTGGCGAAGGTGGGGGAACGACCCTGTTTCCTCTGCTTATAAACGGGGGATGCGAACGTTACACATTTCCTGGAATTAAGTATTGACCACGTTCTCTCCCACGACGCCGCAATTGACGCGTGCCGTTGTGAGAGAGCGCGGTGGATACGGAGTCGGATCTAGCGTGGACCCAGGCCGCGTGTGCCCGTGCCCTGTTTTGGGCCTGGCCCAACAGCGCTCGGCACCGTGTATGGCCCAGGCCCGGGGGCTCCTGTCGGTATACTAAAATAGGGGTACCTTAGTACCCCGAACTTGGGCACGGACAGTCGCAACACCCCGCGGCAAAGCTTGCCGGGCGTCCGCCAAGACCCTCCGTCATTTCCTATTACTGTCATTCAAGAACAAAGTATTAACTAAGAAGGCAAGACCCCGGCAAGAGGAACTTGCTGGGAAGGACAAGGACCCGGCAAGAGGAGCTTGCCGGGAAGGACAAAGACCCCGGCAAGAGGAGCTTGCCGGGAAGGCCAACCAAGGCGCTTCAGAGAAACTTGCCACGACGCCCCGCGCGTCCCGGCAAGGCACGGCGAGCGACAAGCTTGCTGGTGCGACAAGACGACAGCCGCGGCAAGGCGCTTGCTGCGGCAAGGCTGCCACCATGCACCCAAGCTCCAGCGCATCCAACAACGTGTCACCCCAGGGCTTTCCCAGGAGCACGTGGCGAGGCGCTGTGCAGCCATGCGATACGAGGTGGCAAGCGAGGCTGACAAGGAGGCCATCGTGGCGATCGGTGGTGCTCCTAACGGTCGTTTCCTTGCACTGTTGGGGCGACCGGATGGGCATTAAATGCCCTTGTCCCCTGCCGTCAGAGTTAGGTAGGGGACACTGTTGGACACTGTTGTACCAACCTGCGTTTTTACCTTTCTACCCCTCTTTCTACGCTGCCACCTGTCGGTGACCCCCTTAGACTATAAAAGGGAGGCCCATGCGCACGTAGAAGGGGTTCGGTTCATTCGACTCATCCAACACCACTACACGCTCGCGCCCCCGAGCAAGAACGAAATACAAACACAAGGCAGCAGTAGGAGTTTTATCTCTCCGGAGAGCTCCGAAGCTGGGTAAAGCCCCCCCGCGTGTCGTCGCCTCGATCTGCTCTGCGTGCGCCCTCCGCTCCCTTGCCGGACCAGAAGGGGCCCCCTGCCCCATAGGTGTTCGTGCTCCCACAGGTTCCCCACGACACACTTGGATCCAAAACCAAATCTCCGCAACACCTCAAGCACGAAAGGCCATTGGATGGTGTCAAAAGCTTTGGTGATGTCGAGTTTAAGAGTCGGGCTCCTCATAGCCTGTGGTCACCTGGTCGTGCACTGCACCAACATAAAGTTGTCGTAGAGCTAGCGGCCATGCACGAGCGCACTTTGATGGTGTCCCACCAGTCTCAGGAGATCCACTACAACTCTCGTGGCCAGGATCTTGTGAAAAAATTATCGGCCCACTTATCAGGCTAACCGGACTATAATATTTGATATCCACCGCCCAGACCATCTTAGGGAGGAGTGAAACCAGCGCCTTGTTAATCGCCACCAAGCCCCTCATGTCCCCTCTATGAAACTGCTCGGGTGCCTGCATGAGTTTAACTCTGATGATCTGCCAACAAGTCACATAGAATCTACCGGTGAATCTGTCGGGGCCCCGTGCCTTGTCAAACAACATTGATTTAATGGTCTTCTCCACCTCTTCCGCGGTTTAATGGCTCCTTCAGGTGCGTAAGATCCTAGGGAGAAAGATCAAGCATGTCCAGATTAACCCTGGGCACCGCCGACCCAAACAAATTTGCATAGTAATCATCCACCACCTCTGGGATGTTCTCCTGCCCCGTGTGCACTGCACCATCATTTTGTAGTGATGTGATCACATTCTTCCACTGCATATGCCTGACATGTCTCTGGAAGAAGGCCGTGTTTGCATCCCCTTCCCTAGGCTGCAAAAGTCTTGACCTCTATCTCGCAATGGACCGCTCCAGTGAGCACAATCCCAACAGCTTGTTCTTTAACATTTTACGCAACCCATGTTCCTGGTCCGACAGCTGCCTGGAATCCATTGCCATGTCCAGTCGCCCGATCACCTCTAGCGCTAAGGAAAGCTAAAGTCGGATGTTCCCAATCCAACGATCGCCCCACCTTTGTAAAGCCTTTGCCAATGCATGTAACTTGTTGTCCAAAACCACAAACAGGTTCCCCTCTGATGCCACCGACTACCAGGCCTCCTGTACTGTATCAAGGAAGCCCTCTTCTTTGGGCCAGAAACTCACGAAATTGAAACGTCGGCCCAGCTGAAAATCCGCATCTAGATCCACAAGAAGGAGGTAGTGGTCTGATATTGCCGAGCCCAATGCCATCAGAAGGTTGCGTGGATAAATATCTTCCCACAAGTTAGAGACGAAAGTGTGGTCGATTTTCTCCAGTGTGGGGCTCCACCTCTCATTCGATCATGTGTAGCATCGACCATTCAAGTAAACTCCTTGAGTTCAAGCCTGTTGAGCAGATCTCTAAATCTTGCCATCATCCTACGGTTAATCTGGCATCTTTTTCGATAAAAGGGGCCACACAGCCCTGTCGGCGTTCTGGGATCGGGGGTACCCAGACCTGCCTGCTTGCGGGCCACAGCATGGCCCACTCGACGTCCTAGCATGACCCGGTGGCAAGGCCTTCCAGTCAAGACCCTCGCGAGGGCCCCCTTGGCCTCGCGAGGCGAACGACACCAAGACCTCCCGAGGGAGCTGCCTCCCGAGGTGCGGAGTTTTCTATGCAGGTACCCAGCCTCACGAGGTTGTGATTACGCAAGCCATGACGACCAAGGCTAGGCGGGCGAAAGCGGGCGCAGAGGAGGCAGTTTCCTCTTTGGTGCTAAGGAGGCAAGGACAGGCATGGGTTGCCGAGGAATCTACTAAAGGTTTCCATTCCGATGCTACAAGACCAAGACCACAAGCTCGGCAGGGCAGATGTCATCACCGAGCCCACCTCGGCGTCACGACCAGAAGCTTTGCAGGAGAAGACCACCATTTGTAATGATAGGGTGTACCTCTTGTCCCCTTTCAAATTGGCCATTATGGAATCCCTTCCGACCTAAGATTTAGGGAAAAGGACCGAGGCCACTATAAATATAGGCTAGCCACCACCATAGAAGGGGATCCCCCGATCCACTCATTCTAACCCGAGCCCTCGCGGCCTCGCTAGGCAGCTCATCCTCTATACTAGTTCATCCTCAAACCTCCTTGTGAGGCCAATCCACCACAAAGCAGGAGTAGGGTTTTACACCGCAAGGTGGCCCGAACCTGGGTAAACTGCCTGTGTTCATCTTCTTCCCCGCTCGCGCGCGTTCGACGTAGCTAGGCTGTAGGGTGGCGAGCAAAGGCTGGAGTGGTTGAGATCTTCGCACACGCCCTAGAGTTCGAACCTTCTTGGGTCTGCGGAGCCCCGAATCTGACATTTGGCACGCCAGGTAGGGGTGTGTCAGAGTTCTTCTCCTGCGTCCGCTTTGTCCCCGCATCGTCGCTCTCATGGCCGATGCACGCCGAGCTCATGCCGAGTGTCGGGCTTCCCGTGTCGCCCAGACGACACCGATGGGCCGCGGTGTCCCTCGCCATTTGGCCTCTCCCATGGCCAACGCCGCCACTGACCCTGCTGCTCATGAGCAGCAGGATTCATCGCTGCCACCTTTCGTGCGGCGCGACGGCCACACCGCAACTCCGTCCATCACCCCCACCATAGTGTCGTTCTCTCACATCTGTCGCGGGCCGGCGAACGCGCAGGCTACGTTGCTCCTGACACGCGAGCTCCTGCAATACCGCCCTGCCAACAACCACTATGACAACTGAGTTGGTCGCATCGCCGAGCTCGTCAATGCCGCTGGCGAGGTGCCTGCGCCGTCTCGCTCACTCTGCTCCTGCCATCTCAGGCGGGCGATGTAGCCCATGACGCGCTTCCTGCCCCTCCTCTGCGTGGCACCGACAACGAGCCCAGGCATGATGCGCTCCCGCATGACCCATCGCGTGGGGTGCCTGTGTGGGATGAGGCAAGCTGTCAGGTGATGCAACGGCCGCAAGGTCTCCCGACACCGCCACGTCAGCATCAAGATCACGCGCCGCCGAAGGCCGCAGCGCCCGGGCATCAAGATCGAGCTCCTCCTCTGCGAGCTGCGCCCGTGAGCATAGCAGGCTGCCGCGCCTTCACCCCGAAGCTGTCCGTGTTGTCTGGCCCAGCAAGTTCAAGCCAGATCTGCCTCCGCGCTATGACGGCACCCCGACCCCGCGGAGTTCTCCAGCTTTACGCACTGAGCATCAAAGCGGCAAGTGGTCATGAGAAAGTCATGGCGAACTGGTTCCCCATGGCTCTCAAGGACGGTGCCCTTTTTGGTTCCTGAACCTCCCGGAGGGGTCGATATCTTGGGGCGAGCTTCGCGAGCGCTTCATCGCCAACTTCCAAGGCACGACCGCGCTCCTGTAGTGGGCGACCTGCGGCGCGTGAAGCAGCGGCTGGGCGAGACTCTGCACAAGTATATACAGCGCTTCACGAATGTTTACCTCAAGATCTCCAAGGCGTCGGACGAGGCCATCATCTCGGCATTCACTGATGGCGTCTAGGATGTCAAGATAAAGGAAGGGCTTGCCATCCATGAGGACTTGTGCTCGGCTCTGGAGATGTTCGACCTGGCAAACAAGTGCACAAGGGCTGAGGAGGGCCGCCTCTCCCTCTTGGACCTTCTGGAGGCTGACCCAGAAGACAAGAAGGCCAACGCCAAGGCCAAGGAGGTGAAGCGCAAGGGCCCCGACGTCCTGGCAGCTAAACCCGAGATGAATCATGGTCGGGACCATGATGAACCCCCCAAGAGCAACCGCCTGTTCTGCATCTTCCACAACGTGCACAACCACAACACCAACGACTTCCAGGAGCTTAGGGCCCTCCGTGATGGGCACCTCGTGTTGGGGAATGTAGTAATTTCAAAAAAATTCCTACGCACACGCAAGATCATGGTGATGGCATAGCAACAAGAGGGGAGAGTGTTGTCCACGTACCCTCGTAGACCGTAAGCGGAAGTGTTATGACAACGCGGTTGATGTAGTCGTACGTCTTCACGATCCAACCGATCCAAGCACCGAACGTACGGCACCTCCGAGTTCAGCACACGTTCAGCTCGATGACGATCCCCGGGCTCCGATCCAGCAAAGCTTCGCGGATGAGTTCCGTCAGCACGATGGCGTGGTGATGATGATGATGTTCTACCGGCGCAGGGCTTCGCCTAAACTCCGCGACGATATGACCGAGGTGGAATATGGTGGAGGGGGGCACCGCACACGGCTAAGGAACGATCCGTAGATCAACTTGTGTGTCATGGGGTGCCCCCCTGCCCCCGTATATAAAGGAGCAAGGGAGGGGGTGGCCGGCCTAGGAGGAGGCGCACCAAGGAGGAGTCCTACTCCCACCGGGAGTAGGATTCCCCCCTTCCAAGTAGTAGGAGTAGGAGTCAAGGAAAGGGGGAAGAGAAGAGAAGGAAGGAGGGGGCGCAGCCCCTCCCCCTAGTCCAATTCGGACTAGGCCTTGGGGGGGCGCCCAACCTCTCCTCTCTCTTTCCCCTAAAGCCCAATAAGGCCCATATACTCACCGGCGAATTCCCGTAACTCTCCGGTACTCCGAAAAATACCCGAATCACTCGGAACCTTTCCGAACTCCGAATATAGTCGTCCAATATATCGATCTTTACGTCTCAACCATTTCGAGACTCCTCGTCATGTCCCCGATCTCATCCGAGACTCCGAACTCTTTCGGTACATCAAAACTCATAAACTCATAATATAACTGTCATCGTAACGTTAAGCGTGCGGACCCCACGGGTTCGAGAACTATGTAGACATGACCTAGAACTATTCTCGATCAATAACCAATAGCGGAACCTGGATGCCCATATTGGCTCCTACATATTCTACGAAGATCTTTATCGGTCAAACCGCATAACAACATACGTTGTTCCCTTTGTCATCGGTATGTTACTTGCCCGAGATTCGATCGTCGGTATCCAATACCTAGTTCAATCTCGTTACCGGCAAGTCTCTTTACTCGTTATGTAATGCATCATTCCGTAACTAACTCATTAGCTACATTGCTTGCAAGGCTTATAGTGATGTGAATTACCGAGAGGGCCCAGAGATACCTCTCCGACAATCGGAGTGACAAAACCTAATCTCGAAATACGCCAACCCAACATGTACCTTTGGAGACACCTGTAGTACTCCTTTATAATCACCCAGTTACGTTGTGACGTTTGGTAGCACCCAAAGTGTTCCTCCGGTAAACGGGAGTTGCATAATCTCATAGTTACAAGAACAAGTATAAGTCATGAAGAAAGCAATAGCAATATACTAAACGATCAAGTGCTAGGCTAACAGAATGGGTCAAGTCAATCACATCATTCTCCTAATGATGTGATCCCGTTAATCAAATGACAACTCTTTTGTCCATGGCTAGGAAACATAACCATCTTTGATAAACGAGCTAGTCAAGTAGAGGCACACTAGTGACACTATGTTTGTCTATGTATTCACACATGTATTATGTTTCCGGTTAATACAATTCTAGCATGAATAATCAACATTTATCATGATATAAGGAAATAAATAATAACTTTATTATTGCCTCTAGGGCATATTTCCTTCACCTCGGCCACCGCCCCGAGCATGCCGATCGTGGAGGAGGCTGTGGAGGAGGCCGCGGTGGAGGCTACTGGGAGAACCGTGACCCTCGTCAAGATTGGCGTGATCAGCCTCGTGAGGACCGCTGGTGGGACAAGCCTCGTGATAGCCCCTGGTGAGAACAACCTCGTGAGGACCACCCCAGGGCAATGCCAGCCTCCCTCCGCTGCCACCAAGGAGAAATGACGACAACTGGCAGGACGATGGGGCTGGTGCTTCCAGGAACCTCGTGCGATCGCCTGCATCTCGAGCAGTGCTCAGGCCCCTGCATCACACCGCATCTTCAAGCAGTTCTCTCGTGAGGTGAACATGGCCCTCCTGAAGCTCGGGGTTGCGCGTCCCATCGGGTGGTCGTAGTATGCCATCACCTTCGACTCCAAGGACCACCTTAGGTGCTTGGCCACCTCGGGCGCGCTCCCTATGCTCTGCATGGCCACCATCAGCAACGTCTTCGTCACCAAGACCCTCATTGATGGTGGCGCCAGGCTCAACGTTCTCTCTATCGAGACATTTGAGACGCTTCAGGTACCCTATGACCAGCTCTCTCCCACCAAGCCATTCTCTGGAGTGACCGGCGGTTCAACCGTCCACTTGGGCCAAGTGCGCCTCCCTGTTACCTTCGGCAAATGGGACAACTACCACACCAAGCTCATCCACTTCGACGTCGCCCACATTGGCCTCCCTTACAACGCCATCCTCGGGTACCCGACCCTTGCCAAGTTCATGGCGGTGACTCACCACGGCTACAATGCCCTCAAGATGCCATGGTGAAGTGGCATTATCATGGTCGCCTGCAACGAGAAGGACGCAGTCTGCTCTCTTGAGTGCGCCTACCAGGCTGCGGCGGCCGAAAACTCTGACGACGAGGGCGGCATCCTGCCTCAGGAGGCCACCCCCAAGAAGAAGAAGAAGCTCCACCCCAAGAGCCGTCAGCAGGCTGGGATGCACGCCGGCGGCGCCCCAAGCTCCACGCCCACTATCGGGGCGCCACTTCCTCCCGCATAGAAAGGCGCGCCCGACGTTTCCCTCAGGACGGGCCCGGGGGCTTCCATATGGAGAGCCTCTGACCTGGCCGGTACATCGAGGGAGGTGCTCGGGCCCCACTTGGAGGCATGCCTTGGCGTGCGCCCCCACACGCAAGGATCAAGGAGTGAGGCGCCAGGCGCAAGGGAATTCATCACTAAGGAAATCGAGGAACTTTAGGAGGCGCGAGCCATGAGTGGTGAGCGTCGCCCAGCACCACCCAGTGCACCTACCGCCCCTGAGGCGGGTGGCGAGCTGTGCCTCTACTTCAACATCTCGGGCCTCAACAGGGTCGCTTCTCAGGAGCTCTTCTGGACGTCGCGCATCGGCCAGAGTGGGGGCTACCACTGCAGCTATGTATGCATGCTGTTTGGCTTGCTGAACATAGGTGCCACATACTAGCATCTTGCGCAACGTGCTATGGCGTCTCACGAGGCCAGACGCATGGCGGTCACATCTCAGGATGCCCTGGATCCTCGTGAGCCCCCAGGCCTCGCGAGCTTCCCAGGTCTCTAGAGCCTCCAGGCTTATGAGGAGCAATCTCCACGGCATGCATCTTCAGCCACCTCGACGTTCCTACGACATCGGTGCTAGGTGACTTTTTGGTTGTTCAGTTGAGGTCACCCCTCGGCCTGCACTGTCCTCGGGCGGTCATGGACTTCCCTTGCATTCGTGCAACCTTATTTATGTACACTGAACTCGCTATGCCTCCGCAAGCTGCCGAGGTCGTTAGCCCTATGCATGTTGGTATGATATGAATCTTGCGGGCACCGCGCATTGCTAACTCACTCCCTGGCCGTCCCCTGAGAGGGGGCTACCAACAGGCACGGCGCATGTGCTCTGGTCCGTCCCTGCAGTGCTGACAAACCTAAGACACTGAGCTCTGACCCTGGGCCGGCCCCGTGTGCGTCACCTCACTAGGTCCTTAGTGCCTTCGTCTTCTCGCGGGATGATCATGAGCGGATTGGCAAGCATGCGCCATCCATTATATTGCGTTGTCGTTTAAATCGCAGGCTCCTCAGGAATTAAATGCCCAGGCAACGCTCTACCCCCTTAGGAGGGATGAGGCCCCTCAAGGCTAAGTATACCGATCCACTCGTCCCAACTACCGGCTAGGGCCCCCATTTCCAAGCAACCCTCGCGGGGCAAAGTCACTCTTCTTCCGCGCAAACCACTTGCATGTCAAAGGGGGGATCTTGAGCATCGCACCTCAGGAGCTCCTACTGGCTCTCGAGCCCTCACCCCATGGCCTTGCGCACGGCATCGCAACCTGGCACCAGTGGCGGCCGAGTCCCGCTCAAAGGCCGGGTCCTGAGAACGTATAGCAAAAAGGAGAGCAAAGAAGGCGGGTGGTGCGTACTATGGGGGACACGGCAAAAGGGGCGCGTTTTGGCGGCATATGCACTTTTTCGGAATATAACGAGCGTAAAGTTTCTTACACGCCCCAGTGGGGCTTGCACTGGTCTATTTCAGAGCAGGAAATGCGCATGGAATCAAAAGCTCTGAAGACGAGCGCCCCCACCAGAGAGCCGCCATGGACTGCAGACATATTGAGCTAAGTCATCTGACTCATGATGAGCGTGAGCCTTACTTTTCACACCCTATTTTCTAAGTGATCCCGCTCGAGCAAGGAACTCCCCCTCTTTAAATCTTTCGGGAGCCGCTTGCATGTTAAAGGGGATGCCTTGAGCATCACGCCTCGAGGGCTCTTACCGGACCTCGGCTCGCTCACCTCCTGGCCTTGCACATGGCTGATACGTCTCCATCGTATCTATAATTTATGAAGAATTCATGCTATTTTATTATCTGTTTTGAATGATTATGGGCTTTATTATACACTTTTATATTACTTTTGGGACTAACCTATTAACCGGAGGCCCAGCCCATATTGCTGTTTTATTGCCTGTTTCAGTATTTTGAAGAAAAGGAATATCAAATGGAGTCCAAACGGAATGAAACCTTCGACAGCGTGATTTTTTGGAAGAATATGATCCTGGAGACTTGGAGTTCACGTCAGAAGATCCTCGAGGAGGCCAGGAGATAGGAGGGAGCCCCCCTACTGGGCGCGCCCCCCTATCTCGTGGGCCCCTCGAGCACCCCCCGACCGACTTCTTTCGCCTATATAGTACCACGTACCCTAAAAACATTCACGGAAAAGATAGATCGGGAGTTCCGCCGCCGCAAGCCTCTGTAGCCACCAAAAACCTCTCGGGAGCTTGTTCCGGCACCCTGCCGGAGGGGGAACCCATCACCGGTGGCCATCTTCATCATTCCAGCGCTATCCATGACGAGGAGGGAGTAGTTCACCCTCGGGGCTGGGGGTATGTACCAGTAGCTATGTGTTTGATCTCTCTCTCTCTCTCTCTCTCTCTCTCTCGTGTTCTCTCTATGGCACGATCTTGATGTATCGCGAGCTTTGTTATTATAGTTGGATCTTATGATGTTTCTCCCCCTCTACTCTCTTGTGATGAATTGAGTTTTCCTCTTGAAGTTATCTTATCGAATTGAGTCTCTAATGATTTGAGAACACTTGATGTATGTCTTGCCGTGCTTATCTGTGGTGACAATGGGATATCACGTGCAACTTGATGTATGTTTTGGTGACCAACTTGCGGGTTCCGCCCATGAACCTATGCATAGGGGTTGGCACACATTTTCTTCTTGACTCTCCGGTAGAAACTTTGGGGCACTCTTTGAAGTACTTTTGTGTTGGTTGAATAGATGAATCTGAGATTGTGTGATGCATATTGTATAATCATGCCCACGGATACTTGAGGTGACAATGGAGTATCTAGGTGACATTAGGGTTTTGGTTGATTTGTGTCTTAAGGTGTTATTCTAGTATGAACTCTATGATGGATTGAGCGGAAAGAATAGATTTATGTTATTTTACTACGAACTCTTGAATAGATAGAACAGAAAGGATAACTTTGAGGTGGTTTCATACCCTACCATAATCTCTTCGTTTGTTCTCCACTATTAGTGGCTTTGGAGTGACTCTTTGTTACATGTTGAGGGATTGTTATATGATCTATCTATGTTATTATTGTTGAGAGAACTTGCACTAGTGAAAGTATGAACCCTATGCCTTGTTTCCTAGCATTGCAATACCGTTTACGCTCACTTTTATCATTAGTTATCTTGCTGTTTTTATTATTACAGATTACAAAAACCTTTATCTACCATTCATATTGCACTTGTATCACCATCTCTTCGCCGAACTAGTGCACCTATACAATCTACCATTGTATTGGGTGTGTTGGGGACACAAGAGACTTTGTTATTTGGTTGCAGGGTTGTTTGAGAGAGACCATCTTCTTCCTACGCCTCCCACGGATTGATAAACCTTAGGTCATCCACTTGAGGGAAATTTGCTACTGTCCTACAAACCTGTGCACTTGCAGGCCCAACAACGTCTACAAGAAGAAGGTTGTGTAGTAGACATCAAGCTCTTTTCTGGCGCCGTTGCTGGGGAGGTGAGTGCTTGAAGGTATATCTTTAGATCTTGCAATCGAATCTTTTTGTTTCTTGTTTTATCACTAGTTTAGTATATAAAAGAAAACTACCAAAAAAATGGAATTGAGTTTGTCTCATACGCTTCGTCTTTTTAATATCTTTCGTGAGTATGATGAAAAGGAAAATTGTGCTCAAGTGCTAGAAGAAGAAACCTATAGAATGTTTGATACTAAATCCTTGAATGATGAGCATGATTTCAATGTTGTTAGTAGAAATTCCTTGAATATCCATGATGCTAATGATATGCAAAGCCACAAGCTTGGGGATGCTACATTTAATGAAGATGATATTTTTAGCATCCCAAGTTTTGATATGCAAGGTTGTTACGATGATAGCATGCCTCTTACCTATGATGATTATATTGATGAAAGTGGGTTTGGAAGAGTGTCAACTTTAGGAAGTAGTGATCCCACTATTTTGGAGGATGTTGAATCTTATTGTGATAAATATGAAAGTGGATTTGGAAGAGTGTCAACTTTATTTAGTTATTCCACTATCTTGGAAGAGGTCTCAATCGATTATGATGAGAACAAAGTTGCTACTTATGATGATTATTGTGATGAAACTTATGCTATAAAAAGTAGTGATGATTATATTTATAAAAGTTGTCATGATTATGATTACCCTTTTTCTGAACATTACTCTTTTAATGTGGAAACAATTTTTAGTGTTCAAGTCTCTTATGATACTCCCACTATTCCGAATAAGAAGAATTTTGCTTATGTGGAGAGTAGTAAATTTTCTATGCTTGTAGATCATGAAAGGAATGCTTTAGGTGCTGGTTATATTGTTGAGTTCATTCATGATGCTACTGAAAATTATTATGAGGGAGGAATATATGCTTGTAGGAATTGCAATAATATCAAGTTTCCTCTCTATGTGTTTAAAATCTTGAAGCTATACTTGTGTTACCTTCCTATGCTTGTTGATTATTGTACCCATAAGTTGTTTGCTCACAAAATCCCTATGCATAGGAAGTGGGTTAGGCTTAAATGTGCTAGTCATATGCTTCATGTTGCTCCCGTTAGTTTCAATTCTTATCTTTTATGTGAGCATCATTGCCATCATCATGCCTAGCT
Source organism: Triticum timopheevii (assembly GCA_963921465.1). Taxonomy (NCBI): domain Eukaryota; kingdom Viridiplantae; phylum Streptophyta; class Magnoliopsida; order Poales; family Poaceae; genus Triticum; species Triticum timopheevii. The sequence goes on along the minus strand of OY997268.1, from coordinate 408,182,989 downwards.
AGAAAGGCGTTAAAGAAAAGCGCTTGTTGGGAGACAACCCAATATTTATCCATACTGTTTTTGTGTGTCCACATGATTATGCTAATTTAGTAATCATGTTTTATATCTTTTGTTTCAATAAAGTGCCAAGTAAGACCTTTAGGATAGCTTACGGTGATAGTTGTGTTGATCCTGCTGAAAATCAGAAACTTTTGCCGCAAGTAAATTAGTTTTTTTAATTCACATAAACGTGCTTATGATCTGATTATTTTTGCTATTGATTTCTACACAAATTTCTTAGGTCTTCCTAATTTGTTAGGATTTTTGGAGTTCCAGAAGTATACGTTTGATACAGATTACTACAGACTGTTCTGTTTTTGATAGATTCTGTTTTCTATGTGTTGTTTGCTTATTTTGATGAATCTATGAGTAGTATCGAAGGATATGAACCATAGATAAGTTGAAGTACAGTAGATATTACACCAATATGAATTTATAATGAGTTCATTACAGTACCTAAGTGGTGGTTTTATTTTCTTATACTAACGGAGCTTACGAGTTTTCTGTTGAGTTTTGTGTTGTGAAGTTTTCAAGTTTTGGGTAAAGATTCGATGGACTATGGAATAAGGAGTGGCAAGAGCCTAAGCTTGGGGTTGAAGGTAATATTCAAGGACAACCAAGAGCCTAAGCTTGGGGATGCCCCGGATGGCATCCCCTCTTTCGTCTTCGTTCATCGGTAACTTTACTTGGAGCTATATTTTTATTCACCACATGATATGTGTTTTGCTTGGAGCATCATTTTCTTTTGTTAGTATTTGCTTGCTGTTATTTAGAATAATGTTTTGCATCTTTAGTTTCAATAAAAATGTCAAGGATAGCCTTTGCTATGCTTATTTTGCTAGTGTACATGTTGCTGTTTGAAAACAGAAAGTTTACCGCTGTTGCAAAAATTCCCTAGAAAAGTCAGAGAATGGTATAATGTTGAATTTTTTGCATATTAAGCTCTGATAAATTTATTACAGTGAGAATTTTCTCTCATAATTTTTGGAGTCAGGGAAGTATTGATACTCTTTCATTCTTTACAGACTGTACTGTTTTGGCAGATTGTTGTAATGGTTGCATTGTTTGCATATGTTTGCTTGTTTAATGATTCTATTTGAGGATAGGAGTATTAAATATGCAGATGCATTTAGTACGCAATGTTGAATAATAATTTTAGTGATTTTTTACAGTAGAAAATGATAAGGTTTTGCATTGGTTTATACTACCCTATATCACGAGTTCTTGTTGAGTTTGGTGTGAATGAAGCTTTTGATAAAAAGAGAAACCATGATATGAGAGGAATTAAGGAGACACAAAAGTTCAAGCTTGGGGATGCCCAAGGCACCCCAAGATAATATTTCAAGAAGTCTCAAGCATCTAAGCTTGGGGATGCCCCGTTAGGCATCCCACCTTTTTTCTCCAACAACTATTGGTTAGTATAGGTTGAGCTTACGTTTTTGCTTCTTCACATGAGTTGTGCTATCCTTGCAATGTCATTTTATTTTGCTTTGCTTGCTGTTTGAATACAATACCAAGATCTGAAATTCTTTAATGAGAGAGAGTCTTCACATAGTTACATAATTATTTAGCTACTCATTAATCTTCACTTATATCTTTTTAGAGTAGTTTGTCATTTACTCGTGTGCTTCACTTATATCCTATGAGTAAATGGTTGAATGAGTTGAATGTCATAAATCTGAAATTATATATGTTTCATTTTCTTATCCCATGGGGAGTAATGACTTCACATCTAAGAAGTAGAGGTTGTAAATTTATTGAAGGTTAGCAAGCGTTGTATTGGTCATTTGAACAATTCATGAAATAATATTGAAGGAAGAGAGATTTCACATATAAATACACTATCCTAGACATCTTTTATAATTGGGAGCACTCATTAAGTATAACAGAAAGGATAACTTTGAGGTGGTTTCGTACCCTACCATAATCTCTTCGTTTGTTCTCCGCTATTAGTGGCTTTGGAGTGACTCTTTGTTGCATGTTGAGGGATTGTTATATGATCTATCTATGTTATTATTGTTGAGAGAACTTGCACTAGTGAAAGTATGAATCCTATGCCTTGTTTCCTAGCATTGCAATACCGTTTATGCTCACTTTTATTATTAGTTACCTTGCTGTTTTTATTATTTCAGATTACAAAAACCTTTATCTACCATCCATATTGCACTTGTATCACCATCTCTTAGCCGAACTAGTGCACCTATACAATCTACCATTGTATTGGGTGTGTTGGGGACACAAGAGACGCTTTGTTATTTCGTTGCAGGGTTGTTTGAGAGAGACCATCTTCATCCTATACCTCCCACGGATTGATAAACCTTAGGTCACCCACCTGAGGGAAATTTGCTACTGTCCTATAAATCTGTGCACTTGTAGGCCCAACAACGTCTACAAGAAGAAGGTTGTGTAGTAGACATCAACGGCATCGCGACCTGGCATAGCAGCGACATCTGAATCTTATCTAGGGATTGGGTCCTATTGATGCAAAGCAACACGCTATTGCAAGACCAAAAAAGGGGACCCACATGCCCAAGCGGGAAACACTAGCATAACTAGGAGCACAAACTACACACATTAGTAGAAAAGGCGCAAGCGCCCCAGTCCTTACACACCCCCATGGGGCCACTTTTCATGGTTTGGTGTAGGAAAAATAAGCAAAATAGGCGGCCTCGCAAGGCCCGTGATCCGGGTGGTGCCTTCTCTACTATCACGGCGCCCTATCAGTATCCTCCTCTTCCCTGGCTCGGGAGGGGCGGCGTGGTGGCTCTTCGAAGTCGTCGTCGCTTGGGCTCCACCAGGAGGAGCTGTCACCACTGCTGGAATTGCTTCGGGGGAGGCCAAGGGCAAGTTCACCGCCGAGGGCCTCGTTGCCCCACCAGCCACATCCGCGGTTGTCGTCCCTCGGGCAGCACTCCAGGTGTTCGCCGTTTTCTCCGAAGACCTTGAAGAAGAGCGTTGACACCCCGTCATACTTGAAGTGGAGGGCATGCCTCCCCGTCGAGCAGAAAGCACGAGCGATCGTTCCCCAGCCTTGAGTCATGAAGATCTGGCCCGGGAGGGTCGCCTCGACCTCTGCCTGCTTGCACTCGCTGCAGCAGCCGTCGTGTTGCAGCCATAGTGTGGCGGGCCCCCTCGCTAGCAAATCTTCTGCCAGAAAGTGAGGGAGTTGGATCCAGGAACCGGGCGGACAACTACCCACACCACGAACTCGCGCGTTGAGGGCTTTGCATGTGTCGGCGGGTGGCGAGCTCGGGCCGCCGCCGCGTGCCTCCCTCCTTGGCTGTGGCCACCATGGCTGCCGAAGCTGCCAGCGTGGGAGGGAGCCCTCCCATGACCGGCGGAGCTGGCGCTGGCCTACTCGGGGGTGCGCCCGCGCCTCCTGGGGGCCACCGTTGGCATCGCAGCATGCTTGCGGGGGCGTGCGCGGCCCCTCTTGGGCAGCGGCAAGCCAGGTCCCTCCATCGGGGCCTTCCCCTTCTCGGCGACAGAAAACCTCCCCACTGGCGCCATGGGAGCTGTGGCTACACGCGGAGCAATGGACCAAGAAGATGGAGATGGGCAGGGGGCTCCGTCGCCTTGCTCTCTTATAGGAGACCGAGGGCTAACTGGCGTCCCTCCATGTTTTGGGTAATGATGGCCCTGTTGCATGCATCAGGCAGTTGTCAAGTCGGGACGGTTGCTGATGCAACATGGGGAAGTGGAGGCATCTGCATCATGTAGAGCTCCATGTGTCAACCTTGGCCTGCAGGCGATTGGGGCCCGCGACACTTCGCCCTTGCCCCTTGGCTTAGCCTCGACGCCAGCTCGAGCGCGCCTTGGGCCCAGAGGCTACTGTCGGCGTTTTGGGATCGGGGGTACCCAGACCTGCCTGCCTGCGGCCCACAGCGTGGCCCACTCCACGACCTAGCAAGGCCCAGCGGCAAGGCCTTCCAGTCAAGACCCCCGCGAGGTCCCCCTGGCCTCGCGAGGCGGGCGACACCAAGACCTCCTCAGGGAGATGCCTCCCCAGGCTGCCTCCCGAGGAGCGGATTTTTCTATGCAGGTACCTAGCCTCACGAGGCTGTGATGATGCAAGCCATGACGACCAAGGCCAGGCGGGCGCGAGCGGGCTTAGAGGAGGCAATTTCCTCTTTGGTGCTAAGGAGGCAAGGATGGGCGTGGGTTCCCGAGGAATATACTAAAGGTTTCCATTCCGGTGCTACAAGACCAAGACCACGAGCTCGGCAAGGCGGATGTCGTCACCGATCCCACCTTAGTGTCACGGCTAGAAGCTTTGCAGGAGAAGACCACCTTTTGTCAGGATAGGGTGTACCTCTTGTCCCCTTGCGAATTGGCCGTTGTGGAATCACTTCCCACCTAAGATTTGGGGAAGAGGACCGAGGCCACTATAAATATAGGCTAGCCACCACCATAGAAGGGAATCCCCCGATCGAGTCATTCTGGCCCCGAGCCCTCACGAGGCAGCTCATCCTATGTACTAGTTCATCCTCAAACCTCCTCGTGAGGCCAAACCACCACAAAGCAGGAGTAGGGTTTTACACCTCAAGGTGGCCTGAACCTGGGTAAACTTCATGTGTTCATCTTCTTCTCCCCTCGCGTGCTTTCGACGTAGCTAGGCTATAGCATGGAGAGCAAAGGATGGAGTGGTTAAGATCTTCGCACACGCCCCAGAGTTCGAACCTGCTTGGGTCTGCGGAGCCCCGAATCCGACAAGCCCTGATTTCATTACGAAAATGGAGTCTTTCTTACATGAGGCAACTGAGCAACCATTACATCACTGATATATAACCACACAAGGATGCTTCAAATCTAACCAATTCTAACCAGCTAAGCAAAAGAAACTATGTCTAGCCATGCTAACTATGAGGAGAAGCGACTACACAACAACTACAAAGTATCAGTAGTTTGAAGGATAGGAGACCAAATTAACGTAAAATGCTTCGAGCCTAGCAAGCATAACAACTGACTTCAGAAAATTCTCCTTACATGTGATGCCAAGCCATGCCCACTTCTCAAGACATAACGAATCACTAACGCAATTCTTCTAGACATGGAGCATGTTTTGTACACCTCTTTCTGCAGATTTTTCCAAGAGTCCAGCAGGGAACAAACAAGAAAAATAATGTGAGTGGGAGCTCTAGGTACAACACTTTGAAAACATTATTTGTTCTTTGTTTTCGGACAGACCACAAGAGAGCAGCAACGCCCAATGAAACAACTACCCTATCTTTGCTAGTATAGCTTTTCGGGATCACATGGGTACTACTCCAGAGGAGATCATCCTATGAACCACACTAGCTATGACTGGAAGGTCAATCTCCGGGATGTTAATGGGAATCTCTTCATTAGTGAAGGGTGGGATGGCTTCTCCATAGCTCATGGCATGCAGGTCGGGTACTTGCTCACCTTCAAGGCCATGACTGAAGTTAGCCTCAGGGTGATCATCTTCAACCTTTCTGGCGTTGAGGTGGTGGTCAGATGCGGCGAGCATGATCCAACGTTTGCCATGTTGAAGGATCTATAATCCTCCTTATTTCATCTATAAACTCTGAATTGTTGTGCTTAGATAGTAGTGTGGTCATGCGCCTGGTTATATATTAGTTTAATGATTATGGTTATGTTCATGTTTGAGTGTCGTTTGTTTTGCTTTTTGGTGAGGCAAGCTAATGTTCTAATCATATCATTGTTAGTACGACTACGCAGATGTATATGACGTTTATGGAAGGATTTTGATGGACGGCGGAAGCATTCTTAACCTCATATACGCTTGTGCAAAACAAAAAGCTCATATATGCCAAGACATTGAAAATTATGCAGTTCGGCTTGTCAAGCAAGGAGCCAATTAAGACCAAATATAGTGGAGAGGGCCTTTAAGCTTGGACGCAGTCCCTTTTCGGAGAAGCTATCACACCCTCCTTGGATGTGCCGCCCCGTGCCGGGTAGGCTCCCTTGCCCGTGCCAGTAGGCTCACTCTCCCAAGTTGGGCACCCCATGCTTGGCAGGCTATATGTTGTACTTTGGTCATTGATAGACTTGAGCATGGAAATTTTTGAATGGTGATTTATACAAATGTAATGTGAGTGTTGGATTTCATTTACCTTTGTTCTGCTGACATGGGTGTGGGGTTGTAACACAGCCTCTCGCCCTTGCGCCCCCTTGACACGAAGGCGTGTTTCCGGATGTGTCTCCATTTTTTGAGATCCGTCGGACTTTGATCGTTGCGGCTGACCAGATAGTGTGTTTTGCTATGTCTACTCGCTTTTAGACCGGTGTGGCTGGATGTCGTGTTCTTTCATCATTTTTCGGGCCCCTCAATCGCCTGGTCGGTTTAGCTTGCTTAACTTCGAGACTGTAGTTGGTTTTTGTGCCAATGGTGCAACATACCTCCTTTTTTGTTGACCTGGTTGTTGGATTGTCCCGGCGGCCAAAGAAGGACATGGGCAACGAACGTCGTTGTCTGTAGTTAGTAAATATCACTTGCAGACCATTCATGAGAAACATCCTTCACATAGTTAACCTAATTTTTTTCGGTTCTATTGGTTACTTCTCTTCTTGACTGCAGTTGGTCTCTGCACCAATGGTTGTGGTTGGTTTCTTCAGATAGCCCACTTAACTCCCATTTATGTTTAAAATAGCTTGCTTGACATCCAGGATGTAGTTTTTCTCTGCACCAATGGCACAATGGGTCATCAAATGATTATGTTCACATTACATTTGTATTGGCCTTGACGGTTACCATTTCCCATACCTTTCTCTGGCGACACCTAAGACTTTTGGTTGAGCAAGTAAATGGACTCTAAGATTTTTTTGATACTCTGGCCTTTCTCATCTCGTAGTTGTGACGGAAAAACAACAATCGAGAAATTAGGTGGACCATTTGAAGGATGTTTTTGGTGAACTACCTACAAGTGACCATATTCGTATGTAGGACAAACCGGTTTTGAAATGGGCATGGTGCCTGGTCGGTTCTGTCGTTTTTATGTGGCCAACTGGACGCCGGTGAGGGTACCCAGTTTATGCAATCTGTTGCCTAGGATTTGGATGCCCGCATACTACATGTAAATTCATGGTTGAGAATTTGTTAGCCATCCACCATGTGGTCAGTTGCTTACAGGGAAAAGGTTGGGTGTTCTATTGCTGACTCTATTTGTGTGTTTGTCGAGTCATGTGGGTCACCCATTTAGAGGTGCCTGGTTAGTCCCATATATTCACGCGGCCATTGTACGGATCGTGGCTGCTGAGTTGACGTAGTCAACTGCTAGGTCTGGATGGTCGGGCATAACTCGTGGATTTGTTATTGAAATTCTGTTGATCATCAACTGGGTTTGTGCCCCCAGATCTCTTTTGTTTGTGATAACTCGCCATTTGTGTAAGGCAGGAATAGGTGGCGGGGAGGCGAAAGGAACACGAGAGCTCGAGAAGAGGGCTAATGGCGAAGGGCGATGTGAAGATGTAAAACTTATCCTTGTGGTCGCACCTCTCTTAAGTAGGAACTCTTCGCGAAGCAGTGTCAACAAGTCTGAAATCTAAGACGTTAATTCCACACTTCTCCTATGCGTTTTTACACAGGAATCGAGCAAATAGTAAATGAATTACCACCTCAAAGTGTACCATCGCTTTTCTGATAAAACGTAACAATGAATGGGCCTGTTGCCACGTCCGCATGTTATGTGGACCATCGAGACATGAGCGTTGTGCCGACACTTGGGCAAGTGGCTAGAACTAGTCCAGTACTAGCGAAGGAGAGAGAAATCACGAGCGCGACTCCTTCGCGCCTAAGGTGCCATTGTGTTGGAAATCCTTAGTCTGGGGTGTTGTGCAAAGAAGACAAGGCGCTTTGATGTAAAACTGAATGAAACTCCTCAGACGCTAATGTGTCAATACACCTCGAATACATTTGGGTGAACAGGATGCTGGATGCAGGAAGAAATCGGTGAACCAGTTTACAATACCAATGCCCCAAGATGAAGAAGAGGTTGGAGGATACTAGGAGTGTCTCCAACTTGAAGACTGGTTCAGGGGCTACCGTTGTTGTCCTGGATTAGGGGTCACTAATACGTCTCCAACGTATATATAATTTTTTATTGTTCCATGCTATTATATTATCATTCTTGGATGTTTTACAATCATTTTATAGCAACTTTATACCATTTTTTTGGGACTAACCTACTGACATAGTGCCTAGCGCCAGTTGATGTTTCTTGCTTGCTTTTTACTTCGCAGAAAATCAATACCAAACGGAGTCCAAACAGAGCGAAACTTTTTGGTGATTTTTTCTGGACCAGAAGACACATGTTGGGCCAAAGAAGTACCAGAGGGGGGCTTCGAGGGGAGCACAACCCACCTGGGCGCGCCTGGGGGCCTAGGCTCCCCAGGCGCGCCCTGGTGTGTTGTGCCCACCTCGGCCGCCTCCCACACCACCTCTTCGTTCTATAAATACCCCAATATTCCAGAAACCCTAGGGGAGTTGACGAAAAACAATTCCAGCCGCCGCAAGTTCCAAAAACCACAGATACAATCTAGACACCATCATGGAGGGGTTCATCACCCTCATTGGTGCCTCTCCGATGATGCGTGAGTAGTTCATTGTAGACCTACGGGTCCGTAGTTAGTAGCTAGATGGCTTCCTCTATCTCTTTTGATTCTCAATACAATGGTCTCTTGGAGATCTATTTGGTGTAACTCTTTTTGTACCGTGTTTGTTGGGATCCGACGAACTTTGAATTTATGATCAGATCTACGTTTTTATCCATGAAAGTTATTTGAGTCTTTTGATCTCTTATATGAATGATTACTTATAGCCTTGTATTTCTTCTTTGAATCTTTGGTTTAGTTAGGACGATTAGATCGATTTTTCTTGCCATGGGAAGAGGTGCTTTGTGATGGGTTCGATCTTACGGTGCTCAATCCCAGTGACAGAAGGGGAAATGACACGTATGTGTCATTGCTATGAAGGATAACAAGATGGGGTCTATTTCTAGATGAATAGATCTTGCCTACATCATGTCATCATTCTTGTCGACGTTCTGGGAATAGGGGTCCCCAGACTTGCCTGCCTGCGGCGTGTGGAGTGGCTCAAGCAGAGGCCCAATACGACCCATCTTCATCAACCCAAGATCAAGACCCTCGCGAGGGGCCAAGCCTCGCGGGGCGGACGATGCAAGGCTTCCTCAGGGACGGCCTCACCAGGCAGGCTCGCGAGGAGGCGGAGAGATCAGGGCAGGGGTACCTCGCGAGGTGCTCATGAGTCAAGCCATGACGATCGAGACCAGGCGGGCGCGAGGAGGGCTCTAGCCTGCGCAGTGTCCTTGTTTCCTCTTTGGTGCAAAGGGGGCAAGCACAGGTGCGGAGTACCGAGGCATCAAGCAAAGATTACCACTTCGGTGCAACGAGACCAAGACCAACAGAGCGGCAGGATGGAGGTCGCCGTGGAGCCCAAGACGGCGTCATCGCCAGTGCCTTTGGCAGTCGAAGACCAACTTTAGTCAGGATAACTTGTACTAGCTGTCCCCCTTCAAAATGGTTGTTGTTGGCTCCCTTCCCGCTCAATATTTCGGAAGAGGACCAGGGCCTCTATAAATAGAGATAGCCACTACCACAGTAGGGGGCATCGGGGATCGAATCCTTCCAAGTAGAACACCACACCAGCTCAAGAAAACCCTTCGCGAGGCCGTTCTTCCTCTGTACTGTTCATCATCATCCCCTGAGGAAATCCACCACACCACAAACTAGAGTAGGGTATTACACCACAACGATGGCCCGAACTAGTATAAACCTTGTGTCCCTTGTGTTCATCGTGTAGCTTAGATTCTCAGCGAGGCATTGGGGCGTGGATCGGTCAGGGGAAGATCTTCGCACGCACCCTAGAGTTTGAACCTTAAGGGTTTTGCCGGAATCCGATATCGAACATTTGGTGCGCCAGGTAGGGGTGCGCCGGAATCTTTCTTCCACTGTTCCGCGTTCGATCGTTGTCGCATCCATGGCAGACGCTCGCCGAGCTCGCGCCGAGCGTCGGGCTGCTCTCGCCGCCCGCGTTGCCCAGACGGCTCCCGTCGGTGGGCCTCCCCGTCGTTCTCCGTCGCCTGCCGCCAACGCCGCCACCGGCCCTGCGGGGAACAAGCAACAAGCGTCGTCGCTACATCGCTCGGTGCGGCAGTGAAAGTGCAACTATCCCTAGTTGGTTTTGGTAATTCCTAACAAAATATAGCTCATTGAGCTAACATTATTCCAATATAAATATTTAAGGAAAAGCTCAATGAATGGCATGGCATGGATGAGAAAAGTGGACCCCTCAAAATACTAAGGATAAAAGGATTGGCTCAAGCTCAAAGCTCAAGACTCTACATTTTATATTTTAGTGATCCAAGATCACATTGAGTCTATAGGAAAAGCCAATACTATCAAGGAGGGATGAGGTGTTGCTTAATGAGGTTCTTACTTCATAGTGCTTAGTGATATGCTCCAAAACCCTCAACTACTTTCCCACATACACATATGACCTAAACCAACAGTCAAACTCGGCCCCACCGATTCTTTCTATCCGGCGCCACCGAGTTCAGATGTCATAGCCACTGCCACAAACCCTAGGCAAATCGGTCTCACCGATAGGGATCTCGGTCTCACCGAGATGGGATTGTAATCTCTCTGTTTCCCTTCGTAACGTTTCGGTACCACCGAGATGAGCGATCGGTCCCACCGAGATTGCAATGTAAACTCCATGTTTCCTTTTCATAACATTTTGGTCCCACCGAGTTTACCTGACCAACCCTCTGTGTGTCCATTACCAAAATCGGTCCCACCGAGTTTGTGTAATCGGTCTCACCGAGATTACGTTATGCCCTAACCCTAACCATATCAGTCCTACCGAGATGCATGTCAGTCCCATCGAAAATCCTAACGGTCACTAGATTTGCTGAATCGGTCCGACCGAGTTTACCAATTCAGTCCCACCGAGTTTGGCAAGTTGTGTGTAACGGTTAGATTTTGTGTGGAGGCTATATATACCCCTCCACCTCCTCTTCATTCGTGGAGAGAGCCATCAGAACAAACCTACACTTCGAACTTGCATTTTCTGAGAGAAAACCACCTACACTTGTGTTGAGGCCAAGATATTCCATTCCTACCATATGAATCTTGATCTCTAGCCTTCCCCAAGTTGCTTTCCACTCAAATCTTCTTTCCACCAAATCCAAATCCCGTGAGAGAGAGTTGAGTGTCGGGGAGACTATCATTTAAAGCACAAGAGCAAGGAGTTCATCATCAACACACTATTTGTTACTTCTTGGAGAGTGGTGTCTCCTAGATTGGCTAGGTGTCACTTGGGAGCCTCCGACAAGATTGTGGAGTTGAACCAAGGAGTTTGTAAGGGCAAGGAGATCGCCTACTTCGTGAAGATCTACCGCTAGTGAGGCAAGTCCTTCGTGGGTGACGGCCATGGTGGGATAGACAAGGTTGCTTCTTCGTGGACCCTTCATGGGTGGAGCCCTCCGTGGACTCGCGCAACCGTTACCCTTCATGGGTTGAAGTCTCCATCAACGTGGATGTACGATAGCACCACCTATCGGAACCACGACAAAAACATCCGTGTCTCCAATTGCGTTTGAATTATCCAAACCCTTCCCTTTACATTCTTGCAAGTTGCATGCTTTACTTTCCGCTGCTCATATACTCTTTGCATGCTTGCTTGAATTGTGTTAAGATTGCTTGACTTGTGCTAAGTTAGCTAAAATCTTCCAAACTCTAAAATTGGGAAAAGGTTAAGTTTTTAATTGGTCAAGTAGTCTAATCACCCCCCTCTAGACATAATTCGAGGTCCTACAAGTGGTATCAGAGCTTTGGTCTCCATTGTCTTTGATTTCCATAGCTTTTGGTGGTCATAGCCTTGGTTTCACAACCTAGGAGAGTATGGCGTCTAGCGAGGGAAATTATCACCATAGAGGTCCTTACTTTGATGGTACTAATTTTGCTAGTTGGAAGCATAAGATGAAAATGCATATTCTTGGACATAACCCCGCCGTTTGGGCTATTTTGTGTATTGGCTTGCAAGGTGAATTCTTTGATGGGAGAGAACCGAACCGTGAAGCTAGCGCGGAAGAGTTGAAGATGCTGCAATACAATGCTCAAGCTTGCGATATCCTCTTCAAAGGATTGTGCCCCGAAGAATTCAACAAAATCAGCCGCCTTGAGAATGCAAAGGAAATTTGGGATACTTTGATTGATATGCATGAAGGTACCAACTCCGTCAAGGAATCCAAGTTGGATGTGCTTCAAAGTCAACTTGACAAGTTCAAAATGAAGGATGGTGAAGGTGTCACTGAAATGTACTCTAGGCTTGCTCTTATCACAAATGAGATTGCCGGCTTAGGAAGTGAAGAGATGACCGATAAATTCATCATCAAGAAGATCCTAAGAGCTTTGGACGGAAAATATGATACCGTGTGCACATTGATCCAAATGATGCCCAATTACAAATATCTCAAGCCAACGGAAGTCATTGGAAGAATTGTTGCTCATGAGTTGTCACTCAAGGATAAGGAGGAACTTCACAACAAGTCAAGTGGTGCTTACAAAGCCTCATGTCAAGCCCCCACGTCATCAAGTGAGAAACAAACCTTCAATGAAGAATTGAGCTTAATGGTGAAGAACTTCAACAAGTTCTACAAGAGTAGAAGCAAAGAGAAAAGCTCCAAGTCAAGGTCCTACAATGACAAAAGATCTTCTAGTCGAGAGCATAACTGCTACAATTGTGGAAGACCCGGACACTATTACAATGAGTGTACGGCACCCTACAAAAGAAGAGAAGAATCACCTAAAAGGAGAAGTAGAAGAGAAGAATCACCACCAAGAGAGAGGAGTATAGATGATCGTTATGAACAAAGAACATCCCGGAGAAGCAAGGATTCAGAAAGGAAGGACAAGTGATCAAGGACTTACACAAAATGAAGACATCAAGCTCATGTTGGTGAATGTGTATCTGGCTCCGATAATCAATCCGAGAGAAGCTATCACTCCGACTCTGAATATACTCAAGATGAAGATGTTGCCGGTCTAGCACTTGTGTCAACCAACTCCTACGACATATTTGATTCACCAAATGAAGGACTTGGAAGATGCTTCATGGCTAAAAGGCCCAAAGGTAACACACCTCGAGTATGTTGATTTCAATAGTGATGAAGATGACTTGTTAGGTGATGATGATTTACTTGTTGACAACTCTAGTGATGAATACTATGATGAAACGTCAATTAATCATGCTAGTCAAGATAAAACGAATGACAATGATAAGGACAAGATTGATCTTCTAACTAAAGAACTAAACACTCTTAAGTTAGCTCATGAAACTATCTTAGGAGATCATCGAGAACTTTTAAGGACTCATGAGAAGTTACGCTTTCAAAAGCTCAACCTTGAGCAAGAGCATGAGTTCTTAAAGGCAATCAATGATGATCTTCGTAAGAAAAGTTCTTCTTACATTGCCAAGCGTTTACTCTTATCTACTTACATGCCTCAAGTCAAGTCTAGTAACAAGAACAAGAAGGATTCTTCCTCTAGTAGTAACAATAATCATGCTAAATCCAATGTTATTGCTTCTAGTAGTTCTCTTGATTCCACTAATGATTCTCTTAGCCAAGTTACACTTGAGCAAGAAAATAGCTTATTGAAGGGAATTATAGAGAAAGGTGTTTACAAGAGCCTTGCTGGGAGTAAGCAATTTTAGGAAATTGTACGCAAGCAAGGAAGGCACCAGAAGAACCAAGGTGTTGGTTTTGAACGAAAGTTCAATGCCAATGGAGTTGAGTGGTAAGAAGATCAATACCCCAAGACGAAGTTTGTTCCTCAACAAGAGAAGTATGATCCTACTTCCTTCAAAGGGACACAAGCTCAAGATGATCTTCCACCACAAGACCACAAGCAAAAAGGCAAGGACAAGCTTCAAGAGGAGATTGATACATTTGAAGAAGCTCCTAAGGCCTTGGTCAAGTGGGTTCCCAAGACTATGTCAAGTTCTACTTCATCAAGTACGACTACAACTCCAAGGATTCCCATCAAAATGATATGGATCCCGAAGAAGAAGAACTAGAGAGTTCTTGAGGGTGACCCCGCCAACATATTTCACTCATATCATTTTGGCAATAACAAGTGCAATCAACTTCCACATCTTGCACTAGTTCAAGGAGTCACAAACCCTCTTGTTGGTAAGACAAGGGACAAGGTAACCTAATGCTCTTGAGGGTGACCCCGCCAACATATTTCACTCATATCATTTTGGCAATAACAAGTGCAATCAACTTCCACATCTTGCACTAGTTCAAGGAGTCACAAACCCTCTTGTTGGTAAGACAAGGGACAAGGTAACCTAATGCTCTTGAGGGTGACCCCGCCAACATATTTCACTCATATCATTTTGGCAATAACCTAATGCTCTAGAGAGTTCTTGAGGGTGACCCCGCCAACATATTTCACTCATATCATTTTGGCAATAAAAAGTGCAATCAACTTCCACATCTTGCACTAGTTCAAGGAGTCACAAACCCTCTTGTTGGTAAGACAAGGGACAAGGTAGCCTAATGCTCTCATAGACATCATCTTGTGTGTGCATCACTCTATGTCTATGGATATCCTTGTTTGTTCCTTGTGGGACTAACCCATGTAAAGTGCAACTCACTCCAAAGGATTGCTCCAAATGATCTACATCAACATTGAGCATCCACATCTTCGACACCTACATGAAGTCATCATCGACAAAACCCAAGGTTAGTTCATCCCTCTAAGGGGGGATCTCACATCTAGGGGGAGCTTTACTCTAAGAATTGAGTCAAAGCAACTCTAATGGTGTGAACACATCAATGCATTATGTAAAAGTGGTAAACCCCACTTGAGCTTAAAACGATGAGTATGACCTATGATCAAATGTTCTCATTTGACTCCTAAGTCAATATACTCATATATAGATGACCTAGTCATCGCCAATTGCTTGATAGATGCTAGAATTGGTTGTGCATGCTTTGCCACATATTTCATTTGCCATTTTATTGTGTGAGCATCTTGGTTGCATATTTTACTCATTCAAGGACATCCACTTGTTATTTTGATTGATTGGTTTCTTTTTCTTTTGCCAAGTGGATGGACAAGAATGCCTAAGAACCTTCTCTAGCTATCTATGCTTTTCTTATCTCAAAGTCTATTCATGCTACATCACAAAATTTGATCAAGTCAGATTCGAACCACTCTATGTGAGGAGCACTCGGAGTCCCCGATTCTTCATAGACTTAAACTTCCAAAACTTCTTTGTGCGTCTCGGTGTGACCGATTCTTCCATTTCGGTCTTACCGAGATCACTAAGTCGATCTAGGTTTTCAATCTCGGTGCAACCGATTTGAACATTTCGGTCACACCGAGTTGCTGTAACTGCTAGCAGTTATGCATCTCGGTGCCACCGAGTTGTTCCACTCGGTCACACCGACAGGGTCGGGCTATATATACCCACGGGCAAAACTTTGGAATTTTTCTCCGAACTCTTTAGCCCGCGCTTAGCCCGCTCTGCCTCCAGGGTCTCCGGATTGTCCTCCTTGTCGCCAGTTGCCTCCTACCGCTGGTCTCCGCCGCCGTCAATGGTAATCATCTCCGTCGTTGCCGCCATAGCAAGTTCATCGCCGAACTAGGGTATGGACTCGATCACTGTGCTATCCCTATCTGATTCCTAGCACATTGTGTTCGCCATGAATCTTGCCACGATTGAAACTATCTTATCTAGTCAAAACACTTCGTAGATTATAGGTGAATTGAAAATTTAGGGTTAGGTTTCCGCCGAAACCATCTCGGACCCACCGAGTTGTAGAACTCGGTTCCATCGATTCGGCTAAGGCCATTGCACATGTGATTCTCGGTCTGACCGAGAATTGCAAATTGGTGTGACCGAGTTCAGGACTTTGTGAAACCCTAGCAGTCTCGGTGCCACCAAACTGTGACTCGGTCTGACTGAGTTCACTAGTTTAGGTTCCAAAAGTTGCTTCGGTATCACCGAGTTTACAGATCGGTTGATCCGAAATGCTTTCTGTGGAACACTAAAACTAAGTTTTTGACTCATTCTTTTGCAAAAACCTCTGTATTTTGTGATGCTCATCCACTCTATCTCATCTATATCTATTCACAGAGTCTGCTGTCAATGTTTGCAACATGTCTGGTCAGAGTGACAGCCAGAACAGGGAAGAGGAGCAGGTTCAAGTGAGTGAGGGCACTAGTCCCTCGAGCAGCTATGATGGCAGCAGGAGCACCCCAAGCAACTTACCCAAAGCTGCCACCAGGACCAGAAAGAAGAAAAACTCAGATTCTAAGGATGAAGACTATGTGTGTTGAGGATGAGGCCACTTCCAAGAAGAAGGTGCTCAAGAAAGAATATGGCTCAGCTGCAGCCACTAAGCCTGGTATGAAGACCAAAGCACCTGCAAAGAGAACTCCCATGTCTAAAGCCAGAGCCTCCACTCAAATACCTTTGGAATCAGAACCCAAAGAGGCTGCTGCAGCAATGAAGAAGAGGAAGGAAAGGGTCAAGAAGACCATGGCCAGGGTTGTTGGAAAGCCTTCCATGATGGAAGAGGAAGAAGAAGAAGAGGTTGCTGCACCAGCACCCAAAGCTTAGAAGTTTATGGGTGATGCTATCAGGTGAGGGGCTGCTTCATCAAAGCCCAAAGAAGCACCCAAGGCTGCCTCCAAGCCCAAGATTGCACCTAAGAGGAATACCAGGAACATATCAGCTGCTGAGAAGAACAAGGCCCTAGTGCCTGAAACTGTTGCTGAAGAGGAATATGAGGAAGAGCATGTCTTGAGAAAATTGAAGCCAAAAATTCTAGATCATAATGATGCTCATCCTGTAGCTGAGAACATGAAGCTGAGAAAGGATACATGACTCAGACAATGGAGGTTGACTGATCCTTATGCAGTCAGGACGAGAACTGCTGTAGACTACAGGTTCCATACAAAGGAACAACAGGATTTCTATGAGACTATGCTGCTGGACAAGAAGCCAATAGTGTGTGACATGAGGTGGGTGGACTGGAAGTACATCAAGGAGAATGAAGAACACTATCCTGCTGTGTATGACAGCTTCAGTGCTTGTGGAGTGGCAGACTTTGTTGGGCAGAAGCTCACAAAGTGGAATGATGAGCTAATAATGCAATTCTACTCCACAGCACACTTCTATCCAGATGGCAGGATAGTATGGATGTCTGAAGGTACTAGGTACCAATCATCAATTGAAGAATGAGCTAATCTGATCAATGCTCCTAAGGAGAAAGAGGATGACTTGGATGTCTATGCCAAGAAGAAGATGGATCACAACACTATGTCACATATGTACAAGGAGATCCCAGATGCTGCTGTTGAAACACACAAGTTTGGATCAGTACATTACCTTTTGTCAGGACTGCCAACCATCAACTGGATCCTCAGGCACACTCTCTTGCCCAAGTCAGGTGATCACAACATGATCAGAGGCCATGCAATAAATCTGCTACACTTATTTGATGTGCCACAAAAGTTCAAGGTCATGAGTCTTATAGTTGAAACTATCAAGAGGATAGCTGCTGACCAAAAGAGAAGTTGTGGGTATGCCCCACAGATCCAGGAGCTGATTAACTCCAAGATGGGCACTGGCACATGCTTGGTGGACAAGGATCACATGCCTATCTATCCAGATTTTGAGGATAACCAAGTGGTTATGGATGAACATGAACCATCTTCTGTGCAAGCACAAGCAAAGAAGGAGAAGGCAAGGACTGAGAAGGCTACCAAGATGCCAACAATGGAAGAGGCATCTCAGTACTTTTTCAAAAGCAAACAGGATCAGCTTGGCTACTTGATTGCATCCACTCTGAGGATTGAGAAGGGGCTGGCCACCTTGACTCAAAACCAGTAGAGCCGAGAGAGGATCATGGAGCAGAAGTTCTATGACTTGGATGTGAAGGTAACTGAGATCCAGTCTGTTGTTGAGCAACTTCATGATGATATGCAGGAGAGGAAGGGCAAGACAACCACTGAGACATTTGCCAGAGTGCCTAGAGCTCAGAGATCAGCTGCAGTGCCAGTGACTGACACCAGAGCCACTTCATCTGCACCAGCTACAGCCCTAGTGCAACCAGCTCCAGCACCTACTCCACCAGCTCCATCCACATCTACTGAAGTCTTCATCCAAGGAGCCATCTCTACACCACCACCTGAAGATCAAGCCTGAGAGACGATTTAGTGCTATGCATTTTCTATGAACTTTTTGGTAACTTGCTGCCAAAGGGGGAGAAAAATGTATAGATCATAGGCTTCGAGAGAGAGCGTTGCTTTTTATTCTCTCTTGCTTTGGTGGTTGAACTTTATTTGCTTGATTGAGATACTTTATGTCTGTGTGATACTTGGATGATCATGTGTTTGATCATATGCTACATTAATGCTTGTTGGATGACATTATCCTTTTATCCCTATATGATCATTCACTTTGCTTGGTGATGAGTGCATGTATTTAAATTATTATCATTTTGAGCGCTCCACCAAGATGTATGTGACATCAAAGAGTAACCCACGAGCCTAACTCTTTGTGCATTTGCAGTCCAAAGCAAATCTTAAACTATGCACAAATTTAGGGGGAGCTCTTGCTTATCACATACTTCTCAAAGCAACAATGTTTTTCACTCTTATTATCATTTTTCGAAGCTTTGATCTATATGTTGTCATCAATTACCAAAAAGGGGGAGATTGAAAGTGCAACTATCCCTAGGTGGTTTTGGTAATTCCTAACAACATATAGCTCATTGAGCTAACATTATTCCAAGATAAATATTTCAGGAAAAGCTCAATGAATGGCATGGCATGGATGAGAAAAGTGGACCCCTCAAAATACTAAGGATAAAAGGATTGGCTCAAGCTCAAAGCTCAAGACTCTACATTTTATATTTTAGTGATCCAAGATCACATTGAGTCTATAGGAAAAGCCAATACTATCAAGGAGGGATGAGGTGTTGCTTGATGAGGTTCTTGCTTCATAGTGCTTAGTGATATGCTCCAAAACCCTCAAATACTTTCCCACATCCACATATGACCTAAACCAACAGTAAAACTCGGCCCCACCGATTCTTTCTATCCGGCGCCACCGAGTTCAGATGTCATAGCCACTGCCACAAACCCTAGGCAAATCGGTCTCACCGATAGGGATCTCGGTCTCACCGAGATGGGATTGTAATCTCTCTGTTTCCCTTCGTAATGTTTCGGTACCACCGAGATGAGCGATCGGTCCCACCGAGATTGCAATGTAAACTCCCTGTTTCCTTTTCGTAACATTTTGGTCCCACCGAAATGAGCGAACCGGTCCCATCGAGTTTACCTGACCAACCCTATGTGTTTCCATTACCAAAATCGGTCCCGCCGAGTTTGTGTAATCGGTCTCACCGAGATTACGTTATGCCCTAACCCTAACCATATCGGTCCTATCGAGATGCATGTCGGTCCCACCGAAAATCCTAACGGTCACTAGATTTGCTGAATCGGTCCGACCGAGTTTACCAATTCGGTCCCACCGAGTTTGTCAAGTTGTGTGTAACGGTTAGATTTTGTGTGGAGGCTATATATACCCCTCCACCTCCTCTTCATTCGTGGAGAGAGCCATAAGAACGAACCTACACTTCCAACTTGCATTTTCTGAGAGAGAACTACCTACACTTGTGTTAAGGCCAAGGTATTCCATTCCTACCATATGAATCTTGATCTCTAGCCTTCCCCAAGTTGCTTTCCACTCAAATCTTCTTTCCACCAAATCCAAATCCTGTAAGAGAGAGTTGAGTGTTGGGGAGTGAGGGAGTCCTGGACTAGGGGGTGTCCGGATAGCCGAACTATCACCATCGTCCGGACTCCAAGACTATGAAGATACAAGATTGAAGACTCCGTCCCGTGTTCGGATGGGACTTTCCTTGGTGTGGAAGGCAAGCTTGGCGATACGGATATGTAGATCCCCTACCATTGTAACCGACTCTGTGTAACCCTAGCCCTCTCTGGTGTCTATATAAACCGGAGGGTTTTAGTCCATAGGACGAACAACAATCAGACCATAGGCTAGCTTCTAGGGTTTAGCCTCCTTGATCTCGTGGTAGATCTACTCTTGTACTACCCATATCATCAATATCAGTCAAGCAGGAGTAGGGTTTTACCTCCACCGAGAGGGCCCGAACCTAGGTAAAAACATCTTGTCCCTTGTCTCCTGTTACCATCCGCCTAGACGCACAGTTCGGGACCCCCTACCCGAGATCCGCCGGTTTTGACACCGACATTGGTGCTTTCATTGAGAGTTCCTCTGTGTCATCACCTATAGGCCCGATGGCTCCTTCGATCATCAACAACAACGTGGCCCAGGGTGAGACTTTTCTCCCCGGACAGATCTTCATATTCGGCGGCTTTGCACTGCGGGCCAATTCACTTGGCCATCTGGAGCAGATCGAAAGCTACGCCCCTGGCCATCAGGCCAGATTTGGAAGTTTGAACTACACGGCCGACATCCGCGGAGAGTTGATCTTCGACGGATTCGAGCCACAGCCGAGCGTGCCGCACTATCATGATGGGCATGATTGAGCTTTGATGCCGGACAGTGCCCTGGAGGCCGCACAAGAATCTGCTCCGACCCTTAGATCGGAGCCGACTGCGCGGATCGAGGCTGGGTGGCTGGACACCGCCTCGGGGGCTGCTACCTCTACGGCGATAGAGCCGAATACCGACCCTACCTTTCGCAAAGCCCGTGACTCCGAGGTGCTGGATTCCTCGCTGGACTCCGAATCTACCGCGCCCCTGCCAATCGAGTCTGATTGGGCGCCGATCATGGATTTCACTGCCGCAGACATCTTTCAGCACTCGCCTTTTGGCGACATCCTGAATTCGCTAAAGTGTCTCTCTTTATCAGGAGAGCCCTGGCCGGATTATGGTCAAGACGGTTGGGATGCGGATGACGAAGAAATTCAAAGCCCATCCACCACCCACTTTGTAGCCACTGTCGATGACTTAACCGACATGCTAGACTTCGACTCTGAAGACATCGACGGTATGGACGACGATGCCAGAGACGACCAAGAACCAGTGCCTACAGGGCACTGGGAGGCCAACTCAACTCACGACGTATACATGGTGGACACACCTAAAGGAAGCGACAACAAGGAACAACAGGACGCCGCAAAGGATAATTCCCTCAAAAAGCAGTCAAAACGGCGACGTAAATGCCGCTCAAAGCCCCGCCTCAACAAAGACAGCGCGCATACAGACCCAGCCATAGAACAGGACAACCCGGTGGGCGACGAACATGCCCTCGAGCAACTATCCGAGCAGGATAACCCGAATAGACAACCTGTCCCCGGCGAAGATAACAGTCCGGACGATCTCACGCCGGACACATCGTCGGAGCAGCAGAACCTCCACAAAAGGCTTATCGCCACCGCACTCAGTCTAAAGAAGCAGAAGCGAAAGCTCAAGACAGCGGAAGACGCACTCAGAATGAGATGGAGCAAGGTACTCAACACCGCAGACAAATACGGCGATAGTCGCCAAACAAAGAGCTACCCGAAGCGCAAACTTCTGCCCGAGTTCGACGAAGTGGCCGTAGAGCCCCACGTTCAAAGAACAAAGAGGCCGCCCGGTTGGATAGACGACCACATGACAAAGAAAGAGCGGCAAGCGGCGCCACACACAAGCTGACACGCGATCCGCATAAAGATCCGCGCCAAAAGGATGGCCCAGTCAGGTCTATCTACGGGCCAAGAAAGCAGGCTCTAGAAAGCAATACAACACATCGAGTATTCGAACATCATGGCACACCCAAATACAGGGGAGCCGCTCACCCCCTATGTTTCACCGATGAGGTGCTGGATCATGAATATCAGCGGGATTCAAACCCGTAAACATGGAGGCATATGACGGAACAACAGACCCTGGAGTCTGGATTGAGGATTACATCCTGCACATACACATGGCTAGAGCAGATGACCTCCACGCCATAAAATACTTACCCCTCAAGCTCAAAGGGCCAACCCGGCATTGGCTCAAAAGCCTCCCAGAGAATACCATTGGAAGTTGGGAAGAGCTCGAGGATGCGTTTTGGGCAAATTTTCAGGGGACTTATGTCCGCCCTCCGGATGCAGACGATTTAAGTCACATAACTCAACAGCCGGGAGAGTCAGCCCGCATGTTCTGGAACAGGTTCCTCACCAAAAAGAACCAAATAGTCGACTGTCCGGATGCCGAAGCCTTAGCAGCTTTCAAACATAACGTCCGAGACGAGTGGCTCGCCAGACACCTCGGCCAAGAAAAGCCGAGAACAATGGCCGCACTAACAAGCCTCATGACCCGCTTTTGCGTAGGAGAGGATAGCTGGTTGGCAAGATGCAGCACCAGCGACCAAGTACATCCGAGGTCAGGGATGGAAATGGGAAACCATGACGCAGCAAAGACCAGCGCCAAACCAAGAGAAATAGTCCGAAGAGCACGACAGTGAATGCCGGATTCAAAAGCTCTCGGCAGAATAACAAACAACTGCCTTTTAAGGACAACAGCCATGAGCTGCCCAACCTAAACAAAATCTTGGATAAGATATGCCAAATCCACAGCACCCCCGGGAAGACTGCAAACCATACCCACAGAGATTGTTGGGTCTTCAAACAGTCCGGTCGACTTAACGCCGAACACAAGGGGCTCGACACACCAACTGAGGATGATGACGAATCCCACAAGCAGAGAAACGGGAAACAAATTTTTTTTCCACAAGAGGTCAAAACAGCAAACTCACTTCAAGTGACAACAGGGAAAAATAGAGCGGCGCCCATTAAAGTACGCGCCGCACGGTCTACCCCAACAGAGTCCCAACACTGGTTGTCAAAACCAATCACCTTCGACCATCAGGACTACTCCGGAAGTATCCGGAACGCAGGATGGACTGCTTTGATATTAGATCCTATAATTGACGGACTACAATTTACACAAGTCCTAATGGACGGCGGAAGTGATCTAAACCTGTTATATCAGGACACAATCCGCAGAATGGGGATAGACCCAACCAAAATACGCCATAGCAACACTTCCTTTAAAGGAGTGGCGCCAGGCCCACATGCACACTGTACGGGCTATCTACCACTAGAAGTTGTGTTCGGCTCATCCGACAACTCCCGTCGCGAAAAGTTAGTCTTCCATATCGCCCCATTTAAAAGTAGCTATCAAGCACTTTTGGGACGCGACGCTTTTGCCCGCTTTAACGCAATACCGCATTATGCGTCTCTTACACTTAAAATGCCCGGTCCAATAGGCATTATCTCATTAAAGGGAAGCTTCGAGTATTCCTAGGATATAGAAGAAAGTGAGACTGCCTTGACAGCCACACACTCACCCGACCTTGCTGATCAAAGCAACTAAACAGGTCATTCTGATCCCGGACACGGTTAGGCGAGTCCGGCATAAATAAACAAGGGGCTTACTAGCCGCGTACCCCCATACAAGGGGCTGCACGCATGTACAATAAGAGAAAATAAAGCTCAATTTCATTCATTTTTTGAATTATACTCTATCTATACATTCTTCGCACGATCCTTTTTCCCAACTAAGTTCTTCTCTTTTACAGATGAACACCATGCTACACCCGTCCAGGATACGGCACAACGGAGACACAGGCGCAGACATGCAGTAGGGACCCGTTGCAAGGATTCTTTTCAGATTAAGACCCTGCGTAAACCTTTCTTACTGTCTCTTGTTGATACACATCCCCCGGTTTCTTACTATAACCAAGTAGGAGGCTGGCGTTTTGGCATCGGCCGCGTCAGAAATTTTTGCGCGTACCTGGACATTAGGGGCTTAGGGCATTGTTCTGCCCATTTTTCATAAAGACCGAATACCTTAGAGAGTGTTCGGCGTCTCGAGTTAGGCCTTATATGCATCAGCTCCGAATCATGTCTTTGGTCAAATGTTGGGTTTGCCCGGCTCCTGTGTTTAGCTGCCTTACGTTCCATACTATCGGCTAATGCGGCACCAGGAGAACTACTGCGATTGTGCCCCGATTCGTCCGGGTGAGCACCTTAGTAGAGAAAGCCGAAAACTGACTGTCATGATATAGCGAGAGACTGACAACCACTCGATCGACCACCGGAATGTTTAGAATTCCTCCGCTTTAACGAAGGGCCATTTCCCGGTCAGGCACACACGCGCCCCGAATTCGGCGAGCGTGGTGCCCCTAGGGGCTATATAGTAGCCCCACCATCGAACTCCTATGGCTAAGTGAAAGTGATAAAGCATTATAGTCCGTTTGCTTAGTTTGCTACGCTATCACCTCCTTCACAGGACCAAGACGTTGGATTAAGTGTGAAAATGCGCCTTTTTTGCAAACACCCCCGCACTATGTGCGTGGGGGCTGAAGCCGAAGACTGCCATCTTTCAGGTTATATACACATATACATTAACGGCCGCACAGGAGGTATTTCAATACTTGAATGCACAAGTATAAAAAAAGCCATTATATTTGAAACATGGTTTCACAAATCATACATGTCATTTGAACATAACATTTTTCGAGCATTGCGTCTCTATTAAACGAGCGCCCTGTAGGACTTCCTCAAAATAGTGCTCGACAGGTACTCAGCTTCTGCCCGAATCCTGGGACGCAATGTCGATGGCCTTCATCTCTGCCCAATATGTTTTGACACGGGCAAGTGCCATCCATGCACCCTCTATGCATGCTGACCGTTTCATTGCATCGATATGCGGCACCGCATCCAGGAACTGCTGCACCAAGCCAAAATAACTCTTCGGCTCGGGCCTTTTCGGCCACAAATGAGCCACGACATCCTTCATGGCAAGTCCGGACAACCTATTCAGCTCAACCCATTCGGCTAACCGATCGGTCAATGGAAGTGGACGCTCTGGACTATGGAACTGCGACCAAAAATGCTCTTCCATTCCATGATCCTTTTGGCCTCGGAAGTGTGCGACCGCGTTTGCGGCACTCGCCGCTAAATCCAGATGAACATCCTCCGCACCCCACAGCTGGCCCAACTGAGCATACTTCGGATCCATGAACTTCCTCCGCAGCAGAAAGGGCTTTCCAGCCGCGATATCCCCGGCTTGACGTAGCTCCTCTTTTATAGCTCTCATCGCGGAGCGGGCATCCTTGGCTTCGGCGGTGGCCTTCTTCAGGTCCTCCTGCTCCGCTCGGTGTTCCTTTTCAAGGAACTCGCAGCGGTCGGCAGCATTCTTCAGCTTCACGGCGATCTCGGCCATTTTCTTCCTGCTTCGGCAGTGAGCAGCCTGTTCGGCTTTTAGCTCTTCGGCCGCCTTCAAGGCAGCCGCATTACTCTTCCTGGCTTGCTCCTTGGCTCGGGTGAGCTCCGCCCGAAGGTCCTCCATAGCAGCGGCACCATCTGCATTAAGCATACATGTGGTAAGGCACGGGCGTCAAGCTCCATTACCAGGTGTCCGTGGAGAAGCCACATACCTTGCGACTCGTCAAGTCACTTATTGACCAGCGTGATGTCCGCATCTGCAACGTCAAGTTGCCGCTTCAGTTCGGCAAATCCATCAGTCCGGCTGGCCACCGAACGCTCCGCCACCTATATAGGAAGGGCGACATCTTACAACTGAGATTATGATCCTCGGCACATTGTCGCCTTTGACAATGTACCGAGTCTCAGGGCTACTATCTATACAGGGCGCATTCCACATGCAAAACTGTCAGAAGGTATATCATTTTCTCGTACCTCAAACCCCGTCAGTAAACTTCTGACAGCTTCATGGAAGCCGCTCTCAGTGGACGAAATCCTTTCAATCACCGTACCCATTAACGTATGGTGACCTTCTGAGATAGACGCTCGCCCGAGCAGATCCTTCGGCTCTTCCGACCGTACACCAGTTGGTGCCGAACTTTCCGGCCCCGCCGGACTCGGAGAGACCCTCCGCGACGACACCTCAGGGTCGTCCACCCCGCCTGACGGTGCGGTAGATGGAGGCGTCTCACTCTCCATCATCTCCGGACGAAGATCCCCCGAAGATGAGATCTGCTGAGAAGGGCTGAGATCCGAACTACAAGGTAAAAACTTCGTTTATCTTCAGAAATAAAAACCATGAAGTCCCTTATTACAAAACTCCTCTTTCTACTTACGGCTCGCTAGAGGGATGATTTCCTTGGGGAAACAGTGCGGCCGGGGCTTCTCCCGGCGCAGGACCCTCGGGTGAAGATTTCTTCCCCCGCTTTGAGGCCTTGGCCTCCGGATCTTCAGAAGCGGTCCTCTTCTCCCCCTGGAGGGAGGGATTTTCGATCCCCCCTTTCTTGAGAGCCTCCTTAGCGGAGGCAGTAGCTTTCCTGTTCCCCCCTTCGCCTTCTTCAAGAGGCGCAACCGCCAGCATCTTGGTCAACATAGGATCCGGCGCGGTCTCAGGGAGGGGGGCCAGACATCTTATCAGCTTTGCTTTCGCTATCCACTCCTGTTCAAGGGATAGCTCTTTAAAGGGCAGGTTTATGATAAATATACAGATAGCGTGTCCGGGTACAGGGCTACTTACTGATGTATCCGGGTGATTGCAGCTCAGGCCTGCGTCCTCGGTCAAGTCCGGACACATCTCTTGTGTTCCGAAGAACAGTTTATACATCTCCACGGGCGTCGCGCCCATGAAGTGTTGGAGAGCTCATGGTCCCTCCGGATTGAATTCCCACAGGCGTAGGGGGCGACGTTTGCAGGGAAGGAGGCGCCGAATTAGCATGGCTTGTGCCATAACAACCAGATTGATCTCCCTCTCTTGGAGGTCTCGGATACGGCCCTACAACAGAGGTACGTTCTTGGACGGCCCCCAGTCAAGCCCCTTGTTGACCCATGACGCCAGCCGTCGTGGAGGACCCGAGCTAAAGGTAGGTGGCGCCACCCATCTGGTGCCCCTGGGAGCGGTGATGTAGAACCACTCCTGTTGCCATAAACCAAGCTCCTCTTGAAAAGAGCCCTCGAGCCATGGAGCTTCAGCACTCCTGCTTATAACAGCCCCTCCGCACTCTACCTGCTGCCCCTCGATCATCTTCGGCTCCACGTTGAAGGTCTTGAGCCACAATCCGAAGTGAGGGGTAGTGCGGAGGAAGGCTTCGCATACAACAATGAACGATGAGATGTGGAGGATGGACTCCGGATTGAAGTCGTGGAATTCCAGCCCATAATAAAACATGAGCCCCCTCACGAAGGGGTCCGTCGGGAAGCCTAAACCCCGACGGAAGTGAGACACGAACACCATGCTCTCACCAGGCTCGGGACTAGGAATAACTTGCCCGTGAGCAGGCAGCCTATGCAAAATTTCGCCGGTTAGATACCTGGCGTCTCTCAACTTTAGCACGTCTTCTTCCGTGACAGAGAAGGCATCCACCGGCCTCGTAGGACGGAACCGGACATTGTCGAAGGTCCGAAGCGCCTGAATCTGTAGCCTTGGGTGTTGGAACTCGAGGAGAGGGGCGGATTCGATTGAGATTGAAAGAAAGGGGTGGGCCTTGGTCTCGTTATACAGAGGTTCAATCCCAAGAGCCTTCCCCGTGACCGTTTGGGACTCGCCTTCGGTAGAGGGGGCGTGCCAACGGGCGCGGTTGGGTTACCCATGCTAGTATTGATGAGAATCCCAGAATAAAGGGACACGATCTCTGCTTTGACAAGACATGCGAAGGAAACCGCTTCGCTAAAACGCACTGAGGTGGGACGATAAAAACGATTTGAATAAAGGCTTGGCCGTGGTGTGACGTCATGCCACGAGATACGTCGGCAGATTGAACTTGTGTAAATGTTATTCTCTCTACGGTGGTATGTGGAACTTATTTTGCAGAGCCGGACACTATCCTGGTGTTCAAAATCTTCTATGAATTATTCGGAGGAGGAACTCGCCTTGCAATGCCGAAGACTATATGCGCGCCGGACTCGTCGTCATTGAAGCCTAGTTCAGGGGCTACTAAGGGAGTCCTGGACTAGGGGGTGTCCGGATAGCCGAACTATCACCATCGGCCGAACTCCAAGACTATGAAGATACAAGATTGAAGACTCCGTCCCGTGTCCGGATGGGACTTTCCTTGGCGTGGAAGGCAAGCTTGGCGATACGGATATGTAGATCCCCTACCATTGTAACTGACTCTGTGTAACCCTAGCCCTCTCCGGTGTCTATATAAACCGGAGGGTTTTAGTCCGTAGGACGAACAACAATCAGACCATAGGCTAGCTTCTAGGGTTTGGCCTCCTTGATCTCGTGGTAGATCTACTCTTGTACTACCCATATCATCAATATCAATCAAGCAGGAGTAGGGTTTTACCTCCACCGAGAGGGCCCAAACCTGGGTAAAAACATCGTGTCCCTTGTCTCCTGTTACCATCCACCTAGACGCACAGTTCGGGACCCCCTACCCGAGATCCGCCGGTTTTGACACCGACAGGGAGACTATCATTTGAAGCACAAGAGCAAGGAGTTCATCATCAACACACCATTTGTTACTTCTTGGAGAGTGGTGTCTCCTAGATTGGCTAGGTGTCACTTGGGAGCCTCTGACAAGAATGTGGAGGTGAACCAAGGAGTTTGTAAGGGCAAGGAGATCGCCTACTTCATGAAGATCTACCGCTAGTGAGGCAAGTCCTTCGTGGGCGACGACCATGGTGGGATAGACAAGGTTGCTTCTTCGTGGACCCTTCGTGGGTGGAGCCCTCCGCGGACTCGCGCAACCGTTACCCTTCGTGGGTTGAAGTCTCCATCAACGTGGATGTACGATAGCACCACCTATCGGAACCACGACAAAAACATCCGTGTCTCCAATTGCGTTTGAATTATCCAAACCCTTCCCTTTACATTCTTGCAAGTTGCATGCTTTACTTTCCGCTGCTCATATACTCTTTGCATGCTTTTTTGAATTGTGTTAAGATTGCTTGACTTGTGCTAAGTTAGCTAAAATCTGCCAAAGACTAAAATTGGGAAAAGGATAAGTTTTTATTTGGTCAAGTAGTCTAATCACCCCCCTCTAGACATACTTTCGATCCTACAGGCGGGAAGGCTACACCGCCACTCCGTTGCTGACTCCAGCTGGTTCGTCGTCTCACGCCCGTCGCGCTCCCACAGACGCGCAGGCCGCGTTGCTCCTGGCACGTGAGCTCCTGCACTCCTGCCCCATCGACGACCTCTACGATGAGTGGCTCGCCCGCATCACCGAGCTCGTCAGTGCCGCAGGGGGCTCTCCTGCGCCGTCCCTCTCGCTACCTCGCCCTCTGTCCTGCGTGGGTGATGCAGCTCAGGAGGTGCCACCGCCACCTCCTCCCCAAGAAGGTGCCCTGGCTCCAAGGCGTGCGGCCCCTGGACGAGACCACCGCGTCCAGTGCCCGCACGACAAGAAAGGAGCTGCCAAGAAATCCCTCGTCCCCAAGAAGGCGCTCGCATGGTCCCCGCTCCAGCACGCCAAGACCGCATCCCTGCGCTAGCATGTCAAGACCGCGCGCTGCCCGTGGCGGCGGTGCGCGGGAATCTCCAAGAGCAAGCCCCGCGTCTGCAAAGGGCTCCGGTGGCCACTGCGGGCTGTCGCGCCTTCACCACCGAGCTATGCAGTGTTGCCTGGCCGGACAAGTTCAAGCCGGATCTGCCTCCTCACTATGACGACACTGCCGACCCCGCGGAGTTCTTGCAGCTCTACGAGCTGGGCATCGAGGCGGCTAACAGAGACGAAAAGGTCATGGCGAATAGGTTTCCCATGGCGCTCAAAGATGGTGCCCGCACCTGGCTCCTGAACCTGCCTCCCGTCACGATCTCCTCCTTTGACGAGATGTGCACCCGCTTCATTGCCAACTTCAAGGGCACTCGCGACTGTCCTCCAGTCATGGTGACCTGCACCGCATCAAGCAGCAACCTGGAGAGACCTTGCAGAAGTACATCCAGCACTTCAACAACGCTCGCCTCAAGATTCCTAAGGTGACCGTTGAGGCCATCATCTCGGTGTTCTCTGACAGCATCCGCGACGTCAAGATGAAGGAGGAGCTAGCTATCCACAAGGACCTGTGCACATCTCTGGAGCTGTTCAACCTGGCGACCAAGTGCGCAAGGGCTGAGGAGGGGCACCTCTCCCTTCTCGAGCTTCCAGCTGCTGACCCTGAAGAGAAGAAAGCCAAGGCCAAGGACGTGAAGCGCAAAGGAGCAGCTGTGCTTGCAGTAGAACCAGACATGAAGCATGGCAGGGACCAGCCAGAGTCGTCCAAGGGCAGCCTCCATACCCACAACACCAACGAATGCCAAGAGTTAGGGCCGTTTGAGAAGGACGTATCGGTCGACGCCTCGAGCGCAACGATCGGGGCTACGGCCGAGGAGGAGGAAGAGGTGGAGGACGATGGGACGACCGAGGCCTTCGCTAGTAGTGGCGTGACCGACCTCGTGAGGATCGCTGGCAGGACCAGCCTTGCGAGGGGGCTTGGAGGGATCAGCCTCGCGAGGATCGCCCGCAGGGCGACGCAGGCCTTCCTCCTCCACCACCACCGCCAAGAAGGAATGACGACCATCACCAGGACGAGGGGGCTGGGGGCTTCCAGGAGCCACGTGCTATCGCTTGCGTCCTGGGCGGTGCCCAGGCCCAGCCTCTCAGCGCATCTTCAAGTAGTTTGCTCGCGAGGTGAATGCAGTCCTCCCCAAGCTCGAGGCCATGCGCCCTCTCAGGTGGTCCACGTGCGCCATCATGTTCAGCTCAGCGGATCAGCTCAAGTGTGCGGCTATAGCCGGTGTCCTCCCAATGCTTTGTTCCCCAGTCATCAGCAATGTGCAAGTTACCAGGACCCTCATCGATGGTGGCACAGGGCTCAACGTTCTATCCGTTGAGACGTTCAACAATCTCCAAGTGCCATATGATCAGCTTCAGCCAACCAAGCCTTTCTCGGGAGTCACTGACGGCTCCATCACTCTGATAGGGCAGGTTTGCCTGCCTGTCACCTTCGGACAATGCAAGAACTACCATACCGAGCTCATCGACTTTGGCGTCGCCCACATTCGCCTGCCATACAATGCCATCCTCGGGTATCCAGCCCTGGCCAAGTTCATGGCGGTGACTCACCATGGTTACAATGTCCTCAAGATGCCGGGAAGCGGTGGAGTCATCACAGTCCCCTGCGAAGAGAAAGATGTGGTGTGTTCTCTCGAGCGTGCCTTCCAAGCTGCATCAGTTGAGGACCCAGACAGTAAGAGTGAGAACCCTCCCAAGGCAGTTCCCAAGAAGAAGATGGCATCATCCAGCTCAAGGCCTCAGGAGGTTGGCATCTCCGGAGGTGCTGCATCAGGATCTGCGCCCGTCCAAGGGGCGCCTCCCTCCGTCGCATAGGAAGGCACGCCCGGCGCCCTCCTCGGGCAAGGCTCGGGGGCTCTCTTCTGGAGGTCCTCAGACTTTGCCAAGATCATGAGGGAGGCGCTCGGGCACCACTTGGAGGCATGCTTCGCAGCACATTTCCCTCAGGAAGGCATGAGGCAAGGAGGGCCCAACCCTCAGGAGTTCATCACCAAGGTCATTCAGGAGCTGCAGGAATCAAGATTCATAAGCGGCAATCGCCGCCTACCCGGCGTAGCTCCCCATCCAGGCAAGGATGGCGGGCTACGTGTCTGCATCGATTACCCAGGGCTCAACGGAGTCGCGTCTCAGGAGCATTTCTGGCCTTTGCACGTGGGATGCTGCGAGGGTCCACCACACAGCTATGTTCGCATGCCTTTCGGCCTGCCGAATGCGGCTGCTGCTCACCAGCGCCTAATGTGGAGCATTCTGGAAGCTTAGGAGGCCAGGCACCACGCGGTCCTGACAGAGATGGAGATGGTCCTCAAGGAGCCGTCCGGACCCCCGGAGCCTCCCGAGGCTCAGGGCTCAGGTGGCTCGTGAAGATCGGCTTCTTCACCGCGCATCGTCAGCTACTTCAACACCAGATCTACAATGGTATCATGTGACATCTTTCGAGTTTCATTTCAGCTGGGAGCGCCCTCAGGGCTGCATTATTCCCAGGTCGCGTGGGTCTGTCCCTGCGGCATGTATCCCTTTTGCTCATGTCTCTAGTTCAGCTTGCTGGGGGCGCCCCTCGGGCTGCATCATCCCCAAGCCGCTCGGGCCTGACCCAGTGGCATGTATCCTTCCTGTAGTTGCCTAAGCTGATTTGCTCTTCATGCTTAACTCGCTTGTGGTAATCGCTTTCTCAATTGACACCTACCTTTGGAGCCGCTCGCACTGGCACGACGCTTGCGCATGGGTCCGTCCCTGCAACGTCGACAAATCTGAGTGGTCGAGCTCTGGCCCGCGGCAGCCCCGCAAGCATCACCTCACCAGGCCCTTAGTGCCCTCACCACTCTCTCGGAGCAACCAATGGTCGGCCGACAATCATAATGGAAACCCTTCCTTCTCTCGTGTTGGTTTACAGGGACTACCTGAGGAGTAATGTGGTGGGCATCGCGAGCTCTCTCTCTCCTTTACCCGTGCGATCTGCTCGCGCATTAAAAGGGGGGCTCCTGAGCATCACGACTCAGGAGCTGTTACTGGCTTTCCAGCCCTCACCCCCTGCCCTTGTCCACGGCATCGCGACCTGGCATACCAGCAGCGGCTGAGCTCGCTCGAGGGTCGGGACCTGAGGATGTAGAGCACAAAGGAGAATGCGGGGAGGGGAGGAGAAGCTCGTGAAGGCCTGACCCGGCTACATCCTAGCTGCCGACGCGCAAGTCCGGCACCTCGCGAAGGAACGGCTCCATGCTTTCGAGATAAGTCCCGCTCCTAGAATAGCTAATCGATGTGACGCCAAACCTCCACTCATTGCGGCTCTGTGACGGCGATGTTGCCTTCCTTTCTCGCCTTTTGGCGACTGCTTGAGCGCTAAAGGGGACCTCCTGAGCATCGTGCCTCAGGGGCTCTTACTGGACGTCGGGCCGCTCACCTCCTGGCCTTGACCACGGCATCGCGACCTGGCATACCAGCGACGGCTGAAGCCTGCCTGAGGACCGGGACCGGTCAGCGTAGAGCACCAAGTCGTCGCGAGGTTAGAAATGGGGAACCAAGCCAGAACAGGACAAGCATTTGCATCACTTCTTAATAAGGATAAAACCAACAAAAGACACTGCAGACACTGTACATGCCCCCACGGGGTATTTCCTTGATTCCTCGCAGGGAACAAAAGGTGCTAATCCTAAGGAGCACTAACTACATGCGCCTCCATGGCTGACGCCATCATCAACAGTGGGCCACAAGGGGCTGGTGCCAACCCCATCCAGATCAGCCGTGCTAGCGGCCTGATGCAGCCGCCTTGCTCCGAGCACGACACGTGCTCGGGGGCACATAGCTGTCATCGCTCGTCTCCGGAGTCGCGAAGAGCTCGGGAGAGTTGCTGGACTCCCAAGCATCTCCGTTGCTATCGGAGGAGCCGCTGGGGAAGCGGGTGGCAGGCCTAGCCCTCGCCACATCGACGTCCTGGCCGCCTCCTCTGGGGTAGCACTCCAGCCGGCGTCCTTCTGCGTCGAAGACCTTGAAGAGCATCAGGGAGGCGCCATCGTATTCGAAATGAATCACGAGGGCACCTCCTGTTTGGCAGACCCAGGCGATCTCGCCCGAGCCCCGGGTCATGTAGACCTTGCTCGGAGCGACGACCTCAACCTCTGCTCTGGTCGCCGGGGTACCGCAGTCGGCGTGCTGCAGCCAGAGCTCGAGAGGCCCCCTTGGCGGCATCTTGAAGGCGAAGAAAGGAGGAAAGCGGATCCAAGAGCTTGGAGGCATGGCGGCGTGGAGTACGAGATCGCGAGAGGAGTCCGCGGCATGGAATCCAGGAGCAACGACGTGCACCGCCGTGACTCATCGTCATCACCGACGGTGCGGTCGGCGCCGCTCGGCGTCTTCTTCTCTAGGTCCCTCAGCCCGAGCGTACAGAGGTAGCAGAAACCCAAGAGGTGGCCGTCGTACCAGGGCCTCGATCTCTCCGGCCGAGCAACCTCGTTGCGGCGGCCGGGGACCGGCCGTTTCTTTGGCGGGAGCGGGTCAGGCCCCTCTCGGGGGGCCTTTCCATTCTCCTCGGCTAAGAACCGGCGGATCGGTGCCATTGGCGACAAGATGGAGAAGGAACGAGGAAGAAGGAACGAGGAAGAAGGAGCGAGTGGAGCAAGAAGAGATGGACTGCGGGGGCTCACGCCTCTCCGTAGTTATAGTCCAGAGGAGGCCAACCGTCGGCCTCCACGATCGCAGGTAATCATGACCATTTTTGCATGCAGCAGGGACTCGTCAAATCGGGCAATTGCCGAGGCAGCATGGGGAAGCGGAGACACCCACGTCCAATCAACCGCCACGGGGCGACCAAGTCCGTAGGCTATTGGGGACCGCGGTGCTCCACACTTGCCCTTTCGCTTCGCTGTTAAGCCAAGTCCGAGCGCGCCTTGGGCCCGGGGGCTACTGTCGGCATTCTAGGAACGGGGGTCCCCATACTTGCCTGCCTGCGGCCTGCGGCATGGCTCAAGCAGAGGCCCAATACGACCCATCTTCATCAACCCAAGATCAAGACCCTCACGAGGGGCCAAGCCTCGCGGGGCGGACGATGCAAGGCTTCCTCAGGGACGGCCTCACCAGGCAGGCTCGTGAGGAGGCGGAGAGATCAAGGCAGGGGTACCTCGCGAGGTGCTCATGACACAAGCCATGACGATCGAGACCAGGCGGGCGCCAGCCTGCGCAGTGTCCTCGTTTCCTCTTTGGTGCATAGGGGGCAAGCGCAGGCGCGGAGTACCGAGGCATCAAGCAAAGATTACCATTTCGGTGCAACGAGACCAAGACCAGCAGAGCGGCAGGACGGAGGTCACTGTGGAGCCCATGACGGCACCATCGCGAGTGCCTTTGGCAGTCGAAGACCAACTTTAGTCAGGATAACTTGTACTAGCCGTCCCCCTTCAAAATGGCCATTGTTGGCTCCCTTCCCGCTCAATATTTGGGAAGAGGACCAGGGCCTCTATAAATAGAGATAGCCACTACCACAGTAGGGGGCATCGGGGATCGAATCCTTCCAAGTAGAACACCGCACCAGCTCAAGAACACCCCTCCCGAGGCCGTTCTTCCTTTGTACTGTTCATCATCAGCCCCTGAGGCAATCCACCACACCACAAATTAGAGTAGGGTAGTACACCACAACGGTGGCCCGAACTAGTATAAACCTTGTGTCCCTTGTGTTCATCGTGTAGCTTAGATTCTCAGTGAGGCGTTGGGGCGTGGATCAGTAGGGGGAAGATCTTCGCGCGCACCCCAGAGTTTGAACCTTAAGGGTTTTGCCGGAACCCGATATCCGACAGTTCTTATTGCATTACTTTGTTTCTCCATGAACTTAAAACACTAGATGCATGCTGGATAGCGGTCGATGTGTGGAGTAATATTAGTAGATGCAGGCAGGAGTCGGTCTACTAATCTTGGGCGTGATGCCTATATAATGATCATTGCCTGGATATCATCATAATTATTTGAAGTTCTATCAATTGCCCAACAATAATTTGTTTACCCACCGTATGCTATTCTTATTGAGAGAAGCCACTAGTGAAATCTACGGCCCCTGGGTCTATTTTCTCATAATATATTTTTAGATCTATTTTGCTATTTCCCTTTTTATTTATTTGCAACTTTTATTTTTAGATCTATATTATCAAAAATCCAAAAATACCTCGCTGAATTTTATTTGCTTTTATTTGCATCTATCAATCTACTACAATTTTATCCCGTCAACTTGACAATTTCTAGCACCATTACCCGACAGGGATTAACAACCAATGTCGGGTTGCAAGTATTTGTTCTTTGTGTGTATGTACCGTTTACATAGTGTTGCATGGTTCTCCTACTGGTTCGATAACCTTGGCCTTATCACCGATGGAAATACCTACCGTTGTTGTGCAGCATCATCCCTTCCTCTTTGGGAAAATATCGATGTAGTTCAAGCCGCATCAAAAGGAATTTATGGCGCTGTTGCCGGGGAGATATCATCAACATCTACTAGGTTCTTAATCACAAATCTCATATCCTTGCAATTTACATTATTTGCCATTAGCCTCTCATTTTCCTCTCCCCCACGTCACAAAAATTTGCCGTTTTATTCGCCCTCTTTTTCATTCGCCGTTTTCTCGTCAGATCTATTTTTGAGTGCAATCTTCTTTCTTAGTCACGATGACTCAAGAGAACACTAAGTTGTATGATTTCTCCAATACCAATAACAATGATTTTATTAGCACTCTGGTTGCTCCTCCCGCCACTAGTGTGAAGTCTTGTGATATTAATGCCGCTTTGTTGAATCTTGTTATGAAAGATCAATTTTTCGGTACTCCTAGCACTGGTACTAGTCGGTGCTGTACAAATGGTTTTTAATCCCTTTCTGCGATGACATTTGGAACCATCGGCAAGTGAGTGTGGGAAAAGGGGGGGTCCGAGGGAGTCCTGGATTCGGGGGTCCTCAGGTGGCCGGCCCAGGAGTATGGGCCGGGTTGGATGGGCCGTACGAGATCAAGCTGAAGACTATCCTCCGTGTCCAGGTAGGACTTCTCCATACGTAAACGACAATATTAGAGTCTGGGTGTATCGTTTCCTTCCCCGATGAACCGACCTTGTACAAACCCTAGGCCCCTCCTGTGTGTATATAAACTGGAGGGATTAGTCTGTAGAGGCTATCCTCATTACCATCACCGGAATATTCATAGGCTAGACATCTAAGGTTTAGCCATTACGATCTCAAGGTAGATCAACTCTTGCAATCTCTATCATCTTCGAATATAATCAAGAAGGAGTAGGTTTTTAACTCCTTTAAGAGATCCTTAGACACACAGCCTGGGCCCCCCTACTCGAGATCTGCCTGTTTTGACACCGATAATGGTGCTTTCATTGAGAGCTCTGGCGTGCTGTCTACAAAAGCGATCTATGCACTACAAAAAAATAAACTTCCGTGATGATACGTGTTTGTCACAGTAGGTCGCGTTTTTTGTCATGCATGTACATCCATGACGATTTTATGTCAGAATCAAAATAGTCATACGTGTGCTGTCGTAGAAGTGTTCCATGACATTACCAAAATTATCATCACGGAAGTGTCCACTTCCATGACGATAAATCGCGCGTCACAGAAGTGCTTTTGTCAAGGGTGACCGACACGTGGCATCCACCGTAATAGAACACCGTTAAGCTATCGGGTCCGGTTTTGGATCTGATAACCCGTTAACAGCCCTGACCAATGGGGATTTTCCACGTGTAAAATCATCATTGGCTAGAGGAAACACGTGTTGGCTCACCGTTGGGACAGATGTCATCCACTCATTGGACACAAGGCGCCTATGATACGTCGACACGTGGCACGGCCCAACAGAGGCCCATTCATGTGAAAAGGCTGGCCCGTTTGACTTGGTCAAAAGGTGGCGGGCTGGCCCACGGAAAGCGTGTTAACGGCATGTCCGCATATAGCCCATTTACAGCCCGCTAACCCAGGGCCCATTATGACCTCTCTGAATTAGGCCCAGTAGCGTCATCTGGGCCGTCCAATATGATTCCAGCCCGTTTTAACTTCCAGCCCATGTGTGCCCCATGACTTCTTTCGGCCCATATGAGGCCCTTTGTAACTCTTGGCCCATTAACGGCCCGTGGTGAAACTGGCCCGGAATGAACAGTGTATCACTTTATACCCATTAATGGCCCGTTATCACATTAGGCCATTTCTGGCCCAAGTTATCTTTCGGCCTTCTCATGGCCAATTGATTCTTGGGCTCATTTAGAGCACTCGGTTACATCCGGCCCGTTACTGTCATTTTCTGCTTGTGGGCCAAATTTAGCCCGTCCTTACAGTCGGCCCGCTTGTGGACCGTTAATACGTTGGGCCGTTTTCATGTCAAAAAAACCCTTTGGGCTGTTTTCATAGAGTCATCAAATACGGCCTATTAACGGCCCGTTATGGTCCACGAATAGTACGACCCATGATTGGCGAAATTATGATACGCCCCGTAGAAGGCCCATGGATCCTACGGCCCGTATGAGGCCCGGATCGTACGACCCGTAGAAGGCCCATGGATCGTACGGCCCGTAGAAGGCCCATGGACCCTACGGCCCGTACAAGGGCCATGGATCTAAGGCCCGTATAGAAGGCCAATGGATCCTACGGCCCGTATAGAAGGCCAATGGATCCTACGGCCCGAAGAAGGCCCATGGATCATACGGCCCGCAGGAGGCCCATGGTTACAATAGTCCGTGTGTTGCCCTGATTATTTTGGCCTAGTTACCAAAAATAGGCTATTGTGGCCACTAGAAAAACACAGAAAAAGAACTGCAATGACTACAAGAAAACAACTAAACAAGACAATAAGGAAATAAATAAGCAAGCAATTAATGCTAGCTTATTACCGCTATTACACATATTACATCCACCGGGCATCAAAGTTCGCCACCAGTGCAAATATAGGGAAGAAGACAGCATATTACATACACTGGCCGTCAAAATTGGCCACCAGTGCAAATAAACGCGGCAGCAAAACAAGAGCATAACTGAAACAACTTCAGAAGAGCTCAAGAAACGTTATCCTAGGTATCCACCATGCTGGCAATAAGCTTAGCAAGCTTATTAGCTTTGTCCTGTTTGGCGCTAAAATCCTCCAACGGCTGTTGTTGCACTAGAAAGTATGCATCTGAATGCTCCAGGGACTTCCGCAGTCCTTCCGCTTCTTGTCGCAGCACAGCTGATCGATGTCTTTCAGCTTGTAGTTGAGACTCAAGAAACCGAACTGATTCAGACAGTGAGTTTGAATACCTTGTGCAAGCGGTAGTGGCCAGTTACTCAAACACTAAACCAAGAAAGGACTTTGGGGTTGTCTCGCTGTCTTCAAGATAGTCTTCCTTAGTTGTTTTATCAGCTTTGTTGGAGACCAACAAGAATGTGTCACTATCCTGAACCTTATCTGCATTACTTCCTTTATCATTGCTTAATAAGGCACTCTTCCCCAATATTCTGTCAGCATTCTAAAAGAAGAAACAAGCACACACATAAGTGTCACTATCCTGAACCTTATCTGCATTACTTCCTTTATCATTGCTTAATAAGGCACTCTTCCCCAATATTCTGTCAGCATTCTAAAAGAAGAAACAAGCACACACATAACAAGTTTAGCATGCACTAGTATATGAAACTCATTTCGGTGAACCAGTTCATTAGTAAGGTGGACAGGATTAAACTACCAAGTCTTCTATTGCCAAGTACTAGTACATAATGAAAGCATCAAACAAACATATCTATGTCCTATGGTCACTGCATTGTCTTGCCAAATCAAAATAGAGACACGGTTCAAATCATATCAGTTCAAGACAAAGCAGCAGTGAAAGAATACAAAGCGTGGGAAACTACACGGCACAACAAGATTTCAGATGGGTATCACGGGTCTACATGTACAACAACACTATTGGCTCTGTTGTGATGCTAGTAATGTGCATGATATGAAAGTCAACTGTATACACAATTAAAATTGAAATCAATAGAGCTATTGATAAGAGCAAACCTGTA
Organism: Triticum timopheevii; assembly: GCA_963921465.1. Taxonomy (NCBI): domain Eukaryota; kingdom Viridiplantae; phylum Streptophyta; class Magnoliopsida; order Poales; family Poaceae; genus Triticum; species Triticum timopheevii. The sequence goes on along the minus strand of OY997268.1, from coordinate 408,143,420 downwards.
AAAGAAACATGCTGAACATACCTGCTGTGCCATTGGAGATTTGATTGGTCTTTCAATTTAAAAATAAGTTTGTATGAGTAAATACAGTGATACAAGAGCAAAGCAATCATAGTTAAAAAAAGGCGCGCATAAGCGAGCGCTTAAGCGCGCCTAGGCTCTAGGCGTTGGCAAAACGCATTGCGCATAACTACACTTAATCTGTGCATAACTGCGCATAAGCATGCACTTTGGTCAGTAAAGCGCAAGGTAGTGGCAAAACGCACAATTAACGCCTAGCGCTTTTTTGAACTATGATAGCAATGGAATCTTAAATTAGAACAGTTGTTCTTCAGGTTTAGGCACTTGTTCTACATGAACAGAGTACAGTAAGATCAAGAATATAATACTTAAAAATAGAAAATGAGCTCATAGACCTTACCACATTCTTGATTTGGACCAGTACAGAACAAGGCGTTCCCAGTCATTGTCCAGTAAATGTGTCTCAGGAGAACGTAAGGGAATTTGATGAGTTTCTTTGCCGGTGAAGTACGTTTTCTTTAGGTAATTTTGATACTACCACTAAGCATTATTGAAGATAGCAGAGGTATTAGCACAGGTTACCTCATCCTGAGTTTCCAAATCGGTCCTTCTCTATAGAGAAAAATGGGAAATTTTTCTATATTATAACCATCATGGAGGTAGGATGTATGGGACAAAGCAAAGTAATTGCCATGAATAACATTACTTACACATAACTCCTAGACAAACACCTGCAACTGGCATTTTCCTTCATCTTCAGTATAATATTTCCAAGATGGGAAGATACGCACATATGATTTAACAACATCAAATGCGATAAATGCTAAACTACGACTAGCTAGTTGTGCTTCCTCCACAGGAATAGGCGTACTAGCTGGTGGAGTTGGGGTTCGCAGTGATAGTACTGGCACTTTGGGCACTGGAGCTGCCTTACTAACTGCTCTTGTTTGGGAGATCTGTGGTGGAGATGGTGTTGTGTCAACAAGAACTGGGTTACTATCGGCTGGGGTTGGGGTTAGATTGGGTGAAGCTGGTTCTCTGTCCATCGCAGTAGGGGTACAATCTGCGAGAGTTTGGGTTATGTGTGGTAGGGCTGGTTCTTGTGCATGTACAACCGGGGTGCTATCTCCACCAAGAGGTAGCACTATTTTATTTGAAGACCGTGTTTTTAATCTGCTAGATACTGGCGTCACCAGCTCCTATTCAAATGGCTGATAAACAGGAAACATAGTTGAATGTATAGACATTGTATGAGAGACAGATGCAATAGATAGTGTGGAAAAAAGATGGCATGAAATAGTTGACATGTATATTGTTTAACTAAAACGGATATCATGACATAATTTCACATATATGATGTCTATCTAAACTAGATAGCATAGCATAACATAATTCAAAGATATGATGAATAACTAAACAGGATCACATGACATAATTCACCGACATGTTATCTAAGTAATCAGGATCACATCATTTAATTCACATATGTGATTTATATGCTAAACAGAGGGCATTCAATATGATGTCTGAACTAAGAACATGGTGCTGAATATTGTGTATATGATGTCTAAACTATGCAATGCAAGACACCATATGCATGATATGAGCAGTATAACCATGTCAAGTTAGAGCATGACCTCGGTGGGGGAATAGGACTAGTCATCTATCTCTGAATCCATCTCTGAGGAGCTATCGGGACCCAACAAGAGATCTGCTTCGACAGGTATCACTGTCTGCTCTGAAGGCCTTGTTTTCTCTCCGGATTTTTCCATCTCCCACCCAAATGGCTGATTCACAGGAAGAGTAGTTTAATGTACAAACATTGTCGACAAATGGAAATGTAATGAAGAAAAGGATGGGCAAGATATCATTCAAATATATGTTGCCGGGTTAAACAGGATGACATTGCACATTTCACATATATTACGGCTGGCTAAAAGACATGAGACTGCATAATTCCCATATATGTTATAGAAACTAAACAGGTGGCATTACAGAACATGTCTAAACTAAGAAGATGACATATATGATGTCAAAAGTAGGCACTGCAAGGCAACATATGCATGATATGACTAACATCATCATGCCAAGATAGAGCAAACACCTTGGGGGGTAAATAGGAGTGGTCAGCGGAGTCTGAATCCTCCTCAGAACAGATATATTCCTCTAGATTACAATCTGGAGAGGGGTGGGGAGGGTTTGCCATTGAACCCACCATGGAGCGATGTCTGCATGACATTGTATTGCCGTGCAAAACTCTTCTCTTTTTCTCTACATGTTCAGCATGACTACAATATCTGACATGCATTAAAAAATATGGTGAGATTATGTAAGGAGAGCATGCAGAAATTTAGAGTGATGGTAACAACCAGTGGATGGATCCAAAAATAATGATAGTAGGCTGATGATTGCTTTACTTTAATAAAAAGACAGATGATGATTGATTTACTATTTGTTTCCCACCCAAGATGAACAACATAGGCATACCCTAGGTGAACCAGATATTAGACAGGCATACTATTCATTGTTGCCTCGATATGTGCCCCACAACTAATTTAGAACTCAAGTTTGAACATTAATTTGGACCTGACTTGGAGTCCAAGAGGTGAATAGGACGATAAAGTAGCAGGTAATTTTAAGCAATGCATAACATAAGCAAAAACAAAAGAGTGCGACCTCTCTTGTGGACCTGTGTACTCCTCAGGTTCATCTGCTGAGTCGATGATGGTGATGCTGTTGCGGTGGGTGCCAGCGGCAGGGAAGGAGATCTGAGGCGGCGAAAGACGGTCAGGATTCGTGATGTCTGGTTTGGTGGATGCTTCTGTCGACGGAGCAACTCAGGTGTGGTGGACGACGTCGCGGCAGGAGCAGGACAAACCACACAAAGTTCCCTTCGACACCTACCTGTAACTGAAGTAATTCTGTAAAGGCCCATTTGGCTTGCAAGATTCTAAAAACGCAGGGATAGGAAAAACACAGGAATAGGATAGGAATGCACATGGTAAACAGAGCATTTGTAAACACAGGATTTTTGTCAACTTGGGTGTTTGGTTTACAGGAATTGGAAGAGCAGAGGAATGCAAAGAAACATGGCCAAAATAAAGTGAAACCATATGAAAGCATGTACAGTTAGAATGTTATTCTACCACTAATGCACCTGGTCTTGTTTTCATGCATAGGATTTTGAAAAGTAGGTCCAGGTGGATGTTTTGCTTCATTCCTTTCAACAAAATGCATGAATAATTGAATAGTAGAGTGCCATTGGAAAATTCCATATTGCTATGTTTTTCCGTTGAACCAAAATAGCCCTAATGGATTGAGGTGAATGTATAGTAATAAGTGATGCAACAAGTGTACAACCTCTTTGCCGTAGCCGTGTAGACCTCAGCATCATTGGGTTGGTCATTGAAGCAGTTGAGACAGAGGTGGCTATCGGAGGTGTGGAGGAAGATCTGAGGAATCTGTAGACAGCGTCCAGGGCACTGCTCTTTTGTGATGGATCATTTTTTCGTTGGAGCAGCTCCAGTGAGCCGTAAGACGTCAAGGCTGAAGCAGCACAAGACAGACATCATCAATCTCAAGTGGGATTCTAATAGCATCTCCAATAGATGATGTAAAATAGATGTAAAATTTACATCACCAAAAAACACCTGACTACAACAAATGAGGTAAAAACTATTGACTCTGAACTTAACTGTCGAAACTGAAATTTACTATGGAATCTGAATGTTACTGTCGAAACTGAACGCAATGGTAGCAGAGAGGCACTTGACATGTAGTTTAGGTAGGGCCTGCAGTTCATCTTCAACCTGCAACCCCCTGAGCCGCCAGCCACCACCGGCCGAACCGCCAGCCCCAGCGCCGCCTCGCCACCCCGAAACAACTCCCCACCGCCACCCTTGCCAGCCCTCTAGGCCCCCCACCCTGAACCCTAGTGGGGTACCTCTCCTGGGAGCCCCAGTCCCTGCTGCGGGTGGTTCTTCCTTAACTACGGTGAGCCCCCACAACCCCTGAAAATCGACTGACCCAAAAGTCGATTAAGTCGATTGAAGTGTGGCTAAATCAGAGCAGAGCAGCAGCACGAGCATGGGGAGAGCAGCAGCAGCAGCTGGGTGAGCGAGCGATCGAGCGAGAGCTGGAGCAGCAGCAGCAGCAGCGCAAGCGACCGAGAGCCGGAGCAGCAGCAGCAGATCCGGCTGGTATGGCCACCGCCGCGGAAGGGGCCTCGAACTAGGGGAGAGTCGCCATGGAGATGTCACCCGTGGCGCCAGCTTCAAGGTAGCCGCTCCATGGGGGTGCGGGATGGAGCACCGTCGGCGCCGGGAGGTCGAGTTAAGGAGAAGGTGCGATGCGATGAGTGTACAACCTCTTTGGTGGCGCCGAGTAGGCCTCGGCTTCGTCCGAGGAGTCGGTGAGGGCGGTTCCGGTGGAGCAGGTTAAGGCGGCGCTGTGGGGATGGAGCAGCCACGATAGATGAGGCGATTGTCGGAGCAGCTCCTTGGAGGTGGAGGACGGGGCGGTTGAACCGGCGGGACGACAAGATGGACGACGGATCCTCATCGGGGGAGGTGGACGAGGGACGTCGAGCTGCTGCGGTGGACAACGTCGTCAAGGAAGAGGCTCCGGCTGGGCAGCGGTGAGGTGGCGGATGGAGGAGGGTGGGGTTTTGCGGCTGGAGCGGAGAGTTTATGGTGGCCTGGGATTTCGAATGGCGAAATGGGGGCGATGGGAGGGGGTGAACCATGACTTAGGGACGCACTTGTCCAAAATGTAGGGTGTGTTACAAAAGTACTCCCCACCGATTTGAACTATCGGCCCTTTCAGCTCAGGGTTAGAAGGGGGATTTTGCGTGTCGGGATTTGGCAGCTGGAGGGAGTTTTCGCGTGCGTTGTAATTTCGGGATAGCAAGGCGCGGCTTGTGAAGGCACCAGTTTTGGGAGCACGATATCTAAATTTTCGGGATACAACAAGACGCGGGTTGAATTTTAGGGACAAGCCTAACATGTAGTAATATTGTACTTGTACATACCAAATCAATTCGCACTTCCCTCAACCAAAAAGACAACAAAATAATAAAACTATTCAGACCACACAAAGAGATAGTCTTGCCCCGTTTTACTATACAAATACTATTCAAAGCTACTCCCTCCTTCCATCTATATAGGGCCTAATGCGTTTTTTGATGCTAACTTTGACCAAATATTAGAGCAATAATATAAGACATGCAACTTACACAAAGCACACCGTTAAATTCGTCTGTGAAAGGTTCTTTCAATAATATAATTTTCACATTGTGCATGTCATGTACTATTAATCTTGTCAATAGTCAAAGGCGGTCTTAAAAAACTCATTACGCCCTATATAGATGGAAGGAGGGAGTATGAATCCATGTTATGTCCAATTAAATTTTTTCGCTTGCTGTAAAATGCATGTAACCTACTCATACCAACATTTTAGTGCATTGCAAATGTCTATACTACCGCTGAAATTCGAACCAAATTTGAATTCGTTTCTCTATTTCAATAAGAATCTACAATGATGATTCTTGCCAACTTCAACCATCATTCGTGTATTACCTTAATAACACACCACATGATTACTATAGAGATAGATATGAACTATGTGTACTACGTGAACTCAAATTCTATTTTTTGAATACACTTGATGTTGATTCCAAATAATAGTACATTTGATGTACTAACTATATATTCGTAATCTAAACCATGTTCCATACGTACACCGTGTTTATCACACAAAGTATAGTGCCCCGCCCCCTACATTATGACAAGTATTTAGACTTGAGTTGCGAAAGCCACACATTAGCCCAAATTATAATCAATGTTCTACATTATGATATCGTCTTCAAGTATCCGTATCCACTTTTTTATAATGAATTATGATCTTTGTTCGTCCTTTACACCTTCACGATCCTCTTCTATTTGTAGCTGGCTAGTGCTAACTTTCTATCGTGCATGCACACGCCTGCCCCCTCTCACCCACCCTTAGCGTCCCCTCCATCACGCACGTTCATTATTTCTCTTTAAGTCGTCCACCCGCGGTGTGTTTAGGCCCCCGGCTCCTTCTTTCCGGCACACACCGGTCGATATACCTCTCTAGCCAAGTGTGCCTACAACAAACACATATATACTTCTCCTCTTCTCTTCTCACCGTCCATGCCCCCCTATGTCCAATACGGTTCCACGCAGGTGCACACTCCCGCCCCTCCTTATATTGATCTCATACTCGCACACTCCTCCCCCCTCGACATGGTAGGCCTCTCGCACCACCTCCTAGCTGCACCCCTCTTCCCCTATCTGTCTCTCCAGACCTTATTTGCTTCTAAAACATGCAGACGTGTATATGAACTGATCTCCCTACATATAGCCCGGTCGACTATAATTTGTTTTCCCCAAGCACCGATACACTTACCTCGCTAGTTATGTATCTCCCTTTCTCGGACACACGACGGTTGATCTTCCTATGTAGTTACATATGCTTACCACAACCATATCGTCTCCCCTCATGATCCTTGCATACCTCCCGACCCGTCTCTCACACCCACGTGCATAGACAGACAGACATCCTCTGCCCTCTCTTATTGATATTGCACTCATACCCTCCATTTGTCTAGCAGGCCTCTCCCACCATTTGTGAGACGCCACTCCACCACCAACCCTACGACGCTCTACCTTTGTCTTTCTCCCAACCTTATTCCTCTAGAACACATATCCATGGATGTCGATCGATCTCCCTCAATACATAGCTAGTTCTCTCTCCTTACCCACACGTATACTAGTCGATCGGTCTCTGCCCCCCCCCCACACACACACCAATAGTCGAACGTTCTAGGTAGGTATCCATGCCACGGAGAAAAACTACACCTTTGCCCTCTCAAATTCCAGTAGGCCAGCCGCCCTGTATCTTTGACGTGGGCAAACACAAATTCGATGGCACTCTTTATCAATCGCGCAGCCACACTTCATCCCTGTTTTCAATTCTATCGATATCTCACGTCCATGACTCCGTTTCACACACATTGCATATGTTACATTTTTCTGTTTGAGATATCATCAACACATTGCCTCTGTTTTGCACAAACCATCTCTCTCACACCCACCCACGTACGTACCTGCACCTAAAGAAGAAGTGCACGTAGGACGCATGTACTCACGTCTCGTTCCCGGCCACACCCGCGCGGTTACACGGTGGAGTTCGTTTCTGTACGAAAAGGTAGCCCACGTGATAATTTGACGCGTGTAGCGGTTGTTTACTCGAATGAGGGTCGGGTACCACACCTAGACGGAACAGAATATAAAACGATTGCCGTGGGGAAAATGGAAAAATGGGTTTGTCTCTCGTCACACCATCTCACACAAGGCGGCCGTGGCCTCTCTCTCTCTCAGCGTTGGTCAGTGATCCGGCTGCATCCCGTCCACCGGCAGAAAGGGAGGATGTGCATCGTCTCTTTGTTCGACGAGGTTGAGGCAGCACGTCCCGATCTGCGGTACCCGCCATTCTCTCTGACCAAGCTCCGGCGCGGTAGGGCCTTCGCCACTTGCTCGTTGCCGCAGTATGGGCAGATCCCGGCCGCCGGCGCCCTCCTAGTAACATCCTGACGACCCTTAGGTACAGCTTCCTCCGTCCTTGCTCCACTGCCCATCTTCCCACGTTGTTGCATGTGGATCTTCTTTAGTTGTTTGCTTAAATCGTATCTCAGTCGGTGTACTTTCCATCTTGCAATCTCGTCCTCAAACCATTTTTGATAAACCACCATGTGCTATCTTTCCCTTATTACATGGAATATGCTTCTTTTTTGTCGGCGTATGCGTCTTCAACTCGTGTTATTGGGCAGTAATTGTTTCCTTTCGACGTCCTTTTGCAAATAGGGCTATCTATTTTCACCTTGTTGCTGTTGCGACCTTTTGGTGAACTACACAAATCACTTTTTTCTTAAGAGTGTTTTGTGCAGTTCCGCCAAAATGTCACACGGGCAACGTTTTTACATTTCTATGGGACTGCAGAAAGGGAGATTGGTTTTGCTATCCTCCTCATCCAACTCCGTGCCTAATCTTCTCCAATAAGAAGTTAGTCCTAAAGAGAGATCGTAGAGGTGATCGGCTTCTATTTATGTGTGTTATGTTTCATCATCTAGTTCCACTATTATTGCAATCACACTGACTGGATATCTTCACAAACAGGGATGGTCCGCTCAATTTTAGTGGAGCTACACAAAATGATCAGATTGTGGTGTCCTCCATACACCTCTTTTTTGGCTACAGAGCTGGGTGAAACTAGCTGCCAAGCAATGAACACTATGCCAAGGAAATGGAGCCATGCCTATGAACAACATCGATCAATTATAGTTTTTTCTTTATTTGTACACCTTCTCACAACTTTGTCTTCAGTTGTGATGTGAATATTGGCGCTGATCTGCGAACCATTGAGATGCATTAGCCATGGTAGCCATGGTAGTTTCATTTGTATTTGATGGAATGTTGTAACGAGATAATCTCGAGGCAAGACACATGAATCCTAAGTTAAAACCTTTTTTTCCTGCGGGAACCAAAGTTGAAACCTTCATAGCATCACAGTACAATTTCATTAATATTATGCGTAGATATAAACAAATCCTGAAGGATTGATAGCAATGCCAGAAACAATTCAACTTGGTTTCGCCGACATGTTGGACACGCTTCATCCGGCTCCACCTGCCATGCAACAATATTGAGTGCGCAACACAACTTTAGGGAAAGATTCACCCCGGTCATAGCGCCGCAGTAGTAATGACTAGTGAGCAGTCAAATCACAGAGCCCCACCTTCGCCACAGTAAGTTGCTCGGAAGAAGCAACCATCATTTCTCTGTTCCTTGAATCCGCTGGTACTCACATATTCCCATAGTAATAAATTGCTCGGGAGAATCAACCATCACTATATCCGCTCACGTGTGATGACCACAGGAGCTATCCATTCAGATTGTATTTAAAAAAATAAAGGTAGATAACTAATGCGGCAAACTTAAAAAAAACTAATGCGGCACCTCGGGCCAACGCGGCCAGATCGCATTTTGCATGAGAAATTACACACCATGTTTCGTTGACATGTGGTCCCGTTCCAACATATCAGTGAGACGATGGTGAGTCCTTTTCTACTAGTATTTCTGAACGGACGTGTAGTCCAGGGCGCCTCTTCGTGTACCATGGCAAACTGGCAACCGTCCACCGACTCTTCGCCTTTCCCTCTCGATTTGGAACTGCTGTCGCATGCTCTTCCTATCCCTCCTCCATTTGCCTTCACCCTTCCTTCTGCCATTGTTCGATCGTCTTCTCCATGGAGGGAACAAGCCGGAAACGACCCCGTTATTCTTGCCCCGATCTGAAAGATGACATGGTGGAGGAACTCATTGATCGGTGCAACGTCATCACCTCGGCTAGCATGGCAGGTTCGTTCAAGACCATTCTCGACTCAACTAATAACATCATTACAAGGAACCCAAGAGTCAAGGAGCGGTTTGATCTCCCCTATCTTCTTTGCCGTGACCCTGATGACTGGCGCGGGGACGACAGAGGCCTCTCCTTGTGCAAGTTGATGCCGCTTGATAATGATACGCATGATGTTAAGATGCCATCAATTGAGGGTAAAGCTTGGGAAGGCACAAATGGAGATTGGGTTGTTTATATTGGGTCCAACTACGAGTGGGAACTTGTGAATGTGTACACTCGTCACCGGGTTCCACTTCCAAAAATCTCAGCAGACTGCCCAGAGGTTGAGCACACCGGTATTGTACGCACGTTCAAATATGATCATGGTGACTGTCTTCTATGGAAGATAGCAATTTGTCGAGTTCCCAACCACTCTTGGAATTACAAGAACTATGAAGTTGTTGCTATCTTTGACAAGCTTGTTGCCGTCCTTCATGGTTCGACTAGATGGATATTGCTCAAAAATCAGTTTATGTACACGGATGAGTACTATGATGCAATTCAATACGAGGGACTTGTGTTTGCTTCCACCACTCATGGCACTGTTTTTGCATGGGATCCTCGTAGTTTCGGTATGTTTGTCTTGCACCGTAATTATAATTGTTTCATCCACATGCATGCGGGTTAGCAATTTTCCCTTTACTAATTAACCTTCTTCTTGTGTTTCCAAGGTACTATGAACATTCCACCACCTATACTTGAAAAGTTTTATAACCAAGGGGGAGATGACGATGGTGATGATCACGAGCATGAGGACGAGCAGCGCCCATATACTCAGTGGCGCCTGGCAACTAATTCTGATGGATCACCTCTTCTTGTGTGTATACATCCCACTGATGATGTTACTACTAAGGAGGCCGGTGTAGTCTCCCATGGTCGCACTCTCCGGACCTATTCAACCACCCGTTGCATGGTATTCCGGATGTATACTAGTGTGCTAGTGCCAACACCTTCTCCCTGGTACAGAATTGATAGTCTTGGAGAAAACTCGCTATTCCTTGGACAAAACTATCCGACGATGGTGAAAGGTGATCCAACAGTTGTTGACACAACGTTACTAGTACCATTTATGAGAAGCAACTGTATCTATACCTCAGACATTTTGGTGGTTCCCTACCCTGGTACTGATATAGTAGGCCGCTTCATCCTGGATGATCAGTCCTGCGTTGGTCTCAAGATTGACAATGGATGGCCCGTCCCAGAGAATCACTTGTGGTTCAAAGCAAGCATTTCCAACACCGAGGATTGGTTGAGTTGAAGTTCATTTCATTGCTTGTTATTTGTTGTGTGATGAAAACTTTAGTATTTATAATGTATCCTCGTTGTCGATGTGGGTTGATGACCTGTTGTATGTAATAAAATGATATGCCTATGATAAACTTACTAAATTTATGAATGGCTTTCGAGTCGCTTCTCTGAGTGAGTGGTGCGATGATACAAAAAATACTTTCCGAATACATAATTGTACGTGCATTGCAACAGCTTATCGGATGAGTCCAATCAACAATAGTAGTACACTATTTTTACTAGCTTCACATGCTTCGCGCGTCGGGCGGGAGTTTTTATTGTAGCCATATGTTAATGTGTTCGCTGTACGTAACCAGCACCTTGAATCCTCGATACTACTAGTAGGAGTACTATATAAGTAGTAGGAGTAGTAGGGTGGCATGGGCCAGAACAAGCATTCACATCCAGGAGTACGACACATGCCACCACCACGACATCCATCTGATACCATATTTCTTGGAGTCCGTGCTAGAGCAATCTTTTCAACCTTGTTGTTTCTCTAACTTCAGCCATCGCGCAGCGGGCGAGGTGGGGGTTTGCCGATAGTCGGTTTCCTCAACTGCGGTCCCACTTGTAAGGCCAACTCCAATGCACGACCCCAAACGGACCTCTGTTTTGCACGAACACCAACGATAATTTTGAATAGAAAAGCAAGACCAAACAAAACAAGAACCACAAGAATACATTTTAGAAGATATCCAACTTCCATAACTGCTCCTATAAGTTGGATTAGTGCCTTCTCGATGCATTCATTATTGATCTGCGGAGGCTCGATCTTGCGTGCTTCTTTCTTCTTCGAGTGTAAAGAAGTTGACGTTGCTTCCTTGCATCTAGTCTCATGTCTAGCCTCTATTCTAGTAGGAGTATCAACAAGTGCACTAGTCTCATCTCTAGCCTCTATGCTAGCTAAAAGTGCTAGAACATCTACTACTAAATTGCGCTCTATTAATATATTGATGTACTCTTCTTCCCAATACCAAAACTTGCATCCATTCTACACAATAATTTTTGTATGTTAGCACAACTAGCCTAATCCGAGAGCACAACCGAAGATTTGGTCGGGTTCTTCCTCCTTTTGCCCACACGTGGGACATCCAGCATCCAGGTCATGCCATGCAATAAAATAGAGTGGTAGTTGAAGCCACGTGATGTGCATCTTGGGTTAAACTGTAAATAGAATCTTACTACTCCTGAGTAACTCCAGAAGCGGCCACCAAAGATCTTTATTGGATTTGTTTTTCATCACCAGCACTTCGAGGTGAAAGATGTGCAGGTTCAGTGGGTCCTCTTGCGTTTTCACTGACATGTGGGACCGCATGTGAGCAAACAGATGATGGTCTCCATGCGTCCGCTGGCTGGCTGAGAAGAGAGATAGAGGAGGGCTGAGCACGGACTCCAAGAAATTTGTTCTACGTAACCAGCACCTCGATATTCGCATGTGGTTGTTTCTAGAATAAAAAAGGAGGTACCCCTACTTATGTTACTCCAACTACGCCTAGCCTAAGCTTAGTAGGTGACCTTGCGCTTGGCTCTTCGCCTCTTCCCGAAGTCGATGGTTCTACAGTAGTACTTCTGGCAATCTGACACCAAATGAACTGTTGCACGTCCACCGCTTCTAAGCAAAAGTTTCTCCTCGTGCTGCGAGCCACCGCGCATGCGTCGGCGAGGGAGAAGGCGTAATCAATCTTCTCGTCGTTCTGCGAGTTGACGGGACACATCAAAGTTATTTAGTATGTACTCTCTCTCCAAAAAAGGGCTGACCATGTCATTGCTACCATCCCGTGCTCCGTCGTTGAGTACGTGCACTATTCATGTGCTATCGAGGAGAAAAAAATATTGCGTAGGTGCCATCGAAGTGCATGACTCACTTACGCACTGCTTATCTGATTATCTCCATTTTCTTGCATGACACGTGCACCTTGATGCTAGATGTCTCGCATGTTGGGAAAAGGATGAACAAAGCTCACGTAAAAGAAAAGAGTTGAAGAGCATAGATTCCCGACGACCGAGAAGGAGCAAGGAACCTCGCGGTGGAGCGTCTGCAAGGAACCTTGCGCGTTTTCCCTTGTTTTTGCCGCCTTCCCACCTATAAACAAATAAAAGAACATGAACTCTTCGCTAACCACTAGAAACGGTACATCAGGATGCTAAGTTGAAGATGTTTTATACTCCCTCCGTTCCCAAATATAAGTCTTTTTAGAGATTTCAATAAGGGACTACATACGAAACAAAATGAGTGAATATACACTCTAAAATATGTCTACATACATCTGTATGTTGTATTCTATTTGAAATCGCTTGAAAGACTTATATTTTGGAATGGAGGGAGTAGTTTATATTGATAACCACGCAACAAGCCACACATGTACAGGACGCATGCAGCCACGCATGTACACAAGCCAACGCACTAACTCCATCCGATCCAACTCATGCACATACGCGCACAGCATGGAGCACACAAAGCACGTACACAACACATGCATGCACACACGCTCGACCGTAGAATGCATGTGACTAACACATGCATGCGCACACACTCGGCTGCATGGAGGTGTGCGCCATCTGCGGCGACGTCCAGTTCGTCATGCTACGGCGAAGCTTGCATGCAATGGCGCCTACGCATCTCTTGCAGCACCTTTTTGCCGTTGTTGCTCAACGACTAGTCGGAGACGAAGACAACCGCAGCCTCGGCCTTAGAGCTAGCACCGATGGAAAAACACGCACGCTGCACGCACACGAGCACGTACGGAGTGCCCACGACGTGGTGTGTCCCCAGTCGCCTCTACTCCTTCTGCGCACGTTGTCTATCAAGGCGGCTGCATGCAAATGATGATGTGGGTGAGATCTTCTAGGACTCAGATGATGATGAGGAAAATTATGAGACACAAGGTGACGTACACCATCAAGGTCCACGGTCAAGGGGGTGCTAGTAAGTGGTTAGATGTGCCTAGATGAGGTGCTAAGTGCATTAAATGGCTTAGTAACTCAAGTCTTCAATGCATAGGGGCTTAGTTTATTGGTGCCACATCATATTTTATGCCTACGTGGCAGACTTAGCAGCTATACATGGTGGAGCACTGGGAGAGGCCAAGGCTGGTCATAGTGGGGAGTAACTTATACTGTAACATATTACTATGTTACTCTAAACATCTCTATAAACCGGAAAGGAGGGAGTAGTAACATAGACTAGTGTCATATGCAGAGTATGGGAGCACATGATATTTCCCCGTCCGGACTGATCCCAAGTTGGCTTCTCACCTTCTTGACCCAACAAAAACCCCTCCCCCCTCCCGCGTGTGCTTCCCTCCCGGCGCCAGCTGAGCCCGCCACTCCGCATTGATGGTAAGTCAAGGCGACGCGACCTCTCATTGCTTCCGCCGTTGAAGCGGCGCGCCGATCGAGGGCACCGCCTGCTGCACGCCCGGCATTTCAGACTACACAGTGGAGAGTAACTTTAGATCAAGTACTACAATTAGATGACATAAGCAGGCTATAAGGATTTAAATATAGTATTTGTGTTTAGTTGAAGGAGAGAGAAGAGAAGCGGATTGTAAACGTGTAGCCGGTTGTACTCCAACATACTTTGTGAGACAAAAGGTGGGGCCATTATTAATGATATAGTATTTATACTAAAGGGACTAACGAACGCCTTAATTACTCCGTTTTTTTGAGACAAACCTTGGTGGGGATATTATTGACTTGGACGTGGGGTTTGGGGGCCAAAGGCCTACTATTATACTGGCACAACCGACCTGACATGCTCTACCCTAGCCGCCGCTGTATCATATGGTTCCGCACTGTTCCAGATCTTAGCGCCGCCATGCAATTCTTCTCCAGCCCTCCTTCCGGCGTGCACCGTGAGAAGGGACAGCAGTCCTCCAAACCCCGCCTTTCGTGATCCTTTACGGGAGAGGGGTGATCAGGTTTTTGGGGAGCACACTCCTGTGACTGCTGCCAGCGATGACTTCCTCAACGACAACCTTCTTCCCCGACCTTGGTAACCTCTTCATCAACGACATGAGTGACAACATCAACCACATTGGTTCTGCTCCAATTGTACAGTATGTGATTCTGTCCTCCTGGTTAGTCCGCATCATTACTTTGATGTTTGCGATTGTCATCATGATCTATTTACTACTGATTCGGATTAAATCTCATAGTAAATTGCTCATATATTCAACAATCCAATCCAAAAACCTGATTATAGGCAAATTACTCCGAGTGGTTTTGCTACGCTTTTGAAGCCGCCTACTTTTAATGGGGTGCAATATAAAAGGTGGCGCACAAGAGCAGTATATTGGTCTCAGATCATGTACTGCTATGACGCCACTAAGGGTAAGCCTGAGGGCGATCTTAATCCTACACAGCAGGAAGCTTTTTAGAACATGGATACCCTCTTCAATGCCGCCCTGCTGAGTGTTCTTGACGATTCCATTGTGGACTCATATATGTCATTTGACAGCGGCAAAGACATTTGGGCTGCGCTCGAGGCCACGTTTGGGCCCTCGGGTACTGGTAACGAGTTGTACGTCATGGATCAATTCTGTGACTACAAGATGACTAATGAGCGCTCTGTTGTTTAGCAGACTCATGAGATACAGTCACTCTCTAAGGAACTTGAGTACTTTAAGTGTGTGTTGCTGGATAAATTTCTTGCTAGGACCATCATTGCCAAGCTTCCACCTTCGTGGAATGATTTTGCTACTTCTCTGAAAAACAAGAGACATGAGTTTTCTGTTTTGGATCTCATTAGCACTCTTGATTTTGAGGAGAAGGCGAGAGCAAAAGACACACGTGCTCGGGTCGCTGAGGGAGCTTCTAGTGCCCACATGGTACACGAGAAGAACTTCCAGCCCAACCAGCCCCAAAACAACAAGAACAAATCTCAAGGAAAAGGCAAGTTTGATGCAAAGAACAAGCGTCACATTCTACCAACTTCAAGAAGAATTCTCATAACGGGAAGGGATACAAACCTCAATTTTGGTAGCACTGAACAAAATTTATATGGCTGCATCTACCAGCTGTCAGCTAACCTCATGGTGCTCCAGGTATTCCTACATTCGTAACTACGTACAATGACCACCGCAAGATGAAATTAGCTTATTCGTACGCTGACTTGCTGAATGCAGTGCGGAACGATCCTGTCATGTGTGGAGGAGCAAACAAGTAGTGCAACCGATTTTCTTTATTTCCACACCTTCTCACAGCTTTGTATTGGTTATAGTATGGTGAATCATTGAGATGCATAGACATGCTGAACTTTTGTTCTTCTGAATGTTAGTATGCATACCGTATCTTCTGAAGCTTAGTTTAATGTGAGTGTCTGCACCAGTACCGCATCCTCTAATTTGGTGGATGCACACAGAGAAAATAAATCTCCTTAATTTACTCCATAACCACCCTATTAAATAGGCCTAGTAACAAACCGCACGCATGCAGTGGCCGGCGGGCACATGCATCCTGCATGCATGGCCAGTCAGCCAAGTCCATGAAGAAAAAATTATATGAGACCAGGTCTCATGGTTAGTAGGTGAGACCCACCCTGATGGATGACACGTGGCATTCACAAATCACAAAGCATCAAATCATATGCGCCAGCTCCAATGCAGCAATGCAAAAGAAGAGAGCGGTTCTTGGGAAAAAGAAAGTAGTTAGTGCAGCGGGCCTTATAAACACGAACAGCTCGCTCTCCCGCTTCCGTCTCCCCCCCTCCAATTCCCCCCGCTCCCCAATCTTCCTCACTCGTCTAGAAAACCCCCGCTCACCTTTTTCCTCACTCGTACAGAACGTGCTCCTCTTCTTCCACTCCTATAGAAATCCCCAGCCCTCCTTCTTCCCCACTTGCACTGCCACTAGGCTCGTCTCCGGCTACTCCGCTCAAACCCGTGAGCTCTGCGCGACGCCCACAATGAAAAGGGAGTCGGCTGGCCCCAACGCCAAGAAGATGAGGCTCCCGCCAGCGGCGACGCCGGTTGTAGATCACGCACCCAGTAGCGCGGGGAGAAGCAGCGAGCCCCCCCTCCCCCCACCCGGATCTGAGGAACCGGTAGAATTTCCGGTGGACCGCATCAGCGATCTCCCGGACATCATCCTTGAGGAGACCATCTCGCTTCTCCCCACCAAGGATTGCTGCCGCACACAAGTCCTCTCAACTCAGTGGCGCCCTCTATGGCGCACCATGCCCCTCAATCTCGACTGTCGTCGGATATCTGTCCTTCCTGAATTTGATCTCCTCAGAGCCATTATCTCTTCTCACCAGCAGGGCCCCGTTCAATGCCTCTGCATCCTGACACACTACCTGCTGTCCATACCCGGCAAGGTGGACACTCGGCTGACATTCCCTGAATTCGGAAAACTCCAGCAGTTTGAATTGTACCATTACCACAAAAGTTTCATACCACGAACACACCAAGAATTCGTGCCCACACCACCGTTGTCCATCTCGCGGTTTTCCTCCTCTCTCCACACGGCCACCTTCGCCCGGTGCCATCTACCAGACGATCTGGTACAAATGCTTCGACTCCCACTGCTAAAAAAACTTTCGCTTGTGGTGGTTTATCTGTCGGAGGCCTCACTGCACAGCATCATCCACTCCAATTGCCCTGCCCTGGAGCGCTTGCTGATTGTTTTAGGAATAGAAATCGGTATCAGTTGTCTCCAAATAAAGTCGCCTCACCTTAAAAGCATTGGAATTTGTTTTAAAGGACATCAGCTCATCATCGAAGATGCCCCTTCACTTGAAAGGTTGCTCCTTGATAATTCTTATACACCTTCACAAATAACTGTCATCTCTGCACCCAAACTGGAGACCTTGGGTGTAATTCGTGACCGTTTAATAATCACAAGGAGTTGGTGTTTGGCTCCTCACTTTTTCAGGTACCATGTATTATCATCTACACATTTGTAATCTTATGCTGCATTTTTCATTTGTGCGCATAAGTTTTATATCATCTTGGAGTACACTTTGGGTACTAATATTATGTTATATGCTCAATGAAGAGTTTGTCCATTGATAGCCTATCAATGTTGCTGGATTCTGTCAAGATCATATATATCAGAATGTAGAGTTTTGATCTGGACATAATTATTGGCTTGTTGCGATGCTTTCGATCTCTGGAGAATTTATACATAGAGGTGATGATTTCATGCACATTGAAAGCCCGTAAATATTGTACTAGAATTAACTGTTCAGCTGTCATTCTTTCGACATACTCTTTTTTCAGACCTTAACTGTTTTCAATCTTCATGTCTACTTAGGCAGAACCACATGGAGAAAAACATATAACCAATCGGTGGCATAATAAGCATAAGGATTTTCTCTGTTCTCATGACATTCGTTTGAGGACAATAACGATGGAACGATATGTATCCAACCAGGCAAACATAAGCTTTGTCACATTCTTCCTGTTGAATGCGAGGTTACTATTGTCCATGAGGCTTAATTTTTACCGCAAGAGATTTCTCACGGACGGACATGTTGAACAGCAAAAAAAGAAGTTTCAGGTGGACAAATGGGCTTCTAAACGTGCTCGGCTTCTATTTACAACAAGTTGTAGTCATCCTGAAATAATTTTTTTTGCACAGGATGTTGATTTTATGGATCAGACCGATCCATTTGTTTGTGATTGCAAAAAAGAGTGGTCGGGTTAGATGTTACTGTCATGTTCAATCTGGGTTTTGTCTAAAAATTTGATGAACAATTAATCCATGGGCTTTTTGTACCATTTGTATGTTTGAGATGCATGTTGTTGCCCTTGTACTCCCCTCCACCTGCCACTACACTGCCGCATCTTCCACGACTGCTATTCGTTCCCGTCCGAGGCCTCGTCGTCGTTCTCTGTCTTGGTTCGCTCGTTGTGCCCACCGCCATCTGGCGTTGTCAACATGGTCAGCAACCAAGAGGGATCAGGAGATGACTGTACGTGGAGAGGCTGACAGTAGGGACCCACCAAACCAGAGGTTGAAGAAGCACTACGGCCATTGGATGGACATCGTACGGTCACTGGAGCTAGAATCATTCATATTGACTAAGTTGACAAAGCCCTCCATCCCCGTCAACTTAATAGGCCTACAAGTCAGCCTCCCACGAAGGTGAGTCCCAGCTAGTAGGGGGAGTATTCTTTTTTTGTGCGTAATAAGGAGGCACTTCCGGTCGGTCCAAGCTGACAACGGGGGGAACGTTTTTTCCGTGAAATACAGAGGCCCTTCCAGTGGGTCCCAGCTATCAGGAGGAATCATTATTTTGTGCGTAATAAGGAGGCATTTCCCTGTGTGGGCCTCTACTGTCAGCCTCTTTCGATGGATATTGTTTGTTGACCATGTTGACCTCACCGCGCCGAGAGCACAAACGCGGTGGATGAGGATGAGGCCCAGGAAGAGAACCACGCGGAGCCGGCAAAGCCACCGCAGTGGATGCCCATGCTGAGGGGAGTACAAGCGCTGACTAGTCGGCTGCGGGGTGAGGCTGACGTCGCCGGAAAATAACAGGATGTATGGGTTGTTAGAGGGATGGCCTGGCGGCAGCACAGCCAACCATGGGAGGAGGGAGCAGGCAGTCCCGCTGGCGCTGGTTTGGGCGGCTGGAGCAGGAAGATCAAAGATTGAAGAAGCACGAAGGCCGTTGGATGGACATCCAACAGTCACTGCTGTGTGTTGACTAAGTTGACAAAGCCTTGTGTACGCGTCAAAAAAAATTAGGATGGCGTCATCGCCAACCTAGTAGGCCCATACAGCCCATTAGGCATTATTTTCAATACTTTACAGCCCATTTGCTAATTCTTAAGGATATTTGAAGCCCATATTCTTTTTATTAGCATTACAGACCATATATTCTGGGCACTACTAAAAAAATTCAACGAAATTTTTTGCCTATTTCAGTGGGGTCTGAACTCTTTTAATCACGAAATTTCGAGTCACGTTAAAAATATTTTCAAAAAATTATATCAAAATAAAATTCAAAAAACAATTCTTCGCAAAAAAATGAATGAAATTTAGAATCTTAACTAGCAAGATGCCCGTTCGTTGCATGGAACATGAAGATGCATTTGTATGAGTAGTTTATCTTGTGGGAGAAAAGATGATATTTTAATGTAATTGCCAGTTGGCTTTGGTTTTTATAAGTGTAGAGAGTAGAGAAATCCTGAAAAAAATGATATTTTAATGCAATTGCCGGTTGGCTTTGGTTTAAAAATTTATAGCCCTTTTCTTACAACTTATAGCCCATTTTCTGGGGAAGCCCATTTCTTACTACTTACATCCCTCCTCGTCTTGAAAGATTTGCAGCCCAGCAGGGCTAAGAAAAGCAAGTAGGCCTCGGTTTTGGTATTCTCCAAAAAAAAGAACTGGGCTAGCCAATTTCAGAAAGAAAAAATATATCAACTGGGCTCGTCATGTGCTTAATAAAAGCATAAGCGTGGGCTAGACGGGCCACAGCCCTCGCACATCGTGCAGTGGAGCTCCGTCTCTAAAACTAAAAAACAACTCTGTCTAAAAAAACTAAAAAAACAACTGGGCGAGCTGTTGGGTCCCTGGTGTTATCCGCTCGTTCTGTAATTTTCTCGTTTATTGACTACATTGACAATGGCGTGGGACCTAGTTGTCAAACAATTAGGAGGAAGTATTTTTTGGCTTGTAATAATGAGGCACCTGCTTGCGAAATGCAATGACCTCTTCGTGCTCTAGCCGCCCAAAGCTGCACTGGTCGTGCCGCATGCTCCTGCCTCCCGTGGCTGGCTGTGATGTCGTAGAGGCCTCACGCCCCCTACTACTCCCACCGCTGGCCAAGCCATCCCTCTACTCACCCACACCCCCTGTTATTCTGCAGCGATGGCAGCCTCACACCGCAGCCGAACTAGTGGACCCTCGCACTCCTCTTTGCATGTGCATCCACTGCTACGTCTTCCCTGGCTCCGCGTCGTCCCCTTCCTAGGCCTCGTCGTCGTGCACTGCTGTGGTGCTCTCGGCGCGGCGTGGTCAACGACCGACTTCCATCGGAAGAGTACTGTACGTGGAGAGGCTGACAGCTGGGTCCGTGGCGGCCGCAAGGAAGTGCCTCCTTATTACGTGCAAAATAATTATTCCTCCACCTGACAGCAGGGACCCACCAGACGGGCCACCATATTTCATGAAAAAAATGTTTCCCCCCTGACTGCTGGGACCCACCAGCTACACCTTCGCACGCAAGGAAGTGCGTCCGGGCAAAAAAAAGATTCACCCCCCTGACTGCTGGGACCCACCAGCTACATCTTCGCATGCAAGGAAGTTCCTGACAGTCGGGACCCATCTGGTCGAAGTGTACATAGCGTTGTCATTCTGGTCGCGAACGTGTACGTACATACTGGTGGATGTAGAGGCGCGCACGTGTCATAGTGGAGGCGCGCACGTAGCATGTACACGTACATACAATGGCCAGTGTGCAAGAAAGAAAATACGGCCACGTACGTACATACGGGTGGGGTCTCGAACGCCTACTCGCGCATACGTATGGCTAGGGCTCGTGTACATGGTTGGGTCGGAACGGAGAAACAGCATCACCGTCGTGTTCATGGGGAGCCAACCGGCTGGGTTAGAACGGAATGCATTGTCGTGTTCATCGGGAGGGCTTGGACGGAACAGCTGATGGAAACGAGGCCTGGCGTACCGCAGAATGGAGGAAAGGGCCTTGTGTTCGACCGGCCACGTTCGAAACGGGATCCTGTTCATCGGGAGGGGTCTGGCGTACCGCAAAACGGAGGAAATGGACCTCCTACGGTCGAAATAGGGTCCTGTTGATCGAGAGGGGTGTGGCATACCGCAAAACAGACAAAATGGACTTGTGTTGGAGCGCTACGGTCGAAACGGGGGTCTTGTTCATTTGGAGGGGTGTGGCGTACCGCAAAACGGGACTCCACGGGATACTGTTCTTCTCCACTGTCGACCTCCTCCAGCCTCCACGGGCTACTGTTCATCCACCATCGACCTCCTCTAGCCTCCACATGCGACTGTTCATCCACGGGCTCCTGTTCATCTAGCCTCCACCGCACGCTACACCACCGGCTACTGTTCAACCTCCCCTCCACGGGCTATTGTTCATCCACCCCTCCACGGGCTACTGTTCATCCACCCCTCCACGGGGCTACTTTTCATCCACCCCTCCACCGTCTACTGTTCATCCAGCAATCCACGGGGTCATCCTGTTCATCCAGCCCTCCACGATGTCCTGTTCATCCAGCCCCAACTGGCTCGATTGATCGGGGTCCTGTTCATCCAGAGGAAACGCCACGGGGTCCTGTTCATCCACCCCCACCGCTCACTGTTCATCCAACCCCCCCCCCCCCCCCGCAACACTCACTGTTCATCCAGAGGCAGCATCGATCGGCTTCAGTTAGCAGCAGTAGTGAAGGAATTGCTCGATCGGGTTCAGCTAACAGCCATCGATCGATCGCTCGGGTTCAGTAATGCGTAGCCTGCATTGCAATCGCTCGGGTTCAGTTAGAGCCCAACGCCTCGCTCGGGTTCAGTTAGATCCAACGCCTCGCACACACGTGCGTACGTGTACGAGAGAAACACGCATCGCTCGGCCCCCGACCACCCACCGTAACCGGGAACTCCCCGAAATTTTCCTCGCCCTCGCTTCTACCATGGTTTTTTCTGTCATGGACAGCCCAAAGAATGTCATGCAGTTGCGTCTCTCGCCCGCCCAGGACGAAAAGCCCATTTTCTGTCATGATTTTTTGTCATAGAAGTAGGAGCCCACCACATCTATGATGATACCGGGTTTTGTCACAATTATCGTCATAGAAGTTTCATAAGTATGACAGAAAAAAATTCATTCGGCCCAAAATGTCACGGATGTGTCTTTTTTTGTAGTGATGGCTCGACTAGTCATCAATGACAACATCACTTCTGGAAGGAGCCTGACTTCTGGGTAGACCCTCCAGCTTGGCGGTTCCACTGTAGGAGTTTGTACGGCCATGAAGCAGACAACACCTCCTACGACTGCCGAACACCATCTTCGCATCGGCCTCAAGTACTCTGAAAAGATGGATCCGACAGACGTCTCATCCTTGAACGAGCTGCTAGATCGCATCGCTGCACTAGGGGTCTGAACACACTATGATCGGATGGGGCTCAAGCTTGACCAGAGGGAAATTTATCGCCCGCTAGTCACCCACCTCATAGCGGTCGTGGAGGAACAGGCCAAAGACACTTCCCTCCCTATGTTGAGGACCAAGTATGTTTGGGTCTCTGAATCCACCGAGCCGGATACCCTCCCTTCGGACGGGACTTCACGTCTCCTAGACTCTGGCTCGGATGTAGAATCACGGGAGCCCTTGGATCTCCCTGGACCCGAACCGGCCGTCTCGCAGAATCTTCAAGCTCCAAACACAGGTGTGGGGCCGGATTCAGATTTTAAACCACCCACCCACCATAATCAATATTTTCCAAGTAACTCAGGTCCCCCAGATATATACGACCTAATGTATGTGCGGCAGCAACCTCAAGAAATGGCCCACCACTTTTGGGCCAAATTCCTACTTGTTAAAAACAAGATCAAAGATTGCCCAGACAATGACGTAGTTTCGGTCTTTCATCATAATTGCACCGACGAGGGAATATTGAATGCCCTCGACCGTCATCACATACAGAGCTTCACTGAACTATTGCATGAAGTACAAAAGTATTGTGCGATGGAAAGCACATGGAGGGCCCAGTAAACTCGATTGGAGCCCGCTGCCTTTAAGCAGTGTGCGGCCCGGACTAAACGGATACACCCTGGCGGGTCACCCGACCACTAGTTGATGGGCAGGAAAAATAAAACCTTCACGGGACATAGGTCCGTTCTGGACGTACTCCTTGACAAGCCCTGTCCGATACATGCCACTCCGCGCACAGACCCAACCCATAGCCTTTGAGCATGTTGGGTACTCCGATAAGTAGCAAAAAGTGGAGAGGCCATCCTCACCACCACTCTAGAGACATACTCTCCGGAGAGGGACGACTTTAACGTCCTCACGGTCTTCGAGACCTTTTCTTCGAATAACCGTGTCACATCCCTAGCTTCTGGCAATGCACTAGGCTAGCTTCATATGTGCACCATGTTTAAATTTTTGACTAAACTTGAAATGGTGATGTTCAAACCCTAGCACCAAATGAAATCCAACTAGGATCACAATGAAATATTTTCAATGAACCCAAAATGCCATTTGGAAATGTTCATCATTTCTGATAAAGGTGAAAACCTCTGCCAAAAATGATGCAAATATTTTTAGGCCATTTTGGATATTTGAATTAATTCATAATATTTTAATTGGGGCATTTAATTGCTATAAATATTATTAAATGCTTCAACAATTCTGGAAATAGCTAATGGCCTTTGAGATAATTCAGTTATTGCCCATAATTAATTTCAGGATTTATAGAAAT
Source organism: Triticum timopheevii (assembly GCA_963921465.1). Taxonomy (NCBI): domain Eukaryota; kingdom Viridiplantae; phylum Streptophyta; class Magnoliopsida; order Poales; family Poaceae; genus Triticum; species Triticum timopheevii. Next base: position 408,119,231 of record OY997268.1, on the reverse strand, counting down.
GATTTGGTGTTTTTACTAAATCAAAAACAAATTGCAAAAATAGAAAACAGAAACCAAAACAGAAAATAGAGAGAGAGAGAGAAACCCACCTGGCGCTTACCTGAAGCCCACTGACCTGGTAGCCCAGCAGAATCGGCCCAGCCCACCAGGGGTGCCTTGGTCTTCTTCCACCGCTGCCAGTAGGCAGAGGCGTGTCGAGGCGTGCGCGCCCGAGCTCCACCTCCTGCTTCCACTTGGGGCCCCAATCCTTCCCTCATTGTCGATCTGGACCCCTCTCTCCTCTCCCTCATTCGCTGCTCTCCCTCCCCTCCTCTGTTTCTCTTACGCGCAGCCGCTGAGCGGAGCCGTCCCCGCCGACGAGCACCGCTGAGGCCACAGCCACTGCCTCCCCTCGCCGATGCTCTCAGAGGCTCCACCGCAACCTCTTCTCCCTCCTTGCCGAGATACACGAGCCGGGACGGCCCCAAGACGACGCCTGTGGCCTTCTTCCCCGACCACGGTCGCCGGATGCCGCCGTACGATTCACCGTCTCCGCTGCCTCCTCGAGCACACCGAGCTGCTCTACGACCTCGCTGTGAGCCTCTGGATCGAACCCCTCTCTCCCCACGCTCTTTTGCTCCTTGTAGATCGTGGTTCCACCGGAGCCGACAGTAGGCCGCCGCCGCTCTTGTCGCCATCGCCACCAGAGATAGCAAAGCTCGTGCCCGAGCACGGCTACGTGCTCAGCAGCTCCGCAGCAAGCTAACGCCGCCACCAGCTCGTCCTCCCGTGCACCATAGTGCTACGCCGCTCGAACCCGAGCTCCGGCAGCCGCCGCGGGCTCCAGTCCAGGGAGCTCCCGCCACCCCAAGCCCTCCCGCGTGCCTCTCCTGGATGCGCGCGAGCAAGGGCAACCCTCTGGTGCCCTTGGCTTAGCCCAACACCGCCAGTAGCGCCATTCCGGCGAGCTCCCGCCTCGGTTTTGGTCGTCGCCGGCCGAACTCCGGCGAAGTCAACGTGTCACTTATTTAGCGCTAATGACCCTGCTAATTAGCCCCTCTCTCGCTGACATATGGGCCCCATGCCCTTAACTAACCACGGCTTAAACTCCTGTTAGTTTAGGTTAATCACAGTGGCCCCACGCGTCGGCGTTGACCTCACTGATGTGGGTGTTGACTGGGCCCACACGTCAGCGGCCCTAACAAGCACCGTGACAGTGACCAGTAGGCCCCACTGGTCAGGTTTGACCTGGACGGCGGCTGTTGACTTGTTGAGGTCAGCACGACCTAATGCTGATGCAATAATACATTTTCTAGATTTTTTATTATTCAGGAAATTCATAAAATGCCCAAAACTTCTAAAATTCATAGAAATTTAACCATAACTCAGAATGAAATAATTTATATATGAAAAATGATCATAAAAATCCAATCTATCCATCTGTACTGGTTTCATGCATGATAAAGCAACTTAACCTTGCTGTTTAGTGCAAAACATGACAAGGCACTATTTGAATTCATAGTTTGAGTTTGGAATTGAACCTTTGGTTCAAAATGACTCAAACCACTCTCTTGTAGTTGCATTAGCTCAAACACACTCATTTTTCCATGTCATGATCATGCATCATATTGTGCATTGCATTGATTGTGTTCTTCCTTGTTTGCCGGTATTTTGTCCCCTCTCTGTAGACGATATTTCGATGATGAATTCGATGACACCGATGAAGAGCTATTACTATCTTGAGAAGTGCCAGGAAAGCAAAACCCCCTTGTTCATTCCGATACAAAACTCACTCTCTTGCTCTGCTCTCTTTTACTGCATTAGGACAACAACGATTCAACAGTTACCTGCTGTGGTAGTTGAACCCCTTATCCTCTGCATAACCTGTCATTGCCACAGTAAATAGATAAAACCCACTAGCATGAGTAGGAGTTGTTTGAGCCCTGATGTGCCTACTCATCCATGCTTGTTTGTCATGCCTGCTATTGCTTAGAGCCGAGTCTGGTCTGATTCATCAGGGATGAATTCGAAGGTTGTGAACATGTCCAACTGTGTGTGAGCTAAGTGTGTGAACTTGATGTGGTAAAGGTAGCGGTGAGAGGCCATGTAGGAGTACATTGTGGGTTGTCTCATTTAAGCCGTCCTCGGGAACTGAGTTATGTGTCTGTGATCCATGAAACAGCTGCTACCATGCGTTGGGCCCTGAAATATGACCCCGCTCGACTCCTTAACCACCCCCGTCCTCTGTCCAGGAGTTGCAAGTAGTTTCTGGTGTTTGTAGTATGCTTGAGGCCGTGCGCAGCGCTAACCCGAAGGGTGGGCTGTGATGCGGTAGGCACGTGGCACGGTGTACTAGCCACCCGTTTGGTGTCTCGGGAACCCTGCACACATCATTCGGGGCTGTATGTGGAAACTTCAGCCAGACTCCCTACGGATGGAACCTGAATAGGCGATAAACCTGGACTAGAGACTTGAGTGTTTAGGTAGGTCATGGTCTACACCCACGTCGGCTTTCGCTTGAAGTATGCCGAGCACATGTCATGTGCAGACGCTAAGTGGTGGAAACATGTGTGAAGAAGTACACCCCTGCAGGGTTATAAATAATCTATTCGAATAGCCGCGTCCGCGGTAAAGGACCTCTGGGTTGCCTATACAGTTCATAGACAAGTGAAAGTGGATACTCTAAAATGCACAAGATAAGCGTGAGTGCTATGGATGGCGTTCTCGTAGGGAGATGGGAGCAGATCCATAGTGGTGTATTGATATGGTGAATATGTGGACTCGTGTGCGCCACCTCAAAAGAGTTACATGGCAGTCGTAGTTCAGGATAGCCACTGAGTCAAAGCTGGCCTGCTGCAGTTAAACTCCACCACCCCCTTTGTTGATACTGATGCATATGTAGATAGTTCTGATGTAAGTCTTGCTGGGTACATTTGTACTCATGTTTGCCTATTTTATGTTTTTGCAGAGAAACTTCAGTCTCGCTAGTAGTTCCGCATGGACTTTGATGTTTAGCTTGTTACCTCAGCTACGATCTTGTGCCCTTGGCAGGATCTGGTAGATAGTCCAGCTTCTCAGCCTTTTTCATTTGTAGATGTCTGTACTCAGACATGTTAAGCTTCCGCATGTGTTTTGACTTGTATGCTCTGAATGTTGGGTCATGCGACCCATGTTTGTAATATCTTGCTCCCCGGAGCCTATTGAATAAAATGCTTGAGTTGTAGAGTCATGTTGTGATGCCATGTTGTATTTGCACATATCGAGCATATTGTGTGTATGTTATTGAAATGCTTGGTATGTGTGGGATCTGACTATCTAGTTGTTTATCCTTGGTAGCCTCACTTACCGGAAAATGTCTCCTAGTGCTTCCACTGAGCCTTGGTAGCTTGCTACTGCTCCGGAACACTTAGGCTGGCTGGCATGTGTCCTTCCTCGTTCCTTTGTCTGTCCCTTCGGGGAAATGTCACGGGGTGTCTACCGGAGTCCTGTTAGCCTGATACAGCCCGGATTACCGGAGTCCTGCTAGCCCAGCTGCTACAACATAGATTCACTCGCTGATGACCGACACGTTCGTTGCTGGGTCATGTATACCTGTCCCTGTAAGTTAGTGCCACTTTGGGTTCACGACTAGCCATGTCAGCCCGGGTTCTTTGTCATATGGATGCTAGCGATGCTATCATATACGTGAGCCAAAAGGCGCAAACGGTCCCGGGCCTGGTAAGGCGACACCCGTGGGAATACCGTGCGTGAGGCCACAAAGTGATATGAGGTGTTACATGCTAGATTGGTGTGGCATAGGATCCAGGTCCTGACAAATCGTCGCAAACGGGCACTCCGCGACCTCGCCGAAGTCCACCAAGTTACCGCACTAAGCCCATGGAACGACACGGCAATAACCTTTATGGCCAAATACGAACCAAAGGCTCAGTCAGTCCGAGCACCCGCTGCCCTAGTACTAAACCCCATTATGGATGGTTTTCGGCTTACGAAAGTGCTCATGGGCGGCGGCAGTGGGCTTAACCTTATCTATGAAGACACGCTCGACAAAATGCAGATGGATAGATCACGCATTGAGCAAAGCAATACCACCTTTCAAGGCATTATCCCTAGTTGAGAAGCACGATCCTCTGGGAGAATTAAACTGGATGTGGTATTCGGCACGCCCGAAAACTACAGATCCGAATAGTTGCTCTTTCATGTGGTCCCCTTCAATAGTGGGTACCACACTATCCTGGGATGGGACGCCTTCTCACGCTACCAATCCATACCCCATTATGGGTATATGAAGCTTAAAATGCCCGGACCCAACGGAATCATCACAATTTCGAGCGACCCGGACAAAGCCCTTCGTGCTGAAAACAAAACCGCATCCCAAGCCCTCGAGGCACTATCCGAAGCCCTGGCGCGAAAGAATTAACTACCCTATGGTCCACTGTGGATAGGGACGATGTGATTCTCGATAAGAGATCTAAATCCACCTCTTTCAAGCCAGCTGAGGAAATAGTTAAATTTCAAGTGCACCCGACGGACCCTAACAAGACAGCATCTATCGGAGCACAGCTGGATCCGGTAGTGGACGCTGCTCTACGCATATTCTTGCGAGAAAATTGGGATATTTTCGCCTGGTACCCTTAAGACATGCCCGGCATCCCACGCAGACTGGCCAAACACAGTCTCAATATAATCAAGGGATTCAAACCCGTGAAGCAGACAGTGCGGCGATTCTCCAAACCCAAGCGTCAAGCCATGGGAGAAGAGCTAGCCAAGTTGCTAGAGGCCGGGTTTATTAGGGAAATTAAACATCCAGATTGGTTAGCTAACTTGGTCATGGTACCAAAGAAGGACAAATCCTGGTGGATGTGCATTGATTTCAAAGACCTCAACAAGGCTTGCCATAAAGACCCCTTCCCATTGCCTCACATCGACCAAATCATTGACACAACTGCAGGACACGATTCTTTGTGTTTCATTGACGCCTATTCCGGATACCATCAGATTAAGATGAAGGAATCGGACCAGGCTGCAACCGCGTTCATCACCCGTTACGGTCCTTTCTGCTTCAACACCATGCCCTTCGGGCTAAAAAATGCTAGGGCTACCTACCAGCGTATGATTCCAACTTGCTTGGAAAAACAAATCGGCAAAATAGTCAAAGCATACGTGAACGACGTGGTCATCAAGACGAAGCGTGTCAAAACACTGGTGGATGATCTTCGCCTCACCTTCGACAACCTCCGAACATACGACATATGTCTTAATCCAGAAAGATGTGTCTTTGGAGTATCGGCCAGAAAACTAATAGGGTTTATTGTTTCCCATCGAGGGATTGAAGCAAACCCAGCCAAAATCCAAGCTCTGTCAAAATTGGCTATACCAACAAACCTAAAGCAAGTCCAAAAACTAGCAGGGTGCATTCGGCCTTAAGTCGTTTTATCTCCAAGTTGAGAGAAAAAGTAATACCACTCCACAAGCTATTACGACGCACTGATAACTTTGAATGGACAAATGGTGCAACAGCCGGATTGGAAGAAATCAAGGTCCTACTTGCAAGCAACCCAATCCTAGCTGCCCCAGGTGTTGGCGAGCCTATTTTATTATACATTTCGGCAACTAACCAAGTAGTTAGTGCCATACTCGTCATCAAACGAGGGGAAGAGGGACATAAATTCCCCACCCAAAAACCAGTCTATTATTTATCGGAGGTCCTCACACCTTGTAAAATTCCCCGCCCCACTACCAGAAGATAGCCTACACGGTCTTCATGGCATCCCATAAATTGTGACACTATTTTCAAGAGTGTTCGATCACAGTGGCATCCGAAGGACCACTTAACGACATTATCAATAACAGGGACGCCACTAGCCATATAGCTAAATGGGACATCAAGCTTTTACCGTTCGAAATAATATACAAACCACGCTGTGCTATTAAATCCCAGGGTGTTGGCTGATTTTGTCGCTGAGTGGACGGAAGCCGAACTCCCTAAAGAATATAGTTCATACTCCGATTGGATTATGTACTTCGATGGCTCCAAAATGCTGGCCAGACCGGGGGCTGGCGTCATTCTAACATCTCCTACGGGGGATACAGTCCGCTATGTATTACAAATTATGTATACGGACTCCAATAATGCAGCCGAATATGAGGCGCTCCTACATGGTCTTCACATGGTTGTCTCCATGGATATACAACGCCTGGAGGTGCACGATGATTCAAATCTCAAAATATCCCAGGTTAATGGAGAATTCGACGCAAAGGACCCAAAAATGGTGGCATATCAAAACGCCATATTAAAAATATCAGCTCGGTTTGAGGGACTTGAGTTTCATCATGTCACTCGAGACGGTAATCAGGCAGCCAATATCCTTGCTCGCATGGGCACTAAGCGCGACCCTTAGCCACCTAACACTTTTGTGGAAAGGCTCTTCAAGCCATCTGTAGTATGGCATGGTGAGAGCAGAGAAGATAATGTAGACCTGGTTGAGGGAGTCCTGGATTAAGGGGTCCTTGGACAGCCGGACTATATACTTTGACCGGACTGTTGGACTATGAAGATACAAGATTGAAGACTTCGTCCCTTGTCTGGATGGGACTCTCCTTTGCGTGGAAGGCAAGCTTGGCAATTCAGATATGTAGATCTCCTTCTCTGTAACCGACTCTATGTACCCTAGCCCCCTCCGGTGTCTATATAAACCAAAGGGTTTAGTCCGTAGGACAACGACAATCATAATCATAGGCTAGCTTCTAGGGTTTAGCCTCTACGATCTCGTGGTAGATCAACTCTTGTAATACTCATATCATCAAGATCAATCAAGCAGGAAGTAGGGTATTACCTCCATCGAGAGGGCCCAAACCTGGGTAAAACATCATGTCCCCTGCCTCCTGTTACCATTAGCCTTAGACGCACAGCTCGGGACCCCCTATCTAAGATCCGCCGGTTTTGACACTAACATTGGTGCTTTCATTAAGAGTTCCACTGTGCCGTCGCGATAGGGCTTGATGGCTCGCCTTGTTGTCAAGAACAACGCACCTCTGGAGGATCCCTAGCTGTAGGCCAAACTCTCCGGCTGGGCGGTTTCATCATGGCCGCCCGTTCGGCCGCCACGCCGACGATGACTTCTCGGGTCATCAAGAACAACCTCCATGTCAGCTCGGAATTCACCGAGCAGATGGATCCAATGGAGCTCTCCTCCCTGAACGAGCTCTTGGATCGCATCACCGCCCTGGGAGTCGCTATGGACTATGATTAGATCGGGTTTAAACCCTACCAAAGGGAAATTAACTCTCCGCCGGTCACCTATCATATAGCGGTAGTGGAGGAACAAAACAACGATTCTTCCTCTATTTTGAGGACGAACTATGTTCGGATTCCCGAGCTCTCCGAGATGGATACCCGTCCAAGGGAGGACATGGCCCAGGCTCCGAACATAGAATCGGGCAACGGGCCCCAAATATTGGGCAACATTCTGGAGCCCGAGCTGCCAAGCTCACGAGCTCCTTTGCCCCTGGGTCTCAGATTGGGTCAGGATGTGGACTTAAGTCTACCCACCCACCCAGACACAAGTGATCTTTCCCACATTAGACAAGAGCCCCAAGAGACAGTACACCACTTCTGGGCCAGATTCCTCCTTGTAATGAGCAAGGTTAAGGACTGTCACGAGGAAGATGCAATCTCATTCTTTTGCAAAAATTGCATGGACAAGGCCATAAGTCGCTGTGACATAGCACACTTTGCCGACTTGGCGGCCATAGTATAGAAATACTGTGCGATGGAAAGTGCTTGGAAAACCCAAACAAAATTCTGGGATCCCCCGGCCCTAACTAAACCCCTCGTCCGAACCAAAAGGTTGCGCTCTCGCAAGTCACCCAATCCAATTACAAAGAAGCCAAAGCCCTCTACACGGCATGGAACCGTACTAGAGGGATGGCTCAACAGGCCATACAAAATTCACAGCACACCGGGCATCATACCAACACACAGCCTTAGAGCATGTTGGATACTCCGGCAGGTGGCCAAGAGCGGCGAGGACCTTCTCATAAACAATACTGCAGAGCATATCCCGCAGAAAATAACAATACAGTACTGATAGTCTTCGAGACTTTTGCCTCAAACAATAGGAGCAAGCGAGTGCTCCACAGCCTTGCCGAAGTCTGCCGTGTCGCAGCAGTAAACCCGTGGAATGATATGGCCATAACCTTGAATGCCAGCGACGAACCTCAATTCCGAACAGCCCGAGCACCAACCGCTTTGGTCCTTAGTCCAATTGTGGATGGCTTCCGGCTTACTAAAGTGATCATGGACAGCGGCAGCGGATTAAACCTCATCTACAAGGAAACTCTTAACAAAATGGAAATAGATAAGAGCCGCATTGAGCAAAGCAGCACGACCTTCAGAGGAATCATCCCTAGTCGGGAGGCACGATGTGCGGGAAAAATCACATTGGATGTGGTATTCTGCACTCCGGAGAATTATAGGTCTGAAGAAATCACATTCCAAGTGGCCCCGTTTAGTAGTGGATACCACGTCCTTTTAGGGCGGGATGCATTCACAAGCTTCCAAGCTATACCCCATTACGGGTACATGAAGTTCAAGATGCCGGGGCCCAATGGAATCATCACTCTAGCCAGTGATCCGGACATAGCACTCCGCGCCAAAAATAAAACCGCCGCACTAGCCCTGGAGGCATTATCCGAAGCCCTCGTGGCCAAAGAGTTAACTGCGCTGCGCTCCGCAGTGGACAGGGACGACCTGATACTCGACAAACGACCCAAGTCCACCTCTTTTAAACCAGTAGACGAAATAGTGTCCACCCAACGGACCCTACAAAAACAACATCAATTGGGGCACAGCTGAACCCCACAATAGACGCCGCACTACGAGAGTTCTTGCGCGAGAATTCGGACATCTTCGCCTGGCATCCCTCGGATATGCCAGGTATCCCACGTAGGTTGGCCGAGCATAGCCTAAACATACTAAAGGGATGCAAGCCGGTCAAGTAGACTCTTCGGTGCTTTTCATAACCCAAGCGACAAGCCATGGGAGAAGAGCTAGCCAAGCTACTCGAGGCCGGATTCATCAGAGAAATTAAACATCCGGACTGGCTAGCAAACCTGGTGATGGTACCAAAGAAGGACAAATCCTGGCGCCTATGCGTCGATTTCAAGGACCTCAATAAGGCTTACCCCAAGGATCCCTTCTCCCCCGCATCGATATAATCATCGACGCCACCGCAGGACACGACTCATTGTGTTTCCTCGACGCATACTCTGGATACCATCAAATCAAGATGTGGAGTCCAATCAAGCCGCAACGACATTTATCACTCCATACGGCCCTTTCTGTTTTAACACCATGCCTTTTGGGCTAAAAAACGCTGGTGCAACCTATCAACGCATGATTCAGACATGCCAGGAAACACAAATCGGCAAAATAGTGGAGGCTTATGTAGACGACGTGGTCATCAAAACCAGACACGTCGAATCATTAATAGACGACTTGAGGCTTACGTTCAACAATCTCCGAACATATGACATCAAGCTCAACCCAGAAAAATGTGTTTTCGGCGTACCAGCTGGAAAGCTCTTGGGATTTATTGTTTCCAATAGAGGAATCAAAGCAAACCCGGCTAAAATCTGAGCTCTGTCACAGTTGGCTACCCCAATAGACCTCAAGCAAATCCAGAAATTAACTAGATGTGTGGCCGCCCTAAGCCGCTTTATCTCCCGATTAGGAGAAAAGGCACTACCGCTTTATCGCCTTCTTCGACGCACCGAACACTTCGAGTGGACGGATGCGGCTACGGCTGGGCTGGAAGAAATAAAAGCCCTCTTGGCCACCAATCCAATCCTGGAAGCGCCACATATCGGCGAACCCATGCTACTATATATAGCTGCAACACACCAGGTTGTAAGCGCCGTGCTCGTCGTCGAACAAGAGACAGATGGACATAAATTCCCACTACAAAATCCGGTATACTACGTATCCACTATCCTCACTCCATACAAGTCACGGTACCCACATTATCAAAAGATAGCATACGCGGTCTTCATGGCATCCCAAAAACTACGACACTACTTTCAAGAGTGTTCAATCACGGTGGCCTCTGAAGTACCACTCAATGACATAATAAATAACCACGATGCCACGAGCCGGATTGCTAAATGGTCTATCGAGCTCCTCCCGTTTGACATAACATACAAACCACGGTGAGCCATTAAGTCGCAAGTACTGGCTGACTTCGTCGCCGAATGGACAGAAGCCGAACTCCCTAAAGAGTATGGTGCATACTCCAATTGGATCATGCACTTTGACGGCTCTAAGATGCTAGCTGGTCTAGGGGCTGGCGTCGTCCCGACGTCCCCCACCGGAGATACAGTCCAATACATACTCCAAATACTTTACACAGATTCCAACAATGCAGCCGAGTATGAGGCGTTGTTGCACGGTCTTCGGATGGCAGTCTCCATGGGCATTCAATGCCTAGAAGTACGTGCGGATTAAAATCTCGCAATATCTCAAATAAATGGAGACTTTGACGCCAGACCCGAAAATGGCAGCCTACTATCGGTGTTCTGGGAACGGGGGTCCCCAGGCTTGCCTGCCTGCGGCCTGCGGCGTGGCTCAAGGGAGGCCCAGCACAGCCCATCTTCATCAACGCAAGCTCAAGACCCTTGCGAGGGGCCGAGCCTCACGGGGTGGACGACAAGGAGCTTCCTCAGGCACGGCCTCGTCAGGCTGGCTCATGAGGAGGCGGAGAGTTCAAGGCAGGGTACCTCACGAGGTGCCCATGACGCGAGCCATGACGACCAAGGGCGCCAGTCGGGCGCCAGCCCGCGCAGTGTCCTCCCTTCCTCTTTGGTGCAAAGGGACCAAGTGCAGGCGAGAGTATCAAGCAAAGGCATCCATTTCGGTGCAACAAGACCAAGACAAGCCCAACGGCTGGAAGGGAGTCATCGTGGAGCCCAAGCCGGCGTCATCACCAGAGCCTTTGGCAGGCGAGGACCAACTTTATTCAGGATAAGTGTACCCGATGTTCCCCTTCAAAATGGCCAATTGTTGGCGCCCTTCCCGCTCAATATTTGGGAAGAGGCCCAGGGCCTTCGCCTATAAATAGGACTAGCCACCCCCAGGGCAGAGGCATCTGGATCCTCATCAAGAGACCAGTAGTAGAGCGACTGAACCCCTCCTAGCAGTTCATCGCACCCGCCAAGAACAGACCCTCGCGAGGCTGTTCTTCCTTGTACTGTTCCTCATCAGCCCAAGAGGCAATCCACCACACCACACACTAGAGTAGGGTATTACACCACAATGGTGGCCTAAACCAGTATAAATCTTGTGTCTCTTGTGCTGTTCTGTTTAGTAGTTTAGGTCCCAGCGATTCGGCGAGGTGCGAGACGGTAGAGGGTTGAATCTCCACGCGCACCCTAGTGTTCGAACCTCAAGGGTCTGCCGGAACCCGAAATCCGACATTTGGCGCGCCAGGTAGGGGTGCACCGGAATCTGCCTTCCGTCACCTCGTTCTTCCCCGACCACCGCAACCATGTCTGACGCTCGTCGGGCTCGCGCCGAGCGCCGAGCCGCCCTCGCCTCCCATGTCGCCCACACGGCGCCCGTCGGCAGGCGCCCTCGTCGTTCCCCGTCACCTGCCGTCAACGCTGCCACCGGCCCGGCGGGGAACGAGCAGCAAGCATCGTCCCAGCACCCGTCCATGAGGCGGGACGGCCGCACTGCCACGCCTTCGCTCACCCCCGCTGGTTCTTCGTCACGCGCGCCCCGCGCGGCCATGGAGGCCCGAGCTGCGCTCATCGCGGCAAACGAGCTCCTGCGCTACCGCCCCATCGATGACGTCTACGAAGAATGGCTCGACCGAGTCGCCGAGCTCGTCCGTGCTGCTGGAGGCGCCCCCGCACCGTCATTCTCGCTGCACCGCACCCCGCCCCGCGCGGACGATGAAGCTCCTGGGGTGCCTCAGCCGCCTCCTCCTCAAGAAGGCTCCCTTGCCCCAAGGCACGCGGCCCCTGGGCGGAACCCGCTCCGCCAGGTGCCAGCGCGGCAAGAGCAGAGCTGTCAAGAAGTCCCTCGCCCACGAGAAGCTGCCCGAGCGCTCCCCGCTCCAGCACGTCAAGACCCTGCGCTGCCTCCAGCCACGGCGCATGGAGACCCACAGGACCAAGCTCTCCGTCGTCCAAGGCCCCCCGCAGCCATGGCGGGCTGCCGCGCCTTCACCTTCGAGCTGCGCAGCATCGCGTGGCCCGCCAAGTTCAAGCCAGACCTGCCTCCTCGCTACGACAGCACAGCTGACCCTGCGGAGTTCCTCCAACTCTACGAGTTGGGCATCGAGGCTGCCAACAGGGACGGAAAGGTCATGGCGAACTGGTTTCCCATGGCGCTCAAGGACGAAGCCCGCACCTGGCTCCTGAATCTGGCCCCAGGAACGATCTCTTCCTGGGACGAGTTGCGCACCCGCTTCATCGCCAACTTCCAGGGTACTCGCGACCGGCCACCCGTCGTGAGCGACATGCGCCGAATCAAGCAGCAGCCAGGGGAAACCCTGCAGAAGTACATCCAGCGCTTCAACAACGCGCGCCTCAAGATCCCCAGGGTAACCGAGGAGGCCATCATCTCTGCCTTCTCCGACGGCGTGCATGACGTCAAGATGAAGGAGGAGCTGGCGATGCATGAAGATCTGTGCACCTCCTTGGAGCTGTTCAACTTGGCGAGCAAGTGCGCCAGGGCTAAGGAGGGGTGCCTCTCCCTCCTCGAGCTGCCTGCCGCGGACCCCGAAGAGAAGAAGCCCAAGGCCAAGGACGTGAAGCGCAAGGGGGCTGCTGTGCTCGCGGCCGAGCCAGACACCAAGCGAGGCAGAGATCAGCCCGAGTCCTCCAAGGGCAGTTGGTACTACGTGTACCACGACCTCCACACCCACAACACCAATGAATGCCAACAGCTCCGGGCCGTGTGCGAATGAAGGGTCGACAGACGCCCCGAGCGCAGCGACCGGGGCTACGGCCGAGGAGGAGGAAGGAATGCAGGACGCTGGGAAGACCGCGGCCCGCGCCAAGGGTGGCGCGACCAACCTCGCGAGGACCGCTGGCAAGACCCGCCTCGCGAGGGAGGCTGGAGGGATCAGCCTCGCGAGGATCGCTCGCAGGGGAACGCAGGCCTCCCTCCGCTGCCGCCGCAGCCAAGGAGAAATGAGGACCGTCATCAGGACGAGGGGGCTGGGGGCTTCTAGGAACCGCGTGCGATCGCCTGCATCCTGGGCGGAGCTCAAGCCCCAGCCTCTCAGCGCATCTTCAAGCAGTTCGCCCGCGAAGTGAATGCAGTCCTCCCCAAGCTCGAGGCCTCGCGCCGTCTCAGGTGGTCGGCGTGCGCCATCACGTTCAGCTCAGCGGATTAGCTCAAGTGCGCGGCCACAGCCGGAGTCCTCCCGATGCTTTGTTCCCCAATCATCAGCAACGTGCAAGTCACCAAGACCCTCATCAACGGCGGGGCAGGGCTCAACATCCTGTCTGTGGAAACATTCAACAATCTTCAAGTGCCTTACAGTCAGCTTCAGCCAACCAAGCCCTTCTCCAGAGTCACCTACAGCTCCACGGTCCCGATCGGGCAGGTCCGCCTTCCTGTCACCTTCGGCGCTCGCGACAACTACCGCACCGAACTCATCGACTTCGACGTCGCCCACATTCGCCTGCCATACAACGCCATCCTCGGGTACCCGGCGCTGGCCAAGTTCATGGCCGTAACCCACCACGGCTACAACGTCCTCAAGATTCCAGGAAGCGGCGGGGTCATCACGGTGCCTTGCGAAGAGAGAGACGCAGTGTGCTCCCTGGAGCGAGCCTTTCATGCCGCATCACTAGAAGACCCAGACCGCAGCAGCAGGAGGCCTTCCGAGGCCGCACCCAAGAAGAAGAAGACATCGACCGACCCGGCTCCTCAGGAGGCAGGCCCCCGCGCCTGGCCAGGAGGAGCCTCCTTCCATCGCATAGGGAAGCGCGCCCGTCGCCCTCCTCAGGCCGGGCTCGGGGGCTCTCCCCTGGAGAGCCGCCGACCTCGCCAAGGTCACGAGGAAGGTGCCTGGGCACCACGTGGAGGCATGCTTCGAAGCACGTTTCCCTCAAGAAGGAGAAAGGCAAGGAGGGCCAAACCCTCAGGAGTTCGTCAGCAAGGCCATTCAGGAGTTACAGGAGTCAAGGGTCATGAGAGGCAGCCGCCGCCTACCCGCTGTGGCCCCCCATCCAGGCGAGGATGGTGGGTTGCGCGTCTGCATCGATATACCAGGGCTCAACCGAGCCGCGTCTCAAGAGCGCCTCTGGCCCTCACGAGTGGGACGTTGCGAGGACCCGCCCCACAGCTACGTGCGCATGCCTTACGGCCTGCCAAACGCGGTTGCTGCGCACCAGCATCTCATGAGGGCCATCCTGGAGGTTCAAGAGGTCAGGCACGCCGCAGCCCTAGCGAAGATGGAGATGGCCCGCGAGGAGCCGCCAGCGCCTCCGGATCCTCCCGAGGCCCCTGGGCCTGGGGGCTCGTGAGGATCGGCTCCCACAGCCCACCGAGTCTGCTACACCAGCACCCCTTCGTCCCCAACATCATCAGGTGACATCTCTAAGTTCCGTTTCCGGCTGGGAGCGCCTTCAGGGCCGCATTATTCCCAGGCCGCGTGGGTCCGTCCCTGCGGCATGTATCCCTTTTATTTCATGTCCTTAGTTTATCCTACTGGGGGCGCCCCTCGGGCAGCATCATCCCCAAGCCGCTCGGGCATGTCCCAGCGGCATGTATCCTTCTTGCGTTTTTCTTAGGACTATGCTTTCGCTCCACCATGCTTGTTATTTGGTGCCTTTTTCTGGGTGACAGAATCTTGCACGTTAAAGGGGGGGTGCCTGAGCATCGCGACTCAGGGCTCCTACCGGCTCTCCGGCCCTCACCCTCTGGTCTTGTCCATGGCATCGCGACCTGGCTTGCCAGCGACGGCTGACACCAGCCCGAGAGCCGGGACCCAAGGACATAGAGTTTCGTCATCTAACCCAGCTTGTGCGTTAAAGGGGGGGTGCCTGAGCATCGCGACTCAGGGCTCCTACCGGCTCTCCGGCCCTCACCCTATGGTCTTGTCCATGGCATCGCAACCTGGCTTGCCAGCGACGGCTGAGACCAGCCCGAGAGCCGGGACCCAAGGACGTAGAGTTGCTACATCTAACCCATCTTGCGCGTTAAAGGGGGGTGCCTGAGCATCGCGACTCAGGGCTCCTACCGGTTCTCCGGCCCTCACCCTCTGGTCTTGTCCATGGCATCGCGACCTGGCTTGCCAGCGACGGCTGAGACCAGCCCGAGAACCGGGACCCCAAGACGTAGAGCACCGGCATCTGGCCAAACTTGCAGGAACACACTCAAAGATAAGGCCCAGAGCCAAGCGCAACCCGCCTTGAGGTAGGGCCCCATGAGTCCCGCGTTGGCTCACGGGTGCCCAAATACACCTCGTCCAGCCCTACCGTGCCAGCCACGTGTCAGGGTGGGGCTGTATATGCCCCGAGGGCTCCTCTCGGAGGGGAGCCCCCTCCCACGTACCAGTGGAAGCACCATGCTCTGCGCTGGCTGATGACACTGCCGAGGAGCGGCTATGCCCGTACGCATACGGAAGCGCTATGCTCCGCGCTGGTGATAAACAACTGAGGGTGGCCTCCGGGCCGCATCAACCTCAGGGAGCCCAGAGCTCAGTGTCTGGCCTTGTCGCAACGCCTCCCCTCGGGAGTACCGCGCGAAGGGGCTGGGCACGGGGGTTGCCCCTGGGTCCCGCCCAGACGCACCCCTCCTGGCCAGGCCTCCTCGGGCCTGGTTCGTCGCGCGCCCCTCCCCGAGCGGAGCCAAGGTACGAAGGCCGATTGAGCCTCAAGGGGGACTCCTGAGCATCACGACTCAGGAGCCTAACTGGTCACGTAGCCCCTCACCCCTTAGTTCCGAAAGGCTAACGGCGGTTGGGCTATGCGCGGGACCGGGCTCGGCAGATGTAGAACGGCAAATCCACCCACATCTCGCCTCCCTGCTTGCGGTTCGAGTGCCAAGGGGGACTCCTGAGCATCGCGACTCGGGAGCCTAACTTTTCACGTAGCCCCTCACTCCTTGGTCCCGTCCTGGTTTCCGGTCGGGGCCAATGGCGGCTGAGGTATGCGCGGGGCCGGGCTCTGCCGGCGTAGAATATAAGCAAGCAGGAAGGAATAATGCAAATTTCAGGGAATTCAAAAGCAAATATTACAGTCCATGCTATTATCACAGCATCAAACATAAGTTTTAACGCCTCTCCGAGGCATGGTACATGCGCAGGAATTAAAAACAGGACGGGAGCCACAACAGAGTCACTTGCCGGCGGGGGAGCCACGTGGAGCAGGTTCGCCTTGTGGAGCAGCAGGGCCAACAACGCTTCGCTTCGGCCTGGTACTGAAGGCCCGGAACTTCCCCAGCAGAGCCTCCGCGCGACCTTTCACGGCCTCAGCAGCGGCAGCGGCACACTCGCTGCTCACTGGCTCCAGCAGGCTGTCGAGGTCGATGTTGGGGTCGCGAAGATAGATGTGGGTGAAGACCCGCGTCAGCGCTGCAGAAGACAAGACGCGTGCCTCAGCCTCAGCCGTAGGGCCAAGGCCAAGGGTGACGTCGTTAAGGGCGCGAACCAGGAAAGGAAGCAGCTTGGCGGGGCCATCCTCCTCGCCGGCCAGCGGGCTCTCAAGGCCGCTCTCGTAAAGTGTCTTCAGCGAAATGCGAGCCTTCTCTTCCATATCCGCGAAGGCCACGTGATCCTCGGTGAGAACCCGGGCCTTGCCGTCCAGCTCAACCTTCCTCGCCTCCAGCTCTTGCTCCATCACGCCTAGGCGTCCACGGCGCCTCTTGAGCTTGGCCTCCATGTCCTTGACGGCCGTCTCGCGAACCTTCATGCTTCCTCCTGCTCTTGGCGGAGGCGGGCCTCCTCGGCAAGCTGGTTCTACAGGCCCTTCAGCTCGCTCTCCAGCGTCTCACAGCGACCTTGTATGGTAGCTGCCTCCCCCATGGCAGCATCGCGGGCAACCTTCGCCTCATGGACAGCCTACTTCTCCTCGTCACAAGACGTCAAGGCCTGGACCAGCGCAGCCCGTATCGAAGCATCGGAGCGAATCCAGCCAGAAGCCAGCTCCAAACGCCCAGCCATCAGATGGGGGTCGGCGCCCAGAAGATCCTGCCGCAGGCGGTCCAGTCCGGCAACGGTGCGATCCAGAACAATATTCGGAGAAGCAGCAGTCGGTGGAGTAGGAGGAGAAGACGGCTGTGTGACCACTGCGCCCTGAGGTGGAACCAGCGGCGCCACGGCGACAGTGGAGGCAGCGCCAAGCAAGGGCACCTCGGGAGTCGCCTGGGTCAAGGGGGCTGAGCTCGCCCCAGCGGGCTCCGCCTGGCCTCGCGAGGACGCCTGGGCAGGAGAGGCCTGTGCGTCACGATCACCTTCTTTCTCGGGCAGAGGCACTGCCACGGATGGGACCTCAGGAGCTCCCTTCAGCTTCTTTGCCGCGGGCGCCAGCCTGGCCGAAGGACATGGACATTAGATCTCGTCGACGGAGCAATAATCAAGACGGGAAGCAGGCACTTACAGGTCGTCGCTAGTGGACTCGAGCAGCCTCCGGCCGAACTTAAAGCCTGCAAGCCGGCTGCAAGGGTCGGCTTCAAGGGGCCCGGAGCAAGAGGCGCGTCTGCCGATCGCCCCGGGGCCGGGGCAGACCCGCAGGGGACCAGCCCAGTCCGGTCCTTCTTCGGGATCGGGGACAGGCTCCCGCCTCCCTGCTCATCCTCATCCTCATCGTCGTCACTCTGGGGGAGGCGGAGAGTGTGGGACCTGCACCGAAGGGGAGGAGCTCTTGACTCCGCCCCCGAATCAACCCCCTCTTCCGGCTCCCCTTCCTCCACCTTTTCGCTGGAGTCATCAGAGGACACGTCCACCAGGTCCTCTGGAGCCTCTACGGGCACGGGCCCGTCCCCGTTGAAGACAGGCATGGACCCACTACCTGCTCCCAATCCTCGCGAAGGAACAGGGGCGTGGGAGCACCCTCCAGCCTCGCCACGTCGGCCCCAACCAAGGACTGGAGGACCGCCACCAGATCCTCGTCGGCCAGGACCACGGGGCTCAAGTGAGGCCTCCACATCGGAAGCGAGTACTGACGAAGTGGATCCAATTGATGCTCCAGGAACTCCCTCAGTAGCGATGCACCGGTCAGCTTCGCCGCAGCCACGCTGGCCGGCCTCAGATCTGCGTCCATCTTCTCCAGCACCAGCTTCGCGCGGGGATCCAGAAGCTCCACTCGGGACCAGTCGTCGGAGTTCGCGGGGTGCTCCGTGGGCAGGATCAGCCGAGGATGGATGCGCCCAGCATCCACCAAGACCCACTTGCTCCTGAAGCCCTCAATCCTCTTCCCAGGGTTTGAAATGGCGATGGCTTCGCCGTATGCGATGAAGCTCACGCACGCGGAGGCGGAACCACGGGAGGTTCGGAGGGAGAAATAGTGGCGCAGCAAGGCCACCGAGGGCTTCACCCCAACATGCGCCTCACAATAGTAGGCGAAGATCGCCAGAAGAAGGACGGAGTTGGGATGGAGGTGCAGAGCTTGAATGTTGTAGTGACGGAGGACAGAGACCAAGAACTCGGAAAAGGGAGGCACTAGACCAGCAATGATGGCGCTCACGAAGAGCGGGTAGAAGGTGCTCCCCCGACCCTCAGAGACGGAAGAGCCAGCCTTGAACGCCTTCGTTCCGTCGACACCCTGTGCTTCCGCCATCCGGCGCACCAGGGCAAGGCTTGCCCCTCACACATTTGGCGGGTCCAAGGCAGGCAAGTACCAAGCTCCGGCCGGGGCTTGGCGAGGCGCCATGACTGGCTAGGGCACGCAGGTGGAGTAGATCTGAAGATTTTGGAAGCAGAGAGGAGAGGCGCAAGAAAGGGGATCTGAGCAGCAACTGGAGAAAGTAAAGGAGGCAAGGAAGACGCCGCTCTTTTATCAACTCGCGCAGTTGCAGAGGCTCACGCGTCCAATCAACCGCCACGCGGCGCCCAAGGCCGCAGGCTGTTAGGGCCCATGACGGTTCGCACTTGCCCTTTCGCCTCTCTGCTCAGCCAAGTTCGGGCGTGCCGTGGGCCCGGGGGCTACTGTTGGCGTTCTGGGAATGGGGGTCCCCAGACTTGGCTACCTGCGGCCTGCGGCGTGGCTCAAGGGAGGCCCAGCACAGCCCATCTTCATCAACGCAAGCTCAAGACCCTCGCGAGGGGCCGAGCCTCGCGGGGTGGACGACAAGGAGCTTCCTCAGGCACGGCCTCGTCAGGCTGGCTCATGAGGAGGCGGAGAGTTCAAGGCAGGGTACCTCGCGAGGTGCCCATGATGTGAGCCATGACGACCAAGGGCGCCAGTCGGGCGCCGGCCCGCGTAGTCTCCTCCCTTCCTCTTTGGTGCAAAGGGAGCAAGCGCAGGCGAGAGTATCAAGCAAAGGCATCCATTTCGGTGCAACAAGACCAAGACCAGCCCAACGGTAGGAAGGGAGTCACCGTGGAGCCCAAGCCGGCGTCATCACCAGAGCCTTTGGCAGGCGAGGACCAACTTTAGTCAGGATAAGTGTACCCGCTGTTCCCCTTCAAAATGGCCAATTGTTGGCGCCCTTCCCGCTCAATATTTGGGAAGAGGCCCAGGGCCTTTGCCTATAAATAGGACTAGCCACCCCCAGGGCAGAGGCATCTGGATCCTCATCAAGAAACCAGTAGTAGAGCGACTGAACCCCTCCTAGCAGTTCATCGCACCCGCCAAGAACAGACCCTCGCGAGGCTGTTCTTCCTTGTACTGTTCCTCATCAGCCCAAGACGCAATCCACCACACCACACACCGGAGTAGGGTATTACGCCACAATGGTGGCCTGAACCAGTATAAATCTTGTGTCTCTTGTGCTGTTCTGTTTAGTAGTTTAGGTCCCAGCGATTCGGCGAGGTGCGAGACGGTAGAGGGTTGAATCTCCGCGCGCACCCTAGTGTTCGAACCTCAAGGGTCTGCCGGAACCCGAAATCTGACACCTACCGCAATGTCGTTCTCAAAATGTCAGCTCAGTTCGAGGGGCTCAAATTCCACCATGTGGTTCGAGAAAACAATCAAGTGGCGAATATACTTGCCCGCATCAGCGCTAAACGTGACCCCGTCCCACCTAATATTTTTTTGGAAAGGCTGTTCAAGAAATCCGTGGCATGGGAAGGGGAGACCGGCAATACCAGTCCGGATCTGCATACAACCCCAGATCCTGAAAAATCTGACGTAAATCGAAGGCTCCACAACCGAAATCACACCTTCGGCCCACGTGATTATGGCGGTCATCGCCCCGTGGACAAAACCCTTCTTAGCCTACTTAAATAGGCAGGAACTCCCGGAGGACCAAAATGAGGCACGTTGCATTGTGCGGCGCTCTAAAGCCTACAAAGTCCATGAGGGAGAGCTTTATAAGAAAAGCGTGACCGGAATGCTCCAAAGGTGAATCTCCGAAGAGGAAGGGCGGCAGCTCTTGGCCGAAATTCATGCCGGACTCGGCAGCCACCATGCCACAGCTCGGGCACTCGTAAGCAAGGCCTTCCGTACAGGTTTCTACTGGCCAACAGCCCGGGCAGACGCACAGGACCTTGTCCAACATTGCGTCGGTTGCCAGCTATTTGCAAATCAAAGCCATATGCCACCTACCGCCCTCCAAACAATCCCCATAACTTTGCCCTTTGCGGTCTGGGGGCTCAATATGGTTGGACCCCTTAAAGGAGGAAGCCATAAGAAGAAATACTTGTTGGTCATGGTCGATAAATTCACCAAATGGATAGAAGCCAAACAAGTTAAAACGGCCGATTCTGGACCAGTGATAGACTTTATATCCGGGGTCGTACACCACTACGGTGTCCCCCACAGCATCATCACCGATAACGGCTCAAACTTCCGATGGGGTGAAAACCTGGTGCAGCAAAATGGGCATAAAACTTGATTACGCCTCCGTATATCACCCCCAAACAAACGGTCAAGTCGAACGAGCGAATAGTCTTATTATGAGCGGCATTAAACCCAGACTAGTGCGATCCTTGAAGGAATCAGATATGCACTAGGTCGAGGAGCTCGACTCTGTACTATGGGCGCTGCGGACCACGCCAAATCGCACAACCGGATACACACCCTTTTTTATGGTGTACGGCGTAGAGGCAGTGCTACCCTGCGATATCATCCATGACTCACCTAGAGTGCGCATGTACGAAGAGAGAGAAGCCGAACTGGATCGGCAGGACAGCTTAGATGCCCTGGAGGAGGAGCGTGACGTCGCAAAGGCCCGTTTCGCATTCTATCAACAGCAGGCTCGAAGGTATCAAAGCAGAGAAGTAAGGGCCAAAACTTATAACATTGGCGAACACGTTCTATGCCTACCAGAGAAGAAAAAGGACAAGCTCAAGCCCAAGTGGGAGGGTCCCTTCATCATTGACAAAGTTCTCACCGGAGGTGCGTACCGCCTGCGTGATGCATCAGGTAATCGACTCGAGCCGAACCCATGGAACGCGGCTAGACTCCGAAGATTCTATGCCTAGTGCCGAACTCTGTGTTTGTCTCCTTATCTCCGTCTCCCCTTTTAAATTTTATCGTCTCTCTCTCTCCTTTTTATATATAGCTTTAAAAGCTTCAAGTATGCTTTGACCGCACACTCATGCCGCGCTATGCGCGCTCAATATACCTGGGGGCTTCTTATACAGAAGCTTAATATAGTTACCTTCTGGGCTTTATGCCCACCACATATGCGTCATTTCCCCATATGTGCCTTTTTTCACCATTATATGCATTGATATGACTTAAGTTTTGGCCAAGCTGGGTTGCCTGGCTCTTGTGTTTATGCCCTACGTTCCCGTTAATTCGGCTAGGGCATAAGGGGAGCACCTCTGCGATTGTTACTGCCGGGTGAGCCGGATGTGTACCTCAGACTGGGTGAAGCCGAAAGCTAGCATTCTTAAGGGAATATTCGGCCGGTGAACAAAAGATGTCTTTTACTTATTACAAAACATGACCCCAGATGATTATATCCTGCGTCATTTTTCGCAGTTTGGGCATGCACCTTACTGCGTGCACACCTAGGGAAAGGAACCCTTAACGGAACTATTCTCCGTGGAAGATGTTTCTTACTACCCATGTAATATAACATAACTAGTTGGGTACTTGTCTGTTCAAGCACTTATGACCCCTACGCCTGGTTTCCACGCGTGCCCCGGTTCTCACATAACCGAGCGGGTATTCGGATACACTCCGGACTATCGGGTCCAGAGGTTGAAGCGAAAAGGTCCGCCAAGACAAATGATTTACAATCCAGCTAGGGACAAATGTGTCCTTCGTAGTACAAAAGTCACTTAGACTGACTAAATTCTTCTTCTATACCATGCAACAGGCTGTCTAGCCTACAGTCCTATTGGGAATACTTAGCGGCTAATGCTACCTGGTCATATACCAGACTTACATGGATCTATTTCCCATCTGATCCTACAGGTCCGACCTCGGCCATGTGGTTCGGGTCAGCCTTGGTATATCGCGTCTTCACCATGGCCCAAGCTTCCCTCGCACCTTGTCGGCAGGCCGATATCTTCCATAATCGAAAGCGCCGCCGTGCTCCCTTGAGCATCTCCACAAGCTCCCCCATACCTCCTAGCAGGGAGGTGGATGGCCACAAGGCTTGGGAAATACCCTGCATCACCTGCCGAACTTGTTCGTGCAGTTGTGAGAGCTCCTGCAGAAGATCGCCTGTAGATCTGGGCATCTCCTCTTCGGGACGACCTGTCAGCATGCCTACAGACATAATTCTATTAGCACGCTTCTTCCCCGAACTTTATAGCGGTTCATTAGAGCACTTACTAAATATGCCGTGTCGAAGCCTCTTATTCTCCTTTACGGAGCCAGCAAGCTGGGCCCGAACATCCTTTAATTCGACGTCCAGTCGGGTGTTCGCATCTTGGAGAGCATTTTTCTCCTTTATAACCTCTGTAAGCACACGCTCGCGAGCCTTCAGCTGTCCCCGAACATGTTGCTCATCCTCTGGTACGATCTCCGGATTGCCTCCAGGATTGTGTGCAGAATCTATTGTTAGATTCGCCTCCATGCTGAATACTAAACTGGTACATGCCATGACATTATTTTCGATCAAAACAAATATTACCAGATGGGGCCTTCGTAGACTCCTCCATTACGGCAATTGCGGCCTGCAATTGGGCTTTGCACTCCTCCAGCTCTTTAGACAGTTGGGTCTTCTTCTCTATCAGAACCTATGCACACGAGGATCCTTAAATTAGTTGTGCTAATAGTTTCAAGTCTCAGGGGCTACTGATATACATACTTATCACATTTTCTTACCCGTATATCCTTTACATACTGATCCGTGGCTCTGGCAAGGCCACCTTGAGCAGCCCGGATGTACGCGTCCACTGAGTTGAAGGCATTCAATGCCTCTTCGGAGAAATTAGGGTCGCGTAGTGTGGCCCGTCGGCGCCTATGATTCATGGCGCTCTCCACTTCGGAGTTTCTAGCGGAGAACCTATCCACATCCTCTATAGGAGGATCATCCGGCGTTGTCCCCACATTGACCTCCACCCTTGAGTCCGGCCTCAGTGTTCGGCTGGTGGAGGCATGGCCGGCAGGCTCTCCGGATATAGTCCAGCCAGCGCTTTTTCTGCCGGAAGACAATGGACATTGTCATATTTTGACGATGGTAATTACATGGCAGATTTTTAAACATACCATTGCGATGGTGTCTTGGTCCTAACCGCCTTCCTTTTAAGCCTACCCGACTTCGGTGCCCCTTGTTGGCGAGACACCGCGGGTTCGGCCTGGCGTCCCGATGGCCTTCCCTGTAAAACGCAATACATGTGCGGTGGGTGAGGCGGAAAGAGGGAATCCTTCTTGGAAGTTTGGACTGCGGTTTTACTTACATGTGATGCAGGGAGTAGACCAGGATAATCAGCTATGATGGCCACCAACGCACCATCACAGCTTAACTGATAAAATGTCCTGTCAACTAGCTCCACAAACGTGTCCGGATCTTCTTTGAGTCCGGGGTCGAGGGCCCGGTTGGGGTCCTCTGGCTGAGGAGGCGGGTTGTGAACCTCCTTCATAGCTCTTCGCAGTTCTTGATATGAATTGACAAGGTAAGCATTTGTGCTAAAAAATGCAGGAAAAACTGGAATAAAAGATGGCAGCTCACCCAGCTTGGGGGGGTTGTACATGGAGAATCCATCCCGTGGCTTGATACGGGTGAACTCCTCTTCCTCTCCTTTGTACAAATCGGACAATATTTTTGCCAGAGCGGTAGCGGAGTGTGGGCCTTTGCGGCTGCAGCGGGTGGCGTCGTCTTCTCCATTATAGTGCCACATGGGTTTCCCCTGGTATTGGAGTGGCTGCACTCCCCGCACTATACATATGGACATAGCCTCGATTATTGTCAGTCCTGATTTGGCTAGTGTCTTTATCCTGTTCATCAGGAAAAGGATCTCTCTGCTACCTTCCTCCTGGGGGCTCCGGGGGCGCCAGCTGTGGTGTTTCTTCAATGGGGCATTTAGAAACTCGGGAAGGCCCTTCCGAATAGGGTCTGGAAGGGGGACATCCTCCATATAAAACCACTCCGAAGGCCAGTCTTCGAATGTCTTCTTCGGGGTACCGGATAGGTATCCGGTCCCGACGATGCGCCATATTTCGGCTCCGCCCACTTGATACCCTGACCCCTCCTAAGTGCGGGGTACGAGGCAGAATAGCCTCTTCCATATCTTGAAATGAGCTTCGCAACCCAGAAATAGCTCACAGAAGGCAACGTAGCCTGCGATATGCAATATGGAGGCTGGGGTAAAGTTATGCAGCTGGAGTCCGTAGAACTCCAGGAGCCCGCGGAGGAAAGGATGGATTGGAAATCCGAGTCCCCTCAGAAAATAGGGGACAAAGCATACCCGCTCCCCCTTGGATGGGTTTGGAGAACTCTCCGCTTGCTCCCCGCCATTATAAGTGGCTAGTCCAGCTCGGACGGGGACCATGTACGCGGGCGGAAGAAACCCCTTGGTCTGCAACTCTACTAGTCGGCTGTGGGGGACAGAACATTTCTCTGGCCTAGTGCTACGGGAGCGAGAGGAGGAGCCACGATGGCCGGCCATGGTGGTATGGATATTTCCGGGCGCGCTCTGATGGATACTCGCTGGGAGGAGATGGTGTGATTTGGATCTGAGGATCCCGTCTCTTTAAATAGACGATTTACTCACATGGTCGGGGTGGCAAATGTAAAAATGCCCCGACTTCTCGCATTCGCTCGACACATGGAGACAGCCATTACTAAAGCACACAAGCCGAGGAGAGCAACATTAATGGGAAGCCAAACACTGCTCGTTACAACAGGTACCCTGGAGAATTTGGAGAAGAACCCGCCTTGCAATGCCGAAGACAATCTGCGCGCCAGACTCATCGTCATTGAAGCCTGGTTCAGGGGCTACTGAGGGAGTCCTCGATTAAGGGGTCCTCGGACAGCCCGACTATATACTTTGGCCGGACTATTGGACTATGAAGATACAAGATTGAAGACTTCGTCCCGTCTCCGGATGGGACTCTCCTTTGCGTGGAAGGCAAGCTTGGCAATTCGGATATGTAGATCTCCTTCTCTGTAACCGACTTTGTGTAACCCTAGCCCCCTTCGGTGTCTATATAAACTAGAGGGTTTAGTCCGTAGGACAACGATAATCATAATCATAGGCTAGCTTCTAGGGTTTAGTCTCTACGATCTTGTGGTAGATCAACTCTTGTAATACTCATATCATCAAGATCAATCAAGCAGGAAGTAGGGTATTACCTCCATCGAGAGGGCCCGAACCTGGTTAAAACATCGTGTCCCCTGCCTCCTGTTACCATTAGCCTTAGACGCATAGTTTGGGACCCCCTACCAGAGATCCGTCGGTTTTGACACCGACACTGGTCACACCCCCAGCTGTCGAACACAATGCAGATACCATTGGAGGTCCAGACATCGAGATAACACCCTCTGCCCATGTGATCATGGTTGTTATTGCTCCATGGACCGAACCATTCCTGGCCTACCTTAATAGGCAAGAGGTCCCCGACTATCAGAATGAAGCTCGATGCATAGTTTGGCACTCTAAAGCTTTCAAAGTGCATGAGGGTGAACTGTACATAAAGAGCACTACTGGAGTCCTCCAAAGGTGTATCTCTGATGAGGAGGGAAGGCAACTCTTGGCAGAAATACATGTTGGTCTCGGCGGTCATCACGCTGTAGCTCGAGCCCTCGTAAGCAAGGATTTTAGGATAGGCTTTTTCTGGCCCACGGCTCGAGCAGACGCTCAAGCCCTTGTCCAACATTGTGCGGGCTGTCAGCTTTTTGCCAATCAAAGTCACATGCCTCCCACCGCATTAAGAACAATCCCTATTACTTGGCCCTTTGCGGTCTGGGGGCTTGATATGGTTGGTCCCCTTAAAGGGGGAAGCCACAAAAATAAATACTTGCTGGTGATGGTAGATAAATTCACTAAGTGGATAAAGGCCAAACCGGTAAAAATAGCTGAGGCAGGGCCAGTGATTGACTTTATATCTGGCGTAGTCCACCGTTATGGTGCCCCGCACAGTATCATCACTGATAATGGCTCCAATTTTACAGCTGAGGAGGCGAAAACCTGGTGCGCTAAGTTGGGCATTAAACTCGACTATGCATCCGTATACCACCCTCAAACAAACGGCCAAGTCGAAAGGGACAATGGTATGATCATGAGTGGCATTAAACCCATACTAGTGCGCTCTTTAGAAGAATCAGACAAGTAGTGGGTTGAGGAACTCGATTTCGTACTCTGGGGACTCCGGACCATGCCCAATCCAACGACCGGATACACACCCTTCTTTATGGTGTACGGCGCAGAGGCCGTATTGCCCTGCAACATTATTCATGACTCGCCTAGAGTGCGCATGTACGAAGAGAGAGAAGCCAAATTAGATCGGCAGGATGACCTAAACGGACTCGAAGAGGAGCACGATGTTGCTAAAGCTCGTTCTCATTTTATAAACAACAGGCCAGGCATTACCAAAGCAGAGAAGTGCGGGCTAAGACATACAATGTCGGAGAACTTGTTTTATGCCTCTCGGAAAAGAAAAAGGACAAGCTCAAACCTAAATGGGAGGGCCCCTTCATCATAGATGAAGTGCTTACTGGAGGAGCCTATCGCCTTCGCAATGCAGTGGATAATCGCTTTGAGCCGAACCCATGGAACGCTGCCCGGCTCCAAAGATTTTACGCGTAGTTCGGCCTCCTCAGGTTTCACTTTGACTAGTTTTTTTCCTTTTTTCTCTCCTTTTTTGATTTTTTTCCTTTTCCTTCTGAATGTATGTTCAGATCAACCGCATTATTAGGGGTACACATCTTTAAATGTATACACCCCACCATACATGGGGCTTCTTTAACAAAGCATATTATTAAAAGCTTATAAAGCTTCCTTTGTCCATGTCGGTTGTTGCTTTTGCCATATTATGCACCTCTATGACTTAAGTTTTTGCCAAGCTAGGTTGCCTTGCTCCTGTGTTTATACCCTACGTTCCCAATTGTTCTGCTAGGGTGTAAAGGGAGTACCTTTGCGATTGTTACAACCGGGTTATCCGGATCTGTACCTCAGATGGGTGAAGCCGAAAGCTAGCATTCTTAAGGAAATAATTGGTCGACAAAGAAACGACGAACTATTTTTTGGAACAACTACAGAATTGGTCGTCTGTAATTCGGACACGAGCCTAGGAATGCATCATTTAACATGTCAACCCAAGGAAAGGAACCCCTAACGGAACTATTTTCCTTGGAAGATGTTTCTTACGTTAAATAGTAATATAACATAACTCCCCGAACATATTTTGTCTGTTCGAGCAATATGACCAGATTGCCTGGATTCCAAAGATACTAAATGTTACTTAGTTAGACATAATATAAGGAAACACTCCAACTTTTTTGGTTCGGAGGAAGAAGCCGAAGGTCTGCGATGACAAATTTTTTACAAGTTCGGCAGGAAATAAGTTTGGTCATAAAGTATATTGATATATAGAATCGAATGCCTACTCTTTCTCTACGCCATCTATAAGGCTATCTGACGAGGACATGTACCTAGGGTAGGGTCTTAGGTCTGACCTAGACACCCCACCCAAGGACACTTCCCTATAATCAAAGACATTCAAGGATCAACAGAAAGTACCGACTGGAATCACCTCGAACTGCAATCCACTCGACAGAAGACTCCACTTAGATATCCAAATTCCACTCAACCAAGAGCATAGTCACTCAATCATATGGAGAATCACTCGGAATACAGAAGATCTAAAGTCACCCCGAGATGGCAATGGTCAGGCGTGGGACCATTAATGGCTGGCGTTACCAGTAATGCCCCTATCTTAAATCACATTGAACCCTATGTAACGAAGGTCTGCGAGGGTCCTGGCGCGCTTTGTATAAGCCACCCTCCTCCTCTGGCACAAGGGTTTGCACCCCTTGTAACATTCACGCATAATCCAGTCGACATAGCCTCAGGGCACCCTCCTCCTCAAAGTTCAACCTCTTCTCCCAGTATTCTTAGGAGGCACATCCTCATCATCATCATCAGGGAGTTGAATGATATTCTGGTGTTGCAAACACTCAACAAGGGAAATTTCAGTCGAAGCCAAAGATTCATTAACAGAACATAGGCATAGTCATGAAACCATAACTGCCCGAGAGGTGGCCGCATCTGTAGTTTCCGCATCGCCATGTTCCTCGTCAATGTCCATGGATGTTGCACACGTAGTAGCAGCACTGAAAATTCTAGATTTCATTCGATCAAACAAGCCAATGAGTTCACAATAACACAGAAGAACACAAGAAAGAAATGCTTACGTTGAAGTCACGGGCACAACCACCTTGATCTTTGGCAGGGCCTTCTGAGGTTAGGGCGGGGCAACTTTGGCTTGCTTTGCAGCCTTTCCTGTCGGCTCGGGAGTTGACGTTCGAGTACGCTTAGGGACTTTGGCACTCGACGCAGCAGCCTTGCCACGTCCCCCTGCAGGGTCTTGCAACTGCTTGGGTCGATGCTCGGAGCGAGGCGGTGAGTCAACTTCCTCGCTGCTGCTACTCGACTCCTCGTTCTCATCTTCACTGTCTTCGGCGTATTGGTCGTCGCTGCCCTCATGTCATTGTCGATCCCCTCCTAGTACTGCTCTTCGTTGGGCATCGAGTGCAGCTTGATGAAAACCTACAAGACACAAGTTGTGAATATGAGTCGGATTCAAGAACAAACACTCGACAAAGAGAAAAACACTCGGGTATGCGAGCATGACCTCTCCTGGAGTGTTGTTGGCGTCGAACGACAGAATCCTTCTGGCCCCCCCTTGGGTTGTCCTTCTTGCCAGTAATGCTCTAGAGCCACTGGGCCACCGTCTCCTCGTCAACCTCCTCCGGGTGGGTTTGAGGGGTGTCCTCTGGGCCCGAGTACATCCACATGGGTTGGTCCCGGGCTTGCAGAGGCTGGATCTGTCGACCGAGGTACATCTCCAACAGATCCATCCCCGTCACTCCTGCTTTAACCAATTCAACAACGGCCGCAACCAGCATCTGCATTTCCTCCCTCTCCTCTGGAGCTACAACTAGTGAGCGAGGGGAGCGGAGTCTCTCCATAGTGAAAGGAGGGAGGCCCATCGACTGACCAGGAGTCGGAACATCTTTGCAGTAAAACCAGGTCGACTGCCACCCTCTAATTGATTCAGGAAAAGTCACAGGAGTGAAACAACTCCTACCCATTATTTGGATCCCTAACCCCCCACACATCTAGATCACATGCGTTTTTTGGTCGTTTGGGTTAGCTTTCTTCACCGTTTGAGAACGACAAGTGAATATATGCTTGAAGAGACCCCAGTGTGGATGGCATCCCAAGAAGTTTTCGCACATGGAAATGAATGCAGCACGATATAAGATTGTGTTGGGAGGGAAGTGGTGAATCTGGGCTCCAAAGGAGTTCAGGAATCCTTGAAAATATGGGTGCAAAGGCAAAGAAAAACCATGCTCGACATGGGTGGTGAGGAGAACACACTCACCATTGCGCAGATGAGGCTCAAATTCATCCCCGGGCAGCCTCCAGGACCCAGGAGTGATGAAGCCATCATGGGCGAGATTCTCCAAGTCCTCCTTCGCAACCATGGAATGGATCTAGTCCCCTTGGATGCAACTAGGCAGCAGACTGGACCGCGACGGCAAGCCCCTCGCCGTCTTCTTGCCCTTTGCCGCCGCTGACGCCTTCTTCGCGCGCTCCAAGACCATGATCTTCTCCTTCACCATTGTGGTGGATCTTGGGAGGGCCGAGCGCAGACTTGGGGAGCAGAGGGAAATGAGGCGGAGAAGAAGAGAGAAAGAGGATCGAATGGAAGGCACTGTACCTGGCATCGGCCTCGACGCCTTTTATGAGGCTGATTCTGAGTGGCTGGCCGGTGGGCCCAAGCGATCAAATCATATCCCGTCGCAGGCGCTGGCTCGATACGTGGCGAAAAAGGCAGCATGAAAATTGAAGAGTCTCTATCCGATTCATTCCGTTTACTGTGCTGCGCCCCGTCCGGCGCGCTTCTCTGAAATTTCGAATCTCGCGAAATCCGGAAACCGCAGGGCAGTCAATCATGTCTAAGATTTTCACGTCCTAATTCACTCAAAGACTTATCACATTAATTCACTCAGTGACTTCAATTTGCCAGAATCGATCGAGCTGACTGAAGCAAGATTAAAAGTACCAGTGCGCTTCCCAGACTTCTATGAAATGCCTCCGGAGCATTGAATTGAGTCGGAACCAACTTCAACTCTTCTTCACTCGGACCTAATCCATTCGGGGGCTAATGACGAGGACATGTACCTAGGGTAGGGTCTTAGGCCTGACCTAGACACCCCACCCAAGGACACTGCCCTATAATCAAAGACATTCATGGACCAACGGAAAGTACCGACTGGAATCACCTCGAAGTGCAATCCACTCGACAGAAGACTCCACTCAGATATCCCAATTCCACTCAACCAAGAGCATAGTCACTCGACCATATGGAGAATCACTCGGAGTACAGAAGATCTAAAGTCACCTCGGGATGACAACGGTCAGGCATTCATTCTGTAGTCTTAAAGACCATTAATGGCTGGCGTTACCAGTAACGCCCCTATCTTAACTCACATTAAACCCTATGTAACGAAGGTCTGCAAGGGTCCCAGAGCAGTTTATGTAAGCCACCACCCTCCTCTGGCACAAGGGTTTGCACACCTTGTAACATTCATGCATAATCTGGTCGACACAGCCTCAGGGCAGCGAGACGTAGGGCTTTTACCTCCTCTGAGAGGGGCCTGAACTCACAAACTTGCATGTACAACCTCACCGTAGGTAGGACCTTGCCTTCTCCTACGTACCCCCTATTCTTACTGTTAGACTTACTCCCACAATAGTTGGCGCCCACCATGGGGCCAGCGTCTAAGCGTCTTCCGGTGAGGTTGCGAATTTCTTTCTCCGACAACATGGTTTCTGGTGGTGGTTTGGTGTTGGGCCACGAGATCCATCTCGCCGCGCTTGTTTTCATCGCCAATGACTCCGCCTCGCTCCAGGAGGCTCCCCTCGACGTCGAGGCCCTCCCCGTCTACAGGGCGGTACACTTATGCGCAAGTGCTTGCGGCATTCTTCTTCGTCAGCCGTCGACCCAGTATCGGCCGGCTCCGGCGGCATCATCACTCCCCACCGCCCGCCGATGCAAGCGGTCTGGCTGTTCGCGACTGCAGTGGTGGGTGAAGCATGCGGTGGCTCGTCAATCGACCACCCTCACGCGACAATTGAGCCCGACGAATCCCTTTACGGTTTGTTCGATCTACCGAATGGTCACGCGGATTCCCTCTTCGAGTGCGAGAGCAATGATCCAGCGGTAGAAGTCCTCGTGGTTACTTCCTAGCACGGTCCCCCGGGATTTCGCCGCAATGGTGGCGGCGACAGCGGCGCCGGCCCGTCACAAGAGCATGATGAGTACATCCCCGAGGCCCTCACTACGGAGCAGAGGGAAGAGTTGCCTCATCGCAACATCCAGGCGCTCCAGACCCCCATCGTTGGGGAGACCTCCGAGGCTCGGGCCTTGGAGGCTGCGCGCTTGGCCACTTTGGCTGAGTGTACACGTTTGGAGAATCTATAGAAGGCACTCAACGAGCATGCTCGTTAGCGGATCCCCGAATCTAGTTGACAGGCGCGGCGGTTGTTTCCGACTAAAACTAAGGTATACCGTACTCCGATTCAAAATGTTGCAGCAGCACGCATAGTAGAGTCAATTCAGTCGTCATGTTCAGAAGCTGGTAGAGGTTTAGAGCAGCTCCGAGCATTGCTTAAAGCCCCTGGAGAACAGAATTATGTTGTTTCCCGGTCGTGTAACAGAACTCATAGTAGGTCAGTGGTTGCAGACATAGTTCAGTCAGCATATAGTCCAAGGCCGCCTCGGCGTCGGGAAGATCGTGGTCACCGCTAGGACTAGTACCTGGAGCGAGGCCACATGCAGTTTGATCATTAGTTTTCCCATGATGACCACTGTCGAGTGCTTACGCCCCCTCCGAGGGGCGGGTCATATGCGCCCCGGCGGTATGATGATAGGCACCCGTATGGTGACGAGTAGAGGGCCCCGATCGACCCAAGAGAACCAATATTCGATGCAAGGTCACTCCTTGTGCAAGGTTTGGTTGACAGAGGCTGAGCGAACAAAGAAGGGCAAGGTAGAGATCGCCTGATTGGGAACAAAGAATTTATTTCTGAGCTCGAATGTTTCAGTATGGCCATCCGATCAGCTGAGATCCCTCCCAACTTCTGGTTGGCAGCAGGCGTGAGTAAGTTCACTGATGAATCAAAGCCAGATACCTGGCCGAAAGACTACCGAGTGGTTGTGCAGATCAGTGGGGGCAATGATGATGTAGCTATGAAGCACCTCCCCTAATGTTTGAGGGTTCGGCCAGATCTTGGTTGACTTAGTTAGCCCCTGGGAGTATTTTCTGCTAGGATGACTTGGCCCGAGTGTTCATCAAAACATTTGAGGGCACTTGCAAGCGACCTGCTGGGCTGACTGGACTGCAACACCGTGTTCAGAAGCCGAACAAGACTTTGAGAGATTTCATCCAGAGATGGACAACCCTTCATCATACGGTGAAAAATGTGTCAGACCACCAGGCGGTTTGTGCCTTCAAAGAAGGCGCCCGGTACAAAGAGCTTACACTAAAATTCGGTCGTTCCGGAGACATGACTCTGACCCGAATGATGGAAATAGCCACTCGGTATGCTAATGGTGAAGAGGAAGACCGACTCCGCAATGGCAAAGGAAAAACAATCATCCAGGACTCCGAGGCTGGAAATTCTAGTCGGAAGCAAAAACGTAAAGCTGAACCCATAGGTCCTGCTGAGGCTGCAGTCCTGAATGCAGGAGGAGGAAAGTTCGAAGGAAAACCCAAACCGCAGTGGAAACCCAAGAAGGTGAAATATCAATTAGGACAAGATGTCCTGGATTTGCTGTGTTACATACACATGAAGAAAGATGAAGAGGGTACCTTGATTCAACCCAAGCATACCACTCGGTAGTGCTGACTTCTGATTCAGAGTTTCCGAGAGAATCAGTCCAGGGAGAAAGAATCTGATAAAGAAGATGAGAAAGAGGAATATGATGGTTACCCTAAGGTCCATGCTAGCTTGATGATTTTTGTTGATGTAGAAAGCAAAAGTCGACTGAAAGTCATGAATAGAGGAGTGAATATGGTTGCTCCGGCAACTACGACGTACTTGAAGTGGTTGAAGACTCCCATTACATTCGACCAATCAGATCAGTCGGCACACGTTGCTACCCCTGGGCGGCAAGCGCTGCTGGTCGACCCACTAGTTGGGGGCACCCGACTGACCAAGGTCCTTATGGATGGCGGAAGTGGGCTGAACATTCTGTACGCTGAGACCCTTGAAGGGATGGGCATTCCAATGTCTAAACTCAGTGAGAGCAACATGCGGTTCCACGGTGTCATTCCTGGGAAAAGGCAAAGTCACTTGGGCAGATTACTCTTGATGTGGTTTTCGGTGATTCCAAGAATTACCGCAAGGAAAAGTTGACATTTGAGGTGGTGGATTTCCACAGTGCTTATCATGCCATTTTGGGCAGACCCGCATACGCTCATTTCATGGCTCGACCATGTTACGTTTATCTCAAGTTGAAGATGCCCGGCCCCAGAGGTGTGATCACAGTCACAGGAAATAGACAGAGAGCAGAAGAGTGCCTTTAGAAGGGCTGCAAGATTACTGATGAGCAAATGGCAGCTGTGGAGTTGCAAGAATAGCAGAAAACTACAGATCCGAGTGATTTACTGCGGTCCAAAAAGCTTGCTTCAGAATCTGCATTTCGGTCAGCTGGAGAAACCAAACCTGGTCATATCCACCCGGAAGACCCCAATTCAGCTCCAACTCACATATCAATGACAATCGATAGCAAATAGGAAGCCGCGCCCATCCAGTTCTTCCATGAGAACTGGGACATCTTTGCACGGAAACCTTCTGACATGCCGGGTGTAGCACTACAAAAAAAGACACATCCGTAACATTTTGGGCCGAACAAATTTTTTTTCTATCATACTTATGACACTTCTATGATGATAATTGTGACAAAACCCGGTATCATCATAGATGTGCTCCCACTTCTATGACAAAAAATCATGACAGAAAATGGGCTTTTCGTCCTGGGCGGGCCAGAGACGCAGCTGCATGACATTCTTTGGGCCGTCCATGACGGAAAAAACCATGGTAGAAGCAAGGGTGAGGAAAACATCAGGGTGTTCCCGGTTATGGTGGTTGGTCGGGGCCGAGCGATGCGCGTTTCTCTCGTACACATACGCGCGTGTGTGCGAGGCGTTGGGCTCTAACTAAACCCGAGTGAGGCGTTGGGCTCTAACTGAACCCGAGCGATTGCACTGCAGGCTACGCGTTACTGAACTTGAGCGATCGATCGATGGCTGTTAACTAAAACCGATCGAGCGATTCCTTCGCTACTGCTGCTAACTGAAGCCGATCGATGTTGCCTCTGGATGAACAGTGAGCATTGCGGGGGCGGGGGTGGATGAACAATGAGTGGTGGGGGTGGATGAACAGGACCCCGTGGTGTTGCCTCTGGATGAACAGGACCTCGATCGATCGAGCCGGTTGGGGCTGGATGAATAGGACCCCGTGGAGGGCTGGATGAACAGGACGTCCCCGTGTAGGGCTGGATGAACAGTAGATGGTGGAGGGGTTGATGAATAGTAGCCCGTGGTGGGGTGGTTGAATAGGAGCCCATGGAGAGGGGTGGTTGAACAATAGCCGGTGGAGTAGCGTGCGGTGGAGGCTGGATGAACAGGAGCCTGTGGATGAATAGTCTCAGGTGGAGGCTGGAGGAGGTCGACGGTGGATGAACAGTAGCCCGTGGAGGCTGGAGGAGGTCGATGATGGAGATCAACAATATCCCGTGGAGTCTCGTTTTGCGGTACGCCACACCCCTCCCGATGAACAGGACCCCTATTTCGACCGTAGCGCTCCAACACAAGTCTGTTTCCTTCGTTTTGCGGTACGCCACACCCCTCCCGATCAACAGGACCCCGTTTCGACCTTAGGAGGTCCAACACAAGTCCGTTTCCTCCGTTTTGCGGTACGCCAGACCCCTCCCGATGAACATGATCCCATTTCGAACGTGGTCGGTCGAACACAAGGCCCTTTCCTCTGTTCTGCTGTACGCCAGGCCTTGTTTCCATCGCCTGTTCCGTCCAAGCCGATTGGCTCCCACGCGTTCCATTGCCTCCCGATGAACACGACGCATTCCGTTGCCACCCGATGAACACTACGCATACCATTGCCTCCCCATGAACACGATGACAACGCAGTTTCTCCATTCTGACACAGCCATGTACACGAGCCCTGGCTGTACTTTTGCGCGAGTAGGCGTTCGAGACCCCGCCCGTATGTACGTACGTGGCCATATTTTCTTTCTTGCACACTAGCCGATGTATGTACGTGTAGATGCTACGTGTGCGCCTCTACTACGACACGTGCGCGCCTCTACATCGACCAGTATCTACGTACACGTTCTCGACCAGAATGACAACACTATGTACGCTTCGACCAGGTGGGTCCCCATTGTTAGGCACTTCCTTGCGTGCGAAGATGTAGCTGGTGGGTCCCAGCAGCCAGGGGGGCGAATCTTTTTTTTGCCCGGACGCACTTCCTTGCGTGCGAAGATGTGGCACCCCGGCTTAGAGAAACCGGAACGCCCCGTATTCCAGCCCATAGATCGAGGAGAAGTCTTCTGGAATATGACACTGCTTAGCATAGAACAAACCAGCTTTCTATTATTACACGAATATGAATACAAGGTCTCCGATATTACAATGAATAACATCAGCACAGCGACACTACCCCATCCTCAGTTGCTCTATGCAAGCAGCAGAACAACTTGAAGCAGCAGAATAACTCTAGCAGCAAAACAACAACGACGGTGGTGAACTCCACTCCGCAGGGACTCTAGGTGGAACGCTTATCCTAGCTCGCACGAACAGAAACCACGACAAGCAAGCAATCAAATCCGGCATGACCTGTAAACTGGCATGACACGCCAGGTCAGTACATTGAATGTACTTGCAAGCTCACAATAACCAGAAGCATTCAAGACAGACAACAGCATGGCAATTACAAGTTAAGCAGGGATTATCATGATATCATTAGAACAATATAACATGAACATCATACAGCTAACACAACATGAACATATTAATCCAACAATACTAGCATGTAACATGATGACACTATATGCACCACTTATCCCGCTCGGGTTACTTGGTAACCGTCACATGCATCACTTACCAACCTCGGACATCACACGATCATCTCAGGATCAAATCAAGCTTGGTACAAACAATACCGTAGCAATCATTAAATGACCACAAGGAGCTTGATCTTTACCCATGACTCTCACACAACATCACGAATATACACAACTTGGTATCCTCGATACCACGGTGATCTT
Source organism: Triticum timopheevii (assembly GCA_963921465.1). Classification (NCBI taxonomy): domain Eukaryota; kingdom Viridiplantae; phylum Streptophyta; class Magnoliopsida; order Poales; family Poaceae; genus Triticum; species Triticum timopheevii. The sequence goes on along the minus strand of OY997268.1, from coordinate 408,082,154 downwards.
TCCGGCAGTCACAACCATGACTAACACTTGGCCTCAAACCGTGATATTTACGGCGATCACAACCACGACCAACACTTGGCCCGTGATCCTTACGGCGATCACAACCACGACCAATACTTGGCCCGTGATCCATACGGCGATCACAACCACGACCAATACTTGGCCCGTGATCCTTACGGTGATCACAACCACGGGTTGTCATTAAACAAGTTATTCTTATTACTATTGACTCACGGTGTGACCTACTTTCGAACTGGGCCCTTAACTGCGAGTGCGGCTATCGATAGATTTAATATACACTCTGTAGAGGTTAGTACATTGTACCCACACTACGGAACCCATGGCCTCGCACTCCCATTCGGGTGGACCAACGGCATTCCGACAAAACCGTCCTACTGCCATGACACTCTCCCGGCCACTCCGACCAACTCCCCTTTGGGCTAAGTCATGGGTGGCCCCATGTCTACCACAAGACACAACGACCACCGTCGTGGCCACGATCCACTCTGGGACCTGGATCCATAAACTCATCAACGGGCACACAAGGTTATGTCTGCCTACCTGGTCAGGGTAGCACGCGCCCATAACCTTCCCTCGTTAGAGGCACCGGCGAGAGGCACAACAATAGACCTAGTTAGGGCTGTCCCATACCGGCAAGCGTGGTTGCACTAGTCAGCTCGATTCAGTGGCACCATGACTTATCCAAAAGTTGTTCAATTTCAATTTAATCCGGTTAAACTTGAATGCAAATATGCTGAGCCATGATAAAATAACATGATGACAATTACAATGCATGAACATGATATCAACATAATCATGACGGTATCACATAACTATCGACCATATCAACAATGAATCATATCCACTGAGCATGGCATACTAACTAGCATGAACATCACCCGTACATACTTCTCCGAAACATAGCATGACCACTAGCATCAATGATAAATATCAAGCAATAACATATCAACAATGTCATCATGCAAGCATTTAACCAACTCGATGCAATGCATAACAACGGTACTCGGGAGAGACGACAGTCATGCACCGAAGACCATCACCAATCATCAACATGTACTACTAGCAAGCATAAACATATGAAAGGAAATACTAACAGGTAGAACATGATAATAGAGTACAAGACAACATAGCACAAAAGTGAACATGCAAATCTAAACATCACCGCAACAACGATAACCATCTTTTCAACAAGCAAACATTTAATAAAGATTCAAGTTGAAAACCATGGCTACTGCACGACTATCATGCAAGTGGGTATTGTGGCTTGCCTGGGGTGGAAGAAATCACCGAGAGAAAGTGCAAGAAGCTTGCGGAAAGAATCACCGAAAATCGTTCACTCTCGGAGGGGGCTGAATAAGGGCAAAGGCATATTGGTCATTTTCAGTATGCCCAAACATAATGAATGTGACACCAGCAGAAAGGGCTTGATGAGATGAAGAAGTAGGCATTGGAATCACCTCATTTCGAGCTACGTTTGAAAAGTTGTGGATGATTGAAGTTTAGGGACTTTTTTGTAAAAATTATATTCACAGACGGGTCCCTGAGTGGATCAGGCAGAGGCGCAAAATAGAAACACACTTTCGGTCAGCGAAAACATATTCCACGGAATACATTTCCACTTATCCACGTCTCACTGACACGTGGGTCCCACGGGCGTTGACTCTCTCCTCCCGCCTCCTTCTTCTTCTCCCCCGACACCGCATGCAGAGCCGAGGAGAGGCGCCGGCGCCGACGCTTGTTCCGGCAGCTCCGGCCATCTCCCAAGGAGATCTGGCCATGGATGAGCTCAGCAGAGCACGGCGCATCTCCTGGGACCATCTCCGGCCGGCTAGGAAGGCCGAAGCGTTGGCTGCTTCGAGGCCGGCGGGCGGAGGTCTTCGGGCGCCTGTGAGCTTGCGGAAAGGGGCCACTAGAGAAGAAGGAGAGATGCATGGGAGGTTTGCAGGGGACTAGGTGGGTCTCTAGTGGTGGTAGAAGGAGGGGAGGGGCTCGACTCCGGGCGAATTTAGCTGGAGCACCGCGGCAGCCATGGCGGCGATGGGGACTACAAAGAGGTCCTTGGGCTCGAGGGGATGGCTAGCCGAGGTTGCTGGGAGTGAGGAAAGGCTAGAGGCGAGCTCAAATGAGGCCGGGCATGGCTTATATAGCCGCGGGACGAGGAGGCCGAGCTGGCACCGCCGCGGACGCGTGTCCGGCGTCGGGGACGCGTGCTCGCGCGCATGAACTCGGAGGTAAATGACTTAGGAGGAGTAGTGGGGGCTCTCACAGGGAAGAGGAGTCCAAGGGGCACAGGGAGGAACACGACAGCGACGAACGGATACAAAACGCCACTGTTCATTCGTGGGCGCGCGGCGGTTTGCGTCGGTGAGCAAGCGGACGGAGGGGGCAAGGGCTCAGGGCGACGCAGTCGATCACGAGGAGGCCACTGGACATGCTTGTGAGTCGATACGACGAGAGAACGGATGAGCACAGCGCCGGGGATGATCCAGAGCGTGTTTACTACACGCCAGGCGATGGTCACCACGCGCACTGGTGCACACAGTGCCACAAACAATGCCAAACGATGTCTGGGGGTTAGTCCTTCCTGGGGAGGTCTCAATTATGGTGGTAACTTGGTTAAAGGCACTCTTGTTAAAAAGTAAACCACCTCTGAAGTTTACTGCAGTAAACCTGGGTGAGCACTGGTGATCAACAAGAAGGGTTTGGGGAGCAATGGAGTTGTCTGCGAGGTTTAGGTAAAGAATGACTTTCAACCTGACAAGTTTGAGGAGAAATGAATCAAGATTTACTGCAGTTGCTTCACAACTGACCAAAATGGTCCAGAAAATAGATCATGATGGTGCACTCACATGGAGTGTCCACTTGGTCTAACATTAGGCAATCTTGATCATTTGGACATATGAAGATGATGTAAAAAGCTCATGCCAAATGGACAAGCCAAAATGGTACTTGCTTCACAAACATCATTTCTGTCCATAAACTTGGAATAATTTTGGTGATCAAATGGATCAATGAAATGATGCCAAAATGGGTGGAGATATGTTTTATGGGTATAAGAATGATCTGCTAATTTATCAGGATTTTTGAAGCAATATAAATACACTTGCTTCACAACCTGAAAATAATCCCAGAATCAAAGATTTGCTCCTGTGCTCACATAGATAATTGGATGGGGCTGCAAATGGGTGGAAGGGATTAACATGAGCACATTAAGGAGTGTGCAAAAGTTCAACTTATTTGGATACTCCTAGCTAGTACTTCCTTCACAAAGCCTTCTATCTGACAGAAACTTTGAAAATTCACTGAGGAAGATTGACTAGGCAAATAAATTTGAACTCGTGCATGAGGCAATTATTTGGACATATAAACATGACCAAAAAGGTTGGGAGCCACTAGGAAAAATATAAATGACACTTCCTTCACAAAGTGCCATTTAGGTCAGAAAGGAAGAATAATTACTGGGGGATTATTTTTGAACTAGCCAAGGCAATGTTTGGGCATATTTGAGCTTTATATGACCCAGAGGATTTATGAGAATTATTTGGGAGTTTATGGATGGACAGAAATATAGGTTGCTTCACAACCTAGAGCAGATAGGGTCATTCCTTTAATGAAAAAGGAAGTTTCCCTAAAAAAAGATTTTAGGGTTTGGTCAAGGAGTGAAATGACATGATCTTTGGCAAGGTTTTGAGAATGATGAGCCACTTGGGAGGGGGAATGAGGAGGATTTCCCAGGTGGCAAGGCCACAGAACCACTCCAAAAAGAAAAACAGAGAAAAAACCAAATAAATCAAAGGAAAAAGAAAGGGGCCAAAATCCAGGCCATTACAACTCTTACCCCCTTAAAGAAATCTCGTCCTTGAGATTCGATTGCTTAGGAAACAAGTATGAGTTGAGGACACCGTTTCCAACTCGGGTATCCTTTTTCCTTTATTTATTGTTCCCACAAGAATTTCAGATGATCATCTTACCTTGATATGGGGTGGTTTGCTTCACCTTTCCCAAATTTTGACAGGTCTTTGCTCATATACCAAATCTTTTTGTTGACATGAATTCTCTCATATCTACGGTGATGTCTACTGGATCTGAGCATAAATTTTCTTTTGATCATGAAAACCTTTTTACTTCTGTCATGTGGTTGCTCCAATAAATGCAAGCTTTCTGAGTTCAATAATTGCTGAGAATTATCATGGCCATCTTCTGACGGGATTTCACTACTCACAGGTGGCACTGATTTATCTTGATTTATTTCTTTGGCTTGAGCATGAGATATGTACCAACGATTTGACTGCCTTCTGTTGTGAGCAATATAACGGTGTATGGAGTTATAGCTATGTCATACCTCAATATTTATATCTTGAGGCTGGCCCGACAGGTGGCTGACGGACAATTTCTTTTCCTGACAGGCTGGCCATGTACTTGATTCCGTCGGTGAGGATACCGGGTCTGAGCTGATTGTTCGGCTTTTGATTTTTCTCATTTTGTTGGTATACCCATCTGTGGTAATAGGCTGTGATATGCTTTAACACTGCCGCTGAGACTGCTGAGGTTGCACAGGAATCTTGGATCTGATAGAACAGACTTGGATATTCCACACTAACCATGTCAAGCGGGTCAGCAAGATATGAAAATCATTGTATAAAGAATAGGTCGCTGAGAGTATGCCTTTGTGGATCCATATGGAGTTATGGCCTCCAACTGATTTGGGTATCCGGACCCTGGTGGTCATGCAAAAGTCATCATACCGTTGCTGTCAGTCTCATCCTTTTGACGGTCATGATTTTCTTTGTTAGGATACCTTACTGAAATAGTTTGGCCACACATGTCCTTGATTCTTCGTATGACCATGGATGTGATTAATACAATATTTTTGACATTATTCCTTGTGCTTGTTTTTCTGACCGGTGTCCGCACACATGTGGCATATACCCGGGGTTTGTAGCTGTACGGATCTCATTGCTGAGGCTAATCATACAAGAAGGTGACAAGGTTTTATAATATCTCCTTGTCAGTTGCGGGAATAATGACCTTGATGACCATTGTCAAGACTATGGATTCTGTGATGTCATCTCCAGATCTTGTCAACCTTGCAATTCAGTAGATGTATGTCTGCTTATTTTCCTTTGCCTGACTTGGGAGGTTGTTGAATCCTTACTTTGCTTAGGTATATCTGCTGGATCACTCTGACAAAATTATTGCAAGTCTGGTCCTTGAGTAGTACTGCCATACATTGGCAAGTCATCATATAATCTCTAAGGACGGTGCAATATTGGGGTACTGATGCGGACTGAGTAGCTTACGAGAGAAGCCATCCGAGTAGCTTGCTAAGGTAGACTTGTTAACTTCTGCTCAAATCTTTTGCTTGGGTATCTTGCAGAAGAAGGCTCTATAGCTTACACACGAAGCTTGCTCTAATTATTGTGCTGGAGAAGCCTGAGTTCCGTACTTGAGAAGCTTCTCCTCGGGTTTGCTTGTTTAGAAAATTTCATTTCCGTTTGTCAGAAGCCTTTACTGAGATGTCTTGCTGAGAAAGACTGGGTATCGTGGGCCGGAAATGGTTCACATATCATGTTGAGGAAAAAATTTAGGAGCCTTGCATCATAAATTTCTTCCAATAGCGTGTGGAAGAAGACTGAGTTTCTTATATCCAAAACTTCATACTGATATGCAGACTGAAATCCATACACATGCCCATAATATTCTGAGGCTGATTATTTGCATGAGAAAAATGGTTTGACTATCTTTCTTAAGCATACCACATTCTGATTTTATTTCGGATGATAACATATTTCAAGCATCATGCATTGCTGAGCCAAATTTTTGTACTTGATCCATACCTTTGTCTGAAGATATACCGTTGATCTTGTACCTGACTTGTCTTTCTGCTGGCTGGATCATAACAGCTGTGAGGATTTTGCACTGAGGTAGACTCGATGCTGATAATCAATTCAATACACCATTGGTATTCTGAGCAGATTTTAATCCCATAATGCAGTTGACTGGGTAGCCAGTAATGTCTAGCTGAGCTTCTTTCAAATATTTCAAATCCTTATTGCTTCTTTGAGTCCGGTGTCGGTGGATGAGCAATTCTTTATGGGGGGAAAATAATGTAACACCGGGGCCCAAAAAGAAAGAAGCAAAAGAAAACTCAACTAAACAAAAACACACAACAACAATCAATTCACACACAATCAATTTCACATATTACTGCTAGTCACACAATATGCATGCCTACTTAAGCACACAAATTTCACGAAATCTCCGGTACTACGATCTAACATGCTGTGACGATGTGCACGAGGACGAATAAATGTGTGGAAGAGTTGGTCTGAACAGCGCTACACCAAGTGCTAGCGAAGCCAGGTGGCAACCTGAACTAGCTCGGAGGTAAGGACGTACTCGGTAATCATGCAGTGGGACACGAAGGTCGCAACCACATTATTATCAAGCGGACGGAAAAAGAACCATACTCATCCAAGAAATAGGATAGCAGGGAAAAACTGAGGCTGCTGACACTGCCCTTTCTTGATTACTGAGATCATTAAGGGTTGCCAACATGACAAAATAATGATTCGGGATAGAAGCATGTCCATCACCGAAATGATAGACGGGACTGAAGAAAGACATCGGTGCGATACCTGAGCACCATTTTTGCAAACAGTGTCGGGACCACTTGGCATCACTCTGCTGGGACAGAAATGACACCAAACACCGAAAGAAAAAAGGAACTGGAGAAATGCAAAAGTTGAGCTGTAGTGGATCCGAACCGATGCCAGCTACACTCACCAGATAAACCGTTAGAATCAAATAATAAGGCTATATGCATGCTATGCAACAAACAAATGCAGCAACCAAATGCAATAAACAAACCAGACTCTATACTACCGATTTCTACCGGTTTCTACCGCTCGCGCTGACTAGGGCGTCCTACAGCCAGACCTGCTCTGATACCAAGCCTGTAGCATCCCGGCTAAGAGAAACTGGAATGCCCTGTATTCCAGCCCAGAGATCAAGGAGAAGTCTTCTGGACTACGACACTGCTTAGCATAGAACAAACCAGCTTTCTATTATTACACGAATATGAATACAAGGTCTCCGATATTACAGTGAATAACATCGGCACGGCGACACTACGCCATCCTCAGTTGCTCTATGCAAGCAGCACAACAACTCGAAGCAGAGGAATGCTATGTGTTGAGCTTGCGTTGGTTTTCCTCGAAGAGAAGAGGGTGATGCAGCCATAGTAACGTAAGTATTTCCCTCAGTTTTTGAGAACCATGGTATCAATCCAGTAGGAGGCTCCTCAAAAGTCCCACGCACCTACACCAACAAACTAAGAACTCGCAACCAACGCAATAAAGGGGTTGTCAATCCCTTCACGGCCACTTGCGGAAGTGAGATCTAATAAAGATAGTATGATAAGATAAATATATTTTTTGTTTATAGATGCAAAAAGTAAAGATGCAAATAAAGGTAGATTGAAAGCAAATATGATAAGAGATAGACCCGGGGGCCATAGGTTTCACTAGTGGCTTCTCTCAAGATAGCATAAGTATTACGGTGGGTGAACAAATTACTGTCGAGCAATTGATAGAAAAGCGCAAAGTTATGAGATTATCAAGGCATGATCATGTACATAGGCATCACGTCCATAACAAGTAGACCGACTCCTCCCTGCATCTACTACTATTACTCCACACATCAACCGACTCCTGCCTGCATCTAGAGTATTAAATTCATAAGAACAGAGTAACGCATTAAGCAAGATGACATGATGTAGAAGGATAAACTCAAGCAATATGATATATACCCCATCTTGTTATCGTCGATGGCAACAATACAATACGTGCCTTGCAACCCTTTCTGTCACTAGGTAAGGACACCGCAAGATTGAATCCAAAGCTAAGCACTTCTCCCATGCCAAGAAAGATCAATCTAGTAGGCCAAACCAAACTGATAATTCAAAGAGACTTGCAAAGATACCTCAATCATACATAAAAGAATTCAGAGAAGATTCAAATATTATTCATAGATAAACTTGATCATAAACCCACAATTCATCGGATCTCGACAAACACACTGCAAAAAGAGTTTACATCGAATAGATCTCCACAAGAGAGGGGGAGAACATTGTATTGAGATCCAAAAAGAGAGAAGAAGCCAACTAGCTAATAACTATGGACCCGTAGGTCTGTGGTAAACTACTCACAACTCATCGTAGGGGCAAGGATGTTGATGTAGAGGCCCTCCGTGGTTGATTCCCCCTCTGGCAGAACGCCGGTGAAGGCTCCAAGATGGGATATCGCGGATACAGAAGGTTACGGTGGTGGAAATTGTGTTTCGTGGTGCCCCCGGATGTTTTCGGGGTACGTAGGTATATATAGGCGGAAGAAGTACGTCGGTGGCCGCCCGAGGGGCCCACGAGACAGGGGGGCGCGGCCTCCTATCTCGTGGGGGCCTCGGCTGCTTCTTGACTTGCACTCCAAGTCCTCTGGAGCACGTTCGTTCCAAAAATCACGCTCCCGAAGGTTTCATTCTGTTTGGACTCCGTTTGATATTCCTTTTCTTCGAAATACTGAAATAGCTAAAAAAACAACAATATGGGCTGGGCCTCCGGTTAGTAGGTTAGTCCAAAAAATGATATAAATGTGTAAAATAAAGCCCATAAACATCCAAAAGGGGTAATATAATAGCATGGAACAATCAAAAATTATAGATACGTTGGAGACGTATCAAGCATCCCCAAGCTTAATTCCTGCTCGTCCTCGAGTAGGTAAATGATAAAAAGAGAATTTTTGATGTGGAATGCTACCTAGCATAATTCATAATGTAATTTTCTTTATTGTGGCATGAATGTTTAGATCCAAATGATTCAAAATAAAAGTTCATATTGATAAAAAATAGTAACACTTCAAGCATACTAATCAAAGTAATCATGTCTTCTCAAAATAACATGGCAAAAGAAATTTCATCCCTACAAAATCATATAGTTAGGCTATGCTTCATTTTCGTCACACAAAGATGTTCCCAACTTCTATACCCCTGATGACAAGCCAAGCAATTTTTTCATACTTAAATAATCTCAAACTTTTTCAACCTTCACGCAATACATGAGAGTGAGCCATGGATATAGCACTATGGGTGGAATAGAATATGATGATGGGGATTGTGTGGAGAAGACAAAAAAAGGAAAGTCTCACATTGACGAGGATAATAAATTGGCTATGGAGATGCCCATCAATTGATGTCAACATGAGGAGTAGGGATTGCCATGCAATGGATTCACTAGAGCTATATGAATGCTCAACAAAAGAAAACTAGTGGGTGTGCATCCAACTTGCTTGCTCACGAAGACCTAGGGCATTTGAGGAAGCCCATCGTAGGAATATACAAGCCAAGTTCTATAATGAAAAATTCCCACTAGTATGAAAAATACAGCTTATGAGACCCACTATATGATAAACATGGTGCTACTTTGAAGCACAATATATGAGACTCACTACATGAAGAACAAGGTGCTACTTTGAAGCACAGGTGTGGAAAAAGAGATAGTAACAGTGCCCTTTTTATTTATATATATTTTTCTTTTTTCTTTTTTTTCTTTGGGCCTTTCTTATTTTTTTTCTTTTTTTCTTTGGGCAATGTTCTGATAATGATGATCATCACACTTTTATTGACTACAACATAAGAACTACAACTCGAAACTAGAACAAGATATGACTCTATATGAATGCCTCCGGCGGTGTACCGGGATGGTGCAATGAAACACGAGTGACATGTATGAAAAATAATGCATGTGGCTTTGCCACAAATACGATGTCAACTACATGATCATGCAATGGCAATATGACAAAAGTAAAGTATGTCATGATGATGATGAAGGGAATGGTGGAAAGTTGCATGGCAATATATCTCGGAATGGCTATGGAAATGCCATAATAGGTAGGTATGGTGGCTGTTTTGAGGAAGATATAGGGAGGTTTATGTGTGATAGAGCGTATCGTATCACGGGGTTTGGATGCACCGGCGAAGTTTGCACCAACTGTCAAGGTGAGAAAGGGCAATGCACAGTACCGAAGAGGCTAGCAAAGGCGGAAAGGTAAAAGTGCGTATAATCCATGGACTCAACATTAGTCAAAAGAACTCATATACTTATTGCAAAAATTTAGAAGTCATCAAAAACCAAGTACTACGCGCATGCTCCTAGGGGGATAGATTGGTAGGAAAAGACCATCGCTCGTCCCCGACCGCCACTCATAAGGATACACAAGCTAGGTACACTTCATGTTTCAAATTTGTTACACAACTTTAACCATACATGCATGCTACGGGACTTGCTAACTTCAATACAAGCATTCTTTAAATTCATAATCACCCAACTAGCATGACTTTAATATCACTACCTCCATATCTCAAAACAATCATCAAGTATCAAATTGATCATAGCATCCAATTCACTTCCTATGATAGTTTTTATTATACCCAACTTGGATGCTCATCATTCTAGGACCAACTTTATGACCATAGCAAATACCATGCTGTTCTAAAAGACTCTCAAAATAATATAAGTGAAGCATGAGAGACTAATAATTTCTTCAAAATTAATACACCACTGTGCTCTAAAAGATATAAGTGAAGCACTAGAGCAAAAACTATCAAGCTCAAAAGATATAAGTGAAGCACATAGAGTATTCTAGCAAATTCTAATCAAATAGGCTTCTCCCAAAAGGTGTGTACTGCAAGGATGAATGTGGTAAACTAAAAATCAAAGACTAATATAATACACGATGCTCCAAGCAAAACACATATCATGTGCCGAATAAAAATATAGCTCCAAGTAAAGTTACCAATGAACGAAGACGAAAGAGGGGATGCCTTCCCGGGGCATCCCCAAGCTTAGGCTTTTGGATATTCTTGAATATCTTGGGGTTCCTTGGGCATCCCCAAGCTTAGGCTCTTGCCACCCTTTATTCCATAGTCCATAAAAGCTTTACCCAAAACTTGAAAACTTCACAACACAAAACTCAATAGGAAATCTTATAAGCTCCGTTAGTGAAAGAAAACAAAACCACCACATAAGGTACTGTAATGAACTCATTCTTTATTTATTTTGGTGTTAAACTAATGTATTCCAACTTCCTTATGGTTTATAAACTAATTTACTAGCCATAGATGCATTGGAATAAGCAAACAACACACGAAAAACAGAATCTGTCAAAAATAGAACAGTCTGTAGAAATCTATAACTAACGCAAACTTATGGAACTCTAAAAATCCTACCAAAATAGGAAGTCCTGGACAATTTGTTTATTGAACAGAAGCAAAAATAATCAACGCAAAAGCACATTCCTGTGATTTAACAAAATTATATTCGTGCGCGCAAAGTTTCTGTTTTTCAGCAGAATCAAATCAACTATCATCGTAGGTTATCCTATAGGTTCTACTTGGCACAAACACTAATTAAAAGATAAAAACACATCTAAACAGAAGGTAGATGCAAGAATTATTACTAAATAGGAGCAAAAACAAAAACATAAAGAAAATAGGGTTGTCTCCCAACTAGCGCTATCGTTTAACGCCCCTAGCTAGGCATAAAAGCGAAGATAGATCTAACGAGTGCCCTCTTTGGCACTAAATTCATAACTAGCCCGCAAGATAGATTCATAAGGTAATTTGACTTTCTTTCTTGGAAAGTGCTCCATGCCTTTCTTTAACGGAAATTGGAATCTAATATTCCCTTCCTTCATATCAATAATCGCACCAATTGTTCTAAGGAAAGGTCTACCAAGGATAATAGGGCAAGAAAGATTGCAATCTATATCAAGAACGATAAAATCTATGGGCACCAAATTTCTATTTGCAACAATAAGAACATCATTGATCCTTCCCATAGGCTTTTTAATGGTGGAATCCTCAAGGTGCAAATTTAAAGAGCAATCATCAAGATCATGGAAACCTAGAATATCACATAAAGTTTTCAGAATCGTGGAAACACTAGCACCCAAATCACACAAAGCAAAACACTCATAATCTTTAATTCTAATCTTTATAGTAGGTTCCCAGTCATCATTAAGTTTTCTAGGTAAAGAAACTTCAAAATTAAGTTTTTCATCATAAGATTGCATCAAGGCATCAATGATATGTTTAGTAAAAGCTTTATTTTGACTATAAGCATGAGGAGAATTAACAACGGATTGCAACAAGGAAATACAACCTTTTAAAGAGCAATTATCATAATCAAAGTCCTTGAAATCCGAGATAGAAGGTTCAATATAATTAGAAGTTGAGGATTCTCCAATCTCACTTTTACCAAATTTAGCATTAAGATCTAAAGACTCCAAATTCGTGGGACGCCTTTTGGGCAAAGTTGATTCATCATCAGTCCCATAATCATCAAAATTCATATTGCAAAACATAGATCTAATAGGAGATGCATCAATAACCTTAAGATCCTCATCATTATTTTCTTCTAACTTTTCTGGTTTAGCGGCTATCTTATTGACTAAGGTGGCTTGCTTATCAGAAATTTTGGCTATAGCATTTTCAAGACGGGTAATTTGAGCGTTAACACCATAAAATTCTTTACTCATATCATCAAGCTCTTTGTTCATAAACCCCAAAAAACCTTTTTGTTCCTTAAGCTCTTTTCTAAAGAAATTATTATGCTCAAATTGCAAATTCATAAAGCTTCTAATATTTGATTCAATCTCATCCATCCTTCTGAGAAGGTGGTCAGGACCCTTAGGCGAAGCCATAAGGACAAACAGGCACACAAGCAAACAGAAAAAAGGCAAGCAGAAGGAAGGAGGAGATTGGGAAAGAGAGGGCGAATAAAACAGCAAGGGTAAAGTGGGGGAGAGGAAAAAGAGAGGCAAATGGGAAATAATGTAAATGCGAGGGAGATGGGTTTATGATGGGTACTTGGTATGTCTTGACTTGAGCGAAGACCTCCCCGGCAACGGCGCCAGAAATCCTTCTTGCTACGCCTTGAGCTTGCGTTGGTTTTCCTCGAAGAGAAGAGGGTGATGCAGCCATAGTAGCGTAAGTATTTCCCTCAGTTTTTGAGAACCAAGGTATCAATCCAGTAGGAGACTCCTCAAAAGTCCCACGCACCTACACCAACAAACTAAGAACTCGCAACCAACGCAATAAAGGGGTTATCAATCCCTTCACGGCAACTTGCGAAAGTGAGATCTAATAAAGATAGTATGATAAGATAAATATATTTTTGGTATTTTATAATATAGATGCAAAAAGTAAAGATGCAAATAAAGGTAGATTGAAAGCAAATATGATAAGAGATAGACCCGAGGGCCATAGGTTTCTCTAGTGGATTCTCTCAAGATAGCATTAGTATTACGGTGGGTAAACAAATTACTGTCGAGCAATTGATAGAAAAGCGCATAGTTATGAGATTATCTAGGCATGATCACGTATATAGGCATCACGTCCATAACAAGTACACCGACTCGTGCCTGCATCTACTACTGTTACTCCACACATCGACCGACTCCTACCTGCATCTAGAGTATTAAGTTCATAAGAACAGAGTAACGCATTAAGCAAGATGACATGATGTAGAGGGATAAACTCAAGCAATATGATATAAACCCCATCTTGTTATCCTCGATGGCAACAATACAATATGTGCCTTGCAACCCTTTCTGTCACTGGGTAAGGACACCGCAAGATTGAACCCAAAGCTAAGCACTTCTCCCATGCCAAGAAAGATCAATCTAGTAGGCCAAACCAAACTGATAATTCGAAGAGACTTGCAAATATAACTCAATCATACATAAAAGAATTCAGAGAAGATTCAAATATTATTCATAGATAAACTTGATCATAAACCCACAATTCATTGGATCTCAACAAACACACCACAAAAAGAGTTTACATTGAATAGATCTCCACAAGAGAGGGGGATAACATGGTATTGAGATCCAAAAAGAGAGAAGAAGCCAACTAGCTAATAACTATGGACCCGTAGGTCTGTGGTAAACTACTCACAACTCATCGGAGGGGCAAGGATGTTGATGTAGAGGCCCTCCATGGTTGATTCCCCCTCCGGCAGAACGTCGGCGAAGGCTCCGAAATGGGATCTCGCTGATACAGAAGGTTACGGTGGTGGAAATTGTGTTTCGTGGTGCCCCCGGATGTTTTTTGGGTACGTAGGTATATATAGGAGGAAGAAGTATGTCGGTGGCCGCCCGAGGGGCCCACGAGATAGGGGGGGCGCCCTACACGGGGGGCGCGGCCTCCTATCTCGTGGGGGGCTCGGCTGCTTCTTGACTTGCACTCCAAGTCCTCTGGATCACGTTCGTTCCAAAAATCACGCTCCCGAAGGTTTCATTCCGTTTGGACTCCATTTGATATTCCTTTTCTTCGAAATACTGAAATAGGCAAAAAAACAGCAATATGGGCTGGGCCTCCAATTAGTAGGTTAGTCCCAAAAATGAGATAAATGTGTAAAATAAAGCCCATAAACATCCAAAAGGGGTAATATAATAGCATGGAACAATGAAAAATTATAGATACGTTGGAGACGTATCACGGAATAACGACGACGGTGGTGAACTCCACTCCGCAGGGACTCTAGATGGAACGCTTATCCTTGCTCGCACAAACGGAAACCATGACAAGCAAGCAATCAAATCCGGCATGACCTGCAAAATGGCATGACAAGCCAGGTCAGTACATTGAATGTACTTGCAAGCTCTCAATAACCAGAAGCATTCAAGACAGACAATAGCATGGCAATTATAGGTTAAGCAGGGATTATCATGATATCATCAGAACAATATAACATGAACATGATACAGCTAACACAACATGAACATATTAATCCAACAATACTAGCATGTAACATGATGACACTATATGCACCACTTATCCCGCTCGGGTTACTTGGTAACCGTCACATGCATTACTTACCAACCTCGGACATCACACGATCATCTCAGGATCAGATCAAGCTTGGTATAAACAATACCGTAGCGATCATTAATTAACCACAAGGAGCTTGATCTTTACCCACGACTCTCGCACAACATCACGAATATACACAACTTGGTATCCTCGATAACACAGTGATCTTTCCGGTGATCACAACCACGACCAACACTTGGCCTCAAACCGTGATCCTTACGGCGATCACAACCACGACCAACACTTGGCCCGTGATCCTTACGGCGATCACAAGCACGACCAATACTTGGCCTGTGATCCTTACGGCGATCACAAACACGACCAATACTTGGCCCATGATCCTTACGGCGATCACAACCACGGGTTGTCATTAATCAAGTTATTCTTATTACTGTTGACTCAGGGTGTGACCTACTTTCGAACTGGGACCTTAACCGCGGGCGCGGCTATCGATAAATTTAATATACACTCTGCACAGGTTAGTACACTGTACCCACACTACGGAACCCATGGCCTCGTACTCCCATTCGGGTCGACCAACGACGTTCCAACAAAACCGTCCTACTGCCATGACACTCTCCCGGCCACTCCGACCAACTCCCCTTTGGGCTAAGTCATGGGTGGCCCCGTGTCTACCACAAGACACAACAACCACTATCGTGGCCACGATCCACTCTGGAACCCGGATCCATAAACTCATCAACGGGCACACAAGGTTATGTCCGCCTACCTGATTAGGGTAGCGCGCCCATAACCTTCCCTCGTTGGAGGCACCGGCGAGAGGCCCAACAACAGACCTAGTTAGGGTCGTCCCATACCGACAAGTGTGGTTGCACTGGTCAGTTCGATTCAGCGGCACCATGACTCAGCCAACAGTTGTTCAAGTTCAATTTAATCTGGTTAAACTTGAATGCAAATATGCTGAGCCATGATAAAATAACATTATGCCAATTACAATGCATGAACATGATATCAACATAATCATGACGGTATCACATAACTATCCACCATATCAACAATGAATCATATCCACTGAGCATGGCATACTGACTAGCATGAACATCACCCGTACATACTTCTCTGAAACATACCATGACCACTAGCATCAACAATAAATATCATGCAAGAACATATCAACAATGCCATCATGCAAGCATTTAACCAACTCGATGCAATGCATAACAACGGTACTCGGGACAGACGATAGTCATGCACCGAAGACCATCACCAATCATCAACATGTACTACTAGCAAGCATAAACATATGAAAGGAAATACTAACAAGTAGAACATGATAACAGAGTACAAGACAACATAGCACAAAAGTGAACATGCAAATCTAAACATCACCGGAACAACGATAACCATCTTTTCAACAAGCAAACATTTAATAAAGATTCAAGTTGAAAACCATGGCTACTGCATGACTATCATGCAAGTGGGTATTGTGGCTTGCCTAGGGTGGAAAAAATCACCAAGAGAAAGTGCAAGAAGCTTGCGGAAAGAATCGCCGGAAATCGTTCACTCTCGAAGGGGGCTGAATAAGGGTGAGGGCATATTGGTCATTTTCAGTATGCCAAAACATAATGAAAGTGACACCAACAGAAAGGGCTCGATGAGACGAAGAAGTAGGCTTTGGAATCACCTCATTTGGAGCTACGGTTCAAAAGTTGTGGATGATTGAAGTTCAGGGACTTCTCTGTAAAAATTATATTTGCAGACGGGTCCCTGAGTGGATAAGGCAGAGGCCCAAAATAGAAAAACACTTTTGGTCAGCGAAAACGTATTCCGCGGAATATGTTTCCACTTATCCACGTCAGCATGGACTGGTCAACGCGGGGCCGGCTCCGTCTCGCTGACACACGGGTCCCATGGGCATTGACTCTCCACTCCTGCCTCCTTCTTCTTCTCCCCTGACACCACACGCAGAGCCGAGGAGAGGCGCCGGCGCCGGCGCTCATTCCGACAGTTCTGGCCATCTCCCGAGGAGATCCGGCCATGGATGAGCTCAGCGGAGCACGACGCATCTCCTCGGACCATCTCTGGCCGGCTAGGAAGGCCGAAGCGTTGGCTGCTTCAAGGTCGGTGGGCGGAGGTCTTCGGGCGCCGGTGAGCTTGCGGAAAGGGGCCACCAGAGAAGAAGGAGAGATGCAGGGGAGGTTCGCGGGGGACTAGGTGGGTCTCTGGTGGTGGTAGAAGGAGGGGAGGGGCTCGACTCTGGGCGAATTTAGCCGGAGCACCGCGACGGCCATCGCGGCGATGGGGACTACAGAGAGGTCCTTGGGCTCGACGGGATGGCTAGGCAAGGTTGCTGGGAGTGAGGCAAGGCTGGAGTCAAGCTCGGACGAGGCCGGGGATGGCTTATATAGCCGCGGGACGAGGAGGCCGAGCTGGCACCGCCGCAGACGCGTGTACGGCGCCACGGACGCGTGCTCGCGCGCATGAACTCGGAGGTAGATGACGTAGGAGGAGCAATGGGGGCTCTCATGGGGCAGAGGAGGCCAAGGGGGCGCAGGGAGGAACACGAGGCGACCAACAGATCCAAAACGCCATTGTTCGTCTGTGGGCGTGCGGCGGTTTGCGTCGGTGAGCAATCGGACGGAGGGGGCAAGGGCTCAGGGCAACGCAGACGATCACGAGGAGGCCACTGGACATGCTTGTGAGTCGAGACGAGGAGAGAACGGACGAGCACAGCGCCGGGGACGATCCAGAGCACGTTTACTGCATGCCAGGGCGATGGTCACCGCGCGCATTGGTGCACATAGTGCCACAAACGATGCCAAACGATGTCTGGGGTTAGTCCTTCCTGGGGAGGTCTCGACTATGGTGGTAACTTGGTTAAAGGCACTCTGGTTAAAAAGTAATCCACCTCTAAAGTTTACTGCAGTAAACTTGGGAGAGCACTGGTGATCAACAAGAAGGGTTTTGGGAGCAATGGAGTTGTCTGCGAGGCTTAGGTAAAGAAGGACTTTCATCCTGATGAGTTTGAGGAGAAATGAATCAAGATTTACTGCAGTTGCTTCACAACTAACCAAAATGGTCCATAAACTAGATCATGATGGTGCACTCACATGGAGTGTCCACTTGGGCTAACATTGGGCAAAGCTTGATCATTTGGATATATGAAGATGGTGTAAAAAGCTCATGCCAAATGGACAAGCCAAAATGGCACTTGCTTCACAAACATCATTTTTGTCCAGAAACTTGGAATAATTTTGGTGACCAAATGGTTCAATGAAATGATGCCAAAATGGGTGGAGAGATGTTTTATGGGTATAAGAATGATCTGCTAATTGATCAGGATTTTTGAAGCAATATAAAATACCCTTGCTTCACAACCTAAAAATAATGCCAGAATCAAAGATTTTCTCCTATGCTCACATAGATAATTGGATGGGGCTGCAAATGGGTGGAGGGGATTAATATGAGCACATTAAAAAGTTTGCAAAATTTCAAATTATTTGGGTACTCCTAGCTAGTACTTCCTTCACAAAGCCTTCTATCTGACAAAAACTTTGAAAATTCACTGAGGAAGATTGACTAGGAAAATAAATTTAACTTGTGCATGAGGCAATTATTTGGACATATAAACATCACCAAAAAGGTTGGGAGCCACTAGGAAAAATATAAATTACACTTCCTTCACAAAGTGCCATTTAGGTCAGAAAGGAAGAATAATTACTCGGGGATTATTTTTGAACTGGCCAAGGCAATGTTTGGGCATATTTGAGCTATATATGACCCGTAGGAATTATGAGAATTATTTGGGAATTTATGGATGGACAGAAATATAGGTTGCTTCACAACCTAGAGTAGATAGGGTCATTCCTTTAATGAAAAAGGAATTTTCCCTAGAAAAAGATTTTAGGGTTTGGTCAAGGAGTGAAATGACATGATCTTTGGCAAGGTTTTGAGAATGATGAGCCACTTGGGAGGGGGAATGAGGAGGATTTCCCAGGTGGCAAGGCCACAGAACCACTCCGAAAAGAAAAACAGAGCAAAAACCAAATAAATCAAAGGAAAAAGAAAGGGGCCAAAATACAGGCTGTTACAGAAGATGTAGCTGGTGGGTCCCAACAGTCACGGGGTGAATCATTTTTTTCCCGTAATATAGACGCACTTCCTTGCGTGCGAAGATGTAGCTGGTAGGTCCAAGCAATCAGGGGGGAAACATTTTTTGCGAAATACGATGGCCCGTCCGGTGGGTCCCTGCTATCAGGTGGAGGGATCATTATTCCATGTAATAAGGAGGCACTTCCTTGCTGTGGCTGTGGACCCAGCTGTCAGCCTCTCCACGTACAGTCCACGTCTGATGGAAGTCGTTTCTTGACCACGTTGACCACGCCGCGCCGAGAGCACCAGGGCGGTGGACGACGGCGAGGCCTAGGAAGGGGATGACGCGGAGCCGGGGAAGACGCGGCAGTGGATGCGGATGCGGAGAGGAGTACGAGGGTTCACTGGTTCTGCTGTGGTGTGAGGCTGTCGTCGCCGCAGAATAACAAGGGGTGTGGGTGAGTAGAGGGATGGACTAGCCAGCGGTGGGAGTAGTAGGGGGTGGTGAGGCCTCCACGGCATCACAGCCGGCAACGGGAGGCAGGAGCACGCGGCATGACCGGCGCTGGTTTGGGCGGCTGGAGCAAGAAGACCAGAGGTTGAAGAAGCACTACGGCCGTTGGATGAACATCGTACGGTAACAGGAGCTAGAATCATTCATATTGACTAAGTTGACAAAGCCCTCCGTCCCCGTCAACGTGGTAGGCCCACAAGTCAGCCTCCCACTATGCTGGGTACCAGCTGGCAGGGGGAGTATTCATTTTTTGTGCGTAATAAGGAGGCACTTCCTTGCGTGTGAAGATAGCTGGTGGGTCCGACCTGTCAGCGGGGGGCACGGTTTTTTTGCAAAACAGAGGCCCTTCCGGTGGGTCCCAGATGTCATGTGGAGGAATCATTATTTTACGCGTAATAAGGAGGCATTTCCTTGTGTGTGGCCATGGACCAAGCTGTCAGCCTCTCCACGCATAGACTACTTCCAATGGTGTCGTTCGTTGACCACATTGACCATGCCGCGCCGAGCGCATCCAAGGTGGTGGACAACGGCGAGGCCCCGGACAGCAACGAGCCGGAGATGGGAAGACGCGGGAGTAGAGTCACAGAAGGAGAGGTGTACGAGGGTTAACTGGTTCTAGTGCAGTGTGGTTCGGCAGTCGGTGGAGAAGAACAGGAGGTGTGGAGGGGTGGAGGGATGGCCTGGCCAACGATGGAGTAGCGCTTCACAGCGAAGCGTGCTAAGCAGAGTTGCTAGCAGCAGGAGGCGGGAGGTGGTCCCGGTGGCGCTGGAGGAAGAAGACGAGAGATTGAAGATGGATGCCGGTCGTTGGATGTAAATCCAACGGCTAACATGTCAGAATCATTTGTTGACTAAATTGACAATGACTTCCGTTGGCTTCGACCTATTGGCCCACATTTCAGCCTCCAAAAATGTGGCACGTATTCAACCCATTTTTTCAGAATTTACAGTCTTTTTTTTTGCACGGTAGTGATCTTTTTTTTGAATTACAGTCCATTAGCTGGGCTGGGTGAACAAATAATGTAGCGTCTATGCAGCCCATTTATTTGTTTTCCTAAAAAATTACAGGCCATTTGCACTTTCTCGAAATACATGATTTTGCTGGGCTGATTCTACTTATAATGTTGGGTTGGGCCAGCAATGTTATCAAAAAATAAAAAGGGGCTGAGCATTTTGTTATAAATATATTTAAATAATAAGTGATATTATTACATTCATCCTTAAATCTTACCAAGCTTTTGTACACAATCACTAGGATTTTCGCGCCAAAACAATCCAGGATTTTATTGTTAAGAAATTATTTTTATAGGTTAATAAGATGTGGGATATTGTTTTCTTGCATATGTAAGTTCTGTTAAATATATGATGACAATAAAAATAATATATAATAACATATAAAATAATTTAAATATATATAATATAGTTAGAAGGGAAACATAAGTTGGACATGACGTTCCTATTCTTATATAGAAAAATAGAACAGACCTCTGCGTTTTCTTCAAAAAAATACATAAATTGGGCTGCCGATGTTTCAGGAAAAATAAAACCTCGGACGGGAGGTCCACAGGCCGGTCAATACATGACGACCCTTAACAAAATACAAACAGGCCTATGGACTTCCCATCCGAGGTCGTGGGCTGCGCATGTTAAAAAAGAAAGCCCAGATGGGGCAGCCCAAAACCCAACATAATATATATAATAAATGATACCTGTCAGCTCCCCGGATTCATTGTGAATTTATCTCCTATAGTAACTACGTTGAAGCACCTAAAAAATGTAACTATGTTGACAAACCCGTGGGCCCCAGCGTCAGTATAGCATTAGGAGGAAGTATTTTTTCGATGAGGCACTTGCTTGCATATGGCCATGGACCTGGTGGGTCCCGACTGTCCGCCTCTCCACGTACGGTCCTCTCCAGATTCCTCTCTTTTGTTCAGCATGTTCACAACGGCAGACAGCGGCGTCGCGGCGAGCGCACAAAAGCGCACGAGGGGATCCGACCACCTGAGGAAGTGCCTAATTATTAACAAAACTACTGAACTAGCCTAGTGGCCAAGTAACACTACCCTATAGTTGTTCCGCCCAGGTTCGATTCCACCTGTGCAGGGAAAATATCTCCAAATTTTTTGCCTCTGCCTTTATTGACATGTGGGTCCCCATTGTCATCTACGCACACCACGTCCAACACTTGCCAAAACTTTGTCCCTCGTTTTCTCTGTTTTTCGCACACTCGACAATGTGTGGGCATTTTGAAAATAGCATACCTTTTTGACTGTGCATCATATGAAGATGTGCTATGCATGAATGTTTATCAGCATGATGTAAACTGGCTGGTAGTTCCATTTTCGACCATGAATAAAACTTCCAACATGATGTTAACCCTGTTTGAAAAGGCTGTGTTAATATAAATGCTCTGCCTTTGAAAGTTGCAGTTTCTTATCTGAAACTGAACTTGCAGTTTCTTATCCGAAACTGAAACTTGCAGTTTCTTCTCTGAGAATCACATTGTCTACACTTTTATACTCCTATGAAACTACATTTTTTTAAGTGCTAAAAATAGATCTCTAGAATTCATAAAATACTCCATATGCTCAATACTGCAAATCTAAAATTCAAAAGACATTCATATCTGAAAGTACTCTCAAGATACACAACACAAAACACAATTCCCAACCCGCAAATTCTGACAACCCTAAGCTCCTCCTGACAATTCACAACCTGCCCGACTATTGGGCTGGGGGGCAGTCCCCTCCTATTCCTCGGCGGCAGATAGCAGCCCCATGAGACAATGTGAACAGCGAGGGAGAGGATGGCGGGGAAGCGTTGTCGGGCCAACTGCTTTTCTCCTCTTGCAATTGGGTTCGGTCGACGAAGACTCCACCGGCTCACTCTGGTAGGACACCCTCACAAACGGCACCCTGTAGATGCTCGATCCTTCAATCTCTGGTGGATGATCCATCTGGGATCGATACTCCCACCACCGCTCCCTCATGATTGGATTCGGTGAATCTATTGCTCCATGGCCCAGAGGAGCAGCTCTATGTACTCCCGCGCGAGTCCCTCTGGGAGTATCGCCGCCTTTTCGCTCTGTTGCAGATATTTGGCCATGGATGTCACTGTCGCCGCTAGTTGGTCCTTGTTGTCAAACCAAGATAATATCTCCAACATCCTAGCTAGCTTCGTAGGGTCGCCGTCTGCGATCGTCATGTATCGGTTGTACTCCTCCATCAATCTACTTCTCCACAGCACCTTCACTCGCCGGTGGTGGTTTTTGAATGGAAGAGGAGAGGAGTAGTGCTGGTTTTGGATTAGAACGGGAGAGGAGCGATGTTGGTTTTGGACTGGAATAGGAGAGGAGGGGCGGTGGTTTTGAAATGGAAGAGGAGAGGAGCGGCGCTGGATTTAGATTGGAACAGGAGAGGAGCGGCGGTGGATTAAGAGGATAAGAGCGGAAGAGCAGCGCTAGTCTTGGAAGTATTTCTTTGTTTTGCGTATTTTGGGTGAAAGTTTGACCACGTACTGTATTTGACAAGCAAAATGTGAATGCATGTCACCAAAAATTGTATCATTTGGTTCGTATCTGAATGTACTTTCAAATTATATTATTTTTGCAACGTATAACATATATTTTATGTGCGAAAATCATGGTCAATTATGACCTAGAATAAAAGGGAGACTAGTTAATGTGGGGTCGCTTTCTTAATTGAAGGGTAAATTGATTTTGATTTTGATCTAGTCACAGCGCGCCGGCCCTCTCGTCCAATCCTAAATCGCTGTCGCACGCTCCTCTCCCTCTTATCCATTGCAAAACCACCTCCTCTCCTCTCCATCATCTCCATTCCAAAACCAACGTCTCGCCTCTCCTTCTTCTGATCTTCTCCATTGCAAAACCACCTCCTCTCCTCTCCATCATCATTATTCCAAAACCACTATCTCGCCTCTCCCTCTTCTCTATTGCAAGACCACCATCTCTCCTCCCATCTTCCAAAGCTAGCACCGGACCACTCAGAAGGACATCTATGGAGAGGATGCAGCAGCGAATCAGGCAGATCGCCGGCGGCGACCAGGCAAAGTTAGCCAGGTTGAAGGAGATCCTTACTTGGTTTGACAATGAGTGGGAGATTTCAAGGACGGTGAGGGCCATGTGGCAATGTATGTGAAAGAGCGAGACGGCAGCAATGAGGGCGGCGATGTACATGTACTCCTCGGCGGCAGTCACGCCGCAGTCCTCCGAGTTCATCGAGTATCTCCTCTGGGCGATGGAGCAGACAGATTTGCCCGAGGCAACAGTCAGGCGGAGGTGGTGGGCATACAGGTCGAAGGTCGAGCACCTAGAGGATAATGAATCGATCGAGTACGGTGTGTCGTTCATGAGGTTGCAAAGCCAGCCAGAGCCACAGGAGTATTCGTTCTCCCACCGCAAGAGGAGGCCGGATGGCGCAACGTCACTTCCCCGCCGTTCTCCATGGTTCCCTTGATGCTCGCCTCATTTTAACGGCGGCGGTAGGGTTTAAGGTAAGCTTCGCACTAACCTAATCTTCCACCTGCTCATGCTTACAATCAGTGTGACAGCTAATGAAAATCATGATTACAATCAGTCTCTGAGTACTACGCCAATCACCCTAAAATAGCTCTAGACCTTTGGGTCAAAGTTGTGACACAGTGTACAAATAAAGAAAAATAGATTGGTGCTTCTTTCAGAAAAGAGTACTCCCTAGAAAACTGCCAATATAAGCTACTAGTATTTGGTTAGAGGATTTGCTGCCGAGAAAGATTCGTCCACAGAGAGCGCTGATACGTCTCCAACGTATCTATAATTTTTGGTTGTTCCATGCTATTATATTACCCCTTTTGGATGTTTATGGGCTTTATTTTACACATTTATATCATTTTTGGGACTAACCTACTAACCGGAGGCCCAGCCCGTATTGTTGTTTCTTTGCCTATTTCAGTATTTCGAAGAAAAGGAATATCAAACGGAGTCCAAACGGAATGAAACCTTCGGGAGCATGATTTTTGGAACGAACGTGATCCAGAGGACTGGGAGTGCAAGTCGAGAAGCAGCCGAAGCTTCCACGAGATAGGAGGGGCCCCCCCCCTATAGGGCGCGCCCCCCTGTCTCGTGGGCTCCTCGGGCATCCACCGACGTACTTATTCCTCCTATATAAGCCTGCGTACCCCGAAAACATCCAGGGAGCCAACGAAACACAATTTCCACCACCGTAACCTTCTGTATCCGCGAGATCTCATCTTGGAACATCCAGGGAGCCAACGAAAACATCCAGGGAGCCAAAGAAAAAAAAGAAGAAAAAAATAAGAAAGGCCAAAAGAAAAGAAAAAAGAAAGGCCCAAAAAAAGAAAAAAAAAGAAAAAAGAAAAATAAATAAATAAAAAGGGCCATGTTACTATCTCTTTTTCCACACTTGTGCTTCAAAGTAGCACCT
The DNA here is from genome assembly GCA_963921465.1 of Triticum timopheevii. Taxonomy (NCBI): domain Eukaryota; kingdom Viridiplantae; phylum Streptophyta; class Magnoliopsida; order Poales; family Poaceae; genus Triticum; species Triticum timopheevii. The sequence continues at coordinate 408,057,194 of OY997268.1, read as the reverse complement.
TGTTCTTCATGTAGTGAGTCTCATATATTTTGCTTCAAAGTAGCACCATGTTTTTCATATAGTGAGTCTCATAAGTTATCTTTTTCTTACTAGTGGGAATTTTTCATTATAGAACTTGGCTTGTATATCCCTACGATGGGATTCCTCAAATGCCCTAGGTCTTCTTGAGCAAGCAAGTTGGATGCACACCCACTAGTTTTCTTTTGTTGAGCATTCATTTATAGCTCTAGTGCATCCGTTGCATGGCAATCCCTACTCCTCATGTTGACATCAATTCGTGGGCATCTCCATAGCCCGTTGATTATCCTCCTCAATGTGAGACTTTCTCCTTTTTTTGTCTTCTCCACACAATCCCCATCATCATATTCAATTCCACCCATAGTGCTATATCCATGGCTCACTCTCATGTGTTGCGTGAAGGTTGAAAAAGTTTGAGATTATTTAAGTATGAAACAATTGCTTGTCTTGTCATCGGCGGTATAGAAGTTGCGAACATCTTTGTGTGACGAAAATGAAGCATAGCCTAACTATATGATTTTGTAGGGATGAACTTTCTTTTGCCATGTTATTTTGAGAAGACATGATTACTTTGATTAGTATGCTTGAAGTGTTACTATTTCTTTTATCAATATGAACTTTTATTTTGAATCATTTGGATCTGAACATTCATGCCACAATAAAGAAAATTACATTGAGAATTATGCTAGGTAGCATTCCACATCAAAAACTCTCTTTTTTATTATTTACCTACTCAAGGACGAGCATGAATTAAGCTTGGGGATGCTTGATACGTCTCCAACGTATCTATAATTTTTTATTGTTCCATGCTATTATATTACCCCTTTTGGATGTTTATGGGCTTTATTTTACACATTTATATCATTTTTGGGACTAACCTACTAACCGGAGGCCCAGCCCATATTGTTGTTTTTTTTGCCTATTTTAGTATTTCGAAGAAAAGGAATATCAAATGGAGTCCAAACGGAATGAAACCTTCGGGAGCGTGATTTTTGGAACGAACGTGATCCAGTGGACTTGGAGTGCAAGTCAAGAAGCAGCCGAAGCTTCCACGAGATAGGAGGGCACCCCCCATAGGGCGCGCCCCCTGTCTTGTGGGCCCCTCGGGCGTCCACCGATGTACTTCTTCCTCCTATATAAGCCTACGTACCCGGAAAACATCCAGGGAGCCAACGAAACACAATTTCCACCAACGTAACCTTTTGTATCCGCGAGATCTCATCTTGGAGCCTTCGCCGGCACACTGCCAGAGGGGGAATCGACCATGGAGGGCTTCTACATCAACATCCTTGCCCCTCCGATGAGTTGTGAGTAGTTTACCACAAACCTACGGGTCCATAGTTATTAGCTAGATGGCTTCTTCTCTCTTTTTGGATCTCAATACAATGTTCTCCCCCTCTCTTGTGGAGATCTATTCGATGTAAACTCTTTTTGCGGTGTGTTTGTCGAGATCTGATGAATTGTGGGTTTATGGTCAAGTTTATCTATGAATAATATTTGAATCTTCTCTGAATTCTTTTATGTATGATTGAGTTATCTTTGCAAGTCTCGTAGAATTATCAGTTTGGTTTGGCCTACTAGATTGATCTTTGTTGCCATGGGAGAAGTGCTTAGCTTTGGGTTCAGTCTTGCAGTGTCCTTACCTAGTGACAGAAAGGGTTGCAAGGCACGTATTGTATTGTTGCCATCAAGGATAACAAGATGGGGTTTATATCATATTGCTTGAGTTTATCCCTCTACATCATGTCATCTTGCTTAATGTGTTACTCTGTTCTTATGAACTTAATACTCTAGATGTAGGCAGGAGTCGGTCGATGTGTGGAGTAATAGTAGTAGATGCAGGCAGGAGTCGGTCTACTTGTCACGGACGTGATGCCTATATACATGATCATGCCTAGATAATCTCATAATTATTTGCTTTTCTATCAATTGCTCGACAGTAATTTGTTCACCCACCGTAATACTTATGCTATCTTGAGAGAAGCCACTAGTGAAACCTATGGCCCCGGGGTCTATCTCTTATCATATTTGCTTCCAATCTACTTTTATTTGCATCTTTACTTTTTGCATCTATATTATAAATTACCAAAAAAAATATTTATCTTACCATACTATCTTTATTAGATCTCACTTTCGCAAGTGGCCGTGAAGGGATTGACAACCCCTTTATTGTGTTGGTTGCGAGTTCTTTGTTTGTTTGTGTAGGTGAGTGGGACTTTTGAGGAGCCTCCTACTGGATTGATACCTTGGTTCTCAAAAACTGAGGGAAATACTTACGCTGCTATTGCTGCATCACCCTTTCCTCTTCAAGGAAAACCAACGCAAGCTCAAGACGTAGCAAGCGCCACACATCCCACTGGTGGTGGTGGATGCCAATGCGTGCATGGAGCATGGTTGGTGTCGGTAATTTTTACTTGGCACACCTCGCACTCTGCATATATGCCGGTTCCATACGTACATTTGTGCAGTTCCACCAAAATGCAGCTCAATAACCCTGTTTTGCACAGATAATGAAAAAACATGATTACATTATAGTGGCACTAGTTGATGAAACACACAAAATAAATAGAAGAAAATATTATGATAGTATCATAGTATGCCATGCTGCGAGGGCGAGATGGGCCCTGCGACGCCTCATACAGTACGCCTCATACTGGAAATCGTCCCAAGTCTCCGAGATACACCTTCTGCCAGTGATGAACATCAGTGTACGGCGGTAGTACAAGGAGGCGCCTTGAGACATTCAAATCTCTATTTTTGTACAAATCAACTAAAATTAAGCACCCCAGTTTGCAGAAACGCTTGAACATTAACAATGGGACTAGTTGGTGAAGCATACATTAACAAAGAGAAGCACTTTCTTTATCTACATTGCAAATGAAATGATAGAGAGGACACTCTCTCCATTTTAACTATATTATTACTTCATTTTATCAGTAAGACTAGGGTCGAGTAGGTGGCAAACGAGGTGTACCATGCATCACAAGGATGGAGGCCGGGGGTGCTTAGACTGGGATGCTGAAGCTGGCTCTTCCAATCACCAACATGGATGATTCAATTCATGGGACCTTTTGGTGCAGTTCACCTAAAATGAAGCAATGTCCCATGAGCTAGCAGCTTCTTCTTTTTTTATAGGAAAAGGGCTCCCACCCCGGTTCTATTTCCATCATAAAACGAAACCCACAGAGCTTCTTCTTCATTAGTTGCAATAAAATTGAGCAACATCAAGGTTGGTTGTGAAGCTCCTAGAATGTTCAACTATAATTTGGATATCATTTGTGCAGTTCAACTAAGATCGAGCGTGAAATGTATATCTCTGTTTGCACAAAAAAGGTGGAAAGGAGGGCGACTAACAAGTGATGAAACATGCATCAAATGAAAAGAAGCATGTTCCTTATCTGAATGGCCATCCTACAAGGACAGTAGCAATTTCTAAAGCAGTGGCATTGCTAGATATTAGTGTGGGCATTAGGATTAACTATGACAACCGTTAAATACGACATTACTTTGGGCACGGGAGAGTAGGCGGACCAGGACATTTGCATTTCTAATGAAAAGAACCAACTTATCTTAATGGGAAATTTAGCAGGACATGTAAAAAAGTGCCATTGATTCATATTACTAGAGGCATTACATTGAAAACAACATTGGTTTAACGTGTCCTTACTTTTAACAGTGCGACTGCTACATTTTACCAGTGGCATTACATAAGAGTGGCTCGGGGCAACAAACATCAGAACAGGATATCTGGGTTGGTCCCATTTTTGTTTGGCATAGCCACCTTATACTGTGTGAGGCTAGGAAATCTAGTGCTGGACTTACTCTGTTGACTTGTCCCCCAGTCCCCACTTTCTTTCCTTTTTCAACCAATAGATCGGGTTTATATTGAGTTTGTACTACGTTTCCCTTTATTTCCCTATTAGACCTAGAGGCCAGTTGATAGCCAGTCTCTGCTACTTTTCGCCCCCATTATTTCCTCTTTCGACCAAGTCCTACATTCAGGTAAGAAATCTTCCCCCACCCCCACCCCCTTTCCTCCTTGTTTGAACCAAGTAGTACTCGATTCGAGTGCATGAACTAGTTTTACCTCTTAACCGTAAAAAATTAGGTGGTTTTTGAACAGTTGATCGATCCTATCTACGAGGGGGCCTGAGAAATAGTAAAAGATACAAATGCAGCGACGCTAGGAGCTCAGGAAGTAGAGCAAGGCCGGTTTTGAAGGAAGTTATACCTGATGGTCCCCGGGATGTCGCTAGGTAGGCGGCGGGAGGCCGGATCTGCCCACACTACGGCAGCAAGGAAGAAGGGGTCGGACGCCCTCCCTCGCCAGCGGTGCTTGGGAGAGAATGGCAAGGCAGGCTAATCGGGACACGCCAGCAGTGGGTAAGAGTTGTCGCCGAGGACGACCACGTGAATGTTGCACTTTCTCACCTTCCCCGACGGAGAGGATCCGGCTAGATCTGTGACCAGCGGTGAGCAGAGAGAGAGAGAGTGGCCACCACTGTCTTGTTTAGATCTGGAGAGGATGATACACTGTGAAGAGAGCAACACTAGCAAGCAAGCGCGGAGGCTGCTGCCTATATAGTGGAGTACTAGTTTTCTTTTGTCTACCGGAGCCGGCTTGACCTCGTCAATGACTGTCGAGAAGTCTTCATGCACGTGGCCCGGAGGCGCAGTTGTCGTCATTTTGATCTGAAGCACTGGATTATAACATATAACACAAAAAAATGCCACATGACAAGAAATCATAACCTCACTGTCCAAAGGAGACAACATGAATCTCGACGGACAAACTAGACGAGGAACAAAGCTCAAATTAAAGATAAACTCATAGAAAAGGGGTCCATCGATAGATGTCCTAATTAACATAGCCAGCTTGACCTAGATGGCAGCCGAGTAGTCTTCGTGCATGTGCCCCCAATGACTAGCCCAACTCAGTTGTCGCTGTTTAACCCTCACAGTGATCCGAAGCACATGACACCTAATTTTGCGAGATGACAAGAAACCTTTTTTTAGATTTCTCACCAGAACTACAGCCTGCACGATATGTAGACGATAGCCAATCTAGGCGTGTCTGCTGGAGTCTAGTCACATGCATGGACGAGCTGATCTTCCGTGTTTTGCAGGGATCGTCCAGGCACCAACGTAGTACAACACTTCTCTAGTACTATCGCTCGTCTCCCTCTTCTATAAAGTCACCCGATTTGCGGGGCCGGGGAGTGTGCCTATGGTCGGTCTCAATTGCGGTCCCACATGTGTGTGCAAACGCAATATGACGCGCGTTCCATTCGGAGAGCACCGTGCTAGACCGACAGACCGTCTGGGGACGCGAACGCGATGGGCGTGTTGTATACTCCATACATGTGTACCGCCGTTTTCTAGAGGCTTTGCTCCATGGCGCAATCCATGGATACAAAATTAGCATACTGTACTATTTAAAAGTCGAGGGCGGGGCTTTTCCTGTGCGGTAGGCGGGGCAGTTCTGCCTAGTCGGTTCGACAGAGACGCGAGAAGATGAGGGAGTAGGCTGCTGCAAACGTAGGGCTGTGTGATTTGACAACGAGTTAGTGGTGGACAGGTGGGGCCCCGTGATTTAACTTGCCATTATCATTTTAACTACGGTGCTACGACCGGCGTGAGTCTCCTAATTCCTGACCACCTGCACACAGGTGCCTCTCCTAATGCTCCACCATGTAGTAGAGGCTGGCTCTTGCATGAGAGCCCACTTCTCCACTTTTTCGTTGCCTCTCTTTCCTCCACATATGCAAAAATGCCATGTAAAGCGCACTATTATACTTACTTGCTCCTACAGGTGCTAAGCTTGCCACATAGGCATAAAGTCTGATGTGGCAAGTTAATCAAGAAGAGAGAGACTAGTTTGGTGACCCAAGGAAGAAACGGTGCTAAGCGCGTGTACCTAGGTGAAAAGACAATTTTGAGTCTATAGCTAATTAAATGAAGCAAACTTAGCAACAAAAAACTAATAAGCACCTATGCATTGGGGACTTGATTGCTAAGCCATTTAATGCCCTTAGCACCTCATCTAAAGCACCATTTCACTGGAAGAGGTCACTCCTTGGCAAATGCAATAAATACTACTCCCTCTGTTCCATAATATAAGAACGTTTTTGGCACTACACTAGTGTCAAAAACGTTCTTATATTATGGGACGGCGGGAGTACGAAGAAAGAGATAGAGAGATTAAAAAAAAGTAAATACACTTATAGCCAACCTTATAGCTAACCTTGTCGTAGTATGAGTGACTAAGTGATGACATGCCAACATCAGATAGCCTAACGCACCATGTTAAATCTCCAAGGGCGCGACCGCGCGAGCGACGCGACGGTCGTGGTAGGCGCGACCATGATACGGGCTGCTGGCAGCCCTTGGATCTAAGATCGAACGGTCGCATGCTAAGTTGTTGAAAATTTGCAGAATAACCCTCCAGGATAGGATATTTACCCATAGGTCTAGAATCACGTCATGCAACCATTCGATCTCAGATCCAAGGGCTCTCGGAAGCCCGTATCATGGGAGAATGGAAAGCCACTACCCTGTCGTTCGCACGCTGGCAGTTCGCTCCTACTCGTCCCCGCACGTCCTTTAATATTATGGTGGTTCGCTCCTAGTCGTCCCGTCCTTTCACATTACAGCAGTTCCACTAATCCTAACCCTCCTCCCAAATCCACGGCGTCCCAAATCTCCATGATTGGCGGTGAGTACAAGGTTAGAACCATCACCAGCGATGAGTTTGACATCATCTACACCCGTTCTTCCGCGACGGTGAAAGGATGCCTTTCTCGCCTCAGACGCATGTTTCAAAACTCAGATGATGAGTGGGTTGCTGGGCTAGATGTTGAGTGCACCAGAGTCCTGGGATGAGAGAAGGATCTAAAGGAGGAAGAGAGGAAGAAGCCCGCCGTGATCCAGGTTTGCGTGCATGACTTATGCTTGGTCTACCACATATGCCATGGCGACGTTGAATGCCTGGATTTTAAGAACTTCCTCAAGAGCAACCTAGTCAAATTCGTTACTGTAGACTTTACGAATGACAAAAGAGTCCTGGGTCAGATAGGCCTTGTTGTAGGCAACCCCTTCGACCTCCAGAAGAATCGATTGCTACCCTCCGATGGCCAGCCTTCAATGCTGACCCTGGCAGGAGCCACGGTTCATCCTTCGACGGTAAACTAGAGAAACCTCATCACATGTTTCATCGTCATGCATGGCAGTGGAATGTACTAGATATAGACCACATCCACTATGCTGCAATGGATGGCTACCTTTGTTTCAATATCTACAAGGGTTGGATGAACAGCAAGAGCCAAGTGTGCGGTTCAAGCAAAGAAGTATCGGCCAAGAGGAAGAGGGACAAGGACGAAGTCGAGGACGTGGATGAGGACTTCGAGTAAGGTGGCAGTGTCGTTGCGCATGGTGGTTCTAATGCAGTGTCTGCCGGATTAGTTGCATAGTTTAATTTCAGGTGTGCTTAGTTTAATTTGAGGGGTGTGTTGTGCTGAGCCCCCAACAGAACTATGTTATGTTTCTTTTCGTTACTTTAACTCTTCGGTACGTACATACTAGTATTTCTTACATTTCATCTTTTAGTTGGTATAGTACTACCACTCGTTTCTTCACATTATATACGTACAATATATATGGCCAACATCATAAAGCCAGTAGTTTAGTTGTCAAAGAATTTCAGGGTGCTTAGTTTGTCAAAGAATTCCAGGGTGCTTAGTTTTATTTGAGGGGTGGGTTGTGCTGGCACCATTATTGTGACTAGCCTTTTTAATAGTACTATATGAATAATTTGGCGACAAGCGCTCTATATATGTACCACCTTTTATTTTAATTTCAAGTTTTGCTCCATGGCGCAATCCATCGATACTACTACTGTACAAAAGTATAAATTTTTTAAAAGGCTAGAGCGCGGGGTAGTCTAGCTTGGTCGATTTCACGAGAGACGAGGGCCTTTGTGATTTGACAGCTCATTACTGCTGGAAGGCGGGGCCTTGTGATTTGGCTGCATGTATAAATGTGCCGACGACCTGAGGAGGAGCAAAGAACCGTGCGGTATACTCAAGTTTTCCACTAGAGTAGTACTACGACAGAGGAGCATGAAACACGACAGCCCAGTGCCATATGGCGATAAAAAATGATCTAATTTGCTAGTCATCTCATTGTTAGCATTGTCCTATTCATGCCTCGCAGAGAACGTGACACGTGCAGTGAAACACCCAAAGCAAAAGATGAAGCACATGAGCAAAAGAAGAAGGAAGATTATCACTCCAAATGATCTAATTCGCCGCGGAGTCATAACTGCTTCTTCATCGCCTCCACGACCTCCATCTCCTTGCGTGTCTCCTCCGCCATCTTCTTCATTCTATCCATGACGCGGGATTTGTCGACGCGAGCCTTCATCATGTGTTCCACGGCCGCATTACGTACCTTGACAGCAGCCGGCTGCTCGATGCGGAGCTTCGCCAACTCCTCCTTCTGTTCCATAACGAGGGCCTGTAGCATCTTCATCGAGGAACTACTATTCTGATGCAGCTTCTTCCAGCCGGCATTCTTCTCCTTCAACAGGTCAAGCTCGTGGCAGAGCTTCGCCTTGTCCTCCTGAAGTTGCAGGATTTCACCGGTCGCCTTCTTCTCCGAGGCAATTCTCTTCTTCAGCGGCATCACCAAGCCGGCGGTCAACTCCCCCTACTTATTGAGCTCAGCAGGCATGTCATCGAGGCTCTCCTTCAACAGCTCCACCAAGCCATGGATGAACTCCTTCTGCTTATTGAGGTGCTTATTGAGCTGATCGGGCATGCCGTCGAGGGATAACGACTCCAGTGCCGCCCGCTCGGCATGTTTGCCTCCGCGGCTAGGGCGCTCCTGGGAGCCATCGCCTGCCCGTGAGAGATCTTTCGAGGTCTCTGTGTGGCGGTGAGCCCTCTCTTTTTTCCGCAGCCTTGGTTGCCGCTCCCTTGTTACGAGTAGTTCTCGACCTAGAGCTCTGCTCACCGGCCATGGCAAGGATGGACGAAGAAGAAGCACTTATGAGGAGGAAAGGTAGAGTAATTTTTGGTTAGGTAGTTCCCCTTTTTATAACCTAAGTACTAGCACTAGTACTAATACCTGCATAGTGGGAACACGTTCAGGTTTGGTACGTACTAGTAGGTGTGAGCAGGATTTCGAATGGGATGGGAACAAGGTAAAGATTAATTGATGGTTTTGGTTTCGAGGCCCGAAACGGCTCCCGATGAGTTTAGTGGAACATAAATTTCAAGTAGACTACACTGCTCAAATGTGTAAACATTATGTTACTGTCAAAAATTGGCACAAAATACGAAGGAGACCAGTGGAAGTACTACTAGCAACCCATGATTTAACTACTCGCATGCGCACAGTGGAGTAGTAATGTCTTTCTTCCGCCCTCACATCCACTCAATTTGCGTGCACATCTTGGTACAAATTATCAGATGGCGTGGATCTTGGTACAAAATTGCGTCCGCCTGTGTACCCGCGTGTGCGTGCAAGGGAATGAGTGCGTGCGTGGCGTGCGTGCACATCTTCGCTTCATGCATGTACCGACAGTATGGCTCAGGGAGGACGAGTACATTCTTCTGGAACCAGCAGCACGTCATTGTGATCAATCCACATAAGGAGGTCGCGACAACGCCTCCACATGTGCCATGTGGCTTCATGAACTGTAAGAGAGACACTATGTAGTGTGCCATTGGAATTCTAATTTATGTGTTTTGCACATACTCGAAGTACTAGTAAGGTACACGTGCATTGCACGCATCAGATTTTGCAACCAAACTATGAATAAATACCACACTATACCATGTAAGCTCTGAGTCATATATGCCTGATGTAGACCTTCGTCTTATAGTTCATCTCATTCAAAATCAGTTAGTTCTTATAAAAGAGCTAGGGCCTCTTGGATTCGTAGGATTTCCAAAAGGCGGGAATAGGAAAAACATTGGATTATAGTGGAATGTCGTCTTGAATCCTATAGGATTGTACGAGTGTTTGATTGTGCATAGAAAAAATGTAGGATTCTTTCAAAGAGGTTTGAGTGGATGGGATGTTTCCTATGAAATCTAGTGCAAATGAATCATATGGATAAATTCCTATGGTTTACAATCCTACGAATCAAACAATCAAGATAGGAAAAATTCCTAAGGATTAGAATCCTCCAAAATTCCTTTGAGAATCCTTTGAATCAAAGAAGCCCTTAATCTATTTTATGATTCATGAAATTATGCGTTGTAAAGCATAAATTAAAAACAAATAATGGCAATTCAACTAGAAATAAAGTTTGGGCAGTTATGATACGGAAGATTCTAGAACAAAGGAGAACCACTGTTGTTTTGAGGTTTGTGCATTATGCTTAAGTTCAACCATGGAGTCTGCTAGATTGTACATGTGGCAAAATCCAGTGGGGGGCTAGAAGATGGTGCGAGGGGCCGAGTGGAGGGAGAATATGAAGGACTGCACAAGTGCGAGATTGATATTTAGAGAGAGGGGGCGAGAACGTGTGCTGTTGCGCGCAATGGCGGAGCCATGAAAAATAAATGAGCTAGGGGGGCCAAGCATTGCTAATCCTTTACGAGGAGGGTCAATTCATGAACTTAAACAATTTTTAGCAGCAATTTTCTAATGATCACATTCATATTAGCCTTGATATATAGTGATGTTAGGGGGGCAGGGCCCTTGCTGCCCCCTGTCTTCGCCATTGTGCGCGCGTCTGAGAGATGAAGCGGAAGGCATGGATGATGAGAGGGGGACGTTGGATATATAATTAATGTGGGTGTATTAGCTATATATGTTAATCCTATATAGAGAGATATAGATTGATCGATGTGGACGTGGGAAAGAGGGTGAGACCTCACTGGATATATCGATTGATCGGTTTGTGTGGAAAACTATGAAAGACCTAGCTATATACACACAGACATAGAGGACCATCGATCATTGCGCATGCACGTGTGAGAGATAAAGAATGCCTGATATGATGGAGAGGGGGATGTGTGTGGGTGTGTGCCTTCATGGGAGACCGACCTGAAGAAAAAGATTGCATGTGTGCGATGGATAATGCCGACTGGTAGTGTGTGTGCATGCATGCACGAGAGGAAGTTAGTGGTACAATTATAAAGATAAGACGACTGTGTGGGTGTAAAAGAGTGAGGTCATAATCAATGTAAAGTTGAATTCAAATATTCGAATAAGAGATCCTGATGTTTGAAACCCATACATGCATGAATATAATGGAGATCTGCGCGGTGTGGTTTGCAAATGAGCATGTTGTAATGTATACACATTGAACAAGGTTAGACTGATTTGAATTTGAGAAACCGATGGCAGACATCGTTTGGCCACGTCGCATCCGTGCATGGACACACTATTCTAATTGGAGATGATGGGTGGCTTTCGCATCACATATCTATATCTATACCCCTATATATATATATATTATATTTTATATTTTTTTATATTGTGTGCGGGTAACTTTAACTTTGAAAGATGGTCGTTGGATGAGGCGAATCTGATGGTCCAGAGATGGAAATTTTGAGCACTGTTTGCCGTTGGATATCATCTAGATTCCACCAGATTTCGCCACATGTATAATCTAGAAGACTCCATGGTTGAACTTAAGCATAATGCACAAACATCAAAACACAAGCACTTCTTCTTTTTTCTAGAATCTTCCATATCAGAATTGCCCAAATGTTTTTCTACATGATTTGCCATTATTTGTTTTTACTTTATGTCTTACAACGCACAATTCCATGAATCTTAAAATAGATTAGCTTTCTTATAAAAACTAGATAATTTTAAAGAAATGAACTATAAGAATTAAACGAACATCTACATCATGCATATATGACTCAAAGCTTACATGCTATAATGTGGTATTTATTCATAATTTGGTTGCCAAATTTCATGTGTGCAATGCACGTGTACCTTACTCTAGTCTAAATGGTGTTTGTGTGTGTGTTGTGCGTGTTGAGGTGCAAATTGTCTTTTTTTTGGGTACACATTAAGCTTGTTCTCCCGAAATTTCAAGCCGCGCCTTGTTATGCTGAAATTTCAAGCTAGCATCTCTGTCTATCATGCTTCAAAACTCCCGCCTCTTCAACCCGCGCCTTGTTACCCCGAAATATTTAAGATATATCTTTGTCTCATTGTGCTCCGACAACTCCCTCCATCTCAACTCGCGCCTTGCTATTCCAAAATTACAACGCGCGCGTAAACTCCCACCTCCTGTGAAATCCCGACACGCGAAATGCCCGTGGTACCCCTGAACCGAAAGAACCGCCTCAAATCGGTGGGGGTACTTAACTTACCCCACATTTCAGACAAGTGCGTCCCTAAGCCATGGTTCCCCACTCCCATCCCATCCGCCCACCCATTTGTACACCGAGGCCGCGAAAACCCGCGATGAAGCCCCACACCCTCCTCCGTCCGCCACCCAGTCGGAGTCTCTTCCCCGATGACGTCGTCCACAGGAATACCTCGACGTCCCTCATCCACCGTACCGGATGAGGATCCGTCGTCGATCTCATCGTCCTGCCGGTTCAGCCACCTCGTCCTCCACCTACAAGGAGCTGCCCCGACGTTCCCCTCGTCTTTCATGCCACCTCCATTCCCACACCGCTGTCTTCACCTGCACCACCGGAAGAGCATCGTCATCACCGTTTCCTCGGATGAAGTTGCGGCCTAATCGGCACCACCAAAGAGGTTGTACACTAATCGCCGCATTTTCTTCTTGATTCAATCTCACGGTGCTGCGGGCACTCGGTCCCGAGCCGACACGACGCGGCTCCATCCACGGCGGCGTCGCCGGCCACTGCCTCCATGGCGTCGCTCCCTCGGCGAAGACGTCTACATCAGTAGGAGTTGTTGCTGCTTTAGCTCCCGCTCGCGCTGCTGCTCTGCTCTTGCTCTCGGTCCCCTGCCTGGTCTGCTCTTGCTATTGCTCTTTCTCGTGCTGCTGCTCTTGCTTGCGATGCTTCTCCGATTTAGCTAAACTTCAGTCGACTGAATCGACTTTTGGGTCAGTCGATTTTCAGGGGGTGGGGGGCTCGCCGGAGTGAAGGAAGAACCAACCGCAGTGAGGAGGGGGGCTCGCCGGAGAGGTACCCCACTATCTATCTTCGGGTTCAGGGTGGGGGCGGTGGTTGCCGGTGGTGGTGGGCGGTGGTGTGGGGATCGCCGGAGAAAAAGCTCGGCACGGGGGGCCTAAAGGGATGGCCGAGGTGGCAGCGGACCAGTGGTGGGGAGTTTTTTCGAGGCGGGCGGGGTAGCGGACGGCTGCTGTTTGGCCGGTGGTGGCTGGCGGTTCAGGGGGGCGGAGGTTGAAGATGAACTGCATGCCCTTGATTTCGTATCCAACGGCTGCAAAATCGACTGACCAGAGATGAAAAAGTCAGTCGACTGAGGTGTAGCCTCACCTTGCTAGTGCGTTCAGTTTCGACAGCAAAATTCAGTTTCGACGGCAAAATTCAGTTTCGACAATTAAGTTCAGTTCCGATAGTTAAATTCAGTTTCGACAGTTAAGTTCAGAGATGAGCGGCTGATGTATTTTACATCTAGAACTTTGTGGTTATGTATTTTACATCATGTATTGGAGATGCTATTAGAATTCCACTCAGGTTAACGTTGTCTCTCTTGTCCTGCTTCATCCTCGGCGTCGTACAACTCACCGGAGCTGCTCCAACGACGAAACCCTCCATCAAAGTGGAGCAGTACCTCGGGATCCATCTCGAGACGCCTAAGATCTTCTTCCCCTCCTCCGACAGCCAAGTCAGCCAGAGCATCCTCATCGGCCAACCCAATCACGCTGAGATCAACATGGCTTCGCCAAAGAGGTTCTACTCTTGTTGCATCTCTTTTTTACTCTACATGTTATATATATTGTCCACTGAGCACATGTAGTAACGTGAAATATGATTATTTTATCCTACTATATGACAAGCAGTGAGGTACCATGCAACTTACTATCCGTGATGGACTCTCTTGAACGCCATCATTATTTACCTCTGCGCGTTTGAGCTGTGCATTTGTCGATGGGCTTGGGAGTTGAGCTAGTATGGCAGTGGCCTGGGTCCAAAGTAATAGAAGAAGCACAAAAACTTTTTTTTAGTGTAGGATTTTCCTTGCTCAAGCCTGCCTACTAGAATCGCCGGTGCTTGAAAGGAAAAGTGAATGAAAAACATAGGAATTGAAAAGTTTCCTATGGTACTACTTTTCATGAATATGCAAGGAATGGAGCAAAGGAAAATTGTAGGATTTGTTCCTTTAGTGTCTCCTTGAAAGAAAAACCGTAGGAATTCTAATTTCCACTTGTCCTCCTTTTCATATTCCTATTGATCAAGTACAAGACTAAGAGATAGTAGCATAATAGCATTATAATCGTACATTTTCTTGTGGTTTGACTTAATCTCACCATGATTTTTTGCATCCTGTGATCTTCCAATTCTTTTGGATCAGACACCCAGATTGGCAGAAATCCTGTGTTTTCAAATTCTCTGTTTTGCACGTGCATTCCTATCCTATTCCTGTCTATTTCCTATCCCTGCATTGTTAGAATCCTCAAATTCAAACAAGCCCTTACACAATTACTTATGTTACAGATATGTGTCAAAGAAAACCTTGTGTGGTTTGTCCTGCTCCTACGGCGTTGTGTTCCACCCCAGCTCAGTTGCTCCAACGACGGAAGGGTTCACCACAGCAGGGATCCGCTCTCCAGACTGTCTTTCGCCGCCTCAGATCCTCTTCCCCACCACCGGCAGCCACGACAACTGCATTACCATCATCAACTGAGCAGATGACCTTGAGGACTACACGGGTACGCAAGAGAGGTCGCACTCTTCCATGTCTGCTTACGTTATGCATCGCTTAATATGATGACATGCTACATTATTGTCGTGTTCACCTATTAGACTCCGAGTCTAGTCCAAACTAATGCTGAAACTTGAGTTTTTAAATGGTTGTGGGG
The DNA here is from genome assembly GCA_963921465.1 of Triticum timopheevii. NCBI lineage: Eukaryota > Viridiplantae > Streptophyta > Magnoliopsida > Poales > Poaceae > Triticum > Triticum timopheevii. Next base: position 408,042,178 of record OY997268.1, on the reverse strand, counting down.
TACATATTGGGGCAGCAATCAGTACTATCTGTCTACTATCTAGTTAATCTCGGGTGTCTACTATGAGTTTCATGTTGGGTGCAAACAAACATTAAAGGAGCCATTGTCTGTATTTTTAACTAAAGCTATTATCTGCCTACTATCATTGGTTTTGGGTTTATCCATAGTTTGCTACCATCACTCTAGATTTTTGCATGCACTCCTTACATAATCTCACTATGTTTTATTCCTATGCATGCCAGTTATTGTACACAATCGAACTGATCATGTAGAGAAAAAAGAGACAAGCCTTGCATGGCAATAAAATTTCATGCAGATGTCGCTCCATGGTGGGCGCAAAGGAAGCCCCCCTCCACCCATTTTGGATCGTAATCAAGAGGAAGATAACTGTTCTGAGGGGGATTCAGAAGGAGAAGACCACTGCTATTTACCCCATGAGGTCTTCGCTCTAACTTGGCATGCTGATGTTGGTAATATCATGCATATGGTGCCTTGCATTGCTTACTGTATACATTAAAGATGTCATCTGCTTAGTTTAGACATGCTTTGTGTCAATGCCATTTGTTTAGTTTCTTTATCGTATATGTGAATCATGCAATGCCATCTTGTTTAGCCAGGCACCATATATGTGAATTTTGCAATGCCACCCTAGTTATCCAGTCATCTTATATGTGAATTATATCATGCCATCATTTTTTATTACGTGTTAAATTTGTCAACAATTTTAGTACATTCAATTACTCTTCTTGTGCATCAGCCATTCGGCACGGTCATAGAAAAATCTAGAGTGGAAACAAGGTCTTCAAAGCAGACAATGCTATCTGACGAAGCGCATGTCTTGCTGGTTACCGATAGCTCCTCAGAGGAGGATTCAGAGACAGATGGCCAGTCATATTTCCCCCTGAGGTGCATGCTCTAACTTGGCAGGGTTATGTTCCTCATATCATGTGTATGGTATCTTGCATTGCTATGTCATTTGCTTAGTTTAGACATGCTTTGTGTGAATGCCACCTGTTTAGTGTCTAATTACCATATATGTGAATTATGCAATGCAACTTGTTGCAAGACATTATATATGTGAATTATGCAATGTTATCTTGTTGCAAGGAATTATATATGTGAATTATGCAATGTCATGCTGTTTAGGCAAGCGTCATATATGTGAATTATATCATGCTGTCCTTTTTTTGTATTTCTCATTGCTTTTGTCGACAATGTTTGTATATTCAACTGCTCTTCCTGTGCATCAGCCATTTGAATTGGTGATGGAGAAATCTGGAGTGAAAACAAGGTCTTCAGAGAGAACAATGCTACCTGCTGAAGCAGATATCTTGCTGGTTAAAGAGAGCTCTTCAGAGGAGGATTTAGTGGCAGATGACCAGTCTTATTATCCCCCTGAGGTGTATGCTCGAACTTGGCAGGGTTATATTACTCATATCATGCATATGTTGTATTGCAATGCTTAGTTTTTACATCATATACACAATATTGAATGCCATCTCCTTAGTTGACACATCATATATGCGATTGCCCTCTGCTCACTTCCTTAGTATATAAATCATATATTTGAATTATGTCGTGCCATGATGTTTACATAGACAGCATGTATCTGAATTATGGCATGCCAACCCATTTTCTAAACACATAATATAGTTATATCATCTCATCATGTTTACATAGTCATCATATTTTAAATTATGTCATTCTATCCGTGAATTATATCATGCCATCATGTTTCCATCAACGGCATGTTTGTGATTTATGGCATGCCAACCACTTTAATAGACACATCGTATAGTTATATCATGTCATCCTGTTTACATAGTCATCATATTTTGAAGTATGTCATTCTATCCTATTTAGTTAGCCATCATACATGTGAAATCGTGTCATGCTATCCTATTTAATTAGCCATCATATATGTGAAATTATGTCCTGCTATTCTGTTTGGTTAGACAACATAAATGTGAATTATTACATGCCCTGTTTTCTTCCCTACTATCCATTACACATGTCTATCTTACAATATCTGTACATTCAATTACTTTTCTTGTTTATCAGCCATTTCAATTGGAGGGGGTGATGGCAGTATCTGTGGGAGTAAAGACAAGGTCTTCAGAAAAGATCGTGCTACTTGTCGATGCAGATAGAACCATGGTTGTACTTGCCCAAGAACCAGCCCCACCACACATAACCCAGACTCATGCAGATTGTACCCCTACCTAGTTGGGCAAAGAACCAGCTACACCCCTTCTAACCCCAACCCCAGCAGATAGTAACCCAGTTCCCGTTGACGCAGCACCGTCTCCACCATAGAGCACGCAAACACGAGCAGTTAGTAAGGAAACTGCAGTGCCCAAAGCACGAGGACCACCACTTAAAGCAGAAGAAGAATTGTTCTCAGGTCAAGTTCCATAGCTATGGTTCATACTACTTTGCTCTTGCATCACTGTATTTACTCATACAACTAATTTCAAATTTGAAGGATGCAATTGAAACTCCAATGGCGCAACAGGTATGTTTTAAACTTGTTTCTTTAACGTGTTTGCTGTTGTAACTCGCTCTATGTTGATTTCAGTTTCAATTGAATAAACAGTTATGTTCTCATGCCATGCACATTACAAGTGTTGTTATTGTTGTGTAGTTTCCCACACTTATATTCTGTCTATGCTGCTTTGTCTTAAATAGATACTAGTTGACCTATTGCGCCAAATGGCGCAGTGACCCGCTAAAGACATGTTGTCGATGAAAAGAGTTTCATGCTGCAAGAACCTTCAACTAAATCATGGTATTTTGTAAACATGTTTATTGCGTTGTTAAATAATAGTCTGGGAAAAGGGAAATTTTGCATAATATGAATATGTTCAATTTGAAAAAATGGCCACTATGATGAGAGAGTAAAGTTGGCATGGTTGTATTTTTTTAGAAAGTTTGAAAACATGGTTATCATGATGAAAAATCTGGCCATGCATATATTTCTTGAAAAAAAAGAGGGGGGAAGATAACCCTAGATGACCCGTTGCGCCAAATGGCAGAGACCCACTAAAGCCATGTTGTCGATGAAAATAGTTTCATTTTGCAAGGACATATTCGATATTGATAGTAGAAAGGCCATGTGTTAAATCATATTATATTGAAAACATGTTTATTACATGTGCGATGAAAAGATATTCAAGGTTTACTTGTGGGCAAGCACATATGGCAACAAATTTAATCTCCTTTAGTCTGGATAAACGATAGCTTGTTGTCTACAATGAAATGTATATACACATAAGAATCCCATTTGAAACAAAATCTATGTAAATCTATGTTTTAGTTTATTTAGTTGTGGGCAAGCACATATGGTAACAAATCTAATACCCTTTAGCAGCAAAAAATGATGGATTGTGATCTACAATGACATGTACACATTATAATTTGGTAGCACAAAGTCCCATTCAGAATCATGGCATGTTGAAAATATTTCCATTTTCAGCAACTCTGTGCTTTAGAAACTACACTCAGGACGAATTTACATCTTAGTCACATTGGAAACCATATGGCGTTAGTTATGCTATTTATAGAGACAATCGTTCCAGGCAACAAGGGACTTTTAATAGAATCATCACCAGCTCTCACAACCTGGGTAAGTCTCAGTTCTGCATCTACTCTAAACAAAAATATCATAATAAATTGAGGCTAAACCTCTGTGCCTCTGGTAAACAAAAGGAGGGAAACACACCATAATTCTTAAAGGACCTATCCTAGGATGCATTTGACCGCGGTACCATCCTAAAAGTCCTTCCTGATGCTATGCATCTTAGTTGATCGCCCTGCGTATGAGATTTTGTGCCACCTTCTGAATGCTGATAAGAGATCATGTGATGCATCTCAGTTGATTGATTGTTTCATCTCTGCTAAGGTTGTGGAGCTCTAAACTTCTCTGGAATAGCTGCAACACAAATGAATAAACCATACCATACTCAACTTGATCAGAGCAATGCTCTTTATAAAACGGAAACTTCAAAGGCCATATAAGGTAATATGTTTATAGGATTTAGAAAACAATGGCCAAAAAACAAAAATATTTCTCAGTACAGAACAAACTAAGAAGAACATTTCAACGCTAAAATAAAACTACAGCAAGCACAATGGTTCCACTACACTGTGTAGATACCTAATTGCTAATTTATGTTGTACGGCTGATGGAATCAAACAAAATATAAAGAATCTCCTTTCAAGTACTCCCTTTGTAAACTAATATAAGACCGTTCAGATCACTAAAGATTGTAGCTTGGAGTATATTAGTTTACAGAGGGAGTATAGACTGTAGCTTGGAAAGTGAAAACAGTGCAACGCACATGAGCCTTGCAGGACGTATACTTCACAAAGAACATAGCCGAACCTGAGTGTACAGAGGTCATAGGGCTCAAAAACTCGTCAATCCTTGAACTGGTTACATTATAAGCAAATCAAGCTTGTCGTAGAATAAAACCATTATGACCTACTAAACCCAACCTGACAAAGTGATCCATTCAAATTTCCAATACATAACATTTGATGCGTCGTTAATTGCCAAGTTGTTTAAATTTTTGGAATAGAATCATGTGGCCCAAATATATCTTGTATTGCCGTACGGAATAAAGGAAATCAAAAATAGTTTAACATTAATTTATCTTTCATCCTAGCAATAGCCTCATACAGCAACACATCTCTAACCTTAAGCTTTTTGAAAAAATGCCATATAAATATTTTGAACAAAATAAATGTCAAACAAAGAAGTAATATATACACATAAAATTCATGTTTACTGGTTTACTATGAATCACTTGATGAAGGAAGCAATTGATTTAGTATGGAAATTAGAATTTTAACTCTAAGAACGATCATATATTGATCATACTCCTAATGACTCCATGGTCAAGGTGAGGTAAGACCTCTATGGTGACGGGTGAAGCAAAAATATGCGGGTAAGGCTCAAAACTGCTGAACTATACATTATGTTTCATTTCATGAAGCACACTGAACCATTGATACTGCATTAAATAGCTAAAGAACCGTAACCTGAAAAGCTGTCATGGTGATTCAATTTCTAAAACATGTGGCTCTTTTTTTGTAATGTTGCCCTATTTCAGAAGATACAAAAAAGGGCATGCAAAGATCATAATCTGAACTGGATGTCTAGAATTTACAGAGAAAATAGATATGATAGTCAAAGCATGAGACAAAAATGCTTTTAGGTCCTAGCACGAAATTACAAACCCATAATTGATATCCAAAGGTCACTATTTTGAATTCTCGCTAAGCATGGCAGGCAAAGTATTAGTCTACTATAGGATGCAAATGCTTCTATTCTCCTTATTAATTGTTGCAATGTAAATCTGTAAGATATACATGCAATTCCAGCCAGAAACACACTAACCAAATACCATCAAAACCACTATGGGAAATTAAGAATAGGTTCCAACTTTTTGTTCATGGGAAATAAAGTAAGAAAAGAATATACCAAAATTTTAATATGAGTTGTAGAGAGGTGGGGAACTATGATCCTTGTTCGGGTAGAGACACCAGCGGCTGGGCGTCGGAGGGCTCTTCTGACACACATAAAGAAGATACATCATCTGCAAACCATGCCCTTGCTCAGGTTGGAGCCTCATTTGAAGAAAAGATGCCTATAGAACAAAAAATGGGGTCAACAGCCTTGATGCTCTTTCTAGGTGGAAAAGGCCATCATGGAGAAACTTCTAAAGAAAAACAATAGTGAACAAATGGCCGTCAGAAGAGTTCAGATAGTTTCCTAAAAAACAGAGCATAATAAATAATAAACAACCATATGTTCACTTGTTTAAGATGTTTTCGGCCATACAGACCGCATTTCTGGTCCCTTTCCCACTATATCTTAACTCGTTCTCTGATCACAGCTACACAACCATGTGTCATAAAAATACCAGTTTTATAGAGAACTTGTCGCCAAATGGTGTATCATTATGAAGAAAATTTGGATGAAGGACTGCCAATTTAGCACATGTGTTTAATCTTATCCAAGTGTTTGAACCCCCAAAAGCATAACATACTAATTCCTTGTCTTCAAATATCATTATGGATGGAAAATAAAAAACAATGCCTTAACCAAATATGTGATGCACTTGCTACTAAAAACTACAATGAGTACACATCAATTAAGCTAAAGAACTTGCAAAGAAAGCCTACAACAGGGGACAAACTTCAATGAACTGAAATTGCTCTTTACAATGGTCAATGGTGTTTCAACTAATACCACTATTTTGTACGTACTATAAGTTGTTAATTCTTTAATTTTATAACAGAGAGGATTTTTTGGTCTATTGGTGCGTATGCTTTATGTCTTTCAGATTCCACCAAGATTGTGATAGGACTTGGAGTTACAGGTAAGCTGTGGTCTGTAGTCTGTAATAGGTACTGTAGTCTGTAAGAGGCACAACGATGAAACATTATTTTTCGAGGGAAGTTGCTTAATGAAAGGAAGAAAATATTTGAACCTAGCTACAGACCCATATCAATCACTATAGGCAGGAATTGGGATAAAGATTGAGAGAGTTGAGAGGGAGAAACATACCTAGTGCAAATTCCATTGCAGCCTTCTTTCATTTCACTCGTCACCGATAAGCTCGAATGCACCGATACTTCAGGCGACTAGCGAATCGGTATCGGATACCGTATCCGATACTGATACGCCCCTGATACGTATCCAGGGAGTATCCGTGAATAAACGAAATAAAATAATTCAAATACTTGAAGGATACTTTCCTGATTCGTTTTGGATACAGCCCAGCCCATGTAAGAGCCCACTCAGCCCAGTTAAGAGGCAGACAGAGAACCCTAGTACCCCAATGCCCCATCCTTTCCCTCCCAGTTTTCCTCCCTCCCTATCGACCTCACACCAGGCGGCGGCTGGTGGCTGCATACGTAGCAGCTGCTTACCCAGGGCCGGCGACGAGCTCCCCTCCTCACCAACGCCTCCTGCCACGCTGCAAGCAGGTATGCACACATCTCCTCTCCTTTTCTCCTGCCAAGCCAAGATCTCCCCACTTTTTCTCCTCTGGATCTCATTTTCAGATTTTCTCATCTCATTCAGATGGCTCCTCCTACTGAACCTCCTGCTGTACCTACAAATTTAAGGGCACCATTGTGGAGCCATGTTCAAATCATAGAGAAATCTCCTGCAGGGGGCAACACTAAATGGAAATGCAACTATTGTTGTCATGAAGCTTTGAGTAGCTACTCTAGGGTTTCTGCTCATTTGCTAAAGAAGACAGGGAACCATGGAATCCATGCATGTAAAAAGGTCACAATAGATATTCTGAATGCACTTAGAAGTGAAGTTGCAATGGCTCAAGCTGCATTAGCACAAAACAAGCCAAAAAATGTGTCTTTGCCTAGTGGTTCAGCAAGTGTTGCTTCATCAAGTGCAAGCACTAAGAAGAGGAGAGGAGATGGACCAACTAGTGCACTCGAGAAAGCTTGGCTGAATGATTTACGCAAGCAATTGGATGAAAAAATTGCTAGAGCTTTTTATTCTGGAGGTATGCAAAACTATGCAAGTATGCAACAAATGTATTGTACAACTATGTATTTCATTTCGTGCATCTTGCTGATTACTTCTTTTGTTGTTTTGTAGGGTTAGCTTTCAACTTTGCAAGAAATCCACACTATCAAGACTCATTTAACTTTGCTGCAACCCATAATATTCCTGGTTATAAGCCTCCTGGATACAATAGGCTTAGGACTACACTTCTAAAGAATGAAAAGATGCACATTGACAAGTTATTGGAGCATGTGAAAAGCACATGGATTGAGAGGGGAGTAACAATTTGTGCAGATGGTTGGTCTGATCCGGCTAGGCGCCCACTCATCAACTTTGTGGCCATTTCTGAGAAAGCACCAGTGTTCTTGAAGGCTGAAAATTGTGAAGGTGATATGAAGTCAAAGGAGTACATTTATGAGAAGTTGAAGTCTGTGATTGAAGAAGTAGGTCGCCACAATGTGGTCCAAGTCATCACAGACAATGCTCCAAATTGCAGAGGTGCTGGCCTACTTGTGCAGGCAGAACATGACAACATATGTTGGACACCTTGTGTTATCCATACCCTCAATCTTGCACTGAAAAATATTTGTGAGCCCAAGCAGCGGACTCTTGAAGAAATAGAAGCCTTTTATCAATTTGAGTTTATTGCCATTGTGAAAAATGAAGCTTCAATGATCAAGAATTTTATTATGAACCATGGCATGCGACTCTCCATGTTTAATGAATTCAGCCACTTGAAGTTGCTTGCTATTGCTGAAACAAGGTTTGCCTCGGTTGTGATTATGTTGCGGCGGTTTGTTTTGGTCAAGAATGCTCTCCAATCCATGGTAATTAGTCCTCAATGGGATATTTACAAAGATGATTCTGAAGCTGCAAGTGTTGTCAAAGAGAAGATACTCTCTGATGTGTGGTGGAGCAAGGTGGAATATATTCTCAAGATTACCGAACCACTACATGAGATGATTCGTGTGGCGGACACGGATAACCCATGTCTTCATCTTGTTTATGAGATGTGGGATTCCATGATTGAGAAAGTGAAGAAAGCAATATATGAAAGGGAAGAAAGGAACTTAAATGATCATGAGGAGTCCCATTTATTCAAGCAGGTTCACAAGGTGTTGATTGCTCGGTGGACAAAAGGAAATAATACACTCCATTGTATGGCCCATTCACTCAACCCAAGGTCATAATCTGATTTATTTGTTCATTGTTGCTCAAGCTATTCATTGTTTCATTTATTCAAGTTCTACTTTTGCTAATGCTCACTTTGTCTTTTGTACATATTATAATGCCAAGTGGCTTGCAGCAGGTGAGGGTCGTGTACCCCCACACAAGGACCTTGAGGTTACAGCCATGAGGAACAAATGCATGAAGAAGTTTTTCCCAATTGCAGAAGATTTGGCAAGAGCAAGGGAAGAATTCTCAAGATTTTCTACTTGTTCGGAAGAATTCAATGATCATGATTCAATCAATGATAGATGGGTTGGTTCTGCAATGTCTTGGTGGACAAATCATGGGGTGTCCATTCCTTTATTGCAGAGTTTGGCTATCAAATTGGTTAGCCAACCAGCTTCATCTTCTTGCTGTGAGAGAAATTGGAGTACATATGGATTCATCCATAGTGTGGGCAGAAGTAAATTGACTCCTCAACGAGCCGAAGACTTGGTTTTTTGCCATTCAAACCTTAGACTTCTCTCAAGAAGATCAGAAGCATACAAGAAGGGGGAATCACTTATGTGGGATGTGGGAGGGGATTCTCATGAAACTCTAACTAGTGTTGGTGTTCTTGAAGTCGCTAACTTGTCTCTTGATGAACCAGAGTTGCAAGGCATTTCTTTTAGGGATGTGGATGCTAGTGTTGTCAACTTGGATGATGAAGCAATGAATCTAGATGAGGAGGACGAGGACGAGGCCTAGCTTATTTAGTTATTTATCTGTAATGTGGTGCTGTAATATGTTCTTATTCGAACACCTATGTGTATGTTGCTTGATACTAAACTGCCCTGCCACCTATGCTATGTAATATTGAACTTCAAATGTCTGCTTGTGTTGCACTATTTTTTGGCTGTTTTACACATGTTTAACTTATTTTGGTTGGCTGTTGGCTGTTGCTACTTGCTAGATGGAAATAGAAACATGCAAGTTGGAACTTAGTGCCCAGATCAATCCTGCAAACTTTCTAAGGTGATGTACAGTTTACTATTGATTTGATGCTCCATATTCATATTACAATAGGGCAGTCTCATTCATTTCTTTTGGTGTTTGAACTTGGAGTTGGAACAGGGCAAAGGCACCAACATTGTCAACTGGAGAAGCTAGTAGATGCATGTTCAGGAGAGCATACATGAAGGTAATCTGCTATTCCTAACTTCTGTACCCTTTTTTGATTTTTTTTAAAATAGTACAACGTATCCGTATTGGCACTTTTTCAAAATGATGAATTTACGTATCCGTATTGGCCCGATACTGATACCCGTATCCGTATCGGTGCATTCGAGCCGATAAGCATGCTGTTGACATTAGGTGCCAAGTTGCCTCTTGAATATCCACGAGGAATAGTAGCAACAACAAAACCCTGAAATTGTATTTAAATAGCTCAGCTAACTAACCATGGTGTAGAAAAAATAAAATGGCCATATCTAGGCAAGAAGTTTCGGCCAAAAACTAATGCAGCATTGCAGCATGGTACGCGAAAATGCATCGTAAGACTAATTAGTTAGTTCCTTAATCAATGGACAATTTCCACTTTTCCCAACCTGATTATATTTTTTCTGCATTTAACTATACTGTTCTAAGTAACCTACCACATAGAGCAACAAAAAGTACCATGGTATGAATGATACACAAACTAACATACCTAGAATAAGTAATCAAGTGGCCTAAACATATGTATTAAAGTAGGAAGGGATGGGAAATGGCAGCCCATGTGAACTAATTACCTAGCTGGAAGCCATTGCAAAATGTCAGGTGAAGAGTTATCATGGCCAATATACAAGAAACAGATTTCAAGAGTTCCCCAAATCAATTCACCAGAACCAAGATGGACACTGCATGTACAAAGTTGAGATTTGAAAGACATTAACACAATAAAATCATTGTGTTGAAGGACGATTTTAGGTGGAAAAAAACTGCAGGAAAACATTGTGTTAATCTCTGCAATATCTTCTTATTATTAAATTTATCACACCTTATTAGAACATTAGTTTGTACCAAGACGAATAGATGCTGAGTCTGTACTGCAGCAAAACCATAAGCGCTCACAAATTAGAGAGCAAAGAATAGTAGTACCTAATATGCTAACATATTGCCTTCATGTAGTACTGCACTATTAATACCTGAAAATGGTACACGTGATTTAGAGGAACATAATATACATGATGAGCAAAAGTAACTTTTTATGCTGGTATATGCTAGGTTGCAACAGAAATTTAAGAAGCTGCTATGTTGTAGTATACTGTACTTGATAATCTGAATAGTCCAGAATAACTATTTGTTTGCTTTCAGTCACTTAATCTGCAGCAGAAGGGAAGAAAAATGTAGGAAAATAGCAGAAGGTGCTGAAAGGACATGGGACACACATAGACTATGGGGACAAACCGAAATTTCTAATCGTGATACTTATGACCTGAACAGACATTCACATTCATTGGTGTGGCACTTAGTCGTAACTAAAATGCATGAATATTGGTGTTCCACAGTAATAGACACTTGAAGCCCCATGTTGTAATTGTAACTGAGCACAAATATAACAAATATGGTTTACAAGACCGATGCATGATGAACAAAAACCTTTTCAAGTTCATCCTCCATAGCCCTTGCTATTTCATTCTTCTGCTCAAATACATCATCCAAGTTCATCTTTGGAACGCTAGCCCTGATCACTGAACATGATGAATAGAGTTCCATTAGCATTAAATGAAGAACAATAGTAAACATAGAACCACAATGTTCAGGTGAATACATAATGGGATGAGAGAACAAAGCAGATGAAGCGAAGTTGTTTGTGTAGTAAAATTGTGCATTGCAATTCAAATCATACAGCAATATTACCATCAAAGACATAGGACTAGATTTGCTCCCTGGTGTTGCTAAGCCTGTAAAAGGCATCAGATGCCTTGTCAGCAAGAGCACAGTACTGCACAGATGCGACAACATTGACAAAGACATTATCTGGCAGATTAATCATGATATTCATCGTCAGAGAGTTACAAGCTTGTAAAGTTATTTCAAGTTTAAATTGTAGGTATCCCATTCAGATGAGAAAACATAGATATTGTATGCACGTATTCTCAATGACACAGAATGAATAATAATATGGAATGAAAACAGAACTTCAAATAAGTATTTCACACCCATGCATGAAAATAACTCCTGGGACCTTCAGCCAAGTACAAAACAATAATCAAATACAGCAGAAGTACCTTGGTCTTTGTTTCGCATCGGACGTCAAGCTGCTGCACACGCAGAGAAAGATATCCAGCAATCTGCTGCCCTAGGCACCATGGCAAGCAGTGGCATCCAGGTTGCAGGATCGCATCGAACTTCCCAAAAGTCTCCTTGATGGTTACTGTTGATTGATCAATCTGTATCAAACCAAGTACCCCACCCATGGTTTATCTACAAAGGAAGAAACCATGGATTAAAAATGCTGCCATACGCAAAAAAAAGGTTAAAAAACATAATATTTTTGCGTGATTGGCTCATGACCACTCTTGGTGAGACTCTGCCAATGAATAAACAAGAGCGTCATAGAACTAAACCAGATAGTCATGTCTTTACTTACATAACGACTAACGTATGCATACACTGGCTAATGTCTCAAATGAAAAAACCTGATTAGTTGCAATATGTAGTCATCTACTACCACTATAAAAGAAAGAGAGGGGCAGATCCAAACAATCACACCCATTCATCGTCAAAATCTAACGGCCCATAATCCTTCTGTGTTTAACACTGCAAACCATGCATTAAGCCACCGCAATCCATCGATCGCTAATCTGCCCGCCGTTAAAAAAAACAACCGCTACCCGCACGACAGCACGACCTCTCTCGCCCGGAAGCCCCTCCTCTGCCGCACGACCTCCCCCTCCTCCTCCCGCGCCCTTCGCCACCCCGCCGTTTCTCTCGCAGCCGGCGCGCAGCCGTTAGCCGCAGGAGCTGCTCCGCCGCGCCCTTCGCCGCCTCTCCCGCAGCCGAGCCCTTCGCTGCAGGTCGCCACGGGAGCCGCCCCGCCGCGCCCTTCGCCGCCTCCCGTAGCCGAGGACGAGGCGAGGATCTCGGAGAGCAACGTGATGGTGGGGATCAATTGTTAGGACGCAAGAGGGTGCTTGTCAGGCTGCTCGCCGAGGTCGAGGGGCTACACCTAATCATCACGCACGCCAATGTCATCCCGTTCCTGGCTTCCACTGTTATCATAACCTTCATGGCAAAGGTAAGTTCGTTTAGTTAATTTACTCTCAGTTGCACATTCGTATTACAGTTTACAAGCTTCTTAAAGAGGAGATTTTGTTATGCTGTGACATCTCTTATGGCTACGGCTATGAAGTTACTGTATTTTTTGCTTGTTTTTTTCTTTCAGTAGACTGTATTCAGTGATATGGTTACAGAAGCAAAGTGTGTTTTCCTTACATTAAACAAATAGTTGTTGTTCAAGTGTTAATGCAAGTGTCATACTCACCTGTCGAGATCGAAAACTGAACTGAAATCTTTATTTGTTATGTTGTCAGGTGGATGAGGGCTTCAATGTCTTGGCCTGCCGTGCGTGGTCCTAGCCAGATGGTCACCACCGCAGTCGGTATCATTCATCACCGTGCTTGACGGAACTGCTCGCCACCGAGTCGGGTGCACCACAAGTACGAACACGCCGCCATCTACTCACTCCTCCCTTGCTGTAGGTCGGCAGATGGTGAGGAACGTCCATCCCATGGTGAGTTTCATTTTCCTTTAGACGATTTGCCTCAGTAAGTTTGGGCTTTCTACAGTGGACCACATTCTGGTGGACTACATTGTACTGAAGGTGGATTTGTATTATCGTAGATCCATGACTTCCAATTATTCCGCTGCCACACCGATGTACGCTTTAGATTATGATAATGCAAATCCCTCCACCCCCACCTCCTCAGTTCGGAACATTGTTCCTATAATAGTGAAGATGAAAAACAATTGATCTTTTTGAGTAAAAAGCAAATTTTATCCTTACTGAAACGCAGGTTGCAAGTTTCATCGTCCCACGATTATAAACAAACTGGTTGAGACTTGACGGCCAGGTTATTTAGACTGACCTACTGAACCAGGAACCAAGATTGCTGTGTTTCAACAATTGAGAAAATATCACATATGCAAAACCAGCTACCGACCAGATTGTTAGATCCTGGTGGTGTAAATAAGAACGAAAGCTTCTGAAGAGATCAGTGCACTATCTCTTATGCAATGCTACTGCAATTGATTACTTTCCAATCTCTGGTAAGATCTACAGAGCTTAGAAATATCTCTCTTCTCAAATTTACCAGGGTATATGATGTAGTTTCTTTTCATCTAATAAGGTGCATCAGGCTCATTGCTGAATGGTTTCTCTCAAATAATTTCTTTTTCAGCACATTTTGTATCAACTGCTAACTTTGAATCTTTGCTTCTTTAATCAGATCATGTCTAAATCATTAGATGGCATTTCCTGTTGTAGAGGCTTTCACACACATGCATGCCTAGATTGTACTTTCATTATATACGTGCTTATCTACTACCCTGTCAGCACAAGATGTTCCCACAACTCATGCCATATCTACAACACTCAGGTTTCTAAGTTCCTATGATATTCTTTGTAGATTTATTCTGCTCATATTTATTGGGAACACTAGGAGGCATTGCAATATCATGGTAGCAAGGACAATTACTAGCTAGCTGAACTGAGGTAATATATTTATTGTGTTGGTGGCTATGAGATGATTTTGCTGAGACTGCAAATTGCATCTGTTAAACCTATTATCGGCACTAGATTAAGCATAGTTGGAAGGAATAACCATTGTTTTAGTGCTGAAAATGTGTCACTGACAAAAACTATTGCCTCGGATGCATAGCTTAATCATTGTCAATATTTTGGTGATGTATTCAAAACAACATTTTCTGCACGTCCAATATTGACGGGTTAATCCCAGTCTCCCAATGGTTTATTTGCAAGACATGCCGCATTTTCAGCAAGCTTGAATCAAACTTGCTGGTGCCAGTTCTGCCCTTAAAACATACACGTCCCTTCTATATTTCACATGCATGGGTTTCTTTAAAAATGTACGTGTGGTGTAAGGGAGGAGGTTCTGACTGTGCCATGCCCTACTTTGTCCCCTCTTTACTAGGTTCAGGGCTAGGTATTGTGGAATTTGAGATCTCGCACTAAGCCCTCAAACTCTCTAGCAAGATTATGTTTACATTATTCGTAGGTACTAAAAAGTATTCGGTACAAATTTTGGGTGCCTCGATGGTGGTATTGAATCAAGAGATAAATTTTCAGATGAGACAGGTGTGGTAACTTTTTAATTGAAATGTTCATGTTACCCTGTATGGTTTGGAAACAAGTCGACAGAGTGCATTTTTTCAGTGTAGGATTGTTTGGAAATGAACGGTTCTCTTTTGAATTTTGCAGTTTTTATGACGAATTGTTCAATGTTGTTAATGTGCAATAGAAGCATTTTCAAGATTGCAAGAAATAACACTCCGGAATTGGAAAAAAATGTGCTATGCAATTTTTAATCAAACACGCTATTCTAATTCCTTTCTACAAATAGATAAGCATAGATCATTTTCAAGTAAGAGAATTATAATAGCACAAGCTCTAGATGGCTGCTTATAATTCAAAATACTCTTCATTGTCATGATAAAGTAGTTCACTTGCAGGATGTGGGGTTAAGGTTGGAATGGATAAACCTGGGTGGTTATTGCCAAGCATTTGAAGAAAATTGAGCCAATGGAGTGTCTTGAAAGCATCTCCATATTTATAGCTGAACAGATTTGTTGTCATATGAAACAGAGAGATTGTACCACACTTTGTAAAATGCCGAGGCACATTACATGTTCTTTCTTACTACTTATTTTACCACATATCAAAAGGTTTCATTATTGCTGCTACCCTAAGAATTGTGTCATCATTCCTTCATAATTGCAGTTTTTCATCCTTTGGGAATTTAGGATGCGAGGGATGGTATTTCATCAAAGATGATTTTTGGCTTGAACGCGGAGGTACGAATTAGCCTCTGAACATCATGTTATCTTCTTTTGGCCAATTACTCGAACCAGAGAATTGAATATTGCGTTCTTGTCTTCTTCCAGGCTAGCAATAATAGGACTTTGTTCAATGTGTCTTATGTACTTGATAGTGTTGACAAGAGCAAGCTTGAGGCAACCATCATGGGCGGTACAAAGTGATGCCCGCGGTGCTTGCTGCAGGACATAATTATTGTGTCGGTAGTATCTCTGTATTTCTTCCTCTTCTGATACATCATACATTTTAGGTTTCTTTCTCAAATCTGTTTCACCGCAGCTACTAAATTTTAAGATTCTTTCTACACTAAAGTACATGTTGAATTTTTTTACAAACTTGGTGATCTCTATATCTCTCTTGCTTGGACTTGTGTATATTACTAATGTATCTGCTATTTCAGGTATGTCCGAAGTTCTATTGAAATATGCTCTTTCACAAATTTGTCTGAACCCACATATTTGGGCACATTCAAGTTACAAAGTACAAACAGAACTTTATTTGTTTCTAATACAATATTTTGAGACTGATGGGAAACTATTACCAATACTCTGTGGACTCCCTAAGATCATTGGCATTGTATGCCTTCTAAGCCTTTACTATATCTGTAGAGAGGCCACATATAGAAGAAATTCGCAAGATCCGTTTTCTCCTATTGAGTCTTGCAGAAATGAGCCTAAAGTAAGTACCACTTCATCCGGAGATGCTTTTTGGTGTCTACACTCCAGAACGCTGTGTTTTTCTCTCCATCTGAACTTCTGGATCATTTTCTTATTATTATGCTCAATGCTGCTATATACGCAAGTCTGGAAATATTTTCCTTGCGTTATGCTGATAAATTTATTCTTTAGTATATTTTCTCTTAGGATTAATCTGTATTATGACAAATTTCTGTTGTTGGTTGAAGGTTTCCTGACATGATAAGATTTCGTGTGTCCTTTTCCAAGAAAATGCAAGATGTTTCATGTATTGACAATATACTTTACATGGTTATCTGTGTTCTTTCACATAATTCACATCTATCATCATTCTTGGAGCAAGTAAATGCTGTTGGTGTTTGTTGGACCCAAGTCATTTAGTACTTATGTTTAGTGTGCTTTACTAACTGATAGTCTCTGCAATGTAAAGCTACTCTGGGTCAAATTCCACATTCCACTTCTACAGAGAGCTTGGGATTTAGCCACCCGTTTAGTCAGTGATATGTCATTTTTGTGCACTCTGATCTTTTTAATCCGAGGTGCACCTGTAGACACTAATAAAGCAAAAAAGTTCTACGATACCAAATGAAAGACGTTTTCATGAATTCTGCAGAGATATGCCTTCTTTACATTTTTATGAATTCTCACTACATAATATGCAAGTGTACCGCCACCCAGAGGACGTTTCCCCTTTTTGTTCTAATACTACATGTGTTGTCATACTACACGTATCATAAGAAGTTTGAGAATACTTGATGGTGTTGTCCTATGTATGCTTTGTAGGCTGGAAGAAACTTGACCCATATGTGATGACTCATGAATAATTTATCATATTTGTACAATGATTTGGATATACTGCAGATGTTTACTTGAACAAGTATGTTATCTGCCTTTATTGTCACATAGTTCTAACAATACTCACAAGACAAATTCTGTGGAACATGTTCTAACAATATCTTCAGCTAGAGAATGTTATCACGTCCTACACAAAGAGATGGATTTTGAAGGCCCTGTACTGAGAATCTAACTAGAATTTAGTATAACATGGAAGTTATGAACAAGCAAATAATGTGTTTTAACAAAGTATGAAATAGCGCGAAGAACTGTTGACAATCGTCCCTTCTAGATGAAAACATGTTACGACAAATGATAATTTACCCCATGAAGTATTTGTGCGCATTATTATTTGTAAAACGGCCTATTCTTGGTGCATTAATCGGATACGTGCGTCTGCACGTGCAATTTTACTAGTATCAAGGGAATGGAAATAGTATTACAAACAACAATATGCAGATTATGTTGGAACAGCATGTCATTAAAAATGCAAAAAGAGAAAAAAAATCCACTCTCCTGTTTGATAGCCATGTCTGGGAAACAGAATATCAATATCACACGTTCCCACCGCAGCATACTTCAAAGGAATCTGAATGACAATCCCAACTTAAAGGTACTATGGTAGCCCCAGGGAGAAGAAATATTACAGATTAGATATTTATTTAGGAATCAATGAAGAACAAGCAGGTTCACCTCTTCCCATGCCTTATCCTCTGGATGCAAAATGGGAATGCATTGCTCCCTGTAGGGTTCAGCAAGGAAGTCTACAAATAACCCCAGCAGGACTCGCTGAGATATGAGAACAAGCCAAGCAGGACTCGCTGAGATATGAGAACAAGCCAAACTTATCACCAAGCCCTTTCCAGCCGCGGAGACGAGCCGATCTGCCTCCCTGGCAGGCATCTGCACCTCTCCTCCTTCTCCGGTCGGCGATGCCCGGTTGAGCTCCTCCTTTCGCGGCTTCCTCGCAACGAGGGCTCGCCTCCTCCCGAGGCTTCCTCGCGAGCTGGGGTGGATAAGGACCTCAGGAGACGGTGGATCTCGCCGAAAGAACTGGCAGAGCTTTTGGGGCTGTGGGGGGAGTAAGGACCGGAGGAGGGTGATGGCACGGCGGCTGTATTGACGACGGAGGCGAGCCGATCCGCCTCCCTGGCAGGCATCTGCGCCTATCCTCCTTCTCCGGCCGGCGACGCCCGGTTGAGCTCCTCCTTCTGTGGCTTCCTCGCGACGAGCGCTCGCCTCCTGGCTGCGGGGGGGGGGGGAGGACCGGAGGAGGGTGGTCGCACGGCGGCTGTATTGACGAGGAAGGGAGGAGCGGGGAGGAGAGAGGGTTGTGGGCACCCACACCGCACGCTCCTGCTGCCGTAGACAAGACGCAGGAGTCCGGCAGAGCACGACGCAGGAAGACGTGTGCAGCCAACGTGCGGGGCCAGGAGCAGAGCCGACCCACCTGTCATCGCGACAGACCAAAGGCGAGTGCAGAAAGCCGGGTTCAAACGCACCGGCTCACCCTTCCGCAGTCCCCACAACGCACGATGCGCGTAGCGCATAGGGAACGCCCCGCCAAAAGCTGTTGACCTGAGAAAACTAACCCACACCGCGAGACATGCCACTAGCGCAGCTGACGCGCAGGACCAGAGGCAGCACTAGCCCACCCGTCATCGCTGCAGCACAGGCGCAGGTGCAGAAAACGGGTGCATATGTGGCCATCGACCCCTCCGTGACGCACGATCTGGGAAAGAGCGAGGAGCAGACCCGTGCAGCGCCCACGACGTGTGCGACGCACGCACGCGGCGCGGCAGGAGAGGCTGCCCCGCGCACCCAAAAAATTGGCACCCAGCCAATTGGATCCAGCACGAGCCCCACATGTCATCTCCCGTTCAAGATCTACCGTCCGGTGAAAACGCAGAGAACAATTTATAGCGAACATCCAACGGACAGGAGTGAGAAAAAGACCGCGTTGACCAAAATCGAACGGCTAACGAAGCTTGCCATCAAGGGAGCTTCCTGGGAGCGAGTTAGCTAGCTTCTGTTTTGTTTTAAATGATTCGAACTGTATCTATCTTGATTTGGCAACATAAACTAGAATGATATAGACCATACAGTGACCATACTACATAGATATATGTTTGTTTCATGCTGTTATCCTATCCACCTTATTACTGAACTGGTTTACCAAAATGAGTTTCATATACTACATTGTAAACATGTGATGTGTTTGTTTGTTTCTCTTTTAGAACGCGGAGACAACCCCGTTATGCAATGGTAAAGGAAGTAATGCAGATAAGGTTCAAGATAGTGAGACATCCCTGTTGGTCTCCAAGAAAGCTGATAAAAACTATATTGAAGACACTAAGACAACCCCAAAGTCCTGTCTTGATGTAGTGTTCGAGTTACTGGCTACTACTGCTGGCACCAGCTCTTCGAACTCGTTGCCTGAATCAGTTCATCTTCTTGAGTCTCAACTTCAAGTTGAAAGTCATTGATCAAATGTTATGCGACATGAAGCCGAAGGACTGAGGAGGTCCCTGCAGAACTCAGATACATACTTTCTGGTGCAACAGCAAGTGCTGGAGGACTTAAGCGCCAAACAAGAGAAAGTTAATAAGCTTGCTAAGCATCTTGCTAGCATTATGGGTACCCAGGATATTGTTTCTTGAACTCTTCTGAAGTGGTTTCAGTTCTGGACTTGTTTTGCTGTGGCGTTTATATGCTGATGTGTTCCCTATATTTGCACTGGTGGCGAACTTTGATGCCCAGTGGATGTAATATGTGTAATAGCCGTGATAGCCTAGCGTAAGTTGCTTGCTTATTTATTTCCTTATTGTCTTGTTTAATTCTTTGCTTGTAGTTAGTGCAGCTCTTTTTTCGCAGTTTGCTAGTGGCCGCAATAACCTATTTTTTAAAACTAGGCCACAATAACCATGGGCTACATATTTACTATAGTTATCATTTCCCTCCTACGGGGCGTAGAAACAATGGGCCTTCTATGGGTCATAGAAACAATGGGCCTTATACTGGTTGTAGACACAATGGGCCTTCTACGGGTCGTATCATCAATGGGACTTCCATGGGCCGTATGATCGGTTGGCCAAACATGGGCCAATAACAGACCACATTATGACCGTAAACGGACTAGAGTTGGAATCGTCTGTTCATGGGCCGACCATAACGGGCCATCGTTAATCGGTCGTATTTGATGACGCTATGAAAAGGACCCAATGTATTAACGGGCCACAAACGGTCCGACTGTAACCTCGGGCTGAATTTAGCCCACAGGCAGAAAATGACAGTAACGGGCCGTAAGTAAATGAATGCTGGAAATGAGCACAAGAATAAATGGGCTCTGAGAAGGCCAAAAGATAACATGGGCTGGAAACGGCCCAACAGAATAACGGGTCGTTAATGGGTATAAAGTGATACACTATTCATTATAGGCCAGTTTCACCACGGGCCGTTAATGGGTATAAAGCGATACACTATTCATTACGGGCCAGTTTCACCACGGGCCGTTAATGGGCCGAGAGTTACAAAAGGGCCTCATATGGGCCGAAAGATGTCATGGGCCTTACATGGGCCAGAAGTGAAAACGGGCTGGAATCATATTGGATGGCCCAGATGACGCTACTGGGCCTAATTCGGATAGGGCATAACGGGCCTTGGGTTAGCGGGCTGTAAACGGGCTATATGCGAACAGGCCGTTAACAGGCTTTCCATGGGCCGGCCCGCCACCTTTTAACCAAGTCAAACGGGATGGTCTTTTCACAAGAATGGGCCTCTGTTGGGCCGTGCCACGTGTCGATGTATCATAGGCGCCTTCTGTCCAATGAGTGGATGACATCTGTCCCAACGGTGAGCCGACACGTGTTTCCTCCAGCCAATGATGATTTTACAAGTGGAAAATCCCCATTGGTCGGGGCTGTTAACGGGTTATCGGATCCAAAACCGGACCCGATAGCTTAACGACGTTCCGTTACGGTGGATGCCACATGTCGGTCACCCTTGACGAAAGCACTTCTATGACGCGCGATTTATCGTCATGGAAGTGGACACTTCCGTGATGATAATGTTGGTAATGTCATGGAACACTTCCACGACAGCACAGGTATGACTATCTTGATTCTGTCATAAAACGGTCATGGATGTACATGCATGACAAAAATTGCGACCTACTGTGACAAACACGTATCATCACGGAAGTGTATTTTTTTGTAGTGTACCCAGGGGTCTGGTTGAGCACCGTTTGCGTGTCGACCCAAATGCAAAACCAGTCAAACAGCATCTTCGACGGTCTGTCCTTGAAAAGAGAAAGGCGATTGGTGAGGAGGTGGCTCGGCTCTGAGTTCATCCGCGAGATTTACCACTCCGAGTGGCTCGCCAACATCGTCATGGTCCCTAAGAAAGATGATTCGCTTCATATGTGTATTGACTTCAAGCATATCAATCGGACCTGCCCGAAAGATTATTTTCCTCTCCCCCGCATTGATCAGATAGTTGACTCGACAGCGGGGTGTGAGCATTTATCCTTCTTGGATGCGTATTCCGGGTACCATCAGATCCGTTTGTATGGACATGATGAAATAAAAACAGCCTTCATCACCCCATTCGGGTGTTTTTGCTATGTTACCATGCCTTTTGGTGTGAAGAATGCTGGAGCCATGATCATGCGCATGATACAGAAGTGCCTGCTCACTCAAATCAGTCAGAACGTGGAAGCATACATGGATCATATCATGGTCAAGTCACACAAGAGTTCCGACCTGCTGACTGACCTCGCTGAAACATTTGCCAACCTAAGAAGATATGACATCAAGCTTAATCCATCCAAGTGCACATTCGGGGTCCCAGGAGGGAAGTTCCTCGGTTTTCTTGTTTCCGAACGAGGAATCGACACAAACCCAGAAAAAAAATTGGAGCAATCGTCTGAATGAAACGCACTGTGCGTGTGCATGATGTTCAGAAGCTTACGGGTTGTTTGGCTGCACTAAGTCGATTCATTTCTCACCTCGTTGAAAAGGCATTGCCTATTTACCAACTGATGAAAAAGTTTGATACATTCGAGTGGACTCCTGAAGCTGAAGCGGCGTTTGTAGAGCTCAAAGCCCTGCTTTCCACCCAGCCGGTGCTTGCTGCTCCAGTTAGCAAAGAGCCTCTATGGTTAAATATTGTTGCCCCTGGACAGGTTGTCAGCACAGTGCTCACAGTTGAGCGGGAGGAAGAAGGCAAAGCCTATAAAGTTCAATGCCTCGTGTATACATTTCTGAAGTTTTGACTCCATCCAAGCAAAGGTATCCGCATTACCAGAAGCTTGTCTATGGAATCTATCTGACCACGAATAAAGTTGCACATTACTTCGTAGATCACTCAGTTTCAGTCGTCAGTGATGCTCCATTGTCTGAAATTTTGAATAATCGACATGCGACTGGTCAAGTGGCCAAGCGGGCGATTGAACTCCTTCCTCTTGATATCAAGTTCGAAGCAAAGAAGGCAATTAAGTCTTAGGCAATTGCAGATTTCGTGGCCGAGTGGATTGAGCAACACCAGCCGACTCCAGTTCACTCGGAGCATTGCACCATGTTCTTTGATGGTTCTAAGATGTTGAGTAGTTCCGGATCTGGAGTGGTCCTGGTGTCCCCAAGAGGCGAAAAACTCAGTTACGTTCTCCAGATTCACTTTGATTTCTCTAACAATGAAGCTGAATATGAAGCGTTGTTATACGGGTTGCGTATGGCCATCTCACTTGGCGTCCATTGCCTGATGGTTTACGCAACTTAGATTTGGTAGTAAATCAAGTGATAAAGGAATGAGATATCAAGAGCCCTGCCATGACAAGATACTGCAATGCAGTGAGAAAGATAGAAAAGAAGTTTGAAGGGTTGGAGCTCCACCACATACCCCGACTCAAGATTCAGGCTGCTGATGATTTGGCGAAAATAGGTTCCACTCAGAAGCCTATTCCCAGTAATGTGTTCTTGGAGCATCTCCACACACCATCAGTTCAAGAAGATCCCTTTACAGAGGAGCCCTCATACCCGATAAGTTCCACCAACTCGACTGAAGTTGAAGTCCCAACAGTGGTCTATGGAGGTTTTGGTAATCATCCCCGATTGGACAGTGCCATATATTGCATATCTGCTCAGGAGAGAGCTCCCAGAAGATGAGGATGAGGCTCGTCAGACCGTGCGCAGATCCAAAGCCTTCAAAGTCATAGGCGATCAGCTTTTCAGAGAAAGTGTGACTGGTGTTGCCCGGCGGTGCATCACTCCAGAAGAGGGTCGACTGATCCTAAATGAGATTCACTCAGGGACCTGTGGTCACCATGCATCCTCACGGACCATCATGGCCAAAGCATACCAAGCAGGATTCTACTGGCCGTGGGCAAACGAAAAGGCTAAAGAGATAGTTGAGAAGTGCGAAGGTTGCCAGTTTTACTCGAACATGTCCCACAAACCTGCATCAGCTTTAAAGACTATTCCACTATTCTGGCCATTTACTGTTTGGAGACTCGACATGGTTGGGCCCCTGAGAACTGGCAGAAGCGGCTTCACCCATCTGCTTGTGGCAGTCGACAAGTTCACTAAGTGGATTGAAGCCAAACCCATCAAGAACCTTGATTCAAGCACAACCATCTCTTTCATCAGAGAGTTAATATTCAGATATGGAGTTCTGCACAGCATCATCACAGATAATGGTTCAAACTTTGATTCCAATGAATTCAGAGCTTTTTGTGCTTCCCAAGGCACGTGGGTCGACTATGCATCCATAGCACATCCGCAGTCGAATGGACAAGCGGAAAGAGCAAATGGTTTGATCTTATGAGGGCTGAAACCCCGATTGATGCGCGACCTCAAGCATGCAGCAGGTGCCTGGGTGACGGAGCTACCCTTTGTTCTATGGGGATTAAGGGCGACCCCCAACCGGTCGACTGGTCAGACTCCTTTCTTCATGGTATATGGAGTTGAAGCAGTGCTTCCGAGTGACTTGCCCATAATGCGCCCCGAGTTGAACTCTTCTCAGAAGCTGAAGCCGAACAAGCACGTCAAGACGCTGTTGATCTTTTTGAAGACGAGAGAGAGATGGCTTTGATCCGGTTGACCATCTATTAGCAAGATCTTCGTCGATTCCACACGTGAAATGTTAGAGGGCGCGCATTTCAAGAAGGAGACCTTGTGCTCCGAGTGGATCAACAACGGCCTCACAAGCTTGCCCCCGCCTGGGAAGGCCCCTTCATCGTCACCAAGGTACTTCACAACGGAGCATATCACCTTTACAACATGACCAAGAGGAAGGATGAGACGCGCGCCTGGAACGCTGATCTACTCCGCCGCTTTTATACCTGAAAACACTCGGATTGATGAGATGTAATAAGAAGTACTTTTCAGATTGTTTATCAAAGACATGATTTCTGCAGTTGCAGAATTGATAGTTTTCCGCATATACTTGTGTTCAAATCCCCCAGTGGGTGGCTTAGTAGCGAACCCGATTCGCCTAAGTTAAAAAACTCTCTGAGTGAAGAGCAATCCTCTCACTCAGGGGCTTAGCCGCGAACCCGATTCACCTAAGTTCAAAAACACTCCGAGTGAAGAGCAATCATCTCACTCGGGGGCTTAGTTGTGACCCCGTACTCACCTAAGTTAAAAACACTCCGAGTGAAGAGCAACCCTCTCACTCGGGGGCTTAGCTGCGACCCCATACTCACCTAAGTTAAAAACACTCCAAGTGAAGAGCAATCCTCTCACTCAGGGGCTTAGTCGTGACCCCGTACTCGCCTAAGTTAAAAACAATCCGAGTGAAGAGAAATCCTCTCACTCGGGGGCTTAGCTACGACCCCGTACTCGCCTAAGTTAAAAACACTCCGAGTGAAGAGCAACCCTCTCACTCGGGGGCTTAGCTGCGACCCCGTTACTCGCCGAAGTTAAAAACACTCCGAGTGAAGAGCAATCCTCTCACTCGGGGGCTTAGTCGCAACCCCGTACTTGCCTAAGTTTAAAACACTCTGAGTGAAGAGCAATCCTCTCACTCGGGGGCTTAGCCGCGACCCCGTACTCGCCTAAGTTAAAAACACTCCGAGTGAAGAGCAATGCTCTCACTCGGGGGGCTTAGCTGCGACCCCGTGCTCGCCTAAGTTAAAAACACTCCGAGTGAAGAGCAACCCTATCACTCGGGGGCTTAGCTGCGACCCCGTACTCGCCTAACTTAAAAACAATCCGAGTGAAGAGAAATCCTCTCACTCGGGGGCTTAGCTACGACCCCGTACTCGTCTAAGTTAAAAACACTCCGAGTGGAGAGCAACCCTCTCACTCGGGGGCTTAGCTGCGACCCCGTACTCACCAAAGTTAAAAACACTCCGAGTGAAGAGCAATGCTCTCACTCGGGGGGCTTAGCTGCGACCCCGTGCTCGCCTAAGTTAAAAACACTCCGAGTGAAGAGCAACCCTATCACTCGGGGGCTTAGCTGCGACCCCGTACTCGCCTAACTTAAAAACACTCCGAGTGAAGAGAAATCCTCTCACTCGGGGGCTTAGCTACGACCCCGTACTCGCCTAAGTTAAAAACACTCCGAGTGAAGAGCAACCCTCTCACTCGGGGGCTTAGCTGTGACCCCGTACTCGCCTAAGTTAAAAACACTCCGAGTGAAGAGCAATCCTATCACTCGGGGGCTTAGCCGCGATCCCGTACTCTCCTAAGTTAAAAACACTCCGAGTGAAGAGCAATCCTCTCATTTGGAGGCTTAGCCGCGACCCCGTACTCGCCTAAGTTAAGAACACTCCGAGTGGAGAGCAATCCTCTCACTCGGGGGCTTAGCCGCGACCCTGTACCCTCCTAAGTTGAAAACACTCTGAGTGGAGAGCAATCCTCTCACTCGGGGGCTTAACTGTGACCCCATACTCGCCTAAGTTAAAAACACTCCAAGGCGCCCTTTGAGCTGCACTACAAGTACAGCGGCTTGATGCACTCTGAGCTGCGCCACAAGTACAACATCTGGATGCACTCTGAGCTACGCCACAAATACAACATCGACTCCAAGTGTAGAGCAACCCTCTCACTCGGAGAAACAGTTGCGATCCCAGATTCACTCAAACCAAGAAAGTCCAAAGAATAGTGGATTGAAGCAACTACATTCAAATAAAGCAACCAAGTTCGGATAAATCCAGCAAGGTTCAACATCGCGAGTGAAAGTACTCGAGCATCAGGATTGAAGGAGTTTTAACAATTACAAAATCCACTCAGCATTCCGAGGCAAAGAAAATCATCAAGTTTTTCACTCGTCAGGGGGAGGGCTTGCTGGCTCAACAAATGCACACAAGTCAATACCATCTGCAATACGAGGCCGCATCAATGAAGGTCTCCATGAAAGACTGAAACTGGTGCTTCTTGGTGTTAGCCACCTGGAGAGCCTTCAACTTCTCTTCCTTGACGTCTCTGCAGTGAACCCGGACAAGTAAAAGAGCCACATCAGCACCACATCACGCAGCTGACTTCTTCCATGCCTGCACTCGGTCAGCGATGCTATTAAGTCGAGTCATCAGTGAATCGAGGTCATTCAGAAGCTCAACCTCTGGCCATAGCTCCTTCTCGACCCTGGACATTGCAGCTTTCAGTCGGGCGATGTAGTCTAAGACGCTAGCGAGTCGAGCTTCCAGTCGCAGCACATTCATGGTAGCTTCATCTTTAATAGGGGAGTTGATGGGATCGAACTCCAGTCTCAATCCGCTCAGTTTCCTCCTCAAAGTTCTGATAGAATTCTGCACACATGGAAAGATAGTGAATTGGCAGCAACACGACAGGAAAGTTTTTGTAAGACGGGACGTGTCACTACTAGGAAACTCTTACCAGTAGCACTGTTTTTTTTGCTATTAGTAGTGTTGGTAGATGCGGTACTACTACGGTGCTACATCTATTTTTAGCAGTAGAGCTTGTTTGCCCCGGCGCTACTAGTAACAAAAGCTAGCAGTAGCGCTATTACCTCCAGCGCTATAGATACTTATCTGCAGCGTGGGTATCTAGCCAGCGCTACTGTTATTTGAGTGCTACTGGTAATCTTTACCCCCACGCCACTGCTAACTTTTGTAGTTTTTTTTTGCATTTTGGCTTTGTACACATTTAAACATATCCACCATTTATACAATAACATGCATATTCATTGAAAAGCAAGTGAGTCATCGATGACCCAAAGTTATTAGAAGTCTCGACATGTCTCAAGTATCTCATCATCATCAATCATGGTCGAACACATGTCTCGAAATAGCGTTACAAGTCATTACAAGTTCCCAATACATGCAACTACATGGTCACATACTCATGTTTCATCATCTATGTAGACTATGATATGACCGCATAGAAGATAAGAGCAATCACGACGATCAAAAGCGATAGTATGTAATAGTTTTTGCGGCGCTGGTTCTGAATCCCCTGTTGTGCTATGAATCTCAAGTAACTAGCTTTGGCTTCCGCTCTGCTATCAAACCCTTTCTGCCTTCCGCCCGAGAAGCCAGAGACTAGGGCCTGACACTCTGGTCACTCATCGTACACACCCGGGACATGCCCTACATACACGGCATACCACTTCCTCGCCATAGTTGATCTATATACCTGTCAGAGATGCACACACACGCACACACACACACACATGTATATATATATATGTATCATAAAGCGAATTCAACGAAACAGTTATGAAATGGAAGCAACATATATAGTAAACATAGTTAACAAATTTCATCGTACCGAAAGTAATTAACTAGAGCGCGTCACCATTTACATCTAATAGTTTTACCGTACTGAGACATTCAAAGTTTCATCGTACATAAAGTAACAAGTAACTAAAGAGACACATTGTTTTTAAGCAGTGCACTCTTCCCATCTGTCCATGTCTGGGAGGATGGACCCAAGCTTAGTGAAAGGCGTCATGTCCTGACACTATAGGGCAATGCGGGTTCGGACGTCGGCTCGTGATAT
This sequence comes from Triticum timopheevii, assembly GCA_963921465.1. Taxonomy (NCBI): domain Eukaryota; kingdom Viridiplantae; phylum Streptophyta; class Magnoliopsida; order Poales; family Poaceae; genus Triticum; species Triticum timopheevii. The sequence goes on along the minus strand of OY997268.1, from coordinate 408,013,900 downwards.
TGGGCCGCTGTAGAACATCCCATTCTCTTCGAGGACATCTTTCATGATGATGGATGCAATTTACTGCTGGATCCGGTAGAAATCATTTCGAAGTCTATTATCCGGCACGGCTCCAAAGGCTTCGGCCCATCTCTTTATATGAGTATCGGATGAAGATTTCATGCAAAGTGATTGCACATCCCTTCTGTACTCCATCATTAGATGGATGACATCGAATCCATCATTCTCACTTCTTGCCGGTTGCTGGATGCAACAGAAGTCAGTCTTGTGGCTGAAATAGAGCCTGGCCTTATTTTTTGCATTGGATGTAGCCACCCCGCATGCTGAAGTCCAACATAGCTCTGTCCAGAACATACTTTATTTGTGTGTAATCTTTCTTCTGTATGTTCTTCGACGGGTCCAAATATAAAGCGCAGGAATAACACGAGTAAAGAATGATGAGAACGACACGACACCCCCCGCTGTGCAAAATACACATGCAAAGTAATTATTGAAATGCACGAAAGGATGTACGTGTTATAGTGCTATTCGCGGATGACTTACCTGGGATGATAATGTAGGAGAATCATTTCTTTGTCCTTATTGCTGACCAAGAATTCTTTGATGTACTGACGACGGTTGGCATCATTGATTGACAAGAAGCCCTCATGCATGTAGTATGGGTGCGCGACCGCAAGACCGGTGACTTGCCCTCTCCTGACGATGTAGTTCATGTGCAGCGCATACAGGAAGACGAACGTAAAATCGAGTGTCCTCATTTGAAACATCTAGAAGATGTAATCAAATCGCAGGAAGAAGAGGTCCGCGGGGCATGTGTGGACGTACATCTTGCAACTGCTCAGCACATGAACCGTATAAAGTGGGTATCTTGGATCATCCGAGGTGAGGAGGCTTCTCTCTGTCGAAAGCACATGGTCATGGAGTCTCCTGAGATCCCCTATTATGGCAGCTAGTGCAGTCGCCGATACCATTGGCTCTCCCGCGACATGGATTAATGGTGCATGTTTCATCGGTACACTATCAACCTTGGTCGAAGGCGGCTGGCTGCTAGAACCAACATTGCCAGCTTTATTGGATTTTCTCGCCGCCGGTCTCTTCCTCTGCTTCTTCTTTGTGGGCTCAGGTGCTGGTGGGTCTGTCAGACCCTCCCTGAGCACCACCCCTAGTGTTGTCGGGCTCAGCATTGGACGACTCTGGCTAATTAGTTGAGCTTGGGTGGAACCGGCATCTGTAGGCATGTCCTGCGACGATTGCATGAACAAAGACTTCTTGCACTCTCGAGGATGTTCCGACTCTGGTACATGCATCTCATATTCATATGGTTGGCTCATTGTTACTTTGTTGTCAACGCCGGTATTGAATACTGGAGAGGGTCATCGGCCTCCTCCATGTCATGATCCATATCCTCTTCCATGGGGCAGATGGCATCATCTGCCAGAACGGTTGGCCCTCCATCCTCATGTCTCTCGATCTCAGCAAGCAGCACAGATGATGGTTGTACTTGTGTAGTTGGGGTTGTGGTCATACCTTCCTGAGGTCCCGTTGGTGTTCTCCCAGCCACCTTGACACGAAGAAGATTTTTTGGCCACAGGATCGGACAATTTTTGCATTGGCCAAGCTGCGTGGGGGTCTCGTCATCCTCTCGATCGGTTTGTATCGGACGAGGGAAACCCTTGTAGCCCGCTTTCACACTCGCCACGGAGACCCTTAAGGCATTATCGGGCATCTTCCGGCGGTGGAACAATTGAACCTTGGGCTTCACTATAGTACCCTTCCCCACATCCACCAATCCGCCCTTCATGTGGTAAAGGAGGGTGCACGAAGTGGAGTTAGCCTACAAAGACATATACATGCAGCATCAGAGATCCAAAAAGAACAGAAACTAAAGATTAATTAATTAGTTGAGTTGATGAGGGTGTGACGCATATTTACCGTGAGGGCATCGAGCTCAGTCAATGTCGATGGCCCGACATTCAAACCAGAGATGGAGCTAGGGCTGCTGTGAGAGCTAGGTGTAGGAGCAGGTGCTGGAGTATGTGCGGGTGCGGTTGCCATACTAGGTACGGGTATGGGTGCCGTGTTCATTGAGTTTCTCCCGATGAAGCTGGGCATGGGAAAATCAGTTCGTGGCGCGTTTGGATTTTGTTGCATCCAGGTGACCACAGTTGGAATTGTAAAGGCAGCCACCATATCATGTCTATAGGCAGCTGCAGCTTCCCGGATTGCCCCAGCTTTGGTCTCAGCTTTTGTTTTCTCAATCGCCCGCGCCACATTCTCGTCGATAGTGACTTGACTGAACTTCTTTCTCTGTCTTTTAGCCTCGGGGTCCTCACTACAATAGTACTTCCGCATGGCGCCGTCCCCGGTGTCGTGCACACGCCCATTTTGCGGCCGCTGGCCCGGTGGGTGTCCCATCATTATGTTTATGGCCTGGTTGAAAGGAGTGTCCCACTTGTACTTCACCGACGACTGAGTCGATTGAGTCGACGAGTTGCTTTCGGTCGCAAGCTTGTGTTGCTCTCTCTGCAAAATGGAGCGTGAATCATTTACAAATGCGACTAGAATGTAGTAGATTTTATTTATCAAAAGCTAATATGTAAGGTGGTACAAGGATAATTACCAGTAATCTCATGAATTTCCTAGTTGGCCCGTTGGTGAAAAAAAAATCTTTTTTTGGGTCCCACGAGAATCGGGCCCTGATGAAGTCGTGCTCCTGTTGGTCGGTGAACTCAGCCAATGGGTCTGGGATCCCCTGACGTTCATGTTCTGCGTCCTCCTTAGCCCACACGGGCCTCTTTCCCGTGTAACCACGACTTCCAAGGCAGTGGTTCCCCATGTTCTTTGCCTGCAGCTGCTTGCCTCTCTCCGACCTGGCCTTGGCAGCTTCTTCATTGCAAGTCTCTTTGAACTTTTCAAAGCCCTCTATCATAATTTTCAGATTGTCTGCAACAATCTCGACGTAGGTTTCATGGTCTACTTCAATTGCCTTTTTCACGCTAGTTTTCCAAGCGCTCAATGCGTTGCTGAACTTCTCTAGGGCTTTGTTGTTGATTTTTTTTTCATGCCATCATCATCCCATGGGTCGACATCGTCTTTTTGACCGGGGAACAGGAATCTTGTGTGCAACCTAGTCAGGAGCAGCTTCTTCAAATGTTCATTCTTCCGTATGTTCGTGGTGTTGATGTTAGCGGTATCCCGTAGGATGCATGCTAGTTGGTTGACGTAACACGCTGCCACTTCCCGTGACTCTATTGGCTCAAACTCGCCAGGGTGCACCACCGTGACCACCAGTCTTCCGGTGCCGAGCTCATTTGGGCGTTGTGTCCTCTTTTCCTTCTTTCCTTCACTGGCTTGGGAGGTCCCACCTTCCGTGATGTAGTTAGCAAGATCATCAGTTCCAGCATCAGTGTCGGTGTTGTTGGTGGCATCAGTGTCGGCGTCGGCGCCACCACCATCGTCGTCCTTCATGACAAGGGGGTCCTAACACCAAGCTAATTGTTGTCTCTCCTAATCCGCCAAAAAATCGAGGTAGGTGTGTGCTCGACCTAATTGGGACTGAGAACCTCCGGCCTCATCAGTGTTGGTCATGTTTAATAGGGTTCAATTTCGTAGTCGTTTAATTATCGAGCTTTATATAATAAAGTGAATAATGACAAAAAATTGACCTTTGTTTTGCCTGAATGTCGTTTCACTCCCATGGCGACAAATCTCATGCACTCATTATGTCCAACTTTTGAGCACAAGTCATGCCGAAATTCACGGAAAATTTTGGCATGACCTTTGCTAGAAAGTGCACATATAGAGCGCCTGAAATTTGCCGAAATGGAAATGAACCAACATTTTTGGCAAAACATAGGTCACTCGCAATCGGATGCTGAAAGTGCAACTATCCCTGGGTGGTTTTGGTAATGGTTAACAACATATAGCTCATTGAACTAATGCTATTTCAAGATAAATATTTCAGGAAAGTTCAATGATTGGCATGGCATGGACTAGGAATGTGGACCCCTCAAAATGCTAAGGACAAAGGATTGGCTCAAGATCTAAAGTTCAAGACTCTACATTTACTATTTCAGTGATCCAAGATGACATTGAGTCTATAGGAAAGCCAATACTATTAAAAGGGGATGAGGTGTTGCTTAATGGCTTGCTTGCTCAAAATGCTTAGTGATATGCTCCAAAAGCCCTCAACCACTTTCTCATATCCACATATGTCCCAAACCAAAAGTCAAACTCAGCCCCACTGATTTGATCCATCCGGCGCCACCGAGTTCATTTGACATAGCCACTGCCAGAAACCCTAGTCACTTCCGTCTCACCGATAGAGATCTCGGTCTCACCGAGATGGGGTTGCAAACTCTCTGTTTCCCTTCATAACATTTCAGTCTAACCGAGATGAGCGATCGGTCCCACCGAGTATGCAATGCAAACTCCCTGTTTCCTTTCGTAACGCTTCGGTCCCACCAAGACGAGCAAATCTGTCCCACCGAGTTTGCCTGACCAAATCCCTGGTTTGCTTATTACCAAAGTCAGTCCAACCGAGTTTGTGTAATCGGTCAAACCGAGATTACGTTATGCCCTAACCCTAATGCTATCAGTCCAACCGAGTTGACATGTCGGTCCCACCAAAATGCCTAACGGTCACATTATGAACTAAATCGGTCCGACCGAGTTTTCTGATTTGGTCCCACCGAGTTTGGTGAATTGTGTGTAACGGTTAGATTTTGTGTGGAGGCTATATATACCCCTCCATCCTCTCCTCATTCGTGAGGAAAGCCATCAGAACATGCCTACATTTCCAGCATTCATTTTTTGAGAGAGAACCACCTACTCATGTGTTGAGGCCAAGATATTCCAATCCAACCATTTGAATCTTGATCTCTAGCCTTCCCCAAGTTGCTTTCCACTCAAATCATCTTTCCACCAAATCCAATCCTATGAGGGTGAGTTGAGTGTTGGGGAGACTATCATTTGAAGCACAAGAGCAAGGAGTTCATCATCAACACACCATCTATTAACTTTTGGAGAGTGGTGTCTCCTAGATTGGTTAGGTGTCACTTGGGAGCCTCCGACAAGATTGTGGAGTGAACCATGGAGTTTGTAAGGGCAAGGAGATCGCCTACTTCGTGAAGATCTGCCCTAGTGAGGCAAGTCCTTCGTGGGCGATGGCCATGGTGGGATAGACAAGGTTGCTTCTTCATGGACCCTTCGCGTGTGGAGACCTCCGTGGACTAGCGCAACTGTTACCCTTCGTGGCTTGAAGTCTCCATCAACGTGGATGTATGATAGCACCACCTATCGGAACCACGCCAAAAACATCTGTGTCTCCAATTGCGTCTGCACACTCCAATCCCATCCCTTTACTTTCTTGCAAGTTGCATGCTTTACGCTGCTCATATACTCTTTGCATGCTTGCTTGAATTGTATTTAGATTGCTTGAGTTGTGCTAAGTTGCTAAAACCTGCCAAGAACTAAAATTGGGAAAAGGTTAAGTTTTTATTTGGCCAAGTAGTCTAATCATCCCCCCCTCTAGACATACTTTCGATCCTACAGATGCTCACTATCATTCTATAGTATCAAAACATGCAGCAAAACAATATACGATGCTCAACAATAGCAGCACAACAACCATGTGCACATGACTCTCCTCTAGCATCTGCATGGACAGAGCTCTATATAGTGTGGGTTTTGGGATGCTCACTATCTGCCTGTCGAGGATGTGGGTGTGGTGTTGTCGGATTTCGGGTTCCGTAAACCCTTGATAGGTTTGAACTCTGGGGTGCATGCAGAGATCTCAACCTACCCAGCCTGCCTACTCACGATTCCTCAAAGCCTAGCGCGTCGAGCTCAAGGGGACAAAGAGACACAACCATTTATCCTGGTTCGAGCCACCTTGTGGTGTAATACCCTACTCCAGCGTTTTGGCGGATTGCCTCGAGGGGCTGAGGATGAACTAGTACAGTGGATGAACAAGCCTCAGGAGGTGAGGTGTTCTTGAGCTCAAGAGAGCTGGTGAGGTGGTCGGATGAGGACGGATCTGATCCCCCCTATGGTGGTGGCTAAGTCCTACTTATAGTGGCCTTGTCCTCTTCCCAAATGTTGGCGGGAAGGGATCCCATAATGGCTAGATTTGAAGGGGGACAAGAAGTACACCCTATCATGACTAAAGTGGTCTTCGCCTGCAAAAGCCTCTGGTCGTGATGTTGCGGTGGGCTCGGTGATGACCTCCGTCCTACCGTCATGGCGATCTTGGTCTCGTCGCACCAGAATGGAAACCTTTGGCTGATTCCTCGGGACTCCACGTCCACTGCTTGCCTCCCTTGCACCAAAGAGGAAACTGGTACTCTGCGCCCGCTGGCGCCCGCCTATCCTTGGTCGTCATGGCTCATGTTAGCTGAGCCTCGTGAGGTGCACCTTGCATAGAAGTCTCCGCTCCTCGGGAGCCAGCCTGAGGAGGCCGATCCACTTGGAGGTCTTGGCGTCGTCCGCCTCATGAGGCTTGGCCCCTCGCGAGGGTCTTGAGATGTTGATGTTGAAGCTGGGCCGTACCAGGCCGTCGATGGAGCCATGCAGTGGGCCACAGGCAGGCAAGTTTGGGTACCCCCATATCTAGAACGCCGGCAGTAGCCCCCGGCCACAAGGCGCGCTCGGACTTGGCTTCCAGGCAAAGCCAAAGGGCAAGTGCGGAGCATCGCGGGCCCTAACTGCCTGCGGCCTTGAACGACGCGTGGGGATTGATGGGACATGGGTGTCTCCACATCCCCATGCTGCCTCGGCAAACGTTCAACTTCATGAGTCAATGTTGCATGCAGAAGATCATCATTACGCGAGGTCGTGGAGGCCGGCGGTTGGCCTCCCACCGACTATAAATGAGGGAGGGGCAGAGCCCCTCTTGCTCATCTCTTCCTCCGCCTTCTCGCTGCTCGCCCCTTTTCCTCCTCCATCTTGTTGTAGCATCCATGGCACTGTCGCGGAGGTTCTCGGCTGCTGAGAAGGGAAAGGCCCCCAAGGAGGGGCCAGCTTCTCCACCACCCAAGAGAGGTTGTGGCCTGCCCCACAAGAACGCTGTGACCCCGGCGATGGCCCCCAGGGGGCGCGGGCGTGCGTCTCCAAGGCCCGGCACCTCCCTTGGCACCCGTGATGGCACTTCTTCTTGCAACGGGGGCCATCGGCCCCTGTGCAGCCCCCACAACGAGGGGAGGCGCGCCGTGGTTGCGCGCCCGCCTCGGCCACGCTTCTCCTTGCTGGACGTGTGTAGGACCTTGAGAAGAGGTGTCTAGAGGGGGGTGATTAGACACTAAGTACCAAAGTTGCAGTTTTTAACTTCTTTAAGTTTAAGTGGAGTTTAGGCACAAGTTTAACATTCACAATACATAACAAGCAAGCATGCAAAGAGTTTATGAGTAGCGGAAAGTAAAGCATGCAACTTGCAAGAATGTAAAGGGAAGGGTTTTGGAGGATTCAAACGCAATTGGAGACACGGATGTTTTTGGCGTGGTTCCGATAGGTGGTGCTATCGTACATCCACGTTGATGGAGACTTCAACCCACGAAGGATAACGGTTGCGCGAGTCCACGGAGGGCTCCACCCACGAAGGGTCCATGAAGAAGCAACCTTGTCTATCCCACCATGGCCGTCGCCCATGAAGGACTTGCCTCACTAGCGGTAGATCTTCACGAAGTAGGCGATCTCCTTGCCCTTACAAACTCCTTGGTTCAACTCCACAATCTTGTCGGAGGCTCCCAAGTGACACCTAGCCAATCTAGGAGACACCACTCTCCAAGAAGTAACAAATGGTGCGTTGATGATGAACTCCTTGCTCTTGTGCTTCGAATGATAGTCTCCCCAACACTCAACTCTCTCTCATAGGTTTTGGATCTGGTGGAAAGAAGATTTGAGTGGAAAGCAACTTGGGGAAGGCTAGAGATCAAGATTCATATGGTAGGAATGGAATATCTTGGCCTCAACACATGAGTAGGTAGTTCTCTCTCAGAAAATGTATGCCGGAAGTGTAGGTTCAGTCTGATGGCTCTCTCCACGAATGAAGAGGAGGTGGAGGGGTATATATAGCCACCACACAAAATCTAACCGTTACACACAATTTACCAAACTCGGTGGGACCGAATCATCAAACCCGGTCGGACCGATTTAGCAAATCTAGTGACCGTTAGGGTTTTCGGTGGGACCGAAATGCAACTTGGTAGGACTAATATGGTTAGGGTTAAGGCATAACGTAATCTCGATGAGACCGATTACACAAACTCGGTGAGACCGATTTTGGTAATAAGTCTTCTAGAGAGTTGGTCAGGAAAACTCGGTTGGACCGATTACACAGACTCGGTAGGACCGATTTTGGTAGTGAGTTAACCAGGAAGTTTGCATTGTAATCTCGGTAGTACCGATTGCTCAAACTCGGTGAGACTGATTCTGGTAATGGACATACATAGAGAGATTACAATACCATCTCGGTGAGACCGAGATCCCTATCGGTAAGACCGATTTGTCTAGGGTTTGTGGCAGTGGCTATGACAGCTAAACTCGGTGACGCCGGATAGAAAGAATCGGTGGGGCTGAGTTTGACTTTAGGTTTAGGTCATATGTGTGGAAATGGGAAAGTAGTTGAGGGTTTTGGAGCATATCACTAAGCACTTGAAGCAAGAGGCTCATTAAGCAACACCTCATCCCTTCCTGATAGTATTGGCTTTTCCTATAGACTCAATGTGATCTTGGATCACTAAAATGTAAAAAATGAAGAGTCTTGAGCTTGAAGCTTGAACCAATCCTTTGTCCTTAGCATCTTGAAGAAGTTCCCACATCCTTTAGTCCATGCCACTCCATTGTTGAACTTATCTGAAATATACTAGATAAAAGTGTTAGTCCAACAAGAGATATGTTGACATTAATTACCAAACCACCTAGGGAGCACTTGTGCTTTCAATCCCCCCTTTTTGGTAATTGATGACAACATACATCAAAGCTTTAGATAAAGATATAAAGAATAGCAAGTAAAGCTTTGGAAAGACATGTAACAGGCATAGGCTCCCCCTACATGTATGCAATCATGTGAATATGGAATATAGAAGCATGTGAGAGCATAACAATGATAGAGTAGGACATGTGTTACATGTATCTTGGCCATATGCATCAGAGCAAAGAATATTAAAGGAAGTACCTTCATGCTCATGAGTCCTTCTTGCAAATAGTATGTACATCAACAAGAATTCCTCATACACATGATTGTGATGCATATACTTACCTTGTAGTCTTGAGTTGGCTTAGGATGGAATGAACCTGCGTAAACAAGGTTAGATAACACAGGTGCATCAACTAGCCAGAGCAAACAGAAGAAACCACAAGAATACCAAGACTGGGATAACATGTAGAGATTTGAGTTCTAAGTACCACATTGGATTAGACATGTCCCCAAGAGTAAAGATATGCAATGAATTTAAATGATTTCTTTCCCTTAGATGTCTTGCTCCCCCTGAATCTAGCATGGGATACTGGGAGAAGATAGGGAACAGAAAATCAGAGCTGAAAGATATAAATGAACAGAGCTAATGCAAGTTAATGCAAATAAGCACATATGAACATGTCTTTCCCCTCAAGAAGACATGTGGCATCTCTCCTCTTGAACACCTAGCATCTGGGATCCTTGAGAAATACTTTTTATATGAGTATTCTCTCCCCCTGGAGATCTCTTTCTCCCCCTGAGGAGGTGATACTCTCTTTCTCTGATGTGATCTCTCTAAGTGATAAGCTTTGATGTGATCTCTCTCTCCCCCTTTGACATCAATTTCCAAGAAGGGTTTGATCATGGAGACACAGTACAAAGCATGTATAAAAATGTGATGCTTGTAGAGGACAAGATTCATTGAGTGGAGCTGGATCAGAGGAAATACAGAATAAGTGGCAAACTATTTTTCCTGTTGTGAAATCAGTGGCACCGAGTGGTATGCTTCAGTTGTGCCGAAAGGATTCGGTTGGACCGAAAATGACAAATCGGTGAAACCGAGTTCATCACAGAGAAAACACTTGTCACCTCAGCTCACTAGACTAGTAAGATCTCACAAAGATTTGCAAGGAATTTACTAAAAGATGTGCAAGGAATTGGATGCAGAAAATGCAGAGCAAACAGAAATAAATCTAGATGAAGTTTTTTTTGTTTTTTTAAAGGGAAACAAATATGCATGAGACAAATGCAAAAACACAGAAAAGAACACAAGAGAACTTCATCTAGAGATGGTCGGCGACAAAGTCACCTATGTTAGAGTATATTGACTTAGGAGTCAAGTGAGATCACTTGATCATAGGTCATACTCATCGTTTAAGCTCAAAATGGGGTTGCCATTTTTCGTTTAAGCATCTTGATGTATTCACATCTTGTCGAGTTGCTTTAGCTCATGACTCAGAGTAAAGCTTCTCTAAGATGGAATAACATACCTTGGTTGGTGGTGTAGTCCATGTAGTTGAACTTGTGTGGGTTGCTCAAAGTTGATGTAGCTCATCAAGAATTGGGAGCGCCACTTGGAATTTGAGTCCATCTACCTACATGGGTTAGTTCTTGCAAGGAAGAGAACTTGTGTATCCAAAAATGACAATCATGAATCTCAACATAGAATTTGTCAAAGGATATGTTTGAATGGTTCCGTGCTTCCTTGTCTTCAACCACCATAGTGTAGAAACTTGGTGATGTAGAGATCGCTCAAGATGTGAGTAGATTACAATCTCATGGAATTTGATTCAACCAAGTACCTACATGGGTTAGATAACATGCAAGATACAAATATATCCAAGACATAAGATTTTCATCATAAGAGAAATATCAAGGATTAGTCATAAGCTCATGTCTTGCATGTATCCAATGGAGTTTCTACTCCAAGTTTGAAGCATCAATGATGTTCAATTCTCCTCTTAACCTGCAAAACACTTTCTCATCAAGAGGTTTAGTGAATATATCCGCTAATTTCTTTTCGGTGCGAACATGCTTAAGATCAATATCACCCTTAGCAACATGATCTCGAATGAAATGATGACGAACTTCAATATGCTTAGTTCGAGAATGTTGTACGGGATTATGACCAATTTTGATAGCACTTTCATTGTCACAAAGCAATGGAACATGTTTCACATATATCCCATAATCTTTAAGAGTTTGGGTCATCCAAAGTATTTGAGCACAACATGAACCAGCGGCAATGTATTCTGCTTCGGCGGTGGATAAGGATACCGAGTTTTGTTTCTTGGAGGACCAAGACACAAGAGATCTACCAAGAAATTGACAAGTACCCGAAGTGGACTTTCTATCAACCTTATCTCCGGCATAGTCCGAGTTGGAGTAGCCAACAAGATCGAAAGAGGCCCTCTTAGGATACCAAATGCCAAAATTTGGCGTATGGATTAAGTATCTCACTATCCTTTTCACGGCCTTAAGATAACATTCTTTAGGAGCAGCTTGATATTGTGCACACATGCACACACTTAGCATGATATCGGGATGTGAAGCACGTAGATATAACAATGAACCAATCATAGAGCGATAAACTTTTTGATCAACCGGTTCACCATATTTGGTCAAGTCAAATGTCCACTAGTAGGCATGGGTGTAGACATACCTTTGCATTCTTGCATATTGAACTTCTTGAATAAGTCCTTGGTGTACTTCGTTTGAGAAAAAAAGGTACCTTCCTTAGTTTGCCTGATTTGCAAACCAAGAAAGAATTTGAGTTCACTCATCATAGACATCTCAAACTTCTCTGACATTAGCTTCCCAAACTTTTCACTAAAATGAGGGTTAGTTGAACCAAATATAATATCATCAACATAGATTTGGCACACAAATAGTTCTCCATTAACCCTTTTAGTAAAAAGAGTAGAATCAATTTTCCCAATTTCAAAGCCTTTTTTAATAAGAAACTTGGTCAAGCATTTATACCACGCTCTAGGAGCTTGTTTGAGACCATAAAGAGCTTTGTGAAGTTTGTAAACATGATTTGGTTTCTTAGGATTGACAAAGCCTGGAGGTTGCTTAACATAAACTTCCCCCTCTATTTCACCATTTAGAAAAGCACTTTTAATGTCCATTTGGTACAAGGTGATATCATGATGATTAGCATAGGCAAGTAAGATGCGAATGGACTCAAGTCTAGCAACAGGAGCGTAAGTCTCACCATAGTCCATACCTTCGACTTGTGTGTAGCCTTGGGCGACGAGACGTGCTTTGTTGTGAACTACTTGTCCATCTTCATCTTGCTTGTTGCGAAACACCCATTTGGTACCAATGATGTTGTGGTTGTTGTCGGGCTTCTCAACCAATGTCCAAAGTTGGTTCCTCTCAAAGTTGTGTAGCTCTTATGCATAGCATTTATCCAATCCGGATCTTCCAATGCTTCTTCAACCTTCATAGGTTCAATGCTAGAGATGAAATAATAGTTTTCACAAAAGTTAGCTAAACGAGTTTTAGAACGAGTGATTCTCCCGGTTTGAATATCATTGTAGATTTGCTCGACGGGATGGTCTTTAGCAACTCTTGCTCGAACTCGTGAAAGCTTTTGCTTGGTTCTTGGTTGAACTTCTTCCTCATCTTGTTCTTCTTCTTGGCCTTCTTCATTATTGGTGTTGTCGTTCTCTTGTCGTGGTGGAGAAGGAGGTTGTTGATGTTCATCTTGATGCACTTCCTCGTTTCTTCATCTGGGTGTGTCCCACTTGTGGATGCTTCCGTATCAACTCTTGGTTCACCTTGTCGTGAAGTAGAAGCTTCCACTTGGACGGACGAGGTACTCTCCTTCACCTCCGTTGGATGGACCTTGCCAATAGACAAGTCTTGGATTGCTTCCAAAGGTTCTTTGTCTCCTACATCAATTGGCAATTGCTCTACTTGCGAGCCGTTAGATTCATCAAACTTCACATCTACCGTCTCTTCAACCTTTCAGGTGAAATTGTTGTAGACACGGTAAGTGTGAGAGTTTGAGCCATAACCTAGTAGGAAACCTTCATGATACTTAGGAGCAAATTTAGAACGACGATGCTTATCAAGAATGTAGCACTTTGAGCCGAATACTCGAAAGTATCCAACTTGGGGTTTGTTACCGGTGAGGAGCTCGTATGCCGTCTTGCCGAGTAGCTTGTGAAGATACAAGCGATTTGTTACATGACAAGCTGTCTCAACCGCTTCTGCCCAAAAGTGCTTCGGTGTCTTGTACTCATCAAGCATCGTTCTCGGCGATTCGATGAGCATCCAGTTCTTCCTCTCAACAACTCCATTTTGTTGAGGTGTGTACGTAGCCGAGAACTCATGTGAGATCCCTTCTTCGTCAAGAAAGGTGTCCACATTTGCGTTCTTGAAATCCGTTCCGTTGTTGCTGCGAACCTTCTTGATCTTCACTTTAAATTGATTTTGGGCCTTCCTAGCAAAGTTTTTGAAGATCTTTTGGACCTGCGATTTATCATTGAGAAAGAACACCCACGTAAACCTTGAAAAATCATCAACTATAACTAGACCAAAAGAATTTCCACCGAGACTCTTGTAAGAGTTGGGACCAAAAAGATGCATGTGAAGTAGCTCGAGTGGCCTCCTTGTGGTCATGATGTTCTTCACGGGATGCCTTCCTCCAACCTGTTTACCTGCCTGACAAGCGCTGCAAAGTCTATCCTTATCAAATATGACATTGTTAACTCCAAGGATATGATTTCCTTTAATAAGCTTGTCAAGGTTTCTCATGCCAACATGACCTAATCGTCTATGCCATAACCAACCTTTTGAGGATTTAGCGATGAAGCAAGTTTTAGGTTGAGCCTTTTTAGTGAAATCAACAATGTATAGATCACCTCTACGCACACCGGTAAAGACCATTTTATGATTATCTCGACAAAACACTTGACAATCTACTTCAGTAAATAGGACATTGAAACCGAAATCAGCAAGTCTAGATACTGAAAGTAAGTTGTAACCAAGAGATTCAACGAGCATGACATTTTGTATGGAGCTATCATGTGATATGGCCACCTTACCGAGGCCAACCACCTTACCCTTTGAGTTGTCACCGAAAGTGACATACTTTCGAGGACTATCATTTTCAACAAGCTCACGAAACATGTCTTTATCTCTGGTCATGTGATCGGTACATCCACTATCAAGAACCCATTCCTTTCCTCCTGCCATATATCCCCGAAGATTTGCCATAAGACCAAAGTGTCTCATTGCATCGTCAAGATCGAAGTCACTATCATCATCCTCATCATAGTATTTGTGTTCAACATCGTCATGTGGTGGATCAAGTCCTAGAGAGGGTGATTCGTTAGAGTGAGTTTGACAATGATCTTGCTTATGAATTTTTATAGCTTCGGAAATAATATCACTAATAATTCCAACATTTCCTTTGGCACGCATAAGGTTTGTAAGCTCAAACAGACGATCACCAAACATAGGATCACTAGTATTCATCTTACTCAAAGCAATAGACTTATGGAGAATTTCATCAAGATTTTGCAAGGAGTAATTTGGAAAGCATTCCTCAAGAAATTTCCATATAGTGTAGGCACACTTAAGAGTAGGCAAACATCCAATCAAGTTTCTAGGCAATCCTCTAATGATAAGTTTGGCAGTTCTAAGATTCCTAATCATATCAATTGACTCATTAAGAGTAGGATGCATAGGATCAACATGAGGTGCACAAGGGCTAGCAATGTACTTGTTGAAATGATATTGATTGAAAATTAAAAGCATCTCATTTTTCCACTCATGAAAATACTCTCCATCAAGAATAGGCACTCTATGTCTAAGACTCCCCAAAGTAGACTCATCCATCTTCCTCCAATGGTGATTAAACCAAGGCAATGGAGACCAAAGCTCTGATACCACTTGTAGGACCTTGAGAAGAGGTGTCTAGAGGGGGGGTGATTAGACACTAAGTACCAAAGTTGCAGTTTTTAACTTCTTTAAGTTTAAGTGGAGTTTAGGCACAAGTTTAACATTCACAATACATAACAAGCAAGCATGCAAAGAGTTTATGAGCGGCGGAAAGTAAAGCATGCAACTTGCAAGAATGTAAAGTGAAGGGTTTTGGAGGATTCAAACGCAATTGGAGACACGGATGTTTTTGGCGTGGTTCCGATAGGTGGTGCTATCGTACATCCACGTTGATGGAGACTTCAACCCACGAAGGGTAACGGTTGCGCGAGTCCACGGAGGGCTCCACCCACGAAGGGTCCACGAAGAAGCAACCTTGTCTATCCCACCATGGTCGTCGCCCACGAAGGACTTGCCTCACTAGCGGTAGATCTTCACGAAGTAGGTGATCTCCTTGCCCTTACAAACTCCTTGGTTCAACTCCACAATCTTGTCGGAGGCTCCCAAGTGACACCTAGCCAATCTAGGAGACACCACTCTCCAAGAAGTAACAAATGGTGCGTTGATGATGAACTCCTTGCTCTTGTGCTTCGAATGATAGTCTCCCCAACACTCAACTCTCTCTCATAGGTTTTGGATTTGGTGGAAAGAAGATTTGAGTGGAAAGCAACTTGGGGAAGGCTAGAGATCAAGATTCATATGGTAGGAATGGAATATCTTGGCCTCAACACATGAGTAGGTAGTTCTCTCTCAAAAAATGTATGCTGGAAGTGTAGGTTCAGTCTGATGTCTCTCTCCACAAATGAAGAGGAGGTGGAGAGGTATATATAACCTCCACACAAAATCTAACCGTTACACACAATTTACCAAACTCGGTGGGACCGAATCATCAAACTCGGTCGGACCGATTTAGCAAATCTAGTGACCATTAGGGTTTTCGGTGGGACCAAAATGCAACTTGGTAGGACCGATATGGTTAGGGTTAGGGCATAACGTAATCTCGGTGAGACCAATTACACAAACTCGGTGAGACCGATTTTGGTAATAAGTCTTCCAGAGAGTTGGTCAGGCAAACTCAGTTGGACCGATTACACAAACTCGGTAGGACCGATTTTGGTAATGAGTTAACCAGGAAGTTTGCATTGTAATCTCGGTAGTACCGGTTGCTCAAACTCGATGAGACCGATTCTGGTAATGGACATACACAGAGAGATTACAATCCCATCTTGGTGAGACCGAGATCCCTATCGGTAAGACCGATTTGTCTAGGGTTTGTGGCAGTGGCTATGATAGCTGAACTCGGTGACGCCGGATAGAAAGAATCGGTGGGGCCGAGTTTGACTTTAGGTTTAGGTCATATGTGTGGAAATGGGGAAGTAGTTGAGGGTTTTGGAGCATATCACTAAGCACTCGAAGCAAGAGGCTCATTAAGCAACACCTCATCCCTTCTTGATAGTATTGGATTTTCCTATAGACTCAATGTGATCTTGGATCACTAAAATGTAAAAATGAAGAGTCTTGAGCTTGAAGCTTGAGCCAATCCTTTGTCCTTAGCATCTTGAAGAAGTTCCGACATCCTTTAGTCCATGCCACTCCATTGTTGAACTTATCTGAAATATACTAGACAAAAGTGTTAGTCCAACAAGAGATATGTTGACATTAATTACCAAAACCACGTAGGGAGCACTTGTGCTTTCAACGTGCTTCCCGAGTTTGTGGTGTGGTCGAAGAGGCCTGCCGGCACCCCGCTCCCGCTTCCACGCTTCTTCTCCGGCGAGCTGCCATCTTCGGGGCTCGAAGGCCTCTGGCTGCAAGCTGACGGCTGTTGCAGCAGGGCCTTGTGGGTGGGGACCGAGGTCGCTTCCACGGGCAGCATGGTCCTGACCCGTGGCTGGTAGACGTTCGCCCGTGCACGAGGCCTGTGCGGGAGGTGCATCCTCCACTTCATGTACAACGGCCTGGCGACCCTCCTCGTGAGGGTGTTCAAGGAGGACGGCCGCCGCGTGGAATGCTGCCCAGAAGACGGCAGCGACAACGAGCTCCGCCTTGGCGTCGGCCGCGCCGGCGACGAGGGTGAACTTGGCCTTGGCGACGTCCCTCCAACTCTTGTAGCGACAGCTCTTCCTCGGATGAGAGCTCGAGCAGTGGTGGCTACGACCAGCCTCCATGCCGTCGAGCTCGGAACGAGGGTGGCGGTGGGTCGCCTCGCTGCCACGCCCCTGTGAAGCTGGAGGGGAGCCCGGCCTAAGCTTGGGGCCACCGAACTTGGACTCAAGACCCGCCAGGGCCTCAAGTTGCTTGCAGGTGAACTAGTGGAGCGCCGGGGGCACTTTGATGCGCTGCTTGAGGATGCAGCATTGGCGCTGGATCCACACGCCCTCGGGCCACTTCTGTTTGACCTTTCCTTTCTTCTGCAATTCGAAAAAAGTAGGGTGCCCCGCTGGGGTGTGTAATGAACTATGGCAGAGTTGCCCTTTTATGCAATGCTTATTATCTTAATGTTTTGACATGATGTCTGTACTCGGGGTAGGCAAGGGTATGATAACTTAGCTTGACGTGTTTGTGATGACTTCCCACCTCGCGAGGGCGAGGCCCTTGGCGTCTGGCGAAGCCCCCATTCCTGGTGACTCGAGAGGCGCTTTAGGCCTCGGGAGGTGTTGTAGATCCACTGCAGAGCTATTTTCAGAGAAAAAGAAAGCATGTCTAGCACCTCATTCCTCTTTGCGCGAGTCTCCTATCATAGGTTAGCTGTGGCTTAATGCACCATGTCGCGCTGCCCGAGGGGCACGAACATGAGGGGGTGCTGGTGCCCGTGAGCTTGATCGAGGGCTCCTCACGAGGATAAAGCCGAAACACTGGGGCAATGGGGTTCGACGTGGTGTGTTCGTGCAAGGGCAGGCCCATGCGCACACACCTGCCTAGCCCCCACGTGCGAGGCGCGTAAGGAAGAGCGACGGGCAACTGCCACACCTTCCTGGCCCAGGCTAAGAACGAACGAAATGAGAGGAGAAAAAACCAACTTGGCGAACCAAAGCGCGAAAGCACCAACTCCATTAAAGACTACTAAAATATTGCAAGCAACTTCCGAAAGTAAATGAACAGCCGCGTCCGGTAATTAGTCTAGTCTTCTCACCAGCGCGGAGCTAAGTGCTGCCACTAGGACGTGGGAGGGAGCCTCCGTGAGGCCCCAGGGCGGCTCTCAGGAGACTCCGGGGCGTGTACAGCCCCACTCATTATTACGTGAGAGTGTCATGAGCGGAGACCTTCACAGGCCGGAGCCTTGCTTCATGGGTAAAACTTCCGTAGGTGCTAGATGTTCCAGGCATTCTGGAAGGGGACCCCGTCCTGTGTCTCTAATACGTCTCCAACGTATCTATAATTTTTGATGTATTCATGCCATGTTTATAATATTTTTATATGATTTTGGTATGATTTGTTTACAACTAACCCGGACTAATGTTGTTTTTAGTATAACTACTTTGGTGTTGTTTCTGTGCAGAAATAAAAGTTCTCGGAATGCGCTAAAAATCAACGGAGATTTTTTCTGGAAAATATAAAAAATATTGGAACAAAAAGTTATCGGAGGGGAGTCCTGTTGGGCCCATGAGGGTGGAGGGCGCGCCCACCCCCTGGGGCACGCCCCTGTGCCTCGTGGACACTCCGTTGGTCTTCCTGACTTGTTCTCGATGCCAAACCCTCCTATAAATACAGAAACCCCCGAAACATAACCTAGATCGGGAGTTTCGCTACCGCAAGCCTCTATAGCCACCAAAACCAATCGGGACCCTGTTCCGGCACCCTGCCGGAGGGGGAATCCATCACCGGTGGCCATCTTCATCATCCCGGCACTCTCCATGACGAGGAGGGAGTAGTTCACCCTCGGGGATGAGGGTATGTACCAGTAGCTATGTGTTTGATCTCTCTCTCTCTCTCTCGTGTTCTTGATATGGCACGATCTTGATGTGTGTATCGCGAGCTTTGCTATTATAGTTGGATCTTATGATGTTTCTCCCCCTCTACTCTCTTATAATGGATTGATTTTTTTCCTTTGAAGTTATCTAATCGGATTGAGTCTTTAAGGATTTGAGAAGACCTGATGTATCTCTTGCATGTGCTTATCTGTGGTGACAATGGGATATTCACGTGATCTACTTGATGTATGTTTTGGTGATCAACTTGCGGGTTCAGTGACCTTGTGAACTTATGCATAGGGGTTGGCACACGTTTTCGTCTTGACTCTCCGGTAGAAACTTTGGGGCACTCTTTGAAGTTCTTTGTGTTGGTTGAATAGATGAATCTGAGATTGTATGATGCATATCGTATAATCATACCCACGGATACTTGTGGTGACATTGGAGTATCTAGGTGACATTAGGGTTTTGGTTGATTTGTGTCTTAAGGTGTTATTCTAGTACGAACTCTAGGATAGATTGAACGGAAAGAATAGCTTCGTGTTATTTTACTACGAACTCTTGAATAGATTGATTAGAAAGGATAACTTTGAGGTGGTTTCATACCCTACAATAATCTCTTCGTTTGTTCTCTGCTATTAGTGACTTTGGAGTGACTCTTTGTTGCATGTTCAGGGATAGTTATATGATCCACTTATGTTATTGTTGTTGAGAGAACTTGCACTAGTGAAAGTATGAACCTTAGGCCTTGTTTCCTAGCATTGCAATACGGTTTGTGCTCACTTTTATCATTAGTTACCTAGCTGTTTTTATAATTTCAGATTACAAAAACCTATATCTACCATCCATATTGCACTTATCCATATCTTCGCCGAACTAGTGCACCTATACAGTTTACCATTGTATTGGGTGTGTTGGGGACACAAGAGACTCTTTGTGATTTGGTTGCAGGGTTGTTTGAGAGAGACCATCTTCATCCTACGCCTCCCACCAATTGATAAACCTTAGGTCATCCACTTGAGGGAAATTTGCTACTGTCCTACAAACCTCTGCACTTGGAGGCCCAACAACGTCTACAAGAAGAAGGTTGCATAGTAGACATCAAGCTCTTTTCTGGCACCGTTGCCGAGGAGGTTAGTGCTTGAAGGTATATCTTTAGATCTTGCAATCGAATCTTTTTGTTTCTTGTTTTATCACTAGTTTAATCTATAAAAGAAAACTACAAAAAAAATGGAGTTGAGGGTGCCTCATATGCTTCTCTTTTTAATGTCTTCTGTGAAAATAAGGATCCCGATAGTTGTGCTCAATTGCTAGAGGAAGAATGCATTAAAATGTTTGGTACTAAATCTTTGAATGATGAGCATGATTGCAATGTTGTTAGTATGAATTCTTTGAATTCCCATGATGCTAATGATATGCAAAGCTACAAGCTTGGGGAAGCTATGTTTGATAAAGATGATATTTTTTGTCCCCCAAGTTTTGATGAGCAAATTTATTATGATGAAAGCATGCCTCCTATTTATGATGATTATTGTGATGACACGTATGCTATAAAGAATAAATATAACCATGAAACTTGTCATCTTGATTTTAATTTTCAATTGGATTATGCTTCACATGATAGTTATTTTGTTGAGTTTGCTCCCACTACTATTGATGAGAATAAATTTGCTTAATGTGGAGAGTAGTAAAATTTCTATGCAAGTAGATCATGAAAAGAATGCTTTAAGTGCTGGTTATATTGTTGAATTTATTCATGGTGCTACTGAAAATTATTATGAGGGAGGAATATGCTTGTAGGAGCTGCAATGATACCAAGTTTCCTCTGTATGTGCTTAAAGTCTTAAAGTTATGCTTGTTTTGCCTTCCTATGCTAGTTGATTATTGTTCCCATAAGTTGTTTGCTCACAAAATCCCTATGCATAGGAAGTGGGTTAGACTTAAATGTGTTAGTCATATACTTCAAGATGCTCCCATTATGTTTCAATTCTTATCTTTTATGTGAGCATCATTGTCATCATCATGCCTAGCTAAAAGGGCATTAAAGAAAAGCGCTTGTTGGGAGACAACCCAATATTAATACCTACTATTTTTGTGTGTTCACATGATTAAGCTACTATAGTAATCGTGTTTTATAGCTTTTCTTTTAATAAAGTGCCAAGTAAGACCTTTAGAATAGCTTACGAGGATAGTTGTGTTGATCCTGCTGAAAATCAGAAACTTTCGCGCCCAGTAAATTAGATTTGATAATTCACAGAAATGTGATTTTGATGTAATTATTTTTGCTCTGGATTGGTACACACATTTCTCAGGTTGTCCTAATTTGGTAGGATTTTTGGAGTTACAGAAGTATTCGAGAGTTATAGATTACTACAGACTGTTCTGTTTCTAACAGATTCTGTTTTCTATGTGTTGTTTGCTTATTTTGAAGAATATATGAGTAATATCAGAGGGTATGAACCATAGAGAAGTTGGAATACAGTAGATATTACACCAATATGAATTTAGAATGAGTTCATAACAGTACCTAAGTGGTGATTTATTTTCTTATACTAACGGAACTTACGAGTTTTCTGTTAAGTTTTGTGTTGTGAAGTTTTCAAGTTTTGGGTAAAGATTCGATGGACTATGGAATAAGGAGTGGCAAGAGCCTAAGCTTGGGGATGCCCAAGGCACCCCAAGGTAATATTCAAGGACAACCAAGAGCCTAAGCTTGGGGATGCCCCGGATGGCATCCCCTCTTTCGTCTTCATTCATCGGTAACTTTACTTGGAGCTATATTTTTATTCACCACATGATATGTGGTTTGCTTGGAGCGTCATTTTGTTTTATTTTGTTTTGCTTGCTGTTTGAATAATATCCAAAGATCTGAAATTATTAAATGTTAGAGAGTATTCACATAGTTACATAATTATTTGACTACTCATTGATCTTCACTTATATCTTTCGGAGTAGTTTGTCATTTGCTCTAGTGCTTCACTTATATTCTTTTAGAGCATGGCAGTAGTTTTATTTTATGGAAATTATTGATCTCTCATGCTTCACTTATATTATTTTGAGAGTCCTTTAGAACAGCATGGTAATTGCTTTGGTTAAAGTTTTAGTCCTAATATGATGAGCATCCAAGATAGGTATAATAAAAACTATCATATAAAGTGCATTGAATACTACGAGAAGTTTGATACTTGATGATTGTTTTGAGATATGAGGATGGTAATATTAGGGTCATGCTAGTTGAGTAGTTTTTAATTTGATGAATACTTGTGTTAAAAGTTTGTGATTCCCGTAGCATGCACGTATGGTGAACCGTTATGTGATGAAGTTGGAGCATGATTTATTTATTGATTGTCTTCCTTATGTGTGGAGGTCGGGATCGCGCGATGGTTAACTCCTACCAACACTTACCCTAGGAGCATGCGTGTTGTACTTTGTTTTGATAACTTGTAGATTTTTGCAATAAGTATGTGAGTTCTTCATGACTAATGTTGAGTCCATGGATTATACGCAATCTCACCCTTCCACCATTGCTAGCCTCTCTTGTGCCGCGCAACTTTCACCGGTATCATACACCCACCATATACCTTCCTCAAAACAGCCACCATACCTACCTATTATGGTATTTCCATGGCCATTCCGAGATATATTGCCATGCAACTTTCCACCGTTATGTTTATTATGACACGCTCCACCATTGTCATATTGCTTTGCATGATCATGTAGTTGACATCGTATTTGTGGCAAAGCCACCATTCATAATTCTTTCATACATGCCACTCTTGATTCATTATCTTGGTACACCGCTGGAGGCATCCACATAGAGTCATATTTTGTTCTAAGATTCTTGAGTTGTAAGTAAATAAAAGTGTGATGATCTTCATTATTAGAGCATTGTCCCATGTGAGGAAAGAATGATGGAAGCAATGATTCCCTCACAAGTTGGGATGAGTCTCCGGACTTTATGAAAAATAAAAGAGGCCAAAGAAGCCCAAATAAAAAAAAGCAGGCCAAAGAAGCCCACAAAAAAATGAGAGAAAAAGAGAGAAGGGACAATGTTACTATCCTTTTACCACGCTTGTGCTTCAAAGTAGCACCATGATCTTCATGATAGAGAGTCTCCTATGTTTTCACTTTCATATACTAGTGGTTATTTTTCATTATAGAACTTGGCTTGTATATTCCAATGATGGGCTTCCTCAAAAATGCCCTAGGTCTTCGTGAGAAAGCGAGTTGGATGCACACCCACTTAGTTTCTTTTGACGAGCTTTCATACACTTATAGCTCTAGTGCATCCGTTGCATGGCAATCCCTACTCACTCACAGTGATATCTTTTAATGGGCATCTCCATAGCCCGTTGATACGTCTAGTTGATGTGAGACTATCTTCTCCCTTTTTGTCTTCTCCACAACCACCATCCTATTCCACCTATAGTGCTATGTCCATGGCTCACGCTCATGTATTGCGTGAAAGTTGAAAAAGTTTGAAAATTCTAAAGTATGAAACAATTGCTTGGCTGAAACCAGGGTTGTGCATGATTTGAATATTTTGTGTGACGAAGATGGAGCATAGCCAAACTATATAATTTTGTAGGGATGAACTTTCTTTGGCAATGTTATTTTTAGAAGACATGATTACTTTGTTAGTATGCTTGAAGTATTATTACTCTTATGTAAATCTTAAACTTTTGTCTTGAATCTTTCGGATCTGAACATTCTTGCCACAATAGAGGAGATTACATTGATAAATATGTTAGGTAGCATTCCACATCAAAAATTATGTTTTTATCATTTACCTACTCGAGGACGAGCAGGAATTAAGCTTGGGGATGCTGATACGTCTCCAACGTATCTATAATTTTTGATGTATACATGCCATGTTTATAATATTTTTACATGCTTTTGGTATGATTTGGTTAGAACTAACTCAGACTGACGTTGTTTTCAGCAGAACTACCGTGGTGTTGTTTTTGTGCAGAAATAAAAGTTCTCGGAATGCGCTGAAAATCAACGGAGATTTTTTCTGGAAAATATAAAAAATACTGGAACAAAAAGTTATCGGAGGGGAGTCCCATGGGGCCACGAGGGTGGAGGCCCCCCCCCCCCCGGGGCACGCCCTTGTGCCTTGTGGACACCCCGTGGGTCCTCCTGACTTGTTCTCGATGCCAAACCCTCCTATAAATACAGAAATCCCCGAAACATAACCTAGATCGGGAGTTCCGCCGCAGCAAGCCTCCATAGCCACCAAAAACCAATCGGGACCATGTTCAGGCATCCTGTCGGAGGGGGAATCCATCACCGGTGGCCATCTTCATCATCCCGGCGCTCTCCATGACGAGGAGGGAGTAGTTCACCCTCGGGGCTGAGGGTATGTACCAGTAGCTATGTGTTTGATCTCTCTCTCGTGTTCTTGATATGGCACAATCTTGCTGTATCGCGAGCTTTGCTATTATAGTTGGATCTTATGATGTTTCTCCCCCTCTACTCTCTTGTAATGGATTGAGTTCTCCCTTTGAAGTTATCTAATCGGTTTGAGTCTTTAAGGATTTGAGAAGACTTGATGTATGTCTTGCATGTGCTTATCTGTGGTGACAATGGGATATTCACGTGATCTACTTGATGTATATTTTGGTGATCAACTTGCGGGTTCAGTGACCTTGTGAACTTATGCATAGGGGTTGGCACACGTTTTCGTCTTGACTCTCCGGTAGAAACTTTGGGGCACTCTTTGAAGTTCTTTGTGTTGGTTGAATAGATGAATCTGAGATTGTGTGATGCATATCGTATAATCATACCCACTGATACTTGTGGTGACATTGGAGTATCTAGGTGAAATTAGGGTTTTGGTTGATTTGTGTCTTAAGGTGTTATTCCTGCACGAACTCTAGGATAGATTGAACGGAATGAATAGCTTCGTGTTATTTTACTACAGACTCTTGAATAGATTGATCAGAAAGGATAACTTTGAGGTGGTTTCGTACCCTACAATAATCTGTTCGTTTGTTCTTCGCCGTTAGTGACTTTGGAGTGACTCTTTGTTGCATGTTGAGGGATAGTTATATGATCCACTTATGTTATTATTGTTGAGAGAACTTGCACTAGTGAAAGTATGAACCTTAGGCCTTGTTTCCTAGCATTGCAATACCGTTTGTGCTCACTTTTATCATTAGTTACCTTCCTGTTTTTATAATTTCATATTACAAAAACATATATCTACCATCCATATTGCACTTGTATCACCATCTCTTCGCCGAACTAGTGCACCTATACAATTTACCATTGTATTGGGTGTGTTGGGGACACAAGAGACTCTTTGTTATTTGGTTGCAGGGTTGTTTGAGAGAGACCATCTTCATCCTACGCGTCCCACAGATTGATAAACCTTAGGTCATCCACTTGAGGGAAATTTGCTACTGTCCTACAAACCTCTGCACTTGGAGGCCCAACAACGTCTACAAGAAGAAGGTTGCGTAGTAGACATCAGTCTCCAGGCGCGCGGCAACAGGCCTGGAGACACGGGCAAGACATCAGTCTCCAGGCGCGCGGCAACAGGCCTACAGACATGGGCAATCCTAAACGGCCCTCCCACATGGGAGAGAGCTTGTGCAGCTCCTCCCTGGAGAGCACCCACCTCAGGACGAGGTCGCCCACCTCCAACGTCCTGGAGCGGACGCTACGGTAGTGGTACCGCCGGAGTGCCTGCTGGTACCTTGCCGCTCTGAGCGAGGCTTGACGGCGGCATTACTCCCCCAGCACGAGATCCATCCCCCGCGTGGTGTCCTGATGTGCCTCATCAAACGCCAGGACCCGCATGGAGCGATGCTTGACCTCGTGTGGGAGAACAGCTACAGCTCCGTAGAAGAGGAAGAATGGCATCTCTCCCGTTGGCTTGGTTGCGTGGTGCAGATGGACCACATCACGGACAGGAGTTCGTCGAACCAGCCCCTGCTGCAGGCCTCGAGCTTCTTATTAAAGGTCCTTGCCTTGAGGCCCCTCAGGACCTCGGCGTTGGCGCACTCAGCCTAGTCGCTGCTCCTGGGGTGTGCCACTGAGGCGTAGCATATCTGCGTTCCAAGGTTAGCACGGTATGTTTTGAAAAGGTTGCTAGTGAATTGCGAGCCATTGTCGGTGATGATGCGGTTAGGGACCCCAAACCGGCTCACGAGGCCCTTGATAAACTTGACGGCTGATCCAGCTGGGACGGTGCAGACGGATTCTACCTCCGCCCACTTGGTGAACTTGTCGATGGCAATGTAAAGGTAGCGGTAGCCCCCTGACGCTCAGGGAAACGACCCCAAGATGTCCAGCCCCCAGACCGCGAATGGCCATGTGAGCGGGATAGTCTGGAGGCCTTGTGCAGGCTGGTGGATTTGCTTGGTGTGGAACTGGCATGCTTCGCAGGAGCACACCAGCTCAGTGGCGTCATTGAGTGTAGTTGGCCAATAGAAGCCACTGTGGAATGCCTTGCCCACAAGGGTTCATGATGAGGAGTGGTTCCCGCAATTCCCACCATGTACTGCCAACAGCTCAAGCCCCTGCTCCTTGGAGATGCATTGCGATACAACTTTCCGTCACGGATGTAGTACGCAGTGGCCTGATGAGCCACACGCTCAACATCCTCTTCCTTCTCCGGCAGGGTCCCCCGGAGTAGGTACGTCTAGAACTCCTCGGTCCAGCACCCTTCCTGAGGCTCGAGCGCGAGGAGCAGGCGGGCCCCTGAGGGAGGGCCGCATGCTGGGGCGCCGGTCGCTGGTGCTCGGGGTAGGTCCTCCTGAGGTGGGGCTAGTGCTATGGTGGGGGGGAGCCGCCGACGGCTTGAAGAGCCATTCCTCAAACACCCCTGGCTCCTGAGGGAGCCTCCGGGATGCTCTCTTGGCGATGTCGTCTGCCTCCTTGTTCGTTCCTCGTGGCACGTGTTGCAGTTCCAATGCCAGGAATCGTTTCTCCATTTTGCGCACCTCTTATAGGTATGCCTCCATGTGCTCGTCCCTGGGGGTGTACTCTTTGTTGCAGAAGTTGATGAGGAGCTGGGAATCGCCCTTGATGGTGAGACGCTTTACCCCCAGCGCCACCGCGGCCCTGAGTTGGCGAGCAAGCCTTCATACTCTGTGATGTTGTTGCAGACCTTTTCGCCCCACTGAAAACAAAGCTGCACTGTGTAGTAGAGTTTGTCTTTGGCGGGTGAGATGAGGACGGCCCCGGCCCCTGCGCCTTGTCGTGCAGATGTGCAGTCAAAGTACATGATCGACCCGTCTGGCGCCTCGTCACCAGGCAAGAGGGAGCAGTCCTTGCTTACCTTGTGGTCAGGGACGTCAGTCCATTCCGCCATGAAATCTGTGAGGGTCATGCCCTTGATGACTCTGGTGGTCCTGAACTTGAGCTGGAATGCCTGGAGCTCGATGTTCCACTCTGCAACCCGTCCGATGGCATTAGGGCTTCGGAGCACCCTCTCCAGTGGGTAGGCTGAAATGACCTTAATGGGGTGGCCTTGGAAGTAGTGGCGCAGCTTTCAGGAGGCGAAGAGGAGCGCAAATAAGAACTTTGGGGCATAGGGTAGCGTGCCCACGCCTCCCGTAATACCGTGCTGACGAAGTAGACTGGGTGCTCAACGAGGGGAGAGGTGTTGTCAAGGTTTTGTGCTTCTTGAGGATGCGGGCCTTTGGGGGTCCCACCTTCTACCGCACCAAGTGCGGCCTCGCGAGTGTGGGCCTCGGGACCCCCCCTGGCCGAGGGGTCGGTTTCAGCCTCGGGAGGAATGTTGGCCGTCAGATCAGCCGAGGCCTCAGGAGCACCATCCTGAGGCTGTCGTGCTTTGCTTGGTGGCCGAGCACCCTGCTGAGGGTCCTTGATCATGCGCTCCTCCCTTAGAGCCACCAGAGCGGCACCGGCGGAGTGAGGGTGGCGGCCAAATAGAGCACCAGGGTCTCGAGAGGGTGCGGCGCCACCATCACCGGCGGGCTGGTCAGGTATCTCTTGAGGTCCTGAAAGGCCGCGTCAGCCTCGGGGGTCCACTCGAATGGTCCCTTCTTTTTCATCAGCTTGAAGAACGGGAGGGCGTGTTCCCCCAGCTTGGAGATGAAGCGCCCCAGTGAGGTCACGCAGCCCGCCAGCTTCTGCATCTCCTTGAGCATCTGTGGAGGGCTCATGTCTTCTATTGCCTTGACCTTCTCTAGTTTGGCCTCGATCCCTCTGTGCGATGATGTCGCTTGAAGCTATGTCGGTATTTCCCCAAAGAGGAAGGGATGATGCAGCACAACGGTGGTAGGTATTTCCCTCAGATATGAAACCAAGGTTATCGAACCAATAGGAGAACCAAGCAACACAACGTAAATAGCCCATGCACACAAAGAACAACACCTCGCAACCCGACGTGTTAAAGGGGTTGTCAGTCCCTTTCGGGGTATGGCGCCTCAAGATAGGCAAGGGATGTGAGGTAAATTTGTAGATGAGATAAATAGATCGCGGAACAAATAAATTGCAGCCAGGTATTTTTGTATTTTTTGGTTTAATAGATCTGAAAATAAACGCAAGGAAAAAGCAGATCGCAAGGCAAATATATGAGAAAGAAGTTTTGTCTTCTTTGTCCAACTCTTCAATCAAACACTTAGAATCCTTAAAAGATTTAGCATAAATACCTTCAATAGCAATACTCCTCGGAGTAAATTTAAATATTTCATTCTTACAAAAAGGATCTCTTATCACTTAACCAAAATCCGGATGGATGCTAATCATCTTAAGGTCTCCTTTATCATTATTACTAGAAGATGCACCCTTGTTCCTAGATTTCTTATTCTTTATGGGAGTTTCCTCAACAATTTTAGTGGTAGTAAAAGCCGTGCTAAGATTACTAAAGATTTCTTCCAATTTATCGATCTGAGATGGACTTACTTCTATTCTTTCATGGATTAAGGTACCCCTTTCTTTTAACAACTTAAAAATATTGCCCGCTTTTGAGCCCAGATTAGTAGCAAAATTATGCATCTTTTTGTATATAATTTCCATATGATCTTTGGTGAGCATTTTCTTTTCAATAGCATCTAGTGTTTCCATAACATGCTCAAGAGTCAAAATTGTTTCATTAACCATAAGAGGTGGTGAGCCTACTAAATTTCCCATAGCATTAAGAGCATCAAAAGGGGGACTCATTAAGAAATTTCCACCGGTAATCATATCAAGGGCGAATCTATACCAAGTGGTGATGCCAACATAAAAAACAATGCAAAATCACAACGGTAGATTGCTTACGGATAGATCTATTATGAGCAATGCAAATTCTATACCAAGCATCTTTTAAATTTTGTCCTCCTCTTTCTTTAAAGTTGCGGACCTCGTCCTCGGGAGTGCAAGCAATAGAGGAAGAACTATCCATACCGGCAAACAAGGATGCACGCAAAAACAGATCCGGCAAGAAAACGCAAACGGAAAAAGAGACGCGGATAAAACGACAAATTTGTGTGAAGTGGGGGAGAGGAAAACGAGAGGCAAATAATGTAAATTTCAAGGAGATGAGATTTGTGATTAGGA
Organism: Triticum timopheevii; assembly: GCA_963921465.1. NCBI lineage: Eukaryota > Viridiplantae > Streptophyta > Magnoliopsida > Poales > Poaceae > Triticum > Triticum timopheevii. The sequence continues at coordinate 407,984,623 of OY997268.1, read as the reverse complement.
ACCTGGTTATGTTGAAGATCCTCCCTGGCAACGGCGCCAAAAATTCCTTTTGATGTCGCTTGAAGCTACGTCAGTATTTCCCCAAAGAGGAAGGGATGATGCAGCACAGTGGTGGTAGGTATTTCCCTCAGATATGAAACCAAGGTTATCGAACCAGTAGGAGAACCAAGCAACACAACGTAAACAGCCCCTGCACACAAAGAATAACACCTCGCAACCCGACGTGTTAAAGGGGTTGTCAGTCCCTTTCGGGGTATGGCACCTCAAGATAGGCAAGGGACGTGATGTATTTGTAGATGAGATAAATAGATCGCGGAACAAATAAATTGCAGCAAGGTATTTTTGTATTTTTTGGTTTAATAGATCTGAAAATAAATGCAAGGAAAAAGCAGATCACAAGGCAAATATATGAGAAAGAAGACCCGGGGGTGATACGTCTCCGTCGTATCTATAATTTTTGATTGTTCCATGCCAATATTCTACAACTTTCGTATACTTTTGGCAACTTTTTATACTATTTTTTGGGACTAACATATTGATCCAGTGCCCAGTGCCAGTTGCTATCTGTTGCATGTTTTTTGTTTCGCAGAAACCCAATAACAAACGGAGTCCAAACGGGATAAAAACGTACGGAGAATTATTTTGGAATATTTGGGATTTTCCGGAGGAAGAATCAACGCGAAACGGTGTCTAGGGTGGCCACGAGACAGGGGGGCGTGCCCTCCCCCTGGGCGCTCCCTGGACTCTCGTGGGCCACCCGTAAGGCGGTTGACGCTCTTCTTTTGCCGCAAGAAAGCTAATTTTACGAGAAAAATCTGGGCGAAAGATTCACCCCAATCGGAGTTACGGATCTCCAGATATAAAAGAAACGTTGAAGGGGGAGGATTACAGAACGCAGAAACAGAGATAGATCCTTCTCCCATCTAGGGAGGAGGTCAAGGAAGAAGAAGAAGAAGGGGGGCTCTCTCCCCCTTGCTTCTGGTGGCGCCGGAACGCCGCCGGGGGCCATCATCATCACTGCGATCTTCACCAACACCTCCATCATCTTCACCAACATCTCCATCACCTTCCCCCATCTATATCTAGCGGTCCACTCTCCCGCAACCTATTGTACCCTCTACTTGAACATGGTGCTTTATGCTTCATATTATTATCCAATGATGTGTTGCCATCCTATGATGTCTGAGTAGATTTTCATTGTCCTATTGGTGGTTGATGAATTGCTATGATTGATTTAATTTGCTTGTGGTTATGTTGTTGTCCTATTGTGCCCTCCGTGTCGCGCAAGCGTGAGGGATCCCCACTATAGGGTGTTGCAATACGTTCATGATTCTTTTATAGTGGGTTGCGTGAGTGACTGAAACACAAACCCGAGTAAGGGGATTGTTGCGTATGGGATAAAGGGGACTTGATGCTTTAATGCTATGGTTGGGTTTTACCTTAATGAATCTTTAGTAGTTGCGGACGCTTGCTAGAGTTACAATCATAAGTGCATATGATCCAAGAAGAGAAAGTATGTTAGCTTATGCCTCTCCCACATAAAACTTGCTATCGGTCTAGTAACGTAGTCAATTGCTTAGGGACAATTTCACAACTCCTACCACCACTTTTCCACACTCGCTATATTTACTTTATTGCATCTTTATCTAAACAGCCCCTACTTTTTATTTACATGTTCTTTATTATCTTGCAAACCTATCCAACAACACCTACAAAGTACTTCTAGTTTCATACTTGTTCTAGGTAAAGCGAACGTCAAGCGTGCGTAGAGTCGTATCAGTGGCCGATAGGACTTGAGAGAGTATTTGTTTTACCTTTAGCTCCTCGTTGGGTTCGACACTCTTACTTATCGAAAGAGGCTACAACTATCCCGTATACTTGCGGGTTATCAAGACCTTTTTCTGGCGCCGTTGCCGGGGAGTCATAGCATGGGGTGAATATTCTCGTGTGTGCTTGTTTGCTTTATCACTAAGTAATTTTTATTTGTTGTTCTTAGTTGTTTTCTATCTTTAGCTATGGGTAGGAAACGCAAAATACCAAAAAATTAGTTGTACCTACTGAACCAGTGGTTGAAGAACCACTCAAAATCTATCACACTCCTGAAGCTTTTTACTTGGATCATCTTCGATCCTTTTGTGCTTGTGCTGAAACCCCCACTAGTTTAGTTGAGGGCAAATCTTTAGATGAGCATGCTTGTTTTGTGCGACACCGTATATCTGAAAAAGGGATACTATTATGGGATCAAATTCAACGTTTGCAGTGCTATGCTTGGAATTTATGTGAAATATATGAGTTTACTTGTTGTTCTAAAGACCCTAAGAAACACCTACCCTATCAATGCTTGTTTAGTGATAATGGAATCGTATCTTTGTATGCTAAGGGTGTTTACAATTACTATGATGTTCAACAAATTGAAGAATTTGTTGCTTTTAAAGGTGCTTATGAGATTGCCTTTTTGATTGAAAAGTATGATGCTACTCTTTACAAATCTGAAAATTTTGCCATATTTCAATATTGTTATGATAATTATGCTTCTAATGCCTATGTTAAACCATATATTGAGGACTTCTCTGCTGTCCAAGAAGAGACTAATATTTTGCAGGAAGCTATGGAAGAAGAAGTTGATGAAACAGTGAGCTCTTTGGATGAAAAAGATGATGAGGGGAGCAAAGAACAAAAGGAGGAAGAGCGGATTAGCTACTCGTGCCCACCTTCTAATGAGAGTAACCCTCCAACTCATACATTATTTAATTCCCCTTCGTGCTTACCGAAGGATGATTGCTCTGATGATTGCTATGATCCCTTGATTTTGTTTGAAATATCCCTTTTTGATGATGCTTTCTATGCTTGTGGCCAAGATGCCAATATGAACTATGCTTATGGAGATGAACTTGCTATAGTTCCTTATGTTAAACATGAAATTGTTGCTACTGCACCCATGCATGATAGTCCTATTATCTTTTTGAATTCTCCAAACTACACTATATCAGAGAAGTTTGTGCTTATTAAGGATTATATTGATGGGTTGCCTTTTACCATTGCACATGATGATTTTGATGAATATAATATGCATGTGCTTGCTGCTCCTACTTGCAATTATTATGAGAGAGGAACTATATCTCCGCCTCTTTATGTTTCCAACACGATAGAATTGCAAGAAACTGTTTATACTATGCATTGGCCTTTACTTGGTGTGCATGAATTGTTCTTTTATGACACGCCGATGCATAGGAAGAGAGTTAGACTTCGTTGTTTCATGATATATGTTACTTTGTGCTCACTACTAAATTACAAATCATTGTCAATTAAAATTGGCTTTGATATACCTTGGGACCCGGGTGGATTCATTACTTGAGCACTATATGCCTAGCTTAATGGCTTTAAAGAAAGCGCTGCCAGGGAGACAACCCGGAAGTTTTAGAGAGTCATTTATTTCTGTTGAGTGCTTTATTATAGTTTTAAAAAAAAGAGGGGAACCTAAATTTTTTTCAAAAAGGAAAGTGAAAGTGAGAAAGACGAGCATTGTTGAAGTGGGAGCTAGCCTTGAACTTTGTTCATGCTCATGGAAACTTTGTGAATCTTGATTACAGAAACTTTTCAACAAAAATAATTATCCCCTTGTACAATTCCATTGTATTATAAAAATAATGTGCCAAGGTTTGCGTTTAGGATGTTTACAATGCTTGTTGGTTTGTATGGTGCAGGACAGAAACTTCATCTGTAGTGCGCGATTTTACACTTTTAACTGGAACGCAAATTGTTCTAATTCCTTTTGCACTGTCTTTCTATACAACTTGTTTATTTTTCCTAATTTTGGTAGAATTTTTGGGGTACCAGAAGTATGGTGGATGTTCAGATTGATATAGACTGTTCTGTTTTTGACAGATTCTATTTTTGATGCATAGTTTGCTTGTTTTGATGAATCTATCAATTTGTATCAGTGGATTAAGCCATGGAAAAGCTATATTACAGTAGACACAATGCAAAAACAAAATATGAATTGGTTTGCAACAGTACTTAGAGTGGTGATTTGCTTTATTATACTAACGGATCTTACCAAGTTTTCTGTTGAAGTTTTGTGTGGATGTAGTGTCTAATCGAGGATGTCTCGATATGAGGAAAAGGAAGAGAGGCAAGAGCTCAAGCTTGGGGATGCCCGAGGCACCCCAAGTAAATATTCAAGGAGACTCAAGCGTCTAAGCTTGGGGATGCCCCGGAAGGCATCCCCTCTTTCTTCAACAAGTATCGGTATGTTTTCAAATTCGTTTCGTTCATGCATTATGTGCAAGTCTTGGAGCGTATTTTGCATTTCGTTTTCATTTTCTTTTATGCACCATGCTGGTATGAGATAGTCCTTGGTCGATTTATAGAATGCTCATTGCACTTCACTTAAATCTTTTGAGTATGGCTTTATAGAATGCTTCATGTGCTTCACTTATATCATTTGAAGTTTGGATTGCCTGTTTCTCTTCACATAGAAAACCGCCATTTGTAGAATGCTCTTTTGCTTCACTTATAATTGTTAGAGCGTGGGCATATCTTTTGTAGAAAGAATCAAACTCTCTTGCTTCACTTATATCTATTTAGAGAGATGACAGGAATTGGTCATTCACATGGTTAGTCATAAAATCCTACATAAACTTGTAGATCGCTGAATATGATATGTTTGATTCCTTGCAATAGTTTTGCAATATAAAGGTGGTGATATTAGAGTCGTGCTAGTTGAGTAATTGTGAAATTTAGAAATACTTGTGTTGAGGTTTTGCAAGTCCCGTAGCATGCACGTATGGTGAACCGTTATGTAACGAAGTTGGAGCATGAGGTGCTCTTTGATTGCTTTCCTTATAAGTGGCAGTCGGGGATGAGCGATGGTCTTTTCCTACCAATCTATCCCTCTAGGGGCATGCGTAGTAGTACTTTGCTTTGAGGGCTAAGTAGACTTTTGCAATAAGTATATGAGTTCTTTATGACTAATGTGAGTCCATGGATATACGCACACTCACCCTTCCACTTTGCTAGCCTCTATTGTGCCGCGCAACTTTCACCGGTATCATGAACCCATTATTTTCCTTCTTCAAAGAAGCCACCATACCTACCTATTATGGCATTTCCATAGCCATTCCGAGATATATTTCCATGCAACTTCCATCATCATCATATACATGACTTGAGCATTCATTGTCATATTGCTCTGCATGATCGTAAGATAGCTAGCATGATGTTTTCATGGCTTGTTCATTTTTTGATGTCATTACTATGCTAGATCATTGAACATCCCGGGACACCGTCGGAAGCATTCATATAGAGTCATATCTTTGTTCCAGTATCGAGTTGTAATACTTCGTTGTAAGTAAATAAAAGTGTGATGATCATCATTATTAGAGCATTGCCCCAATGAGGAAAGGATGAAGGAGACTATGATTCCCCCACAAGTCGGGATGAGACTCCGGACTTTATGAAAAATAAAAGAGGCCAAAGAAGCCCAAATAAAAAAAGAGGCCAAAGAAGCCCACCAAAAAGAAAGAAAAAAATGAAAAATAATGAAAAATAAAAAGAAAAAATGAGAGAAAAAGAGAGAAGGGGCAATGTTACTATCCTTTTACCACACTTGTGCTTCAGAGTAGCACCATGTTCTTCATAGAGAGAGCCTCCTATGCTTTCATTTTCATATACTAGTGGGAATTTTCATTATAGAACTTGGCTTGTATATTCCGATGATGGGCTTCCTCAAACGCCCGAGGTCTTCATGAGCAAGCAAGTTGGATGCACACCCACTTAGTTTCCAGTTTGAGCTTTCATACACTTATAGCTCCTAGTGCATCCATTGCATGGAAATCCCTACTCACTCACATTGATATCTATTGATGGGCATCTCCATAGCCCGTTGATACGCCTAGTTGATGTGAGACTATCTTCTCCCTTTTTGTCCTCACAACCACCACCATATACCACCATAGTGCTATGTACATGGCTTGCGCTCATGTATTGCGTAAGAGTTGAAAAAGATGAAGCGCGTTAAAAAGTATGAACCAATTGCTCGGCTCGTCATCGGGGTTGTGCATGATGGGAGCATTTTCTGTGACGAAGATGGAGCATAGCCAGACTATATGATTTTGTAGGGATGACCATTCTTTGGCCATGTTATTTCGATAAGACATAATTGCTTGGTTGGTATGCTTGAAGTATTATTGTTTTTATGTCAAATGATAGACTATTGCTTTGAATCACTCGTATCTTGATATTCATGCCATGATTAGACACATGATCAAGATTATGCTAGGTAGCATTCCACATCAAAAATTATCTTTTTTTTATCATTTACCTACTCGAGGACGAGCAGGAATTAAGCTTGGGGATGCTGATACGTCTCCATCGTATCTATAACTTTTGATTGTTCCATGCCAATATTCTACAACTTTCATATACTTTTGGCAACTTTTTATACTATTTTTTGGGACTAACATATTGATCCAGTGCCCAGTGCCAGTTCTTGTATGTTGCATGTTTTTTGTTTCGCAGAAACCCAATATCAAACGGAGTCCAAATGGGATAAAAACGGACGGAGAATTATTTTGGAATATTTGGGATTTTCCGGAGGAAGAATCAACGCGAAACGATGTCCGGGGTGGCCACGAGACAGGGGGGCGCGCCCTCCCCCACTGGGCGTGCCCTGGACTGTCATGGGCCACCCGTAAGGCGGTTGATGCTCTTCATTTGCTGCAAGAAAGCTAATTTTACGAGAAAAATCTGGGCGAAAGATTCACCCCAATCGGAGTTACGGATCTCCAGATATAAAAGAAACGGTGAAGGGGAAGGATTACAGAACGCAGAAACAGAGAGATAGATCCAATCTCGGAGGGGCTCTCGCCCCTCCCACACCATGGGAGCCAAGGACTAGAGGGGAAACCCTTCTCCCATCTAGGGAGGTGGTCAAGGAAGAAGAAGAAGAAGGGGGGCTCTCTCCCCCTTGCTTCCGGTGGCGCCGGAACGCCGCCGGGGGCCATCATCATCACCGCGATCTTCACCAACACCTCCATCATCTTCACCAACATCTCCATCACCTTCCCCCATCTATATCCAGCGGTCCACTCTCCCGCAATCTGATGTACCCTCTACTTGAACATGGTGCTTTATGCTTCATATTATTATCCAATGATGTGTTGCCATCCTATGATGTCTGAGTAGATTTTCATTGTCCTATTGGTGGTTGATGAATTGCTATGATTGATTTAATTTGCTTGTGGTTATGTTGTTGTCCTATTGTGCCCTCTGTGTCGCGCAAGCGTGAGGGATCCCCGTTGTAGGGTGTTGCAATACGTTCATGATTCTTTTATAGTGGGTTGCGTGAGTGACTGAAACACAAACCCGAGTAAGGGGATTGTTGTGTATGGGATAAAGGGGACTTGATGCTTTAATGCTATGGTTGGGTTTTATCTTAATGAATCTTTAGTAGTTGCGGACGCTTGCTAGAGTTCCAATCATAAGTGCATATGATCCAAGAAGAGAAAGTATGTTATCTTATGCCTCTCCCACATAGAACTTGCTATCGGTCTAGTAACGTAGTCGATTGCTTAGGGACAATTTCACAACTCCTACCACCACTTTTCCACACTCGCTATATTTACTTTATTGCATCTTTATCTAAACAGCCCCTACTTTTTATTTATGTGTTATTTATTATCTTGCAAACTAACCAACAACACCTACAAAGTACTTCTAGTTTCATACTTGTTCTAGGTAAAGCGAACGTCAAGCGTGCGTAGAGTCATATCAGTGGCCGATAGGACTTGAGAGAGTATTTGTTGTACCTTTAGCTCCTCGTTGGATTCGACACTCTTACTTATCGAAAGAGGCTACAACTATCCCGTATACTTGCGGGTTATCAGGGGGCCATAGGTTTCACTAGTGGCTTCTCTCGAGAAAAATAGCAAACGGTGGGTGAACAAATTACTGTTGGGCAATTGATAGAACTTCAAATAATTATGATGATATCCAGGCAATGATCATTACATAGGCATCACGTCCAATATTAGTAGACCGACTCCTGCCAGCATCTACTACTATTACTCCACACATCAACCGCTATCCAGCATGCATCTAGTGTAAGAAGTTCATGGAAAAACGGAGTAATGCAATAAGAATGATGACATGATGTAGACAAGATCCGTTTATCTATTGCGGCAGATATGGATCCCATCTTTTTATCCTTAGTATCCTTAGTAGCAACGATACATACGTGTCGGTTCCCTTTCTGTTACTGGGATCAAGCACCGTAGGATCGAACCCGCTACCGGGCACCTCTTCCCATTGCAAGATAAATAGATCAAGTTTGCTAAACAAAACCCAAATATCGGAGAAGAAATATGAGGCTATAAGAGATCACGCATATAAGAGATTAAAGAACTCAAATAACTTTCATGGATATAAAAAGATATAACTGATCATAAACTCGAAGTTTATCAGATGCCAACAAACACAACGCCAAAAGACTTACATCATATGGATCTCCAAGAGATCATTGTATTGATAATCAAGAGAGAGAGAGGAAGCCTTCTAGCTACTAACTACGGACCCGAAGGTCTACAAAGAACTACTCACGCATCATCGGAGAGGCACCAATGGAAGTGGTGAACCCCTCTGTGATGGTGTCTAGATTGGATCTCGTGGTTCTGGACTCTGCGGCGGCTGGATGAAAATTTCATCGACTCCTCTAGGGTTTCTGGAATATTGGGATATTTATATAACAAAGAGTCGGTCCAGGGGGCACCCGAGGCGGGCACAACCCACCTCGGTGCGACTGGGCCTCCTGGCGCGCCCTGGTGGGTTGTCCCCTCCTCGAGACTCCCCCCAGGTGCAACCAGGGCCCGTTGTGTTCCTTCTGGCCCATAAAAAATCTTATTAAATTGGTGTGGTATTTGGACCCCTTCTGATATTGATTTGCTGCGATGTAAAAAACATGCAGAAATAGCAACTCGCACTTGGCACTATGTCAATAGGTTAGTACCAAAAAATGATATAAAATGACCATATAATGATTATAAAACATCCAAGATTAATAATAAAACAGCACGGAATAGTCAAAAATTATAGATACGTTGGAGACATATCATGTGATACTAGAAAACCCAGCAGCTTGCCAGAGGGAACTCCGAACACGCACTTCTCGGGATTGACCCGCAGGTCCACCTTGCGCAAGTTGGCAAATGTCTCCTCCAGATCCTCAATGAGGGTCCTTGCCTCCCGAGACTTCAACACTATGTCATCAATGTAGGCCTCAGCATATCTCCTGAGCTGCCTGTCTAGGGCGATGTGCATCAGCCGCTGGAAGGTAGCCCCGGCATTGTGTAGCCCGAAAGGCAAGCAGGTGTAGTAGTACACCCCGCAGGGGGTCAGGAACGTTGTCGTCTCCACATCTTGCACGACCATCTTGATCTGGTGGTAGACAGAGAAAGCGTCCAAAAAGCACAACAGGTCACACTCGATGGTGGAGTCGACGATCTGGTCGATGCGGGGAAGCGGGAAGGGGTCTTGAGGGCAAGCCTTGTTGAGGTTGGTGAAGTCGACACACATGCGCTCCTTCCCTCCCTTCTTGGGGACGACGACTGGGTTTGCAGCCATTCCGGGTACCGTACCTCCTTGATGACCCCAGCATCCTGCAGCTTGCAGGTTTCTTGGAATATGAATGTCTGCTTCTCGGTGGACTGTCGACGGGCCTTCCGCTTCATTGGGCGCATGTTTGGGCATACCTTCAGGTGATGCTCGATTATTCCCCTTGGAACCCCGACCAAGTCCTTGGGATCCCATGCGAACACATCCTTGTTGGCGCGCAAGAAGCTGACCAATGCTTTCTCTTGGTCCTGGGGGAGGCCAGCTCCTATGGTGAAGGTGGCGCCCGAAGCCCCATCCTCATCAACTGGCACCTGCTTCGTCTCGGCTCGGTCTTGGGAAAACAACTGCTTCTTCTTGGTTGGTGCTGCCCCTGGAGCCTCAAAGCCCTCTTTCTTGATCGGCAACACGGACGCTGCAGACCTGAAGGCGAGCTTGAGGACCTGTAGCGCGTCCTTGGTGTTCCCTGCCACCGTGAGGACACCGCTGGTACCTGGCATCTTCATGAGCTTGTAGGCCGGATGAGTTGCCGCCATGAACTTGGCCAGGGCCGAGTACCCAAGGATGGCATTGTATGGCAGGTCGATCTGGCGAAGTCGAAGTCGATGAGCTCGGTGCGGTAGTTATCGCGGGTCCCAAAGGTGACGGGGAGGCGGATCTGCCCCAAGGGGCTGGTGAAGCCATTGCCGACCCCGGAGAAGGGCTTGGTGGGGCGGAGCCGGTCGGGGGGCACGTGCAGCAGGCGGAATGCCTCCGTGGAGAGCATGCTGAGGCCGGCTCCATCGTTGATGACGGTCTTGGTGGCCGCCAAGTTGCAGATGGTGGGGGTGTAGAGCATCGGGAGCGCGCCCGCTCCCGCCGTGGTTGCTAGATGATCTTCTGGGCCGAAGGCGAGGTCGGCCTTAGGCGCCGCCCATCCCGGAGGAGCCCCCGAGCTCACCTGGGCGGCGCTCACTTGGCGGTAGAACTGCTTGATGTGTCGGTCAGAGGGTGGTGCCTGCGAGCCGCCTAGGAGAGCTGCGACAATGGGAGGCATCGGCGTCGTGAAGTGTGCGATGAAGAGGCCATGCAGCTCCTACCAGGAGGCCATAGAGGACTCCGGCATGTTGAGCAACCAGGCGCGTAGTGCGCCTACGAGGGGCCTTCACCTTGTCATCTCCGTCGGCCGCCCAAACTGCCTCCTCGTACGCCTGGAGGAAGCCACCGGGTCCGCCGCACCGTCATATCATGGCGGCATCTCCTGCTTGAATTTAGGTGGCCACTCCACCCGTCGCAAGGCGGGGGTGAAAGCGCGGAGCCCCTCGGATCCCTCGAAGGCACGCGACGGTTGAGTCGACGAAGGAGCGCCTGATACGTCTCCAGCGTATCTACTTTTCCAAACACTTTTGCCCTTGTTTTGGACTATAATTTGCATCATTTGAATGAAACTAACCCGGACTGACGATCTTTTCAGCATAACTGCCATGATGTTGTTTTATGTGTAGAAAAGAAAAGTTCTCGGAATGTCCTAAAAATCCACGGAGGCACTTTTTGGAATTAATAAGAATTTCTGGGCGAAAGAAATACACCAGGGGGCCCACACCCTGTCCATGAGACAGGGGACACCCCCCCCTCCTGGGCGTGCCCCCCTATCTCGTAGCACCCTGGACCTCCACCGACCTCAACTCCAACTCCATATATTCACGTTCGGGGAGAAAAAAATCAAAGAAAAAGTTTCATCGCGTTTTACGACACGGAGCTACCGCCAAGCCCTAATCTCTCTCGGGAGGGCTGATCTGGAGTCCGTTCGGGGCTCCGGAGAGGGGGATTCATCGCCGTCGTCATCATCAACCATCCTCCATCACCAATTTCATGATGCTCACCGTCGTGCGTGAGTAATTCCATCGTAGGCTTGCTAGACGGTGATGGGTTGGATGAGATTTACCATGTAATCAAGTTAGTTTTGTTAGGGTTTGATCCCTAGTATCCACTATGTTCTGAGATTGATGTTGCTATGACTTTGCTATGCTTAATGCTTGTCACTAGGGCCCGAGTGCCATGATTTCAGATCTGAACCTATTATGTTTTCATGAATATATGTGTGTTCTTGATCCTATCTTGCAAGTCTATAGTCACCTATTATGTGTTATGATCCGACAACCCCGAAGTGACAATAATCGGGATACTTCTTGATGATGACCATAGTTTGAGGAGTTCATGTATTCACTATGTGCTAATGCTTTGTTTCGGTTCTCTATTAAAAGGAGGCCTTAATATCCCTTAGTTTCCACTAGGACCCCGCTGCCACGGGAGGGTAGGACAAAAGATGTCATGCAAGTTCTTTTCCATAAGCACGTATGACTATTTATGGAATACATGCCTACATTACATTGATGAACTGGAGCTAGTTCTGTGTCACCCTATGTTATAGCTATTACATGAGGAATCGCATCCGGCATAATTATCCATCATTGATCCATTGCGTACGAGCTTTTCACATATTGTTCTTCGCTTATTTACTTTTCCGTTGCTACTGTTACAACTACTACAAAAACCCAAAAACTATTATCTTTACTTTTGCCACTGTTACCTTTATTATCATATTACTTTGCTACTAAATACCTTGCTGCAGATACTAAGTTATCCAGGTGTGGTTGAATTGACAACTCAACTGCTAATACTCAAGAATATTCTTTGGCTCCCCTTGTGTCGAATCAATAAATTTGGGTTGAATACTTTACCCTCGAAAGCTGTTGCGATCCCCTACACTTGTGGGTTATCAAGACTAATTCTGGCACCGTTGCTGGGGAGCATAGCTCTATTCTCTGAGTCACTTGGGATTTATATCTGTTGATCACTATGAAGGACTTGAGAACTACGATTTTACCCTCAACTACGAGGGGATGTAAGGAACAGCCATCTAGCTTTGTACTAGATTCTCCTTCTGTTATTAGTAAACTTGCGACACCTAAACCTGCTATTGCTATGAACTCTGATATGTCGCATGTTATTGATGATGCCACTTCTGCTATGCATGATGACACTACTTCTGTGCGTGATACTACTTTGCCATTAGGTGAATTTCTTGATGAACAACTTGCTAGAGTTAGGGGGAATGAAATTATTGAAGATGCTATTATTGATGACAGTGATGATGAAAGTTCTCCCAATGATTATGAATTGTCTATTGTTCCTGAGGGTTTTGTTATGAATGAAGAAGCTGCTAGAGCTATCTTTGCTTGCAATGACAGATATGATCTTAAGAAATTATTAGCTAAATGGAAGCAGCAGTCTCTTGATGCTAGAATGAAACCTGACCCTGCTTTTGCTACTTCACCTATCTGTGTTACTGATAAGGATTATGAATTCTCTGTTGATCCTAAAATTATTACTTTAGTAGAATCTGATCCTTTTTATGGCCTTGAATCTGAAACTGTTGTGGCGCATCTTACCAAGTTGAATGATATAGCCACCCTGTTTACTAATAATGAGAAGTCTCGCTATTATTATATCCTTAAGATATTTCCATTCTCATTAAAGGGTGATGCTAAGACTTGGTATAATTCTCTTGCTCCTGGTTGTGTGCGTAGTCCCCAGGATATGATTTATTACTTCTCTGCTAAATATTTCCCTGCTCATAAGAAACAAGCTGCCTTGCGGGAAATATATAATTTTGTGCAAATCAAAGAAGAGAGTCTCCCACAAGCTTGGGGGAGGCTTCTCCGGTTACTTAATGCTTTGCCTGATCATCCTCTCAAGAAAAATGAAATACTTGATATCTTTTATAATGGACTAACCAATGCTTCCAAGGACTACTTGGATAGTTGTGCTGGTTGTGTTTTCAGGGAAAGAACAGTCGATGAAGCTGAATTACTATTGAATAATATGTTGACTAATGAAAATAATTGGACTCTTCCTGAGCCAATTCCTGAAGCAATTCCTGAACCAATTGAGCCAACTCCTGAACCTATTCCTAAACCCGCTCCAAAGAAGAGAGGTGTTTTATTTCTCAGTCCTCAAGATATGCAAGAGGCAAAGAAATCAATGAAAGAAAAAGGTATTAAAGATGAAGATGTTAAGAATTTACCTCCTATTTAAGAAATACATGGTCTTAATATACCGCCTGTTGAAGAACCACATTGTCTTGATAACCCGACACAGGTAGTAAAGGTAAATTCTCTCTATAGATATGATAAAGTTGAAATCCCCTCTACTAAAATTCATAGCCCATGCTTAGATGAATTTGATGAATTTATGGCTAGACAAGAAAGTTTTAATGCTTATGTTGGTAGAGAGTTAAAGAATAATGCTTTCGAGATAGGACGCATGAGCGATAATATGGCTAGAGTTAAAGGTGAACTCCAACTCATTAGCAAATATACTTCTATGGTTGCTACTCAAGCTGAGCAAGTACTTAAAGCTCAAAATGATTTGCCAGATGAATTAAATAATAAAAATGACTTTGTTGTTAGACTGGCTACTAGAACTGGTAGAATGACTCAGGAACCTTTGTATCCTGAAGGCCACCCTAATAGAATCCAGCAAGATTCTCAGAGAAACAAATTTAGAAGCACCTAGTTCTTCTAAAAAGAAGAAAAATAAAAACGATAGAACTTTGCATGCTTCTAGTGAACCTACTATAGACACACCTGAGAATCCCAATGATATTTCTATTTCTGATGCTGAAACACAATCAGGTGATGAACATGAACCTAGTGATAATGTTAATGATAATGTTCAACCTAGCAAAAACAATGAAGTAGAGATTGAACTTGATGTTGATCTTGATAACCCACAATCAAAGAATCAACGTTATGATAAGAGAGATTTTGTTGCTAGGAAGCACGGTAGAGAAAGAGAACCATGGGTTCAGAAACCCATGCCCTTTCCTCCTAAACCATCCAAAACAAAGGATGATGAGGATTTTGAGCGCTTTGCTGAAATGATTAGACCTATTTTCTTACGTATGTGCTTAACTGATATGCTGAAAGTAAACCCTTATGCTAAGTATATGAAGGATATCATTACTAATAAAAGAAAGATACCGAAAGCTGAAATTTCCACCATGCTTGCTAATTACACTTTTAAGGGTGGAATACCAAAGAAACTTGGAGATTTCGGGGTACCAACTATAGCATGCTCCATTAAAAGAAATTATGTTAGAACTACTTTATGTGATCTTGGAGCCGGTGTTAGTGTTATGCCTCTCTCTTTATATCGTAGACTTGAATTGAATAAGTTGACACCTACTGAAATATCTTTGCAAATGGTTGATAAATCAACGCTATACCTGTCGGTATTTGTGAGGATGTGCCTGTTGTGGTTGCAAATGTCACTATCTTAACGGACTTTGTTATTCTTGATATTCCCGAGGATGATAGTATGTCGATTATCCTTGGTAGACCTTTTTTGAATACTGCAGGGGCTGTTATTGATTGCAACAAAGGTAATGTCACTTTTCATGTTAATGGTAATGAGCATACGGTACACTTTCCGAGGAAACAATCTCAAGTTCATAGCATCAATTCTATTGGAAAAGTTCCAACTATTATTTTTGGAGGTTTTGAATTTCCTCTCCCTACTGTCAAGAAAAAGCATGATATTCTTATTATTGGGGATTTTCATATCCCCGTTGAGGTAACTTAGTGTTATTCGAAATTTCTCCGGTTCCGTATTATTCGGAATGAGTTTGTTAACAAGACTTGATCAACCTTGTTAGTGGATTCATTTTGATGATCATGAGATGGATGAAACTAGAAGGCACAACCTTCTATACCCACTTTTTATTTTCTGTTATTTAGAATAAATAAAGCAAAAATAGTATTATCTGTCTGTTTTCTGAATTATCCATGCATTAAAAAATTTACCGAAAATAGAAGTGCTCCAAATGCCCTGCAAATTTAGTATGATTTTTTATGGAATATTTGAGGATTTTAGGCACTGAAAACACTGCAGGAGGGGCAAGCACTAGGCCACGAGAGTGGAGGGCGCGCCCACCCCACCTGGGCGTGCCCCCTGTCTCGTGGGCCCCTGGTGGCCCTCCTCCACTTATGCCAGCACCCACACACTTCATCTTCTACCGAAAAAAATCGCCATCCAGCTCAAGCACGAGTTCTAGCTCATTTTGCTGCGATTTTCGATCTCCTTGCTCAAAGCTCCATTCACAAAACTACTTTGGGAGATTGTTGCTTGGTATGTGACTCCTCCATTGGTCCAATTAGTTTTTGTTCTAGTGCTTTATTCATTGCAAATTTTTGCTGCATAGGTGACCATGTTCTTGAGCTTGCATATTAAATTTATGAGGTCCCAAGCAATTCCAATGGATGATATAGGCTCTAGGCACTTGTAGGAGTAGTTGCTACTAATCTTGTTTAGTTTTATTCACTTTTATTTTGAAGTTACTAAAATTTCAGAAATTTTCAGAATATGTTAAGGAAGTTTTTGAGGGGCTCTTCTAGCCAAGGCTCTCGGGAAAAACAAGCCAAAGAGACGGAAAATGCCAAGTATAAGCTTCCAAGTATAAGCTTCCTCGCTTAGCGGAAGTGCGGTCGTGTGAATGGCCATGCAATGATTTCTTGAAAGAAGCTGGAATTCATGAAGATTTTTATTCTTTGATTGAGATTGCAGGCCTCACCGGTTTCATCAACGACCGAATCGATCAGTATATCTTACTCACTAATACTTTCGTGCAAAACTTTTATTATTATCCTAAGAAGTCACCGCCTGCAGTATCATTTCATTTATATGATGAATTCAGAGAAATGTCTTTACGTAATTTTTGCGCGGTGTGTAGGAAACCTTATGAGGGAGAATTAGAGGAACCCCGTCGTAAAGATGTGGATGGCTTTGTTAATACTATCGCTGTAGAGGAGCCAAAGAAGAGTTCCGAGGCAAAAATCTCTAGGATACACTTTCCTGTTTTACGCTATTTTGCCATATTTGCTAGTAGATGCTTGATTGGTCGTGGAAATAGTGGAAGCTTTAGTGTCCCTGATATTATCATTCTTCAACATGCTTTGCTTGGAGACAATACTTTTAGTATGGGTGCCGTCGTTGCTAAACGGCTAGCCCTGAATCATACAAAAGGCCCCATATTTGGAGGTATCTATGCTTCATGTCTTGCTAGACATTTTCAGATACCCATTAGGCACCATGAGAAAGTGGAGATAAAATTGCCTCCTCACATTTTAGATTACAAGAGCATGGTAGCACACAAGTTTATTGTTGACAACGAAGAGAAGATGCTCTTGTATAAACTTAGATTTGATAAGAAGCACATTGAGATTATTATTTTGCCTGCGCCTCTACTGTTTGATTTGCTTGCAGAAAATTTTCTTGTCACACTGGAAGCGGTGTACAACCATCGAGCCCAAGCTTTCACTCCAGAACCTGAACCTGAGCCGGAACCTGAATAGAACTAGACCCTTTGAAGGAAATATGCCATAGAGGCAATAATAAAGTTATTATTTATTTCCTTATTTCATGATAAATGTTTATTATTCATGCTAGAATTGTATTAACCGGAAACATAATACATGTGTGAATATATAGACAAACAAGAGTGTCACTAGTATGCCTCTACTTGACTAGCTTGTTAATCAAAGATGGTTATGTTTCCTAACCATGGACAAAGAGTTGTTATTTGATTAACGGGATCACATCATTAGTTGAATGATCTGATTGACATGACCCATTCCGTTAGCTTAGCACCCGATCGTTTAGTATGTTGCTATTGCTTTCTTCATGACTTATACATGTTCCTATGACTATGAGATTATGCAACTCCCGTTTACCGGAGGAACACTTTGTGTGCTACCAAACGTCACAACGTAACTGGGTGATTATAAAGGTGCTCTACAGGTGTCTTCAAAGGTACTTGTTGGGTTGGCGTATTTCGAGATTAGGATTTGTCACTTCGAATGTCGGAGAGGTATCTCTGGGCCCTCTCGGTAATGCACATCACTTAAGCCTTGCAAGCATTGCAACTAATGAGTTAGTTGCGAGATGATGTATTACGGAACGAGTAAAGAGACTTGCCGGTAACGAGATTGAACTAGGTATTGGATACCGACGATCGAATCTCGGGCAAGTAACATACCGATGACAAAGGGAACAACGTATGTTGTTATGCAGTCTGACCGATAAAGATCTTCGTAGAATATGTAGGAACCAATATGGGCATCCAAGTCCCGCTATTGGTTATTGACCGGAGACGTGTCTCGGTCATGTCTACATTGTTCTCGAACCGTAGGGTCCGCACGCTTAAAGTTACGATGACAGTTTCTTTATGAGTTTATGTATTTTGATGTACCGAAGGTTGTTCAGAGTTCCGGATGTGATCACGGACATGACGAGGAGTCTCAAAATGGTCGAGACATAAAGATTGATATATTGGAAGCCTATATTTGGACATCGGAATCGTTCCGGGTGAAATCGGCATTTTACCGGAGTACCGGGGGGGTACCGGAACCCCCCGGGGGGTTATTGGGCCTACATGGGCCTTGAGGGAGAAGAGAGAAGGAGGCAGGAGGTGGCCGTGCGCCCCTCCCCTTCCTAGTCGGAATAGGACAAGGGAAGGGGGGCGGCGCCCTCCCCCCCTTTCCTTTCCCTCTTCCTCCTCTTTCCCCCTTCTCCTTCTCCAACTAGGAAAGAAAGGGAGTCCTACTGACTCCCGGTGGGAGTAGGACTCCCCCCCTGGCGCCCCCCTCCTTGGTCGGCCACCCCCTCCCCTTGGCTCCTTTATATACGGGGGCAGGGGGCACCCTAGAACACACAAGTTGATCTTCGTGATCATTCCTTAGCCGTGTGCGGTGCCCCCCTCCACGATATTACACCTCGGTCATATTGTAGCGGTGCTTAGGCGAAGCCCTGCGACGGTTGAACATCAAGATCGTCACCACGCCGTCGTGCTGACGGAACTCCTCCCCGAAGCTTTGCTGGATCGGAGCCCGGGGTGCGTCATCGAGCTGTATGTGTGTCAAGAACTCGGAGGTGCCGGAGTAACGGTGCTTGGATTGGTTGGACCGGGAAGACGTACGACTACTTCCTCTATGTTGCGTCAACGCTTCCACTTCGGTCTACGAGGGTACGTAGACAACACTCTCCCCTCTCGTTGCTATGCATCACCATGATCTTGCGTGTGCGTAGGAAATTTTTTGAAATTACTACGTTCCCCAACAGTGGCATCCGAGCCTAGGTTTTATGGTTTGATGTTATATGCACGAGTAGAACACAAGTGAGTTGTGGGCGATATAAGTCATACTGCTTACTAGCATGTCATACTTTGGTTCGGCGGTATTGTTGGATGAAGCGGCCCGGACCGACATTATGCGTACGCTTACGCGAGACTGGTTCTACCGCCATGCTTTGCACACAGGTGGCTGGCGGGTGTTAGTTTCTCCAACTTTAGTTGAACCGAGTGTGGCTACGCCCGGTCCTTGCGAAGGTTAAAACAGCACCAACTTGACAAACTATCGTTGTGGTTTTGATGCGTAGGTGAGATTGGTTCTTGCTTAAGCCCGTAGCAGCCACATAAAACTTGCAACAACAAAGTAGAGGACGTCTAACTTGTTTTTGCAGGGCATGTTGTGATGTGAATGGTCAAGACATGATGTTAAATTTTATTGTATGAGATGATCATGTTTTGTAACCGATTTATCGGCAACTGGCAGGAGCCATATGGTTGTCGCTTTATTGTATGCAATGCAATCGCCCTGTAATGCTTTACTTTATCACTAAACGGTAGCGATAGTCGTAGAAGCATAAGATTGGCGAGACGACAACGATGCTACGATGGAGATCAAGGTGTCGCGCCGGTGATGATGGTGATCATGACGGTGCTTCGAAGATGGAGATCACAAGCACAAGATGATGATGGCCATATCATATCACTTATATTGATTGCATGTGATGTTTATCTTTTATGCATCTTATCTTGCTTTGATTGACGGTAGCATTTTAAGATGATCTATCACTAAATTATCAAGAAGTGTTCTCCCTGAGTATGCACCATTGCCAAAGTTCGTCGTGCCCAGACACCACGTGATGATCGGGTGTGATAAGCTCTACGTCCATCTACAACGGGTGCAAGCCAGTTTTGCACATGCAGAATACTCGGCTTAAACTTGACGAGCCTAGCATATGCAGATATGGCCTCGGAACACGGAGACCGAAAGGTCGAGCGTGAATCATATAGTAGATATGATCAACATGAGATGTTCACCATTGAAAACTAATCCATTTCACGTGATGATCGGTTATGGTTTAGTTGAATTTGGATCACGTGATCACTTAGAGGATTAGAGGGATGTCTATCTAAGTGGGAGTTCTTAAGTAATATGATTAATTGAACTTAAATTTATCATGAACTTAGTACCTGATAGTATCTTGCTTGTCTATGTTGATTGTAGATAGATGGCCCGTGTTGTTGTTCCGTTGAATTTTAATGCGTTCCTTGAGAAAGCAAAGTTGAAAGATGATGGTAGCAACTACGCGGACTGGGTCCGTAACTTGAGGATTATCCTCATTGCTGCACAGAAAAGTTACGTCCTGGAAGCACTGCTGGGTGCCAGGCCTGCTGCTGATGCAACTGACGATGTTAAGAACGTCTGGCAAAGCAAAGCTGATGACTACTCGATAGTTCAATGTGCCATGCTTTACGGCTTAGAACCGGGACTTCAACGACGTTTTGAACGTCATGGAGCATATGAGATGTTCCAGGAGTTGAAGTTAATATTCCAGAAGAATGCCCGGATTGAGAGATATGAAGTCTCCAATAAGTTCTATAGCTGCAAGATGGAGGAGAATAGTTCTGTCAGTGAGCATATACTCAAGATGTCTGGGTATTGTAATCACTTGATTCAACTAGGAGTTACTCTTCCGGATGATAGCGTCATTGACAGAATTCTCCAATCACTTCCACCAAGCTACAAGAGCTTCATGATGAACTATAATATGCAAGGGATGGATAAGACAATTCCCGAGCTCTTCGCAATGCTAAAGGCTGCAGAGGTAGAAATCAAGAAGGAGCATCAAGTGTTGATGGTCAACAAGACCACTAGTTTCAAGAAAAAGGGCAAAGGGAAGAAGAAGGGGAACTTCAAGAAGAATAGCAAGCAAGTTGCTGCTCAAGAGAAGAAACCCAAGTCTGGACCTAAGCCTGAAACTGAGTGCTTCTACTGCAAGCAGACTGGTCACTGGAAGTGGAACTGCCCCAAGTATTTGGCGGATAAGAAGGATGGCAAGGTGAACAAAGGTATATGTGATATACATGTTATTGATGTGTACCTTACTAGAGCTCGCAGTAGCACCTGGGTATTTGATACTGGTTCTGTTGCTAATATTTGCAACTCGAAATAGGGACTACGGATTAAGCAAACTCTAGCAAAGGACGAGGTGACGATGCGCGTGGGAAATGGTTCCAAAGTCGATGTGATCGCGGTCGGCACGCTACCTCTACATCTACCTTCGGGATTAGTATTAGACCTAAATAATTGTTGTTTGGTGCCAGCGTTGAGCATGAACATTATATCTGGATCTGGTTTGATGCGAGACGGTTATTCATTTAAATCAGAGAATAATGGTTGTTCTATTTATATGAGTAATATATTTTATGGTCATGCACCCTTGAAGAGTGGTCTATTTTTGATGAATCTCGATAGTAGTGATACACATATTCATATTGTTGAAGCAAAAAGATGCAGAGTTGATAATGATAGTGCAACTTATTTGTGGCACTGTCGTTTAGGTCATATCGGTGTAAAGCGCATGAAGAAACTCCATACTGATGGACTTTTGGAACCACTTGATTATGAATCACTTGGTACTTGTGAACCGTGCCTCATGGGCAAGATGACTAAAACACCGTTCTCCGGTACTATGGAGAGAGCAACAGATTTGTTGGAAATCATATATACAGATGTATGTGGTCCGATGAATGTTGATGCTCGTGGCGGATATCGTTATTTTCTCACCTTCACGGATGATTTAAGCAGATATGGGTATATCTACTTAATGAAGCATAAGTCTGAAACATTTGAAAAGTTCAAAGAATTTCAGAGTGAAGTTGAAAATCATCGTAATAAGAAAATAAAGTTTCTACGATCTGATCGTGGAGGAGAATATTTGAGTTACGAGTTTGGTCTACACTTAAAACAATGCGGAATAGTTTCGCAACTCACGCCACCCGGAACACCACAGCGTAATGGTGTGTCCGAACGTCGTAATCGTACTTTACTTGATATGGTGCGATCTATGATGTCTCTTACAGATTTACCGCTATCATTTTGGGGTTATGCTTTAGAAACGGCCACATTCACATTAAATAGGGCACCATCAAAATCCGTTGAGACGACACCTTATGAACTATGGTTTGGCAAGAAACCAAAGTTGTCGTTTCTTAAAGTTTGGGGCTGCGATGCTTATGTGAAAAAGCTTCAACCTGATAAGCTCGAACGCAAATCGGAGAAATGTGTCTTCATAGGATACCCAAAAGAGACAGTTGGGTACACCTTCTATCACAGATCCGAAGGAAAACATTCGTTGCTAAGAATGGATCCTCTCTAGAGAAGGAGTTTCTCTTGAAAGAAGTGAGTGGGAGGAAAGTAGAACTTGATGAGGTAACTGTACCTGCTCCCTTGTTGGAAAATAGTACATCACAGGAACCAGTTTCTGTGACGTCAAAACTAACTAGTGAGGAAGTTGATGATGATGATCATAGAACTTCACATCAAGTTACTACAGAACCTCGTAGGTCAAACAGAGTAAGATCTGCACCTGAGTGGTACGGTAATCCTATTCTGGAAGTCATGCTACTAGATCATGATGAACCTACGAACTATGAAGAAGCGATGATGAGCCCAGATTCCGCAAAATGGCTTGAAGCCATGAAATCTGAGATGGGATCCATGTATGAGAACAAAGTATGGACTTTGGTTGACTTGCCCGATGGTCGGCAAGCAATTGAGAATAAATGGATCTTCAAGAAGAAGACTGACGCTGACGGTAATGTTACTGTCTACAAAGCTCGACTTGTTGCAAAAGGTTTTCGACAAGTTCAAGGGATTGACTACGATGAGACCTTATCACCCGTAGCGATGCTTAAGTCTGTCCGAATCATGTTAGCTATTGCCGCATTTTATGATTATGAAATTTGGCAAATGGATGTAAAAACTGCATTCCTGAATGGGTTTCTGGAGGAAGAGTTGTATATGATGCAACCAGAAGGTTTTATCAATCCAAAGGGAGCTAACAAAGTGTGCAAGCTCCAACGATCCATTTATGGACTGGTGCAAGCCTCTCGGAGTTGGAATAAACGCTTTGATAGTGTGATCAAAGCATTTGGGTTTATACAGACTTTTGGAGAAGCCTGTATTTACAAGAAAGTGACTGGGAGCTCTGTAGCATTTCTAATATTATATGTGGATGACATATTATTGATTGGAAATGATATAGAATTTCTGGATAGTATAAAGGGATACTTGAATAAAAGTTTTTCAATGAAAGACCTCGGTGAAGCTGCTTACATATTGGGCATTAAGATCTATAGAGATAGATCAAGACGCTTAATTGGACTTTCACAAAGCACATACCTTAACAAAGTTTTGAAGAAGTTCAAAATGGATCAAGCAAAGAAAGGGTTCTTGCCTGTATTGCAAGGCGTGAAGTTGAGTAAGACTCAATGCCCGACCACTGCAGAAGATAGAGAGAAAATGAAAGATGTTCCCTATGCTTCAGCCATAGGCTCTATCATGTATGCAATGCTGTGTACCAGACCTGATGTGTGCCTTGCTATAAGCTTAGCAGGGAGGTACCAAAGTAGTCCAGGAGTGGAGGATCACTGGACAGCGGTCAAGAACATCCTGAAGTACCTGAAAAGGACTAAGGATATGTTTCTCGTATATGGAGGTGACAAAGAGCTCATCGTAAATGGTTACATTGATGCAAGCTTTGACACTGATCCGGACGATTCTAAATCACAAACCGGATACGTGTTTACATTAAACGGTGGAGCTGTCAGTTGGTGCAGTTCTAAACAAAGCGTCGTGGCGGGATCTACGTGTGAAGCGGAATACATAGCTGCTTTGGAAGCAGCCAATGAAGGAGTCTGGATGAAGGAGTTCATATCCGATCTAGGTGTCATACCTAGTGCATTGGGTCCAATGAAAATCTTTTGTGACAATACTGGAGCGATTGCCTTAGCGAAGGAATCCAGATTTCACGAGAGAACCAAGCACATCAAGGGACGCTTCAATTCCATCCGGGATCTAGTCCAGGTGGGAGACATAGAGATTTGCAAGATACATACGGATCTGAATGTTGCAGACCCGTTGACTAAGCCTCTTCCACGAGCAAAACATGATCAACACCAAGACTCCATGGGTGTTAGAATCATTACTGTGTAATCTAGATTATTGACTCTAGTGCAAGTCGGAGACTGAAGGAAATATGCCCTAGAGGCAATAATAAAGTTATTATTTATTTCCTTATATCATGATAAATGTTTATTATTCATGCTAGAATTGTATTAATCGGAAACATAATACATGTGTGAATATATAGACAAACAAGAGTGCCACTAGTATGCCTCTACTTGACTAGCTTGTTAATCAAAGATGGTTATGTTTCCTAACCATGGACAAAGAGTTGTTATTTGATTAACGGGATCACATCATTAGTTGAATGATCTGATTGACATGACCCATTCCGTTAGCTTAGCACCTGATCGTTTAATATGTTGCTATTGCTTTCTTCATGACTTATACATGTTCCTATGACTATGAGATTATGCAACTCCCGTTTACCGGAGGAACACTTTGTGTGCTACCAAACGTCACAACGTAACTGGGTGATTATAAAGGTGCTCTACAGGTGTCTCCAAAGGTACTTGTTGGGTTGGCGTATTTCAAGATTAGGATTTGTCACTTCGAATGTCAGAGAGGTATCTCTGGGCCCTCTCGGTAATGCACATCACTTAAGCCTTGCAAGCATTGCAACTAATGAGTTAGTTGTGAGATGATGTATTACGGAACGAGTAAAGAGACTTGCCGGTAACGAGATTGAACTAGGTATTGGATGCCGACGATCGAATCTCGGGCAAGTAACATACCGATGACAAAGGGAACAACGTATGTTGTTAGGCGGTCTGACCGATAAAGATCTTCGTAGAATATGTAGGAACCAATATGGGCATCCAGGTCCCGCTATTGGTTATTGACCGGAGACGTGTCTCGGTCATGTCTACATTGTTCTCGAACCGTAGGGTCCGCACGCTTAAAGTTACGATGACAGTTTCTTTATGAGTTTATGTATTTTGATGTACCGAAGGTTGTTCGGAGTTCCGGATGTGATCACGAACATGACGAGGAGTCTCGAAATGGTCGATACATAAAGATCGATATATTGGAAGCCTATATTTGGACATCGGAATCGTTCCGGGTGAAATCGGCATTTTACCGGAGTACCGGGGGGGTACCGGAACCCCCCGGGGGGTTATTGGGCCTACATGGGCTTTGAGGGAGAAGATAGAAGGAGGCGGGAGGTGGCCGCGCGCCCCTCCCCTTCCTAGTCCGAATAGGACAAGGGAAGGGGGGCGGCGCCCCCCCGTTTCCTTCCCCTCTTCCTCCTCTTTCCCCCCTTCTCCTTCTCCAACTAGGAAAGAAAGGGAGTCCTACTCCCGATGGGAGTAGGACTCCCCCCTGGTGCGCCCCTCCTTGGCCGGCCGCCCCCTCCCCTTGGCTCCTTTATATACGGGGGCAGGGGGGCACCCTAGAACACACAAGTTGATCTTCGTGATCGTTCCTTAGCCGTGTGCGGTGCCCCCCTCCACGATATTACACCTCGGTCATATTGTAGCGGTGCTTAGGAGAAGCCCTGCGACGGTTGAACATCAAGATCATCACCACGCCGTCGTGCTGACGGAACTCCTCCCCGAAGCTTTCCTGGATCGGAACCCGGGGTGCGTCATCGAGCTGTACGTGTGTCAAGAACTCGGAGGTGCCGAAGTAACGGTGCTTGGATCGGTTGGACCGGGAAGACGTACGACTACTTCCTCTGCGTTGCGTCAACGCTTCCGCTTTGGTCTACGAGGGTACGTGGACAACACTCTCCCCTCTCGTTGCTATGCATCACCATGATCTTGCGTGTGCGTAGGAAATTTTTTGAAATTACTACGTTCCCCAACACCCTTATCGTGCATCATCTGTCCAGTGGGATCCGGAGATGACCAGCCAGTGGTATTCTGATTACACCTCCCAGTACACCGGGGAGAGTAGCGGCGGTCCTTGGTACTAGACCAACTTAGGCCAAAAGCCTAAGCTTGGGGGAGTACGTATTTCTCACACATTCATGTTCACACACTAGTCGTCGGTGCTCATACTCTTTCATGTATTATCCATGCTAGTTTAAATTTCTTTTTCTAGGTTTCTTCTTGTGTGTTTGATAAACCTTAAGAAAACCAAAAAATTAGTTTGTTTAATTTCCATGCTTGTAGTAGAAATTAAAATGAAAACCCAAAAAGATTTCTAGTTCTTCTTCTTACTTGTTGGGAGTAAGGATGGCAATTTTATCCATGGACATGAATATCCATGGATATCCGACCCGAATGGATAGGGTTTGGATATGCTTTTGTGTCCATGGGTGGCGCCCAAACCCGACCCAATTGTTCATGGGTAGGGCATGGATATAATCTTGTACCCATGGATATACCGAAACCCGACCCGATAGTATGACTTAATGGGAAAAAAATCTGCTATCCCTGCGCCATGTTCACATGTCCCACTGCAATTTTACACTTTTTTTATCTAAAACATGCATAAGAAATTACACAATCCCCATCATAACTTTTATAAGTTGATAATCAATCCCCTTCATAACATACTCCAACACCCCTTCCCTTATTCTATCTCCTTCTTAAATGACTTGTCATTCTCATCTATTATAAAAATACTAAATGATCTTAGGTTGTTGCTGGATGTTGATTTACCATAAGTGGAGCCTAGCCTGCCACGAGGTGAAGAATGGAAGAGTTTATGTTAATATTGTATTAAGTCTTATTTATATGTCTCGAGAGGACCCAATGGATATCCAGTGGATATGGATATCCAGTGGATATGGATATCCATCAGATTTGGACATGGATACAATTTTCACCCATGGATTTTCTCATGGGCGGGCTAAGACTGTCTTCATGGATATGGATATGGATTTGATATTGTTCAACCCGATCCAAACCCGACCCATCCCGTGTAAATAGTTTTATTTTCTTTTCTTTCCTTTGGGGGTCGAGAAGACCATATTGAAAATGTTTAGTGGCTCTCATATGCATGATTGCTTATTTAGCTTAGAGCCCATATTACTTGTCTTCTCTTTTGAGTTGAATGCTTGCATATTCCAGCTTAGTCCAATGCACGTGCACTCTTATTATTATACACATCGTTCGGTCATGCAAGTGAAAGGCAATAATGACGATATATGGACTTATTGGGATGAGAAAAGCTGGTATGAACTCGACCTCTCCTATTTTTGTAAATATGATGAGTTCATCGTTTCTGAGTTAGTTTATTATGAGGTAAACATATTTTCAATGACATTTAGAGATTATAGTTGCTTGTGCCATGCTTGATTAGCTATGAGTTATAATGGTTTACCTTGCATGCCAACATGCTATTAGAATGATTATGATGTGGTATGATGGGATGGTATCCTCCTTTGAATGTATTGAGTGACTCGACTTGGCACATGTTCACGCATGTAGTTGAAACAAATCAACATAGCCTTCATGATATTTATGTTCATGGTGGATTATATCCTACTCATGCTTGTACTCGGTGTGAATTAATTTTAATGCATGTTTATGACTGTTGTCGCTCTCTCAGTTGGTCGCTTGCCAGTCTTTTGCTAGCCTTCACCTGTACTAAGCGGGAATACTGCTTGTGCATCCAAACTCCTTAAACCCCAAAGTTGTTCCATATGAGTCCACTATACCTTCCTATATGAAGTATTCACCTGCCGTTCCAAGTAAATTTGTATGTGCCAAACTCCAAACCTTCAAATGAAATTCTGTTCTGTATGCTCGAGCAGCTCATGTTACAACTAGGGTTGCCTATATCTTCCATGCTAGGTGGGTTATTCTCAAGAGGAGTGGACTCCGCTCCTCATTCACGAGAAAGGGCCGGTAACCGGGATGCCCAGTCCCATGATCCAAAAAGATCAAAGCAAATCAAAATAATTAAACAAAACTCCCCCAGGGCTGTTGTTAGTTGGAGGCACTCGTTGTTTCGAGCAAGCCATGGATTGATGCTTGTTGGTGGTTGGGGGAGTATAAACCTTCACCATTCTGTTTGGGAACTGCTTATAATGAATGTAGTATGGAAGATACAGCCATCTCATAGTTGTTGCGTTGACAGCAAAAGTATGCCGCTCAAAATGTTATTCAATCTATATTTTAAAATCGAGCTCTGGTACCTCTACAAATCCCTGCTTCCCTCTGCGAAGGGCCTATCTATTTACTTTTATGTTGAGTCATCACCCTTCTTATTAAAAAGCACCCGCTGGAGAGCACACTGTCATTTGCATTCATTACTATTGGTTTATATTGGGTATGACTTGACTGGATCTCTTTTACCATGAATTACAATGTTTAGTCAGTCCTTGATCTTTAAAGGTGCTCTGCATTTATGTTTTGCGGTCTCAGAAAGGGCTAGCGAGATACCATTTTGTTATATCATGTTATGATTATTTTGAGAAAGTGTTGTCATCCGAGTTTTATTATTATGGCTCGCTAGCTGATTATGCTATTGATATGAGTAATTGTGAGACCTAAGTGTTATTGTGAGTATGGTTAGTTTATAATATTTGCTGAAATTTGAATGTTGGCTTTTCATGTTTACAACAACAAGAGCAAACAGAGTTTGTAAAAGTTTTTCTTTATCACTTTCAGTTTATCAACTGAATTGCTTGAGGACAAGCAAAGGTTTAAGCTTGGGGGAGTTGATACATCTCCAACGTATCTACTTTTCCAAACACTTTTGCCCTTGTTTTGGACTCTAATTTGCACGATTTGAATGAAACTAACCCG
Organism: Triticum timopheevii; assembly: GCA_963921465.1. Classification (NCBI taxonomy): domain Eukaryota; kingdom Viridiplantae; phylum Streptophyta; class Magnoliopsida; order Poales; family Poaceae; genus Triticum; species Triticum timopheevii. Next base: position 407,955,963 of record OY997268.1, on the reverse strand, counting down.
GAGACGCTATTTTTAGCAGAACTGCCATGATGTTGTTTTATGTGTAGAAAAGAAACGTTCTCGAAATGTCCTGAAAATCCACGGAGGCACTTTTTGGAATTAATAAGAATTTCTGGGCGAAAGAAATACACCATGGGGCCCACACCCTGTCCACGAGACAAGGGGCGCCCCCCCTCCTAGGCGCGCCCCCTATCTCGTGGGCCCCCTGGACCTCCACCGACCTAAACTCCAACTCCATATATTCATGTTTGGGGAGAAAAAATCAGAGAAAAAGTTTCATCGCGTTTTACGACACGGAGCCGCCGCTAAGCCCTAATCTCTCTCGGGAGGGCTGATCTGGAGTCCATTTGGGGCTCCGGAGAGGGGGATTCGTCGTTGTCGTCATCATCAACCATCCTCCATCACCAATTTCATGATGCTCACCACCGTGCGTGAGTAATTCCATCGTAGGCTTGCTGGACGGTGATGGTTTGGATGAGATTTACCATGTAATCAAGTTAGTTTTGTTAGGGTTTGATCCCTAGTATCCACTATGTTCTGAGATTGATGTTGCTATGACTTTGCTATGCTTAATGCTTGTCACTAGGGCCCGAGTGCCATGATTTCAGATCTGAACCTATTATGTTTTCATGAATATATGTGTGTTCTTGATCCTATCTTGCAAGTCTATAGTCACCTATTATGTGTTATGATCCGACAACCCCGAAGTGACAATAATCGGGATACTTCTCAGTGATGACCGTAGTTTGAGGAGTTCATGTATTCACTATGTGCTAATGCTTTGTTTCGGTTCTCTATTAAAAGGAGGCCTTAATATCCCTTAGTCTCCACTAGGACCCCGCTGCCATGGGAGGGTAGGACAAAAGATGTCATGCAAGTTCTTTTCCATAAGAACGTATGACTATTTACGGAATAAATGCCTACATTACATTGATGAACTGGAGCTAGTTCTGTGTCACCCTATGTTATAGCTATTACATGAGGAATCGCATCCGGCATAATTATCCATCATTGATTCATTGCCTACGAGCTTTTCACATATTGTTCTTCGCTTATTTACTTTTCCGTTGCTACTGTTACAACTAGTACAAAAACCCAAAAACTATTATCTTTACTTTTGCCACTGTTACCTTTATTATCATATTACTTTGCTACTAAATACCTTTCTGCAGATACTAAGTTATCCAGGTGTGGTTGAATTGACAACTCAACTGCTAATACTCAAGAATATTCTTTAGCTCCCCTTGTGTCGAATCAATAAATTTGGGTTGAATACTTTACCCTCGAAAGCTGTTGTGATCCCCTACACTTGTGGGTTATCAGCGCCCGCCATCGAAGCCGGCGGCGTGATGCGGCGGGCGGAGCAGCGGATCTCCGACACACCCCTACCTGGGGCACCAAATGTCGGATTTTGGGTTCCGCAAACCCTTGATAGGTTTGAACTCTAGGGTGCGTGCGGAGATCTCAACCTACCCAGCCTGCCTACTCGCGATTCCTCAATGCCTAGTGCGTCGAGCTCAAGGGGACAAAGAGACACAGCAGTTTATCCTGGTTCGGGCCACCTTGTGGTGTAATACCCTACTCCAGCATTTTGGTGGATTGCCTCGAGGGGCTGAGGATGAACTAGTACAGTGGATGAACAAGCCTCAGGAGATGAGGTGTTTTCGAGCTCAAGAGAGCTGGTGAGGTTGTCGAATGAGGATGGATCCGACCCCCCCCCCCTATGGTGGTGGCTAAGTCCTATTTATAGTGGCCTTGGTCCTCTTCCCAAATGTTGTCGGGAAGGGATCCCACAACGGCCAGATTTGAAGGGGGACAAGAAGTACACCCTATCCTGACTAAAGTGGTCTTCGCATGCAAAAGCCTCTGGTCGTGATGTTGTGGTGGGCTCGGCGATGACCTCCGTCATGTCGTCCTAGCGGTCTTGGTCTCGTTGCACCAGAATGGAAACCTTTGGCTGATTCCCCGGGACTCCGTGTCCGCTGCTTGCCTCCCTTGCACCAAAGAGGAAACTGGTACTCTGTGCCCGCTGGCGCCCACCTGGCCTTGGTCGTCATGGCTCATGTCAGCTAAGCCTCATGAGGTGCACCTTGCATAGAAGTCTCCGCTCCTCGGGAGCCATCCTGAGGAGGCCGATCCACTTGGAGGTCTTCGCGTCGTCCGCATCGCGAGGCTTGGCCCCTCGCGAGAGTCTTGAGTTGTTGATGCTGAAGTTGGGCCGTACCAGGCCGTCAATGGACCCACGTAGTGGGCCGCAGGCAGGAAAGTCTGGGTACCCCCGTATCCAGAACGCCAACGGGTGTCGATGATCTTCGAGCGGTGTCGTCGAGCGGCACGTCGGTGATCTACTTATGCATCAAGCATTCACAAGATCAATTATTGTAGACACACAAGATCAATTGTGGACCTATAATATGCGTAATAAAATGTTCATTTTCATTTTATTTACTCTATCAATAAACTAAACACTCATTTTCATTTACTCTAGCAACAAAATCCAAATGGATAGCAACAATATGAATCATGAACCAATCCGTCGTTGCATTTCATTTTAACAGCAAGCATTCGAACACTCTAACAATAGGAATTTTAACAACAATATGAACACTAACAACACACATTTAAACACTCTAACAACAAACATTTTAACACTCTAACAACATGCATTTTAAAAACATTCTAACATACATTTCAACATTTGGAAAACAAGCATTTGAAAAAAACAAGCATATGAAGAGGGAGGGAAGAGGGGGTGGCACACCTTGGGTTGGGATCGGGGTCGGGGTCGCCGGGGCAGAGGGGGTGCACCTAAGTCGGGGTCACCGGGGCAGAGGGGGTCCTTCTCCTCCTCGTCGATTTGAAAAAATACCAAATTTGGTCAGAGAGAGAGAGAGAGACCTGCCGGTGGAGAGCGCTGGCCTGTGGAGGGGACTGCTCGAGGGAGGGGCGGCACGGGGGAGGGGCCGGGCCGGGGGTGCACCTAGGGCAGGGGCAGCATGGGGGGAGGGAGCGTCGGGGTGGCCAGTGGTCGGGGTCGGGTGTGGTGCGCGTCGACGGTGGCGTGGGAGGGTGCGGCGTGGGTGGGTGCGGGCATCGGCGGTGGCGTGGGCGGGTGCGGGCCTCGGCGGCGTGGGCGGGTGCGGGCGTCGGCGGTGGCATGGGATCGAGCTCAAAGAAAGGGGATAGAGCGAGAGTGAGAGAGAGGATAAGTTGTCTGTGTAGGCAACTTAGCTATAGCACGGCGTGGCAAAACGCGCTATAGCTAACTTAGCTATAGCGCGGCTCAGCAAACCGTGCTATAGCTAACTTAGCTATAGCGCTGCCCAGCACAAACCACGCTATTGCTAACTTTTTTTCTTTTTATTTTTATTTTTATTTCATTTCATATTCCACAAACTTCCTTCCTTTTCTTTTTTATTTTTCTTTCATTTCATCCACAACTTATTAGTTCCTCTTGTTTTTCTTTCATTTCATTTTGCAAAACTTCCTTTCTTTTTCTTTTTCTTTCATTTCATATTCCACAAACTTCCTTCCTTTTTCTTTTTTCTTTTTCTTTCATTTCATTTTCCACAACTTATTAGTTCCTTTTTCTTTTTCTTTCATTTCATTTTGCAAAACTTCTGTTATTTTTCTTTTTCTTTTTCTTTTTCTTTCATTTGCACTTTTCTTTTTCTTATCTTTCATTTGCATTTGTACAAGTTTGTATAGCAGGGGTATATATAGCTCTAGCTAGCTAGGGTTTAATTTGGTTTGTCGTTGGAGCATACCACTGTTACCTTCTGGATAATAATTAGTATAAAATATATTACATCATTTGACTGCTAATGGCGGTATACAAAATAGACACACACAAAAATTATGGATTAGTTTGTTAGCTTGGGCGACGACGACGCTTCAGACTGATCTTCTTCCCTCTTTTGTTCGTTGTCGAATAATTGAGCCCATGCTCGTGACTTTTCCTTCTCCAGGGATTACGATCTTTCGTAGGTAATGTAGTCTTCATTCTTCTTTTGACGTATGTTTCATCGTCATCAACATCATCTTCCCTTATCGGATCATCGTACTAGTCGTAGTCTTCCTCATTGGCGACTCCATCCATTCCGGCGATGCTCCTTTGGCTTCTCCTCACGACAACACGGCTGGGATTGATCGGGTCAGTTATGAAGAAACATTGTGTCACATTTTTAGCGTGTACCCATGGCTCATTTTTGGAGATGGAGTTGACGGTACCGCTATCGGTGTCGGGTATACACATGGTAGTGAAATGTCGGTTTTCTCTTTGTACATTCTTAGCCCATCTGACACGGAACATCATCGCGCTATGCAATCCATAGTAGTTAAGCTCCCATATCTTTTCGACCCTTCCGTAATATCTTTCAATTACATTCCCGGTCATCATGGATTCCATCGTCACCCCTGAGTTTTGGTCATCACTGTTTATATCTTTCTCCTCCATGTAGAACGTGTATCTGTTGATATCGTATGCTTGATAAGTCGCGGGGTTGGTCGAGGGGCCATGTGCTAAGGCGTATATGAGCGTTCTGTTCGGACAACCCTCTTCCCGGGGATTAGCCAGAACTCGCTCTTTGAACCAACACAAGAAAGTGGAGTTGTTCTCTCTAATAACTTCAACGTCCGTCCTGTGCACCCCACGGTCACGGTACTTCTTTGCGATGGTCTCTTTGTGCAGTGTCACGAAATCTTCTAGCACACCTTGGTGTTGTAGCACTACTAAGTTTGCCCTGTCAATGTCATTTTGTCGGCCCGAGCGTAACACATTCACATCCCTATGACTGTTGGTGTGACCTTCGCCTTCGAGCCTTCCATAGTGCTTGTTGACAGGCAAACCAACAATAGGGTCTCCGGTGCCTACTAGATAACTCTCACAGAAAGAGATGCACTCTTTGGTCAGATATCCCTGGGCTATGCTTCCATCTGGATGGGACATTGACACATCTCCAACGTATCTATAATTTTTGATTGTTCCATGCTATTTTATATTACCCCTTTTGGATGTTTATGGGCTTTATTTTACACATTTATATCATTTTTGGGACTAACCTACTAACCGGAGGCCCAGCCCATATTGTTGTTTTCTTTTGCCTATTTCAGTATTTCGAAGAAAAGGAATATCAAACGGAGTCCAAACAGAATGAAACCTTCGGGAGCGTGATTTTTGGAACGAACATGATCCAGAGGACTTGGAGTGCAAGTCAAGAAGCAGCCGAGGCTCCCACGAGATAGGAGGCCCCCCCCCACTGTAGGGCGCGTCCCCTGTCTCGTGGGCCCCTCGGGTGGCCACCGACATACTTCTTCCTCCTATATATACCTATGTACCCCGAAAACATCCATGGGCACCACGAAACACAATTTCCACCATCGTAACCTTCTGTATCCGCAAGATCTCATCTTGGAGCCTTCGTCGGCACTCTGCCGGAGGGGGAATCGACCATGGAGGGCCTCTACATCAACATCCTTGCCCCTCCGATGAATTGCGAGTAGTTTACCACAGACCTACGGGTCCATAGTTATTAGCTAGATGGCTTCTTCTCTCTTTTTGGATCTCAATAAAATGTTCTCCCCCTCTCTTGTGGAGATCTATTCGATGTAAACTCTTTTTGCGGTGTGTTTGTCAAGATCCGTTGAATTGTGGGTTTATGATCAAGTTTATCTATGAATAATATTTGAATCTTCTCTGAATTCTTTTATGTATGATTGAGTTATCTTTGCAAGTCTCTTCGAATTATCAGTTTGGTTTGGCCTACTAGATTGATCTTTCTTGCCATGGGAGAAGTGCTTAGCTTTGGGTTCAATCTTTCAGTGTCCTTACCCAGTGATAGAAAGGGTTGCAAGGCACGTATTGTATTGTTGCCATCGAGGATAACAAGATGGGGTTTATATCATATTGCTTGAGTTTATCCCTCTACATCATGTCATCTTGCTTAATGCGTTACTCTGTTCTTATGAACTTAATACTCTAGATGCAGGCAGGAGTCGGTCGATGTGTGGAGTAATAGTAGTAGATGCAGGCAGGAGTCGGTCTACTTGTTATGGACGTGATGCCTATATACATGATCATGCCTAGACAATCTCATAACTATGCGCTTTTCTATCAATTGCTTGACAGTAATTTGTTCACCCACCGTAATACTTATGCTATCTTGAGAGAAGCCACTAGTGAAACCTATGGCCCCCGGGTCTATCTCTTATCATATTTGCTTTCAATCTACCTCTATTTGCATCTTTACTTTTTGCATCTATATTATAAAATACCAAAAATATATTTATCTTATCATACTATCTTTATTAGATCTCACTTTTGCAAGTGGCCGTGAAGGGATTGACAACCCCTTTATTGCATTGGTTGCGAGTTCTCAGTTTGTTTGTGTAGGTGCGTGGGACTTTTGAGGAGCCTCCTACTGGATTGATACCTTGGTTCTCAAAAACCAAGGGAAATACTTACGCTACTATCGCTGCATCACCCTCTCCTCTTCGAGGAAAACCAACGCAAGCTCAAGATGTAGCAAGAAGGATTTCTGGCGCCGTTGCCGGGGAGGTCTTCGCTCAAGTCAAGACATACCAAGTACCCATCACAAACCCATCTCCCTCGCATTTACATTATTTGCCATTTGCCTCTTGTTTTCCTCTCCCCCACTTCACCCTTGCCGTTTTATTCACCCTCTCTTTCCCAATCTCCTCCTCTCTCTTTCGCTTGCCTTTTTTGTGTGTGCTTGTGTGCTTGTTTGACCTTATGGCTTCACCTAAGGGTCCTGACCACCTTCTCAGAAGGATGGATGAGATTGAATCAAATATTAGAAGCTTTATGAGTTTGCAGTTTGAGCATAATAATTTCTTTAGAAAAGAGCTTAAGGAACAAAAAGGTTTTGGGGGGTTTATGAACAAAGAGCTTGATGATATGAATAAATAATTTTATGGTGTTAATGCTCAAATTGCCCCTCTTGAAAATGCTATAGCCAAAATTTCTGATAAGCAAGCCACCTAAGTCAATAAGATGGCCGCTAAACCAGAAAAGTTAGATGAAAATAATGATGAGGATCTTAAAGTTATTGATGCGTCTCCTATTAGATCTATGTTTTGCAATATGAATTTTGATGATTATGGGACTAATGATGAATCAACTTTGCCTAGAAGGCGTCCCAAGAATTTGGAATCTTTAGATCTTAATGCTAAATTTGGTAAAAGTGAGATTGGAGAATCCTCAACTTCTAATAATATTGAACCTACTATCTTGGATTTCAAGGAATTTGATTATGATAATTGCTCTTTAAAAGGTTGTATTTCCTTGTTGCAATCCGTTGTTAATTCTCCTCATGCTTATAGTCAAAATAAAGCTTTTACCAAACATATCGTTGATGCCTTGATGCAATCTTATGATGAAAAACTTAATTTGGAAGTTTCTATACCTAGAAAACTTAATGATGAGTGGGAACCTACTATAAAGATTAGAATTAAAGATTATGAGTGTTTTGCTTTGTGTGATTTGGGTGCTAGTGTTTCCACGATTCCGAAAACTTTATGTGATATTCTAGGTTTCCATGATCTTGATGATTGCTCTTTAAATTTGCACCTTGCGGATTCCACCATTAAAAAGCCTATGAGAAGGATCAATGATGTTCTTATTGTTGCAAATATAAATTTGGTGCCCGTAGATTTTATCGTTCTTGATATAGATTGCAATCTTTCTTGCCCTATTATTCTTGGTAGACTTTTCCTTAGAACGATTAGTGCGATTATTGATATGAAGGAAGGGAATATTAGATTCCAATTTCCATTAAAGAAAGGCATGGAGCACTTTCCAAGAAAGAAAGTCAAATTAACTTATGAATCTATCATGCGGGCTACTTATGAATTTAGTGCCAAGGATGGCACTCGATAGATCTATCTTTGCTTTTATGCCTAGCTAGGGGCGTTAAACGATAGCGCTAGTTGGGAGGCAACCCAATTTTCTTTATGTTTTTTATTTTTTTTTCCTGTTTAGTAATAAATCTTGCATCTACCTTCTTTTTAGATGTGTTTTTATCTTTTAATTAGTGTTTGTGCCAAGTAGAACCTATAGGATAACCTACGATGATAGTTGATTTGATTCTACTGAAAAACAGAAACTTTGCACGCACGAATATAATTTTGTTAAATCACAGGAACGTGCTTTTGCATTGATTCTTTTTTCTTCTGTTCAATAAAAAAATTGTCCAGGACCTCCTATTTTGGTAGGATTTTTGGAGTTCCATAAGTTTGCGTTAGTTACAGATTGCTACAGACTGTTCTGTTTTTGACAGATTCTGTTTTTCGTGTGTTGTTTGCTTATTCCAATGCATCTATGGCTAGTAAATTAGTTTATAAACCATAAGGAAGTTGGAATAAAGTAGGTTTAACACCAAAATAAATAAAGAATGAGTTCATTAGAGTATCTTATGTGGTGGTTTTGTTTTCTTTCACTAACGGAGCTTATAAGATTTCCTGTTGAGTTTTGTGTTGTGAAGTTTTCAAGTTTTGGGTAAAGCTTTTATGGACTATGGAATAAAGGGTGGCAAGAGCCTAAGCTTGGGGATTCCCAAGTCACCCCAAGATATTCAAGAATATCCAAAAGCCTAAGCTTGGGGATGCCCCGGGAAGGCATCCCCTCTTTCGTCTTCGTTCATTGGTAACTTTACTTGGAGCTATATTTTTATTCGCCACATGATATGTATTTTGCTTGGAGCGTCGTGTATTATATTAGTATTTGATTTTTAGTTTACCACAATCATACTTGCTGTACACACCTTTTGGGAGAAGCCTATTTGATTAGAATTTGCTAGAATACTCTATGTGCTTCACTTATATCTTTTGAGCTTGATAGTTTTTGCTCTAGTGCTTCACTTATATCTTTTAGAGCACGATGGTGACTTATTTTTGAAGAAATTACTAGTCTCTCATGCTTAACTTATATTATTTTGAGAGTCTTTTAGAACAGCATGGTATTTGCTATGGTCATAAAGTTGGTCCTAGAATGGTAGGCATCCAAGTTGGGTATAATAAAAACTATCATAGGAAGTGAATTGGATGCTATGATCAATTTGATACTTGATAATTGTTTTGAGATATGGAGGTAGTGATATTAAAGTCATGCTAGTTGGGTGATTATGAATTTGAAAGATGCTTGTGTTGAAGTTAGCAAGTCCCTTAGCATGCACGTATGGTTAAAGTTGTGTAACAAATTTGAAACATGAAGTGTACCTGGCTTGTGCATCCTTATGAGTGGCGGTCGGGGACGAGCGATGGTCTTTTCCTACCAATCTATCCCCCTAGGAGCATGCGCGTAATACTTGGTTTCTGATGACTTCTAAATTTTTGCAATAAGTATATGAGTTCTTTTGACTAGTGTTGAGTCCATGGATTATACGCACTTTTACCTTTCCGCTTTTGCTAGCCTCTTCGGTACCGTGCATTGCCCTTTCTCACCTTCAGAGTTGGCGCAAACTTCGCCGGTGCATCCAAACCCCATGATACGATACGCTCTATCACACATAAACCTCCCTATATCTTCCTCAAAACAGCCACCATACCTACCTATTATGGCATTTCCATAGCCATTCCGAGATATATTGCCATGCAACTTTCCACCGTTCCGTTCATCATCATCATGACATACTTTACTTTTGTCATATTGCCATTGCATGATCATGTAGTTGACATCGTATTTGTGGCAAAGCCACCATGCATTATTTTTCATACATGTCACTCTTGATTCATTGCACCATCCCGGTACACCGCCGGAGGCATTCACATAGAGTCATATATAGTTCTAGTTTCGAGTTGTAATTCTTATGTTGTAATCAATAGAAGTGTGATGATCATCATTATTAGAACATTGCCGAAAGAAAAGAAAAGAAAAAAGAAGAAAGGCCCCCCAAAAAAAGGCCCAAAAAAGTAAAAAAAGAAAAAAGAAAAAAAAGTAAAAAAGAAAATAAATAAAAAGGGCAATGTTACTATCTCTTTTTCCACACTTGTGCTTCAAAGTAGCACCTTGTTCTTCATATAGTGAGTCTCATAAGTCGTCTTTTTCATACTAGTGGGAATTTTTCATTATAGAACTTGGCTTGTATATTCCTACGATGGGCTTCCTCAAATGCCCTAGGTCTTCGTGAGCAAGCAAGATGGATGCACACCCACTAGTTTTCTTTTGTTGAGCATTCATTTATAGCTCTAGTGCATCCGTTGCATGGCAATCCCTACTCCTCATGTTGACATCAATTGATGGGCATCTCCATAGCCCGTTGATCATCCTCGTCAATGTGAGACTTTGTTTTTTTGTCTTCTTCACACAATCCCCATCATCATATTCTATTCCACCCATAGTGTTATATCCATGGCTCACACTCATGTACTGCGTGAAGGTTGAAAAAGTTTGAGATTTTTTAAGTCTGAAACAATTGCTTGGCTTGTCATCGGGGGTATAGAAGTTGGGAACATCTTTGTGTGACGAAAATGAAGCATAGCCTAACTATATGATTTTGTAGGGATGAACTTTCTTTTGCCATGTTATTTTGAGAAGACATGATTACTTTGATTAGTATGCTTGAAGTGTTACTATTTCTTTTATCAATATGAACTTTTATTTTGAATCATTTGGATCTGAACATTCATGCCACAATAAAGAAAATTACATTATGAATTATGCTAGGTAGCATTCCACATCAAAAATTCTCTTTTTATCATTTACCTACTTGAGGACGAGCAGGAATTAAGCTTGGGGATGCTTGATACGTCTCCAACGTATCTATAATTTTTGATTGTTCCATGCTATTATATTACCCCTTTTGGACGTTTATGGGCTTTATTTTACACATTTATATCATTTTTGGGGCTAACCTACTAACCGGAGGCCTAGCCCATATTGCTGTTTTTTTGCCTATTTCAGTATTTCGAAGAAAAGGAATATCAAACGGATTCCAAACAGAATGAAACCTTCGGGAGCGTGATTTTTGGAACGAACATGATCCAGAGGACTTGGAGTGCAAGTCAAGAAGCAGCCGAGGATCCCACAAGATAGGAGGCCTCCCCCCCCCACTGTAGGGTGCGTCCCCTGTCTCGTGGGCCCCTCGGGAGCGTGATTTTTGGAACGAACGTGATCCAGAGGACTTGGAGTGCAAGTCAAGAAGCAGCCGAGGCTCCCACAAGATAGGAGGCCGCCCCCCCCCCTCGTAGGGCGCGCCCCCTTGTCTCGTGGCCCCCTCGGGCGGCCACCGACGTACTTCTTCCTCCTATATATACCTACGTACCCCGAAAACATCCAGGGGCACCACGAAACACAACTTCCACCAGCGTAACCTTCTGTATCCGCAAGATCTCATCTTGGAGCCTTCGTCAGCACTCTGCCGGAGGGGGAATCGACCATGGAGGGCCTCTACATCAACATCCTTGCCCCTCCGATGAGTTGTGAGTAGTTTACCACAGACCTACAGGTCCATAGTTATTAGCTAGATGGCTTCTTCTCTCTTTTTGGATCTCAATAAAATGTTCTCCCCCTCTCTTGTGGAGATCTATTCGATGTAAACTCTTTTTGCGGTGTGTTTGTCAAGATCCGTTGAATTGTGGGTTTATGATCAAGCTTATCTATGAATAATATTTGAATCTTCTCTGAATTCTTTTATGTATGATTGAGTTATCTTTGCAAGTCTCTTCGAATTATCAGTTTGGTTTGGCCTACTAGATTGATCTTTCTTGCCATGGGAGAAGTGCTTAGCTTTGGGTTCAATCTTGCGGTGTCCTTACCTAGTGACAGAAAGGGTTGCAAGGCACGTATTGTATTGTTGCCATCGAGGATAACAAGATGGGGTTTATATCATATTGCTTGAGTTTATCCCTCTACATCATGTCATCTAGCTTAATGCGTTCTCTGTTCTTATGAACTTAATACTCTAGATGCAGGCAGGAGTCGGTCGATGTGTGGAGTAATAGTAGTAGATGCAGGCAGGAGTCGGTCTACTTGTTATGGACGTGATGCCTATATACATGATCATGCCTAGATAATCTCATAACTATGCGCTTTTCTATCAATTGCTTGACAGTAATTTGTTCACCCACCGTAATACTTATGCTATCTTGAGAGAAGCCACTAGTGAAACCTATGGCCCCTGGGTCTATCTCTTATCATATTTGCTTTCAATCTACCTTTATTTGCATCTTTACTTTTTGCATCTATATTATAAAATACCAAACATATATTTATCTTATCATACTATCTTTATTAGATCTCACTTTCGCAAGTGGCCGTGAAGGGATTGACAACCCCTTTATTGCGTTGGTTGCGAGTTCTCAGTTTGTTTGTGTAGGTGCGTGGGACTTCTGAGGAGCCTCCTACTGGATTGATACCTTGGTTCTCAAAAACCGAGGGAAATACTTACGCTACTATCGCTGCGTCACCTTCTCCTCTTCGAGGAAAACCAACGCAAGCTCAAGACGTAGCAGACATGTTACGAACGAATCCTTTGATGACCCCATTCATCCTCCGAACGGCATCATGTTGTACAGGAATGTCGGCCCTAGGTCGTTGATGTCGTCCATGATGTGGACACATAGATGCACCATCACATCAAAGAACGTGGGCGAGAAGTACATCTCTAGCTCATTCAGTATGACAATGATCTCTTCCTGTAACCTATGGAGTTGCTTCACACTGATCGACTTTCGAGAGATAGCATAAAAGAGTGGCATAGGTCAGTAAGCGTCTCACGCACATGTGTGTCCATAATCCCTCTAAGTGCAACCGGGAGTAACTGTGTCATCATCACATGACAATCGTGAGGCTTCATCCCGCTGAACCTTTTCTTCTTAGTGTCCAGATATCTGCTTATCTTCCCACAGTATCCGGAAATAACTTTGATTCCGGCAAGGCACTTGAACAATTGATTGACCTCCTTCGGATCTAAGGTGAAGCAAGAGGGGGGGATATTGTTCTTCCTTCTTGTTTAATTTTTTGCCCGTATCTTCCGTCTCTGTCTCCGTCTCGGTCTCCTCTGACGACTTTTTACCGGGCATTTGGAGATCTTTCCTGATATTCAAAAATTCCAAGTCTTTTCTTGCCTTCGGCCCATCCATGGTCCTCTCCGGCATGTTCATCAATGTTCCAAGCAAACTCTCAAGGATATTTTTTGTGATATGCATTTGATCAAGGCTATGAGGCATGTCGAGTTTGGGCCAGTATTCCAAGTCCTAGAATAGAGATCTCATCTTCCATACCTTCAGCAGGGGATCCGGCGCCTTTTTCTTTGCCTTTCCCGACGAGGGGCACTCTTCCCAGTTCTTCAACAACTCATGTATTTCTGCACCACTACGCTTACGTGGAGGACCTCGATGCTCAGCCTTACCATTGAATAGATCTCCATGCTTTCTCCATGGGTCATCCTTCTCGAGCCATCTTTGATGCCCCATGTACACAATTTTCGAAGACCCACCATCTTTTGATAGCTACTGAGAAGTTGTATCATCCATGCACCTCGTGCATCCGCAATATCCGTGGCACACCTGGCCGAAGAGATAGCCGTAACCGAGATAGTCCTGCACCGTCGTGATCAGTGCGGCTCTCATGTAGAAATACTCTCCTTTGCTTGCATCCCATGTCTAGGCCGGCATTGTCCATAAGTTTTGTAGCTCCTCTTTTAGTAACCCAAGATACAGATTTATATCATTTCCCAGTTGTCTCGGCCCTTGAATAAGCATAGCCATGTGTATGTATTTTTCCTTCATGCACAACCAGGGGGGAGGTTGTACATCCATACAAACACGGGCCATGTTCTATGATTGGTGTTCTGGTTGCCAAACGGATTCATGCCATCACTACTAGCGCCAAGCACGATGTTCCTTGGATCATTTGCGAAAAAAACAAATTTAGCATTTAATGTTCTCCACGGGCTAGCATCTGCGAGGTGTCTCAGCTTCGGATCATCTCCGCCAGCTGGCTTCACCCTCTCTGCGTGCCAGCACATAAGCTTTGCTTCCTTAGGATCTATGAAATACCGCTGTAGACGCGGAGTGATCGGAAAGTACCATACAACTTTCTGTGGAGCTTTCTTTCCGGCCTTTTTATATTGCGAAGTATTGCACTTTGGACAGATGGTTTTTTCTGCGTGCTCACTCCGATATATGATGCAATCATTGATGCATGTGTGATATCTAATGTGTGGCAGATCAAGAGGGCACACGATTTTCTTTGCCTCCTCGACACTAGTAGGACACATGCTTCCAGCGGGAAGAATCTTCTTTAGATACTTCAGAAGCTCATCCAGGCTTGCATCTGTCCATTTGTTTTTTGCCTTCGTCTTTAGAAGTTCTGGTGTGAAACTCAAGCGGGTCACCTCGGGATTGCAACCATCATACAAAGGAGTCATCGAGTCTACCTCCAGTTGCGCCAATTTGGCCTCCTCTCTAGAAGCAGCTCTGTCGCTAGTCGTCTTCTTGCGAAGCAGGTCTCGAACATGCAGGTCCCGCATGGCTGAACTTAGTAGCGATGAAGACGGCGGCGTGTCCGCGTCTTCTCCGCCTTGAACTGCCTCTTCGCCATCGACATTTCCGAGGCTGTCTTCCTCTTCGGGCACATAATCGGTCATCTCTTCGTCTGGTGGCCCCATGTCATTATTTCCTGCCCCGTCGATGTCTTCATCATCATCATCATCTTCACTTATCCACCGAGTATGGCCATCCATGGAACCATGCATGAGCAGGTGCGCCTTGAATGTACCACCCTCAAAGGGGTCGAGCCTGACTATTCCTTTGCATTTTTGACACGGACATAAAACATCCTTCAGTCTGTTTTCATACATGTCGTCCACAACGGATTTCCAGTATCTTTCCACCATCCCTCCATTGACCTTCATGATCACCTGCGCATGGAGTAAATATATTATAACCACGTATGCATGCATAGATCAAATTCATACAGAAATTCGGCATGACCTTCCCTAAACATAGGACATATTGAGTTTGCCCGAAATTTGCCGAAATGGAATTGAATCGACATTTCGGCAAAACATAGGCAACTCATGTAACCCACATTATTTCATCAAATACACAATGTAGGCAACTCAAATTATGCCACCCACAATTCGGTGGGTCTATTATGATAACACCCTTAAGACCTTATTCTGCACCTCAAAATGCTTATTCTGATAACAGTTTCGTACTGACCCGTGGCTACAAACTAACCCCGCAAAAGAAACAGACCGAACTGCACGGGCAAAAAAAACTTCCCGCATCGCTCACTCTCCCACCTCCCTCCCCACCCTGCCAGCCACCTCCCCGAGCCCCACTTCCCTCCCCACCTCCCTCCCCACCTTCTCCGGCGCGGCGCGCCCCTCCCCTCCCCACCTTCTCCGGCGGCACCGCCCACCAGCACCTCTAACCGCGGCGTCACACCAGCACCTCTAACCTTCCTCCCCGCACTGCCCTCCCCTCCCCACCCCACCTTCTCCAGTGGGTCATGGCGGGATCCGGCCGCCCACGGCCGCCGGCGCGGCCTCAGCCACCAGATCCGGCCACCGCCAACCCTCAGCATGGAAGCCCCCCACTCCCTCAGCCCGGCGTCGGATCCGGCAAGATCCGCACCGGGGTGCTAGGAGGTGGGTCTCTACGGGGCGGCGACCTCCTACTCCACCGACGGCCACCTCCAGTGCTGCTCCACCCTCTCCCTCATCTCCCTCCTCCTCCGGCAGCGGTCGCCGTCGGCCACCAATGCGTTCTTCCATCTACAGTGTGACCCCTCCTGTCGATGATCCCCCCTCCTCCCTGCCCCCTCCCTCCCTCCCACTCCCCCCGCCGGGACCTGGACCTCAACCGTCGGGTGGTGTGTGGTGGTGGTGCGGAGAGGTTCACTTAGAGGCCCATCTGCAGTCCCCTGCACTAGCCTCTCCACATCCCCCTGCACCAGCGTCGCCAGATCATCGTTCTCTGGTGCAGCCACCCCCGCGGCGCGCATGGTCGTGGTCGCGCGATTCGTGCAAGGTGCACTGCACCGAGGTGCTCGCCTCCTTGCATCCACCAGATCCGTTCGTGTGGTACATCGGAGGCCTCCACAACCACCCTCATGCAGTTCGTGCAGTGCACCCATGCGGTGCGGAGCGTGTGTGCGTGCAATCCATGAAGGACATCCATGGCCACCGGGAAGTGCACAAAGGAGTGCAACGGCAGCGGAGCCCCAAACTGGGCGGTGCTGTACTATAGGCATTGAAGTCCGGCAAGGCATCTGGCCAAGTTTAGTAGCTCACTTTGTAAATAAACACATGATGTTCTCTGTCTCTCGCCACAGTACGTTGTTTATGTTGTTTGCTTTGCTGTTGTTTTGCAGTGCGCTAGTTGTGTTGGTGCAGCTCGCTGGCATCCAACAGGGGATGCAGCTCTTCGGTGGGTGAAGTGTGGTCCACGCCGAGCGCCAATGCAGTGTTGTGCCCCGCAGGAGGTGAGCGCCCTCCTCTCCCTCCTTTCCTTCTTCCTCCTCACCTCTCCCTCACACCTCGCTTGTGCCCCGCAGGTGGCGCCATGGCCATCTCAATCTTGTCCCTGCGCCACACCATGGATCCCAAGTGTTGCAGCCCACTTTTTTCTTTTTGCAAATTGGCATGTTAAACTTTCTTTTTGCAGTGTGTGTGTTGTTCGGTGTAAGCTCGAATGAGGACACAGATCAGTCCACTGTGTTCTCTAATGCAGAAAAAGGAGGAAAAACCAATTATAAGAAAAGAAGCAAAAGATCCGCTCTCCTTCGTGTAGTTTGTTTAGAGTTTGATTGATGTCCTGTATTGTGGGTCGTGGAGTTCGATTGGGGCTCCCATGGTAAAGTTCATAAAAAAATGACCATTGAGATTTGCAGTGTAGTGCATAGTATAGAGGAGTTTACTTTGTAAAAACTTCTACAAAGCATGGTGTAGTTTCTCTGTTAAAAACCCCTTGGTGGTTACGACAAAAAAAACATGCAGTTTGTTTTGAATTGGATCGCGGCTCACTTCCTTTGATGAAAAATTCAAATTGCACTTGTTCTTGCATTGCGTCGTGTGTTCAAAAAAATTGCATCGGCACTTGCAGTGCATTTCGCTGTCGCGTGCGGTTCACTACACCTGGCCTCGCAGTTGAGATGAAATTATAAAGAGAAAATGCTAGCAAAAAATAAAAAATAATGCAGTTCCCTTTGTCGCCATT
Source organism: Triticum timopheevii (assembly GCA_963921465.1). Classification (NCBI taxonomy): domain Eukaryota; kingdom Viridiplantae; phylum Streptophyta; class Magnoliopsida; order Poales; family Poaceae; genus Triticum; species Triticum timopheevii. The sequence continues at coordinate 407,938,779 of OY997268.1, read as the reverse complement.
GCAATGTGGTTCATTTTGTAGTGAGTCAAAAGTGGTTCGCTTTGTAAAGCAAGATTGCTGAAAAAACTATGAAGTTCACTACTCTTGTCGGTGTGGTTTGCTACTCTCTTGTGTGTGGTTCATTTGCCTCGTCTCTGTGGTCCACTCTCGTTCATAAAAAACTTGGAAAAAAAGACAACAAAAACTCGTTTGAGAAAATGTACGTCCGACAACAGAAATAATGAAGTTCACTTGACTGTCTGTTGCAGTGCGGTTTTCAGTTTGAAGCAGTGCGTTTTTCTGTCCGACGACGATTTTGGTGTCACGAAAAAACAGAGTGTCCGTTTTTTGCTAATTTTAAAACTGCTCTTAAACCGTAAGGAATTAGAGAGTGTGTTCTACATGAAAAAGTTGCATCTCGTCGATATCTTTCCAACGGCATATCATTTGAATCATTTCGACAACTGATTTATAAAAATTTCAAAAAAAAAACGGCCGCTGCCACTCGTCCTCCGCCGCACGATTTTCAAAATTAACTTAAAACTGTAGCAATCTCAAAACCATTCCTACATATGATAGTTGCACCTTGTCCATAGCTTTCCAATGATGTATTACATGCCTCGTTTCGACAAACGGTTCAAAAACTAGAGCTAAAACAGTACCGAAAATTTGAAAAAAATTGAAAAACAGAATTCCGCGATTTAGTAAATTTGAAACTGCTCTTAAACCGTAATGAATTAGAGAAAGATTTATATATGAAAAAGATGCGCCTTGACGATATCTATCCAACGGCGTATCATTTGCTTCATTCCGACAAACGGTTTAGAAAAAACGCGAAAAAACGCTTGCTGCCACTCGTCATCCGCCGCACTATTTTCAAAACTGCTCTTAAACTGTGTGGAATCTCGAAAAGTGTTCAACATGTCGTAGTTGCGCCTAATCCATAGCTTTTCAATGGTATATTACATGCCTCATTCCGATAAAGGTTAAAAAATTAGAGCAAAAAAAGTACCGAAAAAACATCGCGTGCAAATTTTTTCGACACGAAGTTCACTAGTCTCTATTGCAGTACTCGTCGTCAAAATGATGCAGTGCGCTTCTGTTGAGCGTGCAGTGCCGAAGTGGTGTGCAGAATAGTTATTCTGCTAATATTATATATATATATATATATACATCTGGGCTATTCTGTTACGCGTAACAGAATATTATTCTGTTACCCTTTTTGAACTGACGGATTCAGGTGGTTGTACTGATGTTTTCGAAACGGTTAAACTGATGCTTTCAGTTGTGTTTAACAGATCGTCTTCTTTAGTTGAAAAACTTTTTGTAATTTTTTTGTCGGAACGGGGCGTGTAATATATCGTTGGAAAGCTCTTGACAACCATATTTCAAGTATATTGAACGTTTTTGCAAAATCATTATGGTTTAAGAGCAGTTTTGGAAAAACCGTTTTTTTCAAAACCGAAAACGTGAATCGTATTTTGGACTCAATTTTCAAACGGTTTGTCGGAATTGAGCAAATAAGATGGCATTGGAAAGCTGGTGAAAATCCACATCTTTCATATATGTATTGTTTTTTCTAATTTTATATGATTTAAAAGTAATTTGAAAAACGGTGAAATTTTGGGCGGAACGTATTTTCACGATTTTTTGCAAACGGTTTGTCGGATTCACGCAAATGATACGGCGTTGGAAAGCTATGGAAAATGCGCAACTTTTGCATATAGAAAGTTTGTTGTAATTCCTTACGGTTTAAATACAAATTCAAATACGGTTAAAATTGGTTTCGAACGCGGTTTTTTAAAAAGTTTGTCAAAATGGGGCAAATAATATACCGTTGAATAGCTATAAAAAATGCAAAACTTAGTCATGTTGGACATTTTATTTACTTCGCAACCATTTAAGAGTAATTTCGAATACGGCATGATGGATCCTGCTGTTTTCTCGTCTGAAAAATAGAGTAGTCGTACTGATATACGTGTATGTTTGTACTGAGCTATTTTTTGTACAGTGGTTTTGAATGGTTCCAAAAAAGTATACTTGTACTGAAGTTTACACGGATTTGTACTAAGCGTGTTTTCACTAACTAGATTTTGCTCTATTTTTTGGGTAATTTTTTTCTCGTAAGTTTTCAACAGTGTACTGTATCCTAGCTCCGAACTTGCATGGTTTTTATTGTTGAACTGAATGTTATTTTTTTGCTAAATTTTTTTTGCGTGTTTCTTTTATTTAAGTCAATTTTTTTTGCAACGAATGTTCTAGATTTCTCTTGTTTTCCAACTTGAACTTTTTACCATTTTAAACTTTTACCAACTTGAATTATCATGTGTGGATGAGCACTTGAACTTGTAGAATTTAAAATTTTTTGTTTTAGTTCTTATTTGTTTTCTTGTCCAAACTTATGGTACCATTATCACTGAACCTGCGTGGTTTCTTTAGCTGAACTAAAATCCATGTTGTCTGTGAAAACCAGGAAAATTGCATCTACTCAATGGGCCATGATGCAGGCATCGCCGCCGACAATACTTGGCGCACCAGAGAACCCGCACTGCTGGATTTGTCGAGAGAGAACTGAGGACAGCACATCCCATGCCTTTTTTCTACATCAGCTACACTTGGTTTACCAACACACACACAAACAAAATTGATAACAAGTTGGCACACGACCTGATAACAAGAGCACACATGAACTGACAAACAAGAGCACACCGGTGATTAACATAATGTAAATCCATTGTTGTTTTTTCCATTTGTTAAGTTGCTTTTTTCCTTCGAACCTTTACTGCCATGATTTTTTTTTTGCAAATTTGTCTCCTTGAGTCAGAACTTAGGCAATTCTTAATTTTTAATTTATGGTACTTATGGTACTAGAGAGTTTGTACTTCTCAAAAAATAATCACTCGATGTTCTTTTAGTTTTAGTTTTTAATTTTCTTTCTCATCCTTATCCTTACTGTCAATGTCATCACCATCGTACTTTTATGGTTTATATAGTTGAACGGACTTACATTTTTACCATTCCTTCTTTTAAAAACTTATGTTTTCGTCTCCAAAACTTCCTACCTGGCGAGGAAGAGTTGAACTGGCGTGAGCCCCATACCTGGACGGGCACGGGAGGGACGACGGGGGCTGGTTCCTGGCCTCGCAGGTTGGAAGCAACGACTCGGGTGGAAGGTGGAGAGTGCCGGCAGCGGTTTCCCATGGAGGTGGATGGGTTTGAGGGCGGAGGAGGTGGCTGGTCTAAGTGCGACGGCGGTGGCTGGGTCCGGGGGCGGCGCTGGTGGCTGGGTCCGGCGTGTCCTTATGCCATTCACTCAGGCATAAGCACATCCACTAAAAAAGAAGATTTTTGGATCGAGTCGGGTGAACCGGCTACCTATACTCCGGTGGACTGACGGCTCCGTCGAGGTGGAGCTGATGGAAGCAGGGATGCGGTCGGCCGGCGTGCGTGGGAGGGAGCGGCCGGAGCGTCGGGAGGAAGGCGGCCAGAGCGCGGGGAGGAAGGTGGACGGAGCGCCACGAGGAAGGCAACGGGAGAGTGCGGGGGAGGAAGGTGGCTGGCGAGCAGCCTAGCTCCGGCGAGCAAGACTCATAGGTCCTCCTCAGCCTCGGATCTTGGCGGCCGGCCATGGCGGTAAAGGGGTGGTGGTGCACTGGTGCGTAGGTCGTCGGGTGAGGCGGCGCACGGGAGATAGACAGGGAGGGATGCGCGCCGCGGACAGCGACGGAAGCACGCCGGCGGATGGAGGCGGGTCATCGGCAGGAGGCAAGTTGGGGGCGGGGGTCGGCGATGGGAGGCACGCTGGGAGGAGGGGGATTGGCGGAGGCGCTCTGGGAGGAGGGGGATAGAGCCAGCGGCGCGCAGGGTGGCGGTGGATCCGGGCGGCGGCGCGCTGGGTGGAGGTGGGATTGGGGCGGCGCGCTGGGCGGAGGTGGGTTCGGGCGGCGGCAGGAGGAAGAAAACGGACACGCCTCTATATAGGGCGCAAGGGTAACAGAATAATATTCTGTTACCGGTAACAGAATAGTCCAGCCCTATATATACACATATGTATGTGTATATATATATATATATATATATATATATATATATATATATATATATATATGTATATATATAGTTTCGGTCCTCTCCACTAAACACCTTTTTTTGCTCACCTATGTGTCGAGAGGGATATCGAGCACCTTTCTTCTTAATTACCTAGTAGCTCTAGATATATAGCTCTAACTAGCTAGCTAGCTAGGGAGAGAGTGGGAGGAGAGGGAAGGCATTAATGGAAAGAGGTGGTGGAGGGCAAAGAAGAGGGGGAGGGAGGGCATTAATGGAGGGGGTGGTGGAGGGGGCAAAGAAGAGGGGTGGTGGAGGGCAAAGAAGAGGGGGAGGGACGGCTCTAATGGAGGGGGTGGTGGAGGGGGCAAAGAAGAGGGGGAGGGAGGGCTCTAATAGAGGGGGCAAAGAAGAGGGGGGTGGGTGGTGGAGGGCAAAGAATAGGGGGAGGGAGGGCTCTAATGGAGGGATGGTGGAGGGGCAAAGAAGAGGGGGTGGTGGAGGGCTAGAGGGGCAGGAGGGGGAGCATTGAAAGGAACAAGCAAGGTGCAAGGAAAAGGGAAGAAAGGAAGGGGGAGGAAGAAGAGAGGAGGAATAAGGGGAAAGGTGGTAGGTGGCTGGCGGCCAAAGCAGTAGCGCGTGTCAGCAACGCGCGCTATTGCTATGGGCGCCTACAAAATATCTACTGCTAAGTTCCACTACCTATAGCGTGGGGTGGAAAAGCACGCTACTGGTAAAACTGTATACATAGAAGAAATAGCAGTAGCACGTTTCTTTCAACATGCGTTATAGATACTAAACTAACAGTAGCGCTGGGTAGACGATCCGTGCTGCTAATTTTTATTGATCAGGTGGTGTGGTGTGGCACACTTACCAGTAGCATGGTCCAAGGAAACCAGCATTGCTGCTAATGTATACCAGTAGTGCTCTTTCCACCCAGTGCTACTACTAACTACTAGTAGTGTGGGGTAAAAACCAAACACTACCGATAAACTTCTATCTATAAGCATTTTCCTAGTAGTGTGCACCCAACTGCGACGCCCTGTCGACAGTAGGCAAGCACCGATGGATCCGCTCTTGCTGTGCGGCGCGCCGCGCCTCTCGCTCTGCGATGCTCCAACGCTCTCGCCATGCGGCGAGCCGCAGCCTATCGGCGCGGCCGCGCCTAGCTTGCTCTACGGCATGCCATCAATCATGTTGTGCGGCGAGCTGCAGCCTCTCAGCGCTGACATGCCTATCTTGATCTGTGGCACTGAAGCGCCATGCGCCAAAGGTCTGCTCAACCCCGGCGATGACGTGCATCACGGCATCGTCCATCACGTTGCCGAGGAGTGCCTTAGCCTCGACGGGCCGTGGGGCCTTCTGGTTTTCCTCGTCGACGAGGTTGATGGCAGAGGCAGCGCTTTGGTGCGTTGGCATGCTTGGAAAAGGTGGATGTGCTACAGGATGCGCTTGTTGCCTCCATGCGTCACGCCGCACCTAGGTTTATGTGCAATATCGCTGGGTGGTGGGAAACAGGTAAGGAAATGGTGGGAAACAGTGGCGTGTTCATAGAATGCCATCAATTAATGGAAACTTACAATATAAAGGAACATCGAGCTAGCACAAGAAGTAGATGATGATGAGATGAACACGAACCACACTAGGGAACCCGTCGGTGATGAATTCATCAGTCGCAAACGGTTATACACTAGCAAGCGTTTGCCCACAACACACACGGCTTATTCCATCACAAATAGGTCGGATGGATCAACTATATGCCACGCATCCACATTGTCAAAAAGTAATGTGGTAGACCTTCTTTAGCATATGTTAAAAAATAAAATAAAAATAAAAAACAAGGACCTCGAGGTTAAATTAGCTGAGGCAATGGGTCATTTCGGTCATTTGACCGATATGACCCATCCTGTCAGTTAATTTAACATCAACACAACTTCCCATCCAGTCACCCATCTGATGGCTGCTCCAGCCTGAGCACACTTAACTTGAGAGTTCTCTTAGATGATCTACTGGTGGAACAGCTAGTCCTTGCTGATATAGGATGCCTCTTCGCATCCTTACGGCGTATCCGGATGACCGCCCGTCCCCCAATGGCCATACATGTTGTGTAGACAGAGCATATCACATACGTCTTATTAGAAGCAATCGTCTGTGTTATTATCGGTCTTCGCACATATTTTTGATTATAGACCTATTTGCCGCGTATCACACACATCTTGTTATATTGAACCGTTTTTGTTCTCTTGTCTCAACGCAAACAGTTCATTCGAGTGAACCACATGCCGTATATCGCGCACACCTTGATCTGCATAACCATTTCTTTTGTGTTGCCTAATCACAAACAGTTCATCCGAGTGAACCGTATGCTGTGTATCACACACACCTTCATCTGGCTACCCGTTTCTTTTGTTCCTCCTCATCGCAAACAGTTCATTGAACTGAACCGTATGCCCTGCATCGCACACACGCAACTAAATCTGAACCGTGTTTGATACATCCGTCATCGCAAATGTTTTGCACATTTTTGACGGTTCTCTTACACCACCGTTTGCGATCATTGCATCACACACGGTTTCTCGAAGGGTCTCTAATCGTAGTGTCGCGTTAGTAGCATCCTGCAGTAGTGAGTAACTAACCAACCAAATGTAAGGGCTAAAGTGAAAATATGCCCTAACATTTGATAAACGTTCCTCTAGGCAAATCTAGGGTGACGGGAGAATAAAACTTGGTTTGTATGGAATAGTATGGATTTGTAGTTTAAGTCATTCCTAGAGTTTGGTCCTATGCTATCAATCCAAGGTTTGTCTTACAAAAAGATCATGTTCATAATACAGATTCATCATATGCAAGATCATGTCTATAATCCAAAGTACTTCCCCTGTCTTAAAACTAGAGTCCAAATCCAAATATATATCCTTGCTATAATCATGGTCCAAATACAACATACTTCCTTACGCAAAATCCATATTGAGTTTATAATGAATCAAAAGCATTTTGCTCCAATTATATATGGAGTTTTCACATATTAGGTCCATGGCTAGAGGTTGATGGACCGATAGAGTTCAAGAGCCAATATGTAAAATGGTACGGTCTTGACTTTCCAAGAGTAAGGAATAACTCTAAAGAAAAAGATTTAGCTCAAACTCTATTTGAATTTGAATCAATGGAGAAGGATTGGGTCCAAAGAGTTGGCAACTAAGTTTACGAATGCTAAAGGGATGCTATGGTCACAATATCAAAATTTACAAATGGAATTCTTTTGAAAATAATTTCCGCACTAAAGTTATGATCAAAATATACCCAAAACCCTCATTTTGAAATATGAACACCCCAAATTTTCCTAAGCATGCCATTGGTTCCTACATGTCTTAAGGATTTCTTGGATATCAAATTTGCCAAAAATGGATTTGTGGAACTCAAGATATGACATATATGCCCAAATACATATTTGAAATTTTGAATATTTGCAAAACATCCAAATGGGTGATCCAAAGGTACATCTGGATTCTACTACGTCTAAGGATTCTAGAAATATAAGTTCCATAAATTTGGCCAAACAAAATGGAAGATATGATTTTCCAAAGTTTATGCTATTTTTATGTCTAAAATAAACATAAAATAGAAATTAGGAAATCAACCAAGACACGTGGTGTGCTCTGAGTGGCTGGTAGCGATTCACTTAAGTGATGTGTTCAGAACCATTTGATCCGAGATCAAGGGTTGGCGCTGCATACCGTTTCGTGATCATAAGCGATCTAATTGCAGCCGTGTAAATAGACCGTGTGTCTCAGATGAAAGAGGGAAGCGAGGTTTAAGATGACTGAGGTTAGGCCCCATCATTCGGTGAGAGAGAGAGAAGAGAGGAGGGAGAAGTGGTATCTTTGATCGTCCGCCATTGGATGCGAATCAGACGGTCTCTGATAGAACGTAAAATTCACTTATGGCCAAGGTTAGTTCAGTTTCTCAAGATTATAAATAATATGGGTTTAACCCCCTTTTCTTTAAGAAATAAATGCAGAAATGATCCTATAGCATTTGAAAATGCTAAACCACTTCGAAAATTTCTGAGAAAAAAATACCAAGGATCTTATATTGGGCTTAGGAAAATGATTTTAACCAAAACTTGGTTCTAGAAAGTTATGAAATCCTAAAAAACATTTTTAGGCCATTAATAATTCCTAAAAGTTTATTTAGGATACATTAATTCCCTAAAACATCATAAGCAACAAAGGGGTTCTAGGCAACATACTTATGAGGTTTTCAACCTTGTCGTTTTAAAACTTCTGGTCCCTCATGAAAATCAAGAATTTTCATGTTTTATTTTTCATTCCAAATTCATTTTTTTGGGTATTACATAAACTGGGCAACTACTCAATCTCCACCAAGCCAATCATCTTCCCTTAAAGACTACCATCACCAACAAACACCTCCTTTTTGATGTATCTCTAAAAATGTGGTTTGCATTCACAAGGCTTTGCCAAAAATGTCAGCCCCTAAACTAGGTTCCCACAAAGCCAACACTTTCTTGTTAAGATATTCTCTGAGCACCTAGTCAACTCTTTAAAATTTCCTTTGATCACTAGTTCATCTCGCTATTTCACATGACTTTTGTGTTACATATTTTCTGTTTCAACAATTGTAGACGAGTAGATTTACATCTCCTACTGGACCACACAAATGTGTTTATGTGTGCATGTTATGAACCGATGAATTTTTGGCTGGAGAGGATGCAAAAGAACAAATGAGTTGTGCAATATGGTTTTTACCATGTATTCGCTCAGCCAGGCTCAACTTAGCCAGGCTCTTGCAAAACACGAAAAAGTGTATAGACTATCAAACGTCCCTAATTATTTTTTCTTTTGAAACCTCATTCCTGTAGGTTTTTCGTGAAAATCCTCCAAACTAAGTGGTTCCAAAATAGATGATCTTATTAACCTATTCCCTTCAACATGTAACTATGCCTAAAAATGTCTTGTCATTTTTGCCTTAAGATGCAACCATCATAGGAAAACAATTAAATAATTTGCATTTGATTATGCTCCTAGTACTCAATATTGTTTATGAGACAGAGTACAAATGCAGATACTTACATACAGTATTAACACTCACTGTCATAAATGCACACACACCCTATCTTTATGAGCTCCTTCAAGAGATTGACAAAATCATCACATGTGTCTCGTAGACGACAAGAATGTTGTCTCCCACTAAACAAACATAGTTAGAAATAAATTCAGTAAAATGCGAGCACCCATTCCAAAGTTAGGACTTAAAACCGGATGAGCTGAGCTATGAATTATCTTTACCTACTAATAAAGTATGGATTGCTTCTGTTGGTTCACCGTCATCATTTTACCTATTAATAAAATCACCAATATTTCTATCCGCACGCAAAACAAATCATACTAAAAATGCTTCGTTCTGCTCATACGCACGTCTCCGTATTGGGCCATGTTGCTTTCTTTTACCACAATTGCCGGCTGGCCTTTTCTTATGGGCCACGGATGGGCCTTCTTTTATAGACTAAAAGTCACATGAAAAAAAGATAATCCCACCTTGCTCCTTTATGCAGACTGCGATCAGTTTATATAGGTGCAGCTCCTCCAGCTAAGTCACGTTCAGCTTCAAACACAATGACGATCACAATTGTGGCGGTCCCGCCCAGTCCAACATCGAAGCAGGAGCAGAAGAAGGCAAAAACTGGAGAGAACAAGTCCAATGGCAAGAGAGGTAATGGGCAAGACAAAAAACATCAAGGGATATTGGCGGCCTCTTGCGTGGAGGATCGTCGGACGCAATGAATATCCTATGCTGGAACTGTCGCGGTGTGGGCAAAGCCGCGACAGTTCGAGAGCTTCGCGGCCTCGCGAGGCAATTTGCCCTGGCTGTACTATGTATCATAGAGACACAAATCTCCAAAGTACGTATTGAGAGCTTGGCTAGCACTTTAGGATATGATAATAGCTTTGCTGTTGGTAGTACCTGCCTCTGGAACAATGAAATAAATTTGAATGTTTTTGGTTACTCGGAGTATCATATAGATGCAAACGTCTCATCCCAAGAGAGAGACTGGCGCTTAACCTCCATATATGGAGAGGCCAATGTAGCTGAGAGGCACAGAACTTGGGATCTGTTGCGATCTTTAGTCACAGTGAGCACTCTACCCTGGGTGTGTTGGGGGGCTATAACGAGGTTCTGCGCCAAAATGAGCATGTCGGAGCTGCACAGAGAAGAGGCGCTCAGATTGCAGGGTTTCGAGATGCGGTGGACACGGTAGAATTGGTGGATATTGGCTATGTTGGTAAGCAGTGGACTTTTGAGAGGAAGAACCAAGCTGGAGGATTTAGCAGAGTCAGGCTGGACCGTGCACTAGCTTCAAACACATGGGTGCAATTATTTCCCCAAACAGTGTCATATCATGAGACCGAGGCCTCCTCAGAGCACTGCCCAATCAGGCTTCAGCTTGAGCAGCCGTCAGCTGAAGCAAGATGCAAAAAAATCTTCAGGTATGAGCTGCACTGAGAACGCCATGATGAATTTCGAGATTCACTTTTGAGCCAATGGGCTGGGCTGCATGGCGCGCTGACTGTCGAGGACTTGAGCAGGAAACTAGCAGCTCTGTCCACGAAACTAGTACAATGGAGCGGCGACAAGATCGACAATGTCAGTAGGGAAATAAAGAAACTAAAACGTGAACTGGAAGTTTTGCATAATGATCCCCGCCGCAATGGTCCTCCGCATGCAGAGGCAAAAATTATAGATCGCCTCGTTGAGCTCTACCACATGGAGGAAATCCTAATGCGCCAACGATCACGTGTTGACTGGCTTAAGGATGGTGACAAGAATACGAAATACTTCCTTAGAAGGGCTAACATGAGGCGGAGAAAGAACATAATCAAGTGTTTGGCTCGAGAGGATGGCTCTATGCGCAAGACCAACAGGAGATGGCAATGATGGTGAACTCTTTTTACAAAGAGTTATTTACGTCTGAGGGGACTGAAAGGACGCATGAGGTATTGCAAAGTGTCCTAGTAAAGGTCACTGGTGCCATGAATGAATTACTCACTGCTCCTTACACCCCGAAGAAGTCAAGACCGCCCTTTTCCAAATGTTTCCAACAAAAGCGTCGGGACCTGACGGTTTTCCGGCTCATTTTTTCCAAAGGCATTGGGACATATGTGGAAATGAAGTCACAAGCACGATTCTGCGTATCTTGCAAGGTGATGAAGGGCCAGAGGTAATAAATGAGACAATCCTTGTTCTTATTCCCAAGGTCAAGGATCCCACTCTATTAACACAGTTCATGCTGATTAGTTTATGCAACGTTCTTTACAAAATTGCTTCAAAAGTGCTTTCTAATTGTTTGAAGCACATCTTGCTTGATATAATTTCTGAGGAACAGTCAGCCTTTGTACCTGGACGCCTTACCACAAATAACATAATCACTGCTTATGAATGCCTTCATTTTATGAAGAGGAATAAGGCCAAGAGAAACAGGTTTTGTGTAGTAAAGTTGGATATGATGAAAGCATACGACAGGGCGGAATGGACCTATCTGGAAGCAATTATGACCAAGCTTGGCTTTGCTCCTGCTTGGATATCTTTGATTATGCGGATGGTCTCTTCAGTTAAATTCTCAGTGATGTTTAATGGAGGCAGATTGGAGGAGTTCCATAATCAAGGTGGAATCAAGAATCATCGCACCTCAGTGGAATCAAGGTGGCTCCATCGGCTCTGCCGGTGAACCACTTGCTTTTTGCGGATGATAGCCTGCTGTTTGTCAAGGTCGATGATGATGAAGCTAATGAGCTGTCTTTACTGTTGAATCGGTACTGTAATGCGTCTGGACAGAGGGTTAACCTTGCAAAATCCTCGGTGTTTTTCAGTAAAGGATGCTTGGAATCTTTGAGGAATCAAGTTAAAGTGACTCTAAATGTGCCGAATGAGAGCCTCTCAGATAGATATTTGGGCATGCCTTCATATGTGGGAAGTAATAAAAATGGTGCTTTTAAACTCCTTAAAGACAGAGTGTGGGGCAAAGTTAAGGGACGGATGGCAAAGGTATTATCAGCAGGTGGAAAGGAAGTGCTCATCAAATCCATTGCACAAGCTATCCCGGTTTATTCTATGTCTTGTTTTAAGCTTCCTCGTGACCTTTGTGAGCACATCAATTCTCTGATCCATAAATTTTGGTGGGGCAGCAAGGAAGGGGCAAGGAAACCGGCATGGGTTCCGTGGAGTGTAATGACAAGGCCAAAGTTCTGCGGAGGCCTTGGATTTTGAGATATCGAGCTGTTCAATCTTGCTCTTCTCGCCAGGCAGGCTTGGAGAATTGTCACAGATCCTAACTTCTGAGTGCAAGGGTGCTCAAGGCAAAGTACTTCCCCACCTGTGAGTTACTTCAGGCTGAACTTGGGAATGCTCCATCACAAATATGGAGATCTCTGTTGGATGGCAGAGATACACTCAAGCAGGGAATGATTAGGCGGGTTGGCGATGGTGAGACCACATCCATCTGGGACCATAATTGGATCCCCAGGGAGTATAGCATGCGCCCAATCACCAGCTTGGTTGTCTCCCCTCCGGAGAGAGTTTCAGAACTTATCACTGCCGGTGCGAAATGGGATGCTGCAAAGATCAACTCAGTTTTCTTACCATCAGATGCAGCAGCCATTATGGCAATTCCCTTGTGTACCCAACAGGTCGATGACTTCTAGGCTTGGTTCCATGAGAAAAACGGTTGCTTCACAATACGGTCTGCTTACCGTATGTTGGTTACTACAAAGCTCCGAAGAGAAGCATGGTTGGAAGGGCGCGGTGACACCTCTAAGTCAGAGAGAGGAAAGGTCATGGACAAGCATGTGGAGAATCGATGTTCCATCCAAAGTGAAGATCTTCCTATGGAGACTAGCACACCAGTCGCTCCCTACTACGTACCTTCTGAATCATAGAAACATGTCAACTGGGATCTGTGGCGCACCAGATTCGTGGCAACACTCGCTTCTCCATTGCAATATGGCGAGATGTATTTGGGCACTTTAAGAACCAGAGCTGTTACAGGCTTTGGAGTAGGTCAGGGAACCGAATGCGAGGAGATGGATCTTCTCACTAATGGAGTCTCTGTGTCCCCAGGAATTCACAAGGGTGCTAGTCACCCTATGGGCCATCTGGCATGCACGTCGGAAAGCGTTACACGAGCATGTCTTTCAGCCACCACTCTCAACACATCACTTTATAGTGAATTATATCAGGGAATTGGAGGCGTGCAGACCAAATATTGGAACAACTCCGCCAAGAAGGGGACCAGCGCAAGGAGGCTCTCCCACACCATAGGGATACGGCAAGATTAAGGCGGATGAAGCAATGGCAAGAGGATCAGTGGATGGATCCTACAGTGCAATTTGCAGAGATTCGACAGGGATGTTCATGGGTGCGCCAGCAATAAAGAATGTTGGCATCTCGGATCTGGCGACCTTGGAAGCGTTGGCATGTAGGGAAGCACTAGCGCTGGCCCAAGATCTCGGTCTTCAACAGGTGATTATAGCCTCTGATTGCAAAGAAGTTGCTGACAACATCAACAAGGAGATGGGAGGTCTTTATGCAGGAATAGTAAAAGAGATTACCGCAACTTCTCGACAGTTGCAAGCTTGTTCCTTCATTTTTGAAGGACGTAGTACGAACAATGAGGCTCATAGCCTTGCTAAACATGCTTTAGGACTTTAGGTTGGACGCCATTTGTGGCTTCTAGATCCTCCAGACCTAAATTGTATCCCAATGTATTTGGATTTTGATTAATAAAGCAAGTATGCTTAGACTCAAAAAAAGAGACCAATTTATATAGGATCACATGTTTTCTGAATTAGCAACAACATGCCTAAATAACTACATCGGTTGTGATTGCAGGCGTGCACTTTGCATGGCAAATAATCAGGAATTGTGGGCTGCCTCAAGGGAGGGGTATTAAAAGAAGGATTCCATCCTTGAAAAGGAAAATATAGGGCTAGATGTCAGATTATGGACTTGCAAGGATTAATTATCAAGGATGGATGCACGTGCACGCTACATGAGGAGGATGGATTTCACGATTGTGATCCTCAAGGAGGAGGGAAGTGCTGCCTTAGGATTCGAACAAAGTAGTAACTCAGCCCGCTCAAGGAAAAAAAGGGAACCAATGATTGTGAGCTTGAAGGAGGAGGGGCATTGCTGCGCAGGGGATTTGAACAAAATAAAGCAGCCCCGCTCAAAGTAAAAAGAGAGAACAAAGCCATGGCAGATTCAAAAAATAATAATTGTAAGGCCAAAATGGGTGAAAAAGATTCCAATTTTTTTCAACTTTGCAATTTTCGCATAAATATTTTTTAATGCCCTAAGCTACCATCGGATGCCTTTATCACCTCGACTCATCGGAGTTCCTTTGGCCGAACCCACACACCATCGGAACCGCATCGAGAATTATAATCCATTCAGATGAAGCAGGGCTTGATCTTGCTTCCTGAATGATGAATTTCCGCGTTCAACCTATACCAACCGTCGCAAGACTATGTGGTGGTCAGTAAGAGATTTTCCAGTTACTAGAATATAATGTAGATGTTGTCAACTTCCTAGACTTTGTTCTTGGTCGGATTGTTGTCTTTAGACGCATGCACCATGATCCATGCCAGCCACATATGTGAACTGGATGTTGCATACTATGGTATCACCTCGGCGCGGTCATTGGAATGTCCCTCCTATGTAAACTTTTTTTATCACTTTGTTAACCTCATCCGCATGAGTTTAGATCAGTGAACCTCAAGTTAGTCCGGTCTACGAAGCTCTATCACCGTCACCATAAAACCGAATGTCGATTGTTAACATTACTTCTCTGACCTCCTCCCCATAGACAACTAATGCACCATCATGAGTGTGTTGCATCTAAAACAATGGAGGCGAGAATGAAACTCGGAAAGCTGCAAATCAAACTGCATATATTTTTTAACGGTTTTGCAAAACCTGTATGGTTGAAAGCATAATTCTTCGACGTGTTGGAATAATTTACGTGGATCATAGATTAAATAATAATTTGTATTTTAGCCCATGCTAGGGAAGACCGTAAAATTTTATCCCATTAACGCATGGCCATTTTTGCTAATAACAAATCATACATATAATTTCAGTTCTTATAATATTAGTCAAAATATTTATGTTTCATAAAATCAAATCTCACAGAAACATAATGCGACTGTGGGGAACGTCTGGTTATTCGTTTGACGATTATGCCCCCGGTCGCTACTGGCTGGCTCGACCAGACTGATTCAATGTATCGAATGCAGCGTGAGACAACACTGAGAAAAGCGAGAGTGGCCGGAGCCCAAGCTGCGTTAGGGTGTCCGGGGAGTTGGCCCGTGGGAGGGCGGCCGCTCTCGGGAGCGGGCGAAGCAAGCGTGGTGCAGGGAGCTCTCGGCAGCGGGCGAAGGAAGCGGCTCGTCGGCCGGTTCGCTCCGGCACGCCGCGGGCGAAGGAATCGGCTGGAGGAGGGGCAGCGAGCGGTGGTCAGCCGCGGCAGTCAACTGGCGTGCGGCTGGAGGAGGGATTGGGCCGCAGCGGCGCATTAGGGGGCGGTGCCGTGCAGCCGTGCAGGCCAGGGCAGGCAGCAGCAGTGCGTCAACGGAAGGCAATTACAGAACACTGGTCACTTAATCACTTGCTTTCTGCCACTGGTCAGTGTTTTATCAATGAATCTCCTGATTAATTGTTACACTCATCGGTTACTTGATTGCTTCACATTTATGAAATCAATGCACTGCTGAGTATAGTAGGTGGATCTCTCACCAGCCCCCTTCCGGCGCGTATTATTTTTCACGGTGGTGGTTCAGACTTTGCGAATTTCTTAGTCAGATTGGTAGATTTGTGCTTGTTGATGTGTTCAATGTCATGCAGAAGCTGTAGTAATATCGGTTGTGGCAAGCATAGGAAATGTCTCGAAGTTCTAATTTGTAAAAAATTGCAAAAGTTTCACAGGTTTTACAGCTAGGTTTGTAGGCTTAACGAGCTTTCCCCTGTGATGCTTTCGTAGATGAGATTTGTGGCATAACGAGCTTTAGTATAACGTATTTGATTGTGTGCTTTTGGCATTGTATCTGCTCAGTTTGAATGCTTTGAATTCTAGGGCTGTAGTGATGGTAAGCTAAATGTTTGCCATAAAAAAATATGGTTGTATTGAGTGCAAGGATCAGTTTTGAACCGATGCGAGTAGCAGCCATGGATGCTTTGCATGATTCAATCAGTTTGTGAAGCTGGGAGGTGCAAATATAGGGTACAAATATGTATCAGGTAGTTTCTCTTATAGATCTCCTGCTTATAGGTTCTAGGTTTTAGTGGTTGGTTAGCAGAAGAGGTTCAATAGCAAGTACCTCTGCCATGTGCCTTAGATAAATTTATAGAGATGCTTGCATTTCAAACAAGATCTATGCAAGGCGAGGTGGTTGTGTTTATGTAGTGTTTGGTGATTGCGCACTCTAGATATGTAGTTTACTTGCTTAACATCTCACTTGGTGCAGGTAAAAGAAAAATCTTACTTGGTTCGTGTACTTTGTGAATTTCAAGCATTAGATAGGTGTTTGTAGGGGCGATTATGTAAAATCCAAAGTTCCATCTGCTGATGTGCAATTGTAACACGGGACTTTGACTTATCGGAAACATATAGACGTCCTGACAAAGGTTGAAAGGAATATATTCAAATAGTTACATTACACATTTAACTATATAGTATATGGTATAGAACTTCCATTAGTACTATACCACTATATCAGTTGCATGTCATGAACTTTTGGTAGAGTTTTCTATTTGTTGGCAAATGAAGTTACCTTTTAGCAAATCAAGTGATGTGTGGTGTGTTGGTTCATGGTGGAGGCCAGGTTCTTGATAGCATTATCGATAACCTAGCTGTTGTTGCACTAGAATTCAAGTTCCACATAATCCAACTTCCACATAATTTCAACTTCCACATAGTTGCACCATAAGGTAGCTGTTGTTTTCTATTTGTATGGCTGTTCTGTCTTTATAATGCCATACATCATTGCATATGTGTCTATGGTTGTCAAAAGGTATTATTCAGACGAACCTTTTATGCAGTAACTGACCAGTTGTACCGCAATTCTGTTAAACTTTGGTTCATCCATATAATTGCACTTGAAAAGTTATTTCAGATTCATCCTAAAAACTATTTGTTTTCTCCACATCTCATGGTTACCAGCTTGCTGCTAGTTCTCCAAATTTTTTCCTCTATGTGTGTGCTTGTACTATGGAATATGTATTATCCTCCGTTACTTGAGAGTATAATATTCTGCTCCGTTCATGTGCATTCAATATTTGACTTCTCTACTTGTGTTTTTGCATTGTCTCTTGGCTAAGCTCTTGTCTGGGATCCACAACCAATATCTCTTTATCAACTAGTATTCTTGTATTTAAGCTTATGTTTTTAACTGCAGGTGGTGTTGTAGACATGGATTTTCGAAAGCATCAACCTTCTGCTAATGCAACCTCTATTAGTATGGTCCACCTGGAAGTGATGTCAGCAGATTTTCCATCGGAGGCTCCTATTGATATTGATATGAGGGAACTTTACTTTCTCATTATGCATTTTTTATCACATGGTCCATTTAAGCGGGCCGCTGGAGAGCTCTGCAATGATCTTCTGGAGCATCAGTTGTTACCTAGAAGATATCATGCTTGGTATTCACGTGGTGGTTTTCATAGCGGCGAAGAAAATGATGATGGTGTATCGCTCCCTTTGGGTTACCTAAAGCTAGTTGAGAGGTACAAATACGTTACTCTATTTGTTTTGTCTTCTGGAGCTCGTATTTCCTCCACCCTTCCTGATTTGGTAATGATGTTCTTCAGTCAGTGTTTGTATGACTAATCTAAAACTGATGAAACCAATGATTATGAAATCTGTTATTATGTTATAAGGGCACAGCACATAATAATTAGCAAAAGGGGTAAGCAGACATATTTAGAATGGTCTTATGGCCTTATCAACAATAAACTTCTGTCTGCTTTTCTCTTAACAATCAAATGCAAATAAGTTTTTTGTTAACTAGTTTTATGCTGCTTTTAGATACCCCCACATTGGTAAAGACCACTTGGTGAAGCTGTTAAAGCAACTGATGATGACTTCCTGCCGCCCAGACAGCTTGGTTAGAGATGTATCTCCAAATGCTGCTGATGTTCCAACGCTTCTTGGCTCCAACTCCTTTTCCCTTCTTGCACGTATGTATTCTGAAATCTAGTTTTTAAAGTATTCCTTTCCCCATTTCTTGAGCTATTTATAACATCATTTGTTGCAACTTAGTGTTTCAGTTTTGAAGTTTGGATAGTTAGTTTTATGTTCAGTGTAAATCAGTGTTATTACTTTAACGTGTTGATGCAAACTTGGATCCTTCAGCTGATATGTGCAAGCAAGATAAGGAAACTCTCAGGCTGCCGAGGTATCTCCGGTGGCCACACATACATGCTGATCAAGTTCATGGTTTAAGTTTGAGAGAGATTGGTGGTTTCACTAAGAATCATGGAGCTCCTTCTGTACGTGCATCATGCTATGCCATTGCAAAGCCATCAACCCTTGTTGAAAAGATGCAGATTATAAAGAAATTGAGGGGACATCAGAATGCTGCGTATTGTGGTTCGTTGAACTTCTCCGTTTTCTGAATTTAGTTATGTTCAAGGAAAGTATGCAAATATTGGCAAAATCGCTTCTTGGATACTCCACTTGGGCAATGTTTGCTCAAACGCAGCCGTGATTTGGCTCAGGGACACTACAGAATTTTAATCACTTTGCGGTCTTGTGGAACACACTCTGGCCATTACAGTAATACATTGTTGAATTTTAGGAGACAGTGGTAGGTCAAATAGTCAATTTTAGCCTCAGAATCGAACTAAGCCTACCTGTCAGTGACCCCTCACATGCCACACAAACAGACTATATGGATTCTCCAGTTGTCTCACAAACATGCTTTACATGGATCCTCAAGTTGTGTCCATGTGTTGGAGGGAGCTGTGTCCATGTGCTAGAGGGCAGGTCCTGGATAGTTTACTTGGATGCCAGTTGCTAAACCCACCAAGTAGTCATGATTAGCTCGGGGACACAACAACACTAGTGTCCAGATGAAACACACTACACTACTTACAATTTTGCAAGTGAAGAGGCTAAAAGATCATTCTTGTCCTCGGAACCAAACTTGATCCACCTGTCACTGTCCCAAATTTTACTTTATGTTTGGAGTTCTGTTGATACTTGTGCTAATTGAATGTTAAGACCTATTTAATGTTTCAGGAGGTTCCTACAGTGGATCTATATGTGTTAGGGTGCACCCACGAAATTATTTGGTGATATTAACTGGAAAGTTTACAAAATGCATGCCACTTGTTCTGTTTCTCAAGATTTTACTGTTTTCATAATGAGTTGTTTGGTTCTTCTTGTCCAAATCATCATAGTTATCCATCTGCACATTTTCCCTTTTACCTGCTGTAATGATTTTACTGTTCCTGTTTCTGCAGCTACTTTTGACCGCACAGGACGTTATGTAATTACTGGTTCTGATGACCGCCTTGTCAAAATTTGGGCGATGGAAACAGCATTTTGTCTGGCTAGTTGCCGAGGCCATGAAGTAAGCTTTGCTTATTGCAATGCAACACATAAATATTCACAACCTTCCATTAAATTACCTTTCATTTTCTAAATTAAGGGTGATATTACTGACCTCGCTGTGAGTTCCAATAATGCTGTGGTAGCATCTTCCTCCAATGATTTCATTATTAGAGTGGTAAGGTTGCTAGTTTCTGTACCACATAAAACATCATGACAGTTCTATTTCTACCTTCTATACGTCTAATGCATTTGGTTACTGAGCAGTGCCGCATACCTGACGGCATGCCAATGTCAGTGTTGAAGGGCCATGCTGGGGTTGTAACAATTATTGCATTTAGTCCAAGGCCAGGTGCTGCTTTCCAGCTGTTGTCGTGAGTGTTTCGTTTTCTTATTCCTGTTTTCCTGATAGTATAGTCTTTATAGTTATTTAATTCATGATTATATGTACTAACTGAACGGCAGCAGCTGTAGAAAATGATAAAAAGGAACTGGTACAAGTCTGTAGTAGAAGTCATGTCCAATCTGCTTTAGTTTCAGTGAAGGAAATGCTTAATTGCACACAGTTTAAAGCTACCTCAGTTATCCTTTTAAGTTCTCTTCTGTCTTCCCCTATTTCATCTCGTGAAGTACCACGCTTGCAGTTTGGTCAAGCAAACAAGACAAGGATTAATTACGAATTAGATGTGTCCAAGTTAGAGAAACCTGAACCAATCTTGGAAAAAATCGTGAATATTTTTGTCCATTTTTTTTTCTCTCGAACAGTTTTTGTTCATTTTCATTCTACTTACATTTTTTATACTCTGAGAGCATCTAGTCACCAAACTTATGTAAGTTATTTCACTGCTACAACAGTTCCACCATATCCTGAAGTAATAGGAACGGTACACTTGTGGTGTATCATGTATTATCTTTGCATCCTTCCGTTTTCATATGGTAGATCCTTGCATTGCGCTCAGATTTTCATATTTCATTTAACTGCTTATGCATACTGTCAGATGTATGTTTTTTTTTCTTTTTTTGAATGTTCTTGGGATAAAACCTCATCATTTGTTTGATGTATGTATTTTTACAGTTGTTATAGCATTTTTCGCATCCTATTATAACTTTGTAAGTTATTTGCTCTCCCTAACTGTCACATCATATTGATGAGCAGATCATCAGATGATGGGACATGCAGGATTTGGGATGCTAGGCATTCTCAACAATCTCCACGAATATATATTTTCGAGAAAACGCAAAAAGCCTTTGCGTTTCATTTCATTGAAAAGATGGAAGACCTCCTAGGAGGTGTGTATATACCAAAACCTTCAGATGTTGCCGCTGGTTAGTTCATTAAAGCGTGTGTGTGGGTAACGCTTACATTTATTTATGGTAACCACATGCTGTTGATTCCAGGGAAGAGTGGTGATGCATCTTCCAGTGCTGTTCAAGTTCAACCAACAAATCACCAAATCTTATGTTGTTCATTCAATGCTAATGGAACCGTGTTTGTTACTGGCAGTTCAGACACTTATGCGAGGGTGCGTTTTCTTGTTGTTGTTATCTACTGCCGCTTGTGAGCTTCTGATTTTACTACGAAAAGGTGAAGTGCCTTTTCTCATCAGAAGTGTTGATTTCAGGTGTGGAGTGCTTACAAGAGTTGTTCTGAGGAACATGACCAACCGAATCATGAGATGGATATATTATCAGGTCATGAAAATGATGTATACTACGTGCAGTTTAGTGGATGTGTTGTATCAAGATTCTTTTCATCTGACAGCAGTCACACCAGTAAGGAAGAAAATAACCTTAAGCTAAGAAATTCATGGTCAGTATATTTTGTACTTACGGAATGATCATTCACATGTTCTTATGTAATCCTTCAGTTTATTCACCTCCTATCTTATCTGTCTTACCTGTTCTTACTAGTTTCTGTACTTCATTCATCTTTAACCTCATGGTGAACTGGTGTTTATTGTTGGCTTCAGTTCTACATCATCTGAGTTTGTCTCCTTTCGCCAGGTTCACACATAATATTGTTACCTGCTCCTGTGATGGCAGCGCAATTATATGGGTTCCACGGTCTCGGAGATCACATGTAAGTTAATGGGACCTAAAACTCCAATTTTGCTCCTGACAAACATTGTTTCACTAATGATGTTTACGGCGATTTGCATTACTGCTGATTTCGGCTGCTGCTACAGTCATCTGTATTGTCTCCTTAATACCACTCATATTTATTTTCTGATTATTTAAATCTGTCGCGCTGCTCGTGCCTTGGATGGTCTGGAAACACAGGAACAGCTGCGTCTTCGACAATGCGACGCCATCCCTTAACACGCTCCTAGATAGCATTCAGAACGAGGCCCGCTCATGGGCGGCAGCCGGGGCACCTGGCCTCCGACTTGTGCTGCCCCAAACCTGGGATGTACATTAATTCACCTGCTGTAATCCGCACATCCTCAGATGTCTGTAACTGAACCTCCCCCTTTTCAATGAAAAGAAATGCAAGGCTTTTGCGTTTTCTCGAAAAATTATTTTGTATTTTCCTATTGTATTACACGTGCTATCACTAGAGGTGTGTAGTAAGAGCTGGCTGAAAAGCAACTTGCCACATCAGCCAGTTTAATCGTGTGCCCTGCGTGATAGTTAATGCATGTTCACTAACTGGTCAGTCGTATTAGCGTGTGTGCTGGTGAATGTAGTTGGCATTTCGTTTTATAGTTTACTTAGGCAGAATTTATAATTTTTTGCACAATCTGTTCCCTGCACTAACCCAGGGAAAGATTGGACGATGGACACGCGCTTACCATCTCAAGGTTCCTCCACCTCCAATGGCTCCTCAACCACTTCGCGGTGGTCCACGTCAAAGATACGATCCAACTCCTCGTGGTGTGAATATGATTGTTTGGAGTTTGGACAATCGCTTTGTGCTTGCTGCTATCATGGGCGTCTTTGGTCTACTGCTTTATATATTTTTACCGTGACTGAACCCTTTCCTTATATTTGCATGTATTACCATTTAAGGTTCCTAGTATTCCTAGCATGAAGAAATTCAATCTTGTTGTTACATAATTGATAATTTATCTTTCATTGTTCTCATTTGTATTCATGTCACTTAAACATGTCTTATGTTCTGAAGATTGCAGAATTTGTGTTTGGAATGCTTCTGATGGGAGCTTGGTGCATTCACTGATTGGCCATCAGGAATCAGTAAGCATGGGCCATGCAGTCTAGCATTAGAGTTACTTTTGGATTTCGTTAACAACTTGTTATTGCATGTTGAAACTTAGTTTGTGCTTGTGCATGAAATTTTCCTATCAGTTAGGTGCATATGTGTGAACTTCGTCGCTGGCAACTCATCACGGGCATGCTATTCATCATATCACTAGTGAAAAAACTATGAAGCAACTCGTATTTTCTTAGTGAATATGCTGTCAAAGAGCATGTATTGAAGATGGTAATTAAATGGAACAGGAAAGGAGATGCTAATCTCAGCAAAAAGAAATCTAAGAGTATGGCAGAGTGTGTTGCAAAATTATTGCCGTTTCAGAATTGAAGTGAGTAGTAGTAGTAGCAGTATTGTCCTTGACCTCAGTTCACATATATCTTGTTGCCCAATCGTGGCGCTAACTTCTAGTTTAGTGCATTGGCAGCCAATTATGTTCGTACAGTTTGATCTATGCCTAACTTTAATTGTTTCACATTAGTAACCTCTTTTTTCTTGTGATAGTGTAATGATACTTTGTCCTATGCTATAGTCAATCTTGATTCATGAGTTCCATATACATTTCTAATTTTTGCATGTATTGAACTGGTTTAAATAATCAAGCACCTGCAGCTTTGTTTGATCGCAACATCCTGATTTCCATTCTCATTCATAATTCATCTGCACTATGTTATTCAACTTCTTTTTTCTTAAAGGTTGATCCTTGCATAAACAAATGTTCTCTTGTTAAATTTGGTCACATTCATTATCAACAGACATTTGTTCTTGATGTGCATCCGTTCAACCCCCG
Organism: Triticum timopheevii; assembly: GCA_963921465.1. Lineage (NCBI taxonomy): Eukaryota > Viridiplantae > Streptophyta > Magnoliopsida > Poales > Poaceae > Triticum > Triticum timopheevii. The sequence goes on along the minus strand of OY997268.1, from coordinate 407,915,130 downwards.
TATAGCTATGAGTGCTGGGTATGATGGAAAGACAATCATCTGGGATGTAAGTTCCTAACTAGATATCTTTAATCTTGGTCACTATCTTCATTCCTGAAATACGCTATTTCTGTATCCAGATATGGGAAGGAAAGCCTGTACAGATCTACGAAACTGACCACTATAAGCTTGTTGACGGCAAGTTCTCTCCGTAAGTGTCACTATAATTTCTTCATATTCGCGACAACATGAATTTTTGTTTTGGCCCTTAAGCAAATGTACAGTTTATTTGTATTTATTTTGTAACAACGCGCCTGCATTGAGATGATACTCCATAAAATGCTTAGAACAGTGAAGAAAAATAGCAGAAAAAACCCTGGGACTACTTATAAATTTTATGGATGTTCCATTAATCTTAAGAAGGTAGGGATATTCCATAGTAAAACTGAGAATGTATCGTAGTGTGCTTTTTTTTTTGAAGTTCTGTTCAGAAGTGATCCCTCCCTTTTCTGCTATATTTCTTGACTTTTTCTGTTTTTGTTTCACGGATGACTTAATGGTGAAATCTGGTTGACCAGGGAGAAAAGTGCACTTATCTGTCGATGGCAGCTAGGTTTCCATCTCTCTCTCTAGACTTGGTTGCCCAGAATTTCTGGGTACTCGCCTTGTTCATATAGGTGAGGCGAGCTTCCATGATGTGCTCCCTGGAACGCTTGACTGTTTAGGCTACAGCATGGCAACTATGCTGGTCGAAAGTAGATGATCCTTAGTGTTCCAGTTTTCTGTTATAGTGCAGCCAAAATAATATGAATTCAACTGACGGCGTTACTTATTTCTCTGTAGTGTTGGGATGTATTATGCCAAAATGAAATTTTGCCATTTGACCAGTTACCATAGATTGCAGATGAATCTGAGTTTATTTGTCTGTCGTGATGTCTTGATGTGTTGCTGAATGGACATTTAGGGATGGAACATCACTTGTCCTCACCAATGAAATTGGGCAAATATTCATTATTGGTACAGGGCAGGGCGAGTCCCAAAAGGATGCGAAATATGATCAGGTATACAAATTGTTACTGAACTACCAGATTATTGTGGGGAATGCCTAGTGCAAACCAATGTTGGGTGCAGTCATGCAAACTGCCATTATCTCCGTGATCATGTGTACAGCTGGCTGAGGCACAGTTGATATTCTAATTCAGTTTGATCATGTATAACTCTCAATCTGTCAGGGCCTTGGTGCTTAGTCACAGAATCATTCATCCATGTGACGCTTTGAGAGTTTGCATGACTCTACCTAGATATGTTTGCGCTGGATAATCCTCCTGTTTTGGAAATATCCCTCCTTGTATGCAATCATTGATGCTCACTATTCATGTTTTCAAACAGTTCTTTCTTGGAGACTACCGGCCCCTTGTTCATGATACAAATGGAAGTGCTATTGATCAGGTTCGTCTGAGGATATGAGCTATCTGTTCTTTGCATTGGCATTAGCCGATTGAATTGTATAATGTCGTTATATTCATTTTCTGCAACTAACTCTACCATAAGATTCATCAAGTGAACTGTTTCAAAATCCGTTTTAGTGGAATTTTTCATTTTGTTATTTTCTGAATATTTGTTAAACAAGCGGAATTTTATAGGTATCATGTATTGTTTTTTGTCTAAAAAAAGTACTGTTTTCAAGAGAAGTCCTAGACTTGCTTTTGTGATGGTATATGTTTTACTGGTTGGTGTAGTAATATACTCTCTCTGTAAACAAATATAAGACGTTTTAGGTCACTACGTTTGTTTACATAGGTAGTGTCAGATGATTCGAACTAGCTATTCTAGTCTGTTTTTGGCTGCCAACCGTATTTATAAAGAATGCCACGGACTACCACCATTGCAGTCTACTTCTGAAGTGTTGCTAGTTCGTCAGCTAAGTATAGGTGGATTATGTGCTGTCAAATCAAGCGAGGAACACTCTGCTGATTGGCAGGAAGTTTGACTTGAATGGCAGTCTTGAAAGTGCACAACATTGATGTTTTGTTATTCCCTACTACAGTATGTTATAACTTTATAAGTTACAAGCATCCTGTACCACAATCATCCGATCACCTCTGAATGTGTTTTCTTAGTACCTGTAAATTCTTGTCTTAGATTTGTCTAGATACGGATGTATCTAATACTAAATGTGACTTGATACATCCGTATTTAGACAAATCTAAGACAAGAATTTTGGGATGGAGGGAGTATGTTCTATATATCAGACGTTTGTGTGGTGCTACTCGTACCATCTCATCACAAGTCATACAAAGGGTGTAATTTATTTCAGTAGCTATTCTCTTTAAAAAAAAATTCTGGTGCTTATTCAAGCCAACAAACAAGTAAGCATTGCAAGACTAAGGAATCTTGAAACATGATAAAACACAGAACTCCAGGTTTGAAAAACTACTGGACGCCTGCTGGGTCTGGTATTTCCCAAGAAAGGGGATATGGAACCCTGTCCCTGATCATACTTGCCTATGTGGAACTGTTTTTTTTTTTCTCTTCATAAAGTGCATCATGAGCTATCAAGTTTTCTTTATGATGCCTTTTCTTACTGTACCCAGGAAACACAACTTGCACCTTATAGGAGAAATATTCAAGACCTTTTGTGCGACTCGGGTATGCAACTTCTCTATCTTTCTAACCAAGGTATAATTTAGTAATTTATTGGTCGCACATGATTATAATTGTTAGTTGCTAATTGCCAATTGAAGGTATGATACCTTACCCAGAGCCTTTTCAGAGCATGTACCAGAAATACCGGTTAGGTATCCTGGGTATTGAATGGCGACCTCCCTCAGTAAATTTTGCTGTTGGGCCCACTTACGATGCAACCACTGGCGAGTACCAAATCATCCCAGTTACTGATCCAGATAGGTGGGAACCACTTCCAGAGATAACAGACTTCATCGAGCTTGAACCAGAAAATGAAGCGATCTCTGATGATACTGATTCCGAGTACAATGGCATGGATGACTATTCTAGTGAAGGAGAACAGGGGATTTGGGGTGGTCATGCTTCTGGTGCTTCATACTCAAGTGCAGAGATTGATGGATCTAATCTTAACAGTACTGCTAATCTCCGCAGATCTAGAAGAAAGAAGAAAAGATGTGATGTGAGAGGCGACATTAAGAACATTCCATTTCCTTTATGTTGGTTTCTAACCTTTCAGCTTATTTTCCTTTTATTACGTCTTCTACAGGCTGATCTTGTTACTCTATCTAATCGGCGAGTTAAGAAAAGAAATTTGGATGGGCATGGTGTGGCTACACCGTCAAGGCCACATAGAGGCAGGAAGTCTAAGACTGGCCGTGCTACCAAAAGGAAAATATCTCCTAAATCTAGGAGATTGCGACCTCAAAGACGTGCTACTCACAGCACACACAGTTTTTTCTCGAAGATTGAAACTTCAACAGAAGAGGAAGATGGATCAGCGAGCAGTCTTTCAGACAACGAACTCAACACAGAAAGCACTGAAGCTGAGCAGTCAGCGTGGCATGGCCTGCCAAGACTTGGTAGAGAAACCAACCAGTATGATTCCGAAGATGTTACCCGACCTTCTCAGTTCACTGAAACCAAGGGAAAAATTCTGCAAATAGTAGAAAACTGATTCTGAGGATACCACGGCGTGATCTAAAAGTTCAGTTTCCTTCAGAAAGTGTAAATCCAGAACTCCCACCTCATTATGCAGTGCTGTCACTTCCAGCAGCCAGATACAAAGACGCTGAGCCGGAACTAGCTTTTGAGCCTGGAAACTCCTCTGCTTGCAAGTCTGAATCACCTCTGGTCTCTGGGCTACATGATGCGGGTACTGTTCACAGTAATGGCGCAATCAAAGGGGGTGAGCTTAAGCTGCGACCTTCAAAGCATTGCGAGTTCGGGGACTCTTCTTCAGGAGACATGTGGGTCTCTTCAAATAATGCACTTTCACATGATGTTTATGGGTCTGGTAGTCAGAAAACACCTAATCAATATGATAACGGCGTCCAACAAACGGTTGAGCAGAATGTACAGAAAAGACAACGTGCAATTTATCTGGATAGCATCCATGAAAACCACAATACTGATGATTATAGTGAAGATAATTTGCCTGGTAAAGAATGGATAACTGACAACAGGAGTACTCATCTAGAGGAAGAAAATAACAGGGAACACGATCAGCAGTTCCACAGCACTCGGTCTATATCCTTTAAACTGAAGTTGTCCAGACTAAGAGGCTTTGCAGATGGAGCAAGTTCATCAGACATATCGAAGACTAGTGCAGTAGGGAGTGACATCAACCATGTTAAAGTTCCAATGCAGCATGATGAGGTTTCTGCCACCAGTCAACATAGGAGCAGTGACTTCCCTAGTGTGTCCAGATGTTTCCAGGACTTTGAATCTGCAAAGACATACGGCACCGTGTGCAAAAGGTCAGAGCCAAGTAAGCACAGGAAAAGACTGGGTTCGGATGCGTTTGGAAATGGACATAGTACTTCTGTTTCCAATGATGATGGTGGACATCAACCTCCAGACTGCAGTCCTGTTGCACCTACTGGTAGTTTACGAAGAAACGAAAGGAGGTCATGTGCATACACTGATTATGGTAGAGGAAGGGATGCAATCTCTCATGTGCAAAGTTCTTCCCTCGAAGCAGCAACTAGTGGGAGACAAATTGTTGCAAATGTGCATGAAGTACTGTGGGGATCAACATCAAAGACTGCTGGTATAAAGTCTTCTATGAACAAAAGAGAGAGTTGCAACTTTCCTGATACACATCTGTTGGAGAAAAAGCACCAAGTATCGAGGCCATGGTTGATGTTGCTAGAGCATGAAGATATCTACCGTTATATTCCTCAACTTGGCGATGAGGTTATGTACTTGCGACAGGTATTTATTTATTGTTGCTCATTGTGTGTATAAAGTACGGAAATGATTTTGGTGCAAGCAGCTTTCAGCTGCAAACATACTAAAATAATAACAATAAATCTTCTGTTCCCACTTCCCCCTCCTGCCCAGTTGTAAGGTATACTAGTTGATGGTGGGAAAATCGTGCGTAGCAAGTTACATACGAGCATATATACCATTGTGACTCGTAAAATAGTATTTATGAAGCGCCTCTTATCATACTTTCTGCGTGCTTGTTATTTTTAGGGTCATGAAGAATATGTTTATGAAGTGCAATCATCGGATAATTGCCCATCGAATCGGATCAAAGGCCTTAAAGCTGCTGAGCTTTGCGAAATTAAGGGTCTTGATTACAAGCCAGATAGAGGGTCTGGTGAAAGCTGCTGTGAATTAACTATTAAATTCATTGATCACACTTCAAGCGGATTTGGCAACGAGTTTGTAATCACATTGCGTGAGCTAGTTACGTTCCCTGATTTTCTTGTGGAAAGAACACGGTTTGAAGCTACTACCACATATAACTGGAGCATCGCTGATAGGTGCAAAGTTTGGTGGATGGATGAGGGAGAGGATGGAGGAAGTTGGTGGGAGGGGCGAGTATTGGAAATAAGACCTAAGTCACCTGATTTTCCTGAGAGCCCTTGGGAGAAATATGTCATACAGTATGAAACTGATGGTTCTGAACATCCGCATAGCCCCTGGGAGGTGCATGATGCTAATAACCCATTGATTCCATGGAAGCGTCCACATATTGATCCCAGTACCAGGAACAAATTGTTATCAGCAGTGACCGGTTTACAGGAAAAGTCTCTCAGAAATCAGGTGAAGTTTTATTTTCAAAATTTACACTCTTTGGCTACTCTTGGGTTGTTGTTTTGACTGTTTACCATATTTTTGTACGTGTCTTCAGGATCGCTATGGTGTTCTGAAGTTAGATTCTGTTGCAGGAAAATCAGATTTCATAAACAGGTAATTCTTGTATAAAAGTATGCAGTGCAGATGCTTCTATATGTTTTTTTTTTCATTTATAACAAAAGTGAGAATGATGACTGCTGTGAAATAATCCTCATGAGGCATATAATCTGTAGATAATGCAGTATACCATGTATTTGTAAAAAAGTTTACCTTATTTCCGTTGGAGGTTAACATGCCTATTTTGTTTTAGAGGTAATATCACTGGTGGTCATACAACTTGTTTTGAATGTGCAGTTTAGTGCTAGAACTATCAAAATACGTTTTTCTGGTCATACAACTTGCATTTAGGTGCACATACGGTCATTTCCTCCGTATCTGCCGCTGGCGTGGCATGCCACGTATGCACGGGGCCACTGTCAGTGAGCGAAAAACGTCCTGAAGCAACGTGCGCGTGGTAAACTTGCACGGACGCCCCCCAACTTGTTACTATGTGCGCAAATGCCTACGCGGCTTCGTTGGCGTTTTGGGCGGCCTACGCGGCGTCGAATGCGGCCTGCTCCTGCGCGTCCTCCTCTTCAATCTCACGACGATTCTGCGAGAGCTCGGACGTCGCGGGCTCGATGGACTTGGTCGCTGGTCTCGCCGCCGCGTGGTTCGTCTGTCTGTCACGCGTACGGGCATCGGAGTTGAGGAGAGAGATAACAGAGATTACTATAGAAAAGAGGTGGGTGTAGATAACTAACCAGCGACCAAGTCCATCGAGCCCGCGACGTCCGAGCTCTCGCAGAATCGTCGTGAGATTGAAGAGGAGGACGCGCAGGAGCAGGCCGCATTCGACGCCGCGTAGGCCGCCAACGAAGCCGCGTAGGCATTTGCGCACATAGTAACAAGTTGGGGGGCGTCCGTGCAAGTTTACCACGCGCACGTTGCTTCAGGACGTTTTTCGCTCGCTGACAGTGGCCCCGTGCATACGTGGCATGCCACGCCAACGGCGGATACGGAGGAAATGACCGTATGTGCACCTAAATGCAAGTTGTATGACCAGAAAAACGTATTTTGATAGTTCTAGCACTAAACTGCACATTCAACACAAGTTGTATGACCACCAGTGATATTACCTCTATATGGAACATAAAATACCTTATTTCTGTTGGAGGTTAACACGCCTATGTTTGTTTGAAGGTTTAACGAACTAAAGATATATGGAACATAAAATGTGGTTTCTTTATTCATGATTTGTAGGTGACATACTTTTTAGAAAACAATAGCAACCAACCTCTTTACAAAACTACCTTTTTTGTTGGCAAATCTAGTAGCGAGCATCTAACGTAAATTTGCTAATTGATACAAGGCCCATTTTCCAAATCTCGTCAAATAAATGCGTGTTTGACAAGGTTTTTGGGTATATATGGCTGTACCCCTACAAGGCCCGTTTTCCATTTCAGTTATGAGGCCATATTTGTTAAAATGCAGATTTGATGATAGCGTATTTATTTATTTATTTATGATGAAGGAACGCCTGTCTTAAAAGATTTTCTCTGTATGCAACTTGCGTTCTAGGTTCCCTGTCCAATTCTCCATTGAGGTGATCAGAGCAAGACTACAGAGCGATTACTACAGAACTCTGGCGGCCGTAAAACATGATGCCACTGTGATGCTTGCCAATGCCAAGTCTTATTTTTCAAAGAGCGGCGAAATGACCAAAAAGATCAGCAAGCTATCCGAGTGGATCCAAGATAAGATTCTACCACTATAGGGGGAGGTGCTCTGTGCGCAGCTGGCATTCTTCCCTTTTAGCAGAATTTTTGCCATTCATCCCGTGAGATGATTCTCCGTTTGCGTTGCAGAAGCATGTTCTTGTTAGAGGAATGAACCAAAGTAGTTGGCGGGTTGGGAGGGATTTCTTGTGTAGCCCAACATTTTGAAACTATATCTGATCTGATCCCTGGTTTACTGATGCAAACTGAAATCCTGACCATTTGAACCTTGTTTGCCATGAAGAAAGATGGGATCCTATGGGACGAACAAAAAAGAACAACTTGTGAGCCTTGTTAGAGAAAGAAAATGCTAACGTGTAAATTATGGGAAAGGCCAATTTCCCGGACTTATTTGCCGAGCTCCAGTCGTCCCCCACGACTTCTCGCCACATTAGGTGGCTTGAGATTGGGGCCCTCGCCTGGACCCTCTGGACTGTTCGCAACAAGCTCGTGATTCAGCGCACTCCTCTTCGTCGGTCTACTGACGCTCTCTTCAAACTTTCGGGTTTCTTGCAGCTTTGGCGGCCGCTTAGCCGCCCACCGGACCGCGACGCCATCTTAGCCTTGATCGCCGACCTCCGCTCGATGGCCGTCTGCCTGTCGCCTCCGCCGGAGCCTGACTAGTCGCCTTCTTCGGCCGGCTTGTTATGCCTTCTTTTTTGTTTGGGCTTGTTGAGCTGTGCCCTCGGCAGAACCTATGTACTTATTCGTGAGACTTGGGTGTGTGCGTGTTTGTGAACCTGACTCTATATGTGTGCTCTTGGCGGTTTGCTTTATCTATAAAGCGGGGCAAAAGCCTTTTTCGGTAATTATGGGAAAGGAAATGCCCTAACAGATCACTGGGTTTGCATAGACCGAGTAAATCATCGATTGCGAGAAGGCAAAATCCCTGGACTCGAGTCCTACTCTTTAGTTCTCTATAAACTGAACATCAGACTGAAAACAACATGGTAAAAGAAGAAGCCAACCACGACAACAAACAAGAGTCGGTTCCAGGCTAAGTCGTGGTCTACGTTGCCCTGAACGTGGGGTGCAACAGCCGACCGAGCTCCTCGTCCTCCGCGTCCAGCGGCCCGCCGGTCTCATTCCTGACGCGCTGGACGGCGGTGCCGTTGAGCGACTCGTGGCCGAACCCATACAGCTTCAGTATCTGGTCGTCGGCAAAGTTGAAGGCGCGCTCCATCCCGAGGCGGCACCGGTCTGCCGGATAGCTGTCGGCGTAGCGCCGGCAGGGCTTGCACCCGACGAAGTGCGTCACGAGCGGCCAGGCGCCCGTCCGCCGCAGCTCCTCGTACCTGTCCACGATGAGCTCCCAGAAGCCGTTGAGCTCGTACGAGTTCTCGAAGAAGACCTTGTCCCCCCACCTCTCCCGCTGCGTGACGAGCAGGTAGATGAGCGCCGACTGGTCGTCGGCCTCGAACGGCGGGCGGCCGGAGAGCTCCCTGGCGAAGAGCTCGCCGTAGCTGTCGCGCACGGGGCCGCGGGGCCCCATGGGGGCCATGGCGTGGAGGAGGTCGAGCGACCACTGGCAGTTGCGGATGAGGATGCTGCCGGTGTTGACGCCCACCCAGCTCTTCTCCTCGTACACCTTGGCCTCCCAGCCGTGGAGCACGAGGTTGTGCGCCGCGTAGCGCTCCCACGGCAGCTCGAACCGCATGTCCGTGAACACCGCGTCCGAGTCCACCCACCACAGGAGCTCCACCTCCGGGTGCGCCATCATCAGCGACCGCAGCAGCGGCAGCTTCGCCCAGAACCCGGTCATCTCCGCGTCCAGGAACGCCGTGTTGTAGTACACCTCCAGGCCGTGGACGCGGCAGTAGTCGGCCTTGTTCTTGAACGCGCGCAGCAGCAGGTGGTCGCCGTCCGGGTCGGGGCACCGGGCCGGCGCGGAGCCGGTCACCACCAGCACCCGCGGCCGGCCCGCGGGCGGCACCCGCGCGGGGAACTCCGGGTGCGCGGCGAGCCACGCGGACCGGCGCGCGTCGTAGTCCAGGATGGTGCGGCCCAGCGAGTAGGGCGGGTCCGTGAGCTGCCGGGGCGGCGGGAGGCCGATGTCCTCGTCGCTCACGTTGGCGGCTGCGGGCGGCAGCGCTGGCGGAGCTGCGGCGGCAATGTGGATGGGGTTGCTGAACACGACGCGGAGGCTGGGGAGGGTGAGGACGGAGTCGGTCGGGCCGAGGATGAGGAACAGCGCGCCGGTGAGCAAGAGAAGGAAGACGAGGGGGATGGTGGTGCTTCCCGCTGCCGGGCAGCCGTAGTGCGGCCGCCAGCGCAGGCCAGTGCCGTTGGCCGGCTTGCCGTCGTGCTGCTCCGCCATCATTGCTATGCTATCGGTAGCCAGAGAAGCTGTCCGGCGCCGCGCGTTGCAAGCACCTTCCATCGGCGATGGTTTAACCATCATCTGGCGAACGTCAACGGGGGAGGGGAGTCGAGCTCGAGTGGTGCATGGCACGCTCTTGTTCCCACTTCCCACTACGAACCAGGTAAGAATGGGGATCACGATGAGGGAGGGAGGGAGGGGGTACCGTAGGTTATAGTAAAATAACTTATAATGCTGAGCAGGTGATTTCTAGAAGTGAAGAAGTTCAAATCTCAACGCATACTAGGGCTGGGGGCTCTTAATTGCCCATGTGCATTTGTTCAAAGTTCGTGTTCCCAGACTACCTATGCTGCAGCGCTACAGACGGTGCCGAAGAGATAGAGAAACGGTGCGTATGTACCAGAGTATAAATAATATGAAGAGTAGTACACACTCGTCTGTAGCTGATGTTCCTCAAAACATAACAGTTGACTTACCTGATGTGACACCATCCTTTCAAATTGTACCCCGGAGGACGGAGCTGCATCCGAGGTACTCCGCTCCATAGCTCCACTTAGCTGGTGGAGTTATAGTTGAAATTTGCGAAGTGTCAGTTTATTGGCTCCGCAGCTCTCCGGAGCTGGTGGGTTTATGAACGGCCCCTAACTAAACACAAAAACTAAAAGGAACACCTATAGTATGTCAGATGCCTGAATTTTATTTAACTTTCAGTCATTTTTCTTCTATGCCCTTAGATTAACATCCAATGGACAAAGTTGCACGCTCCAGAGGAGCCAATCAAAAGCCTGGGCACGTTTCTTGCCTGCATTGACGCACCACGCATCCATGCAGATGCATGCAAAGTTTTCCATTCCCGGAGAAGTGAATGCATGCAAGTTTTGCATTTCCAGTGATGCTATAAGATGTACGAGCATAAGCTCATCTTATTTTGGAATTCGTGATTGTGACTTTTTTTTAAAAAAAACTTCCAATCTATTCATTTTCAATCATGTGAGTATAAAAAACAACAGAGGTAATAAAAATTACAACCATGTCTGTGGACCACCTAGCAACGACTACAAGCACTAGAGCGAGCCGAAGGCGTGCCGTCATCATCGCCCCTCCCTCACCGGAGCCGGGCAAACCTTATTGTAGTAGACAGTCGGGAAGTCGTCGTGCTAAGGCCCCATAGGATTAACGCACCAGAGTAGCAACCATCGCCGATGAAGAAAGTCGTAAATCAGAAGGGTCAAACCTGTAAACACTCAAACGAAGACGAACGAAAACCGGATCCAAACAGATCCACCGAAGACCAGCACCGACCGAATCCCACGAGATCCGACGGAAATAGACCTCCACATGCCCTCCGACGATGCTTGAGGCACCATCGGGGCGGGGATAGGACGTGGGAGACACTATTCCTACTAAGGGACATCGCCGCCGCCACACAACCCCAACCAAGACGCCGAATCTAACAAGAACGAGAACGGGGTCCTTCCCACCGGTGGGAGGCCGAGATCCTCGCACCTTCATGGCTAAGAGGCCATCGGAGATGGGGTGGACCGGCTGCGGCGCTGACGGGAGAAGAGCTTTTCTTATAGAGGAGGAAAGAGATAGATTGGTAGTTATATGATGATCTGTTTTCATGATTGTGACTTGATCAGAAATAGTTCGCAAACATAGCTGGTAATTACTCATATCGACTTGTGCCATGTACAAACCTCCATCTTATTTAGTTTCGCACAAACATAAAAATAGTATTTGTTCTCAACAATAAAATAATATATTTTATAATTACAAAAAATACCTGAATAAGTGTTAGGATATGTGTCCTTTTCAAAGAACATTCGAAGACTCTAAGATATTTAGCTCACACCACAACTTGCTAAATTTCTTCTCATCCAAGGGCTTTGTGAAGATATCGGCTAGCTGTTCTTCAGTCTTCACATGTTCAATAGCAATGTCGTCCTTCAACACATGATCACGAAGAAAATGATGACGAATCTGAATGTGCTTTGTCTTCGAGTGCTGAACTGGGTTATGAGCAATCTTGATGGCACTCTCATTGTCACAGTAGAGAGGCACATTCTTCATGTTGATGCCGTAGTCCTTGAGAGTTTGCTTCATCCACAGCAATTGAGCACAGCAAGAACCAGCAGCAATATACTCAGCTTCAGCAGTAGACAGTGATACGCAGTTCTGTTTCTTCGAGGACCAACAGACCAAAGATCGTCTGAGGAAATGACAAGTACCAGATGTTGACTTGCGGTCCACACGATCACCAACATAGTCAGAGTCTGAATATCCAATGAGATCAAAGGTAGAGCCCTTGGGGTACCATAGTCCTAGTGTTGGTGTGTGAGCTAGATATCGAAGAATATGCTTCACAGCCTTATGGTGTGATTCCTTCGGTGTAGCTTGAAATCAGGCACACATGCAAACACTAAGCATTATATCTGGCCTAGATGCACATAAGTACAATAAAGAACCAATCATGGAGCGGTATACCTTGTGATCGAAGTCAATACCATTTTCATCAGTGCATAGATGGCCATTTGTGGGCATAGGAATTTTGACTCCTTTGCAATCTTGCATGCCGAATTTCCTCAGAACATCCTTGAGGTATTTCTCCTGAGATATGAATATGCCATTGTGCTGTTGACGAATTTGAAGACCTAAGAAGAATTTCAACTCTCCCATCATAGACATTTGATATTCTTCACTCATCATATAGGCAAATTCATCATGGGTGAAGCCATTCTTCACGAAGAATTCCTTCAAAGTATCATACCACGCCCGAGGGGCCTGCTTGAGGCCATAGAGGGCCTTGTTGAGTCTGAAGACTTTGTCAGGATTCTTTGGATCTTCAAAACCTGGGGGTTGAGCAACATATACTTCTTCCTCAAGCTTACCATTGAGGAATGCACTTTTCACATCCATTTGATATAAAGTGATATTATGATGGTTAGCATAAGCAAGTAATATGCGAAAGTTTCATCGAAATCAATTCCTTCAACCTGTGTGTAGCCTTGAGCTACAAGTCGTGCCTTATTCCTCACCACAAGGCCATTTTCATCTTGCTTGCTGCGGTAGATCCACTTTGTGCCAATGATATTATGCTTGCGAGGATCTGGACGTTTGACCAGTTCCCAGACATTGTTGAGCTCGAACTGATGTAATTCTTCTTGCATGGCCTGAATCCACTCAGGCTCCAGAAATGCTTCATCTATTTTAGTGGGCTCTGTGATAGAAACAAAAGCATAATGCCCACAAAAGTTAGATAAATGTGAAGCTTTTGAGCGTGTGAGAGGACCTGGTGCTTCAATGTCATCGATGATCTTTTCAACTTGCACTTCTTTTGCAACGCGAGGATGAGCTGGTTGTCGTCGAGGAATTTGATCAACATTTTCTTCATCACCATTTTCTTCACCATTTTCCTCAGGTACATCAGCTCGACGATCTTCGCGTTCTGGAATGAATTCTTCAGTAGATTCTTCGGTAGGAATGACATCCTCAGTAGCCTTGAACTTGATAGAATCTTCAGGTGCTGGTTCATCTATCACAGAAGGTAGGTGCTCTCTTTGCGAGCCATTAGTTTCATCGAACCGCACATCTATAGTTTCAACAATCTTGTGAAGAGCGATGTTGAAGACTCTGTAGGTGTGCGAGTCCTTTTCGTAACCAAGCATAAAACCTTCATGTGCTTTCGGTGCAAATTTAGCATTGTGATGAGGATCTCTAATCCAACATTTAGCACCGAAGACTTTGAAATAACTCACATTGGGTTTCTTGTCAGTAAGGAGCTCATAGGCAGTCTTCTTGAAGAATTTGTGAAGATATACTCTGTTGATGATGTGGCACGCGGTATCAATTGCATCAATCCAAAAACGATGAGGCGTTTTGTATTCATCAAGCATAGTGTGCGCCATCTCAATAAGAGTTCTGTTCTTGCGCTCCACGACGCCATTTTGCTGAGGAGTATAAGGAGCAGATAATTCATGAGTAATACCAAGTTCATCAAGATAGTCATTAAGACCGGAATTCTTGAACTCAGTTCCATTGTCACTCCTGATGTGCTTGATCTTCACACCAAAGTTGGTTGAAGCCCTCGAGGAAAATCGTTTGAAGACTTCCTGCACTTCATGTTTGTAAGTAACAATGTGTACCCATGTGTAACGAGAGTAATCATCAACAATAACAAAGCCATATAGAGATGCATCATTAGTCACAGCAGAATAATGATTAGGACCGAAGAGATCCATGTGAAGCAATTCAAATGGTCGAGTGATAGTCATGATAGTCTTCGCTGGATGCTTGGCCTTAGTCATCTTCCCAGCTTCACAGGCACCACACAAGTGATCCTTGAGGAATTTGACATTCTCAATGCCAATGACATGCTTCTTCTTCGCAAGCATGTGCAAATTTCTCATGCCAACATGACCAAGTCTTCGATGCCATAGCCAGCCTTCTGAAGCTTTTGCAAGTAAGCACACGGCAGGTTGTGGTCCTGTAGAGAAATCAACAATGTACAAGTCTCCTCTCCTAAAGCCTTCGAAGACTTAGGAATTGTCAGCTTCCATGATCACAACACAACGATACTTGCCAAAGACAACAACCATATCAAGATCACAAAGCATTGAGACAGACATGAGGTTGTATCCTAAGGACTCGACAAGCATGACTTTGTCCATGTGTCGATTCTTAGAGATCGCAACCTTACCTAGACCCAATACCTGACTTTTGCCTTTGTCAGCGAAGATGATATGCTTCAGATGTGACGATGTTAATGGAGCATCCATCAATAGATTCTTGTCACCAGTCATGTGATTTGTACATCCACTATCGAGGACCCACTCATTTGCTTTGGGTTGATCATCCTGCAGATGAATTAGTGCAGCTTACAAACTCATATACTTCATCAGTGAAGAATATGACATTAGTATCATCAGTTCAATTTCATCAAGCAATCGCACAGATAAGAAGTGTGAGGACATGTGAAATGAAGGTTCATTTCATCATGATTTCGCCTGCGTCGTTTCAGGCATTTTGTCAGGCCCCCAGCAAATTTTTCAGATGTTAAAGCACGTCTGGAGACCTGACCCTGCATAAGAGATTAGTTCTTTTTCTTCACCACCCACATCTGGAGGGGTGGCAAAGAATTCATCACTCTGGGAGCACCATATGAGAAAGGTGGCAAAGATGCCAATCCATTTCGTTTCACATAAGAGGGGTTAGAGTAAGCATATGAATAAGCAGAGAAATTCTTCGAGGACTTATGAACATAATGATTTGAAGAATAATGCACATATTCATAGCCCTTAGCTCTACCCTGCAAAACAAAGTTGTTAGCACGATGATGTTCATATGAGGACTTTGATCCTTTTGAGGAATTTGATCCATGTGAGGAATTTGGTCCGTATGAGGACTTGGATCCATATGAAGAATTTGGTCCATATGAAGAGTTTGATCTGGGGTTCCTATTCTTCATTGGTGGTGTCATGAGGACATTCACCTGAAGACTTTCAACATAACTTTTGGGAACCCAGATTTTCTTCATAGGGGAACCGTTCCTGCAGTTAGTGCCAACATATCTAGCAAATACTTCACCATTCTGATTTTTGAACAGTTTATAGTTGGAGTCAAATGACTCATCAGAAGAATGAGGAGATTCACATGAAAAAACAGATAGGTTAGATGGATCAACTAGAGGTCCTTTTGCAGCAACCCATGAGGTTTTGGGGTACTGCTCAGGCTTCCAATATGTTCCATCAGCATTGAGTTTCCTCTCAAAGGCAATACCCTCTTTCCTAGGGTTTCTGTTGAGGATCTGCTTTTTAAGCACATCACAAAGAGTCTGATGCCCTTTGAGGCTTTTGTACATGCCTGTCATGTACAATTCCTTCAGCCCTGCATCGTCAGTAATACTAGCAATGTCCTCAGATGAGGAATTAGTGATAGCAGAGACAGGTGAAGAATTTGTAACATTTGAAGCATTTGAACATTCAGGTGAAGAATTAGCAGACTCACGTTCAATGCACTTTAAGCATGGAGGATCAAATTCTTCCTGAGTGGCGCTGATTTGTTGAGCAAGTAATGAATTGCGCTCCTTCTGAAGATCTTCGTACGTCACTCTTAGCTTCTCAAGATCTTGCTTTCTCTGAAGAAGTTCAAGAGAAAGCTTCTTGTGATCAGATAAGAGAGCGGTATGATGACCTTGAAGGTCGTCAAACTTGGAATGTAGTCCCTGAAGACTTTCAGCCAAGGCTTTTGACTGATCCATTTCTTCACCCAACATATCATCGCTCTTATTTAGCATGTAGTGAACTTTTTCCAAGGCTCTTTGTTGTTTATGGGCAAGGGAAGCAAGTTTGACATAGCTAGGTCCAAATTCATCGCCAAATTCATCATCACTAGATTCGGATAGGTCGGATTCGGTTACCTCAGCACCGTTTGCCATAAGGCAGGGGGTAGACGATGATGATTCTGGTTCGAATGTCATTGCATCGAGAGATTCCTTGTAATCCTCAAACCAAGGATCATGACGAGTCCGATGACCTTCATAGACTTCAGAGAGACGTTCCCAGATTAGCTTCGCGTGATTGAGATGCATGACGTTCCTGAACTGATTTCAGGACAGACTAGAGCAGATGACATCCTTCACTGTGAGGTTAAGCAGTGTGTACTTGCGAATGTCATCAGCCTCAGCCATCTTGCATAGATCGGTAAGACCGATCTCGGTGACGGTCCACAGTTCGCTGTCCATAGCCATGAGTCACTTCTTCATCAGCCTTCCACCGAGGATACTCATGACTGTCAAAGATGGGGCAGGAAACGTTCCTCAATCCTGCAGTCGACATAACTAGAACTCCAGGTGGTTAAACCAAAATCACACAGAACAAGGGAGAACCTTGCTCTGATACCAATTGAAAGTGCGTTATATCGACTAGAGGGGGGGTGAATAGGCGATTTTTAAGAATTCTTCACTGAGGAATTTGCCGGTGAGGAAATTCCTTAGCGAAGAACTACATGCAGCGGAATAAGTACTCAGAAGTAAGCATAACAGAATACACACATAGTCATCATGATGAAATGAAGACAATCACAGAGTACAGAAAGCGTAAACACAGGATAACACCAGATGAAGACAAATAGACTGAAGAAATTGAACTGAGGAAATTGAGAAAGTCTTCAGTCAAAGTCTTCAAACACAGATATGAACAATCACTCAACACAGTAATGAGGAAATTAAAGAGTTGAGGAAATAGAACCAGTAAGGTTGGTGAAGACAATGATTTGGTAGACCAGTTCCAACTGCTGTCTCAGTTGTACGTCTGGTTGGAGCGGCTGAGTATTTAAACTCGAGGACACACAGTCCCGGACACCCAGTCACCGAGCACGCAGCTCAGGACACCAAGTCCTCACCGTGTTCTCCTTGAACTAAGGTCACACAGACCCCGTCCAATCACTCATGATAAGTCTTCACGTGACTTCCAAACCTTCACAGACTTTGGTCACTCGGCGATCCACAATTCCTCTTGGATGCTCTAGACCATGACGCCTAACCGTCTGGAAGAAGCACAGTCTTCAAAGGTAACAAGCGTCGGATCCACGCAGGATCAATCTCTTCAGTGATGCTCAATCACTTTGGGTTTGTGGGTGTTTGGGTTTGGGTTTTCCTCACTCGATGATTTTCTCTCGAAGTCCTCGGAGGATGGGTTGCTCTCAAATGACAAGTGTCAGTTTCTCTCGGAGCAGCCAACCAGCTAGTGGTTGTAGGGGGCGGCTATTTATAGCCTAGGGAGTAGCCCGACATGATAAGACATAAATGCCCTTCAATGATGTGGCCGTTAGGTGGATAAGATATTTGGGACAGCTGGCGCGCAGCACAGCAACGGTCGGAAATTTGACTCTCAAATTCCTCAGGGCTATCATGTTCCTCACTGTGTAGGCAATCCGCACTGGCAAATTCCTAACTCCTTAGTCAGAACAAATTCCTCAGCTACCAGAAGAACTTCGTCTCTGTCACTGAAGAAATTGACTGAACTATATGAGATTTCCAATGGCTTCACTCAAAGGGATTGGTAGGTGTAGGATTTTGAGTTGAGCATCACATGGAAATTTTTCCTTAGTATTTCCTCGACCCCCTTTAGCAGTACGGTGTTTCCTATGACTCAAGAAAGAGAAAAACAAAACTATGAAAACGGAAGTCTTCAAGCTTCATATTCCTCGCATGAATATCAAGTCTTCACGGACACACCAATTTCTTCACTTTCAAAGTCTTCATGAAAGTCTTCAGGAATACCAAAATCTTCAGTCGAAGATATTCATTTTTAGGGGTCGACTTTCTCTGTAAATATCAAACTCCTCATAGACTTACAGACCTGTGTACACTCATAAACACATTAGTCCCTTAACCTATAAGTCTTCAATACACCAAAATCACTAAGGGCACTAGATGCACTTACAATCTCCCCCTTTTTGGTGATTGATGACAATGTAGGTTAAGTTTTCAACGGGAATAAACATATGAAGTGTAAGTACTGATATTGAGGAATTTGATTGCAAGATATAGAAGAACTCCCCCTAAAGTTGTGCATAGTGAGGAATTGTCTTTTGAAGCAATGCACACTTGAAGAGTTGAATCATGGAGATCTCCCCCTATATCTTGTAATTCATACATGCATTTGACATATAATATGAAGAATTTGAAATGCATGATGAAATATGATGCCTGAAGAGATTCAACATGCGTGCAATAATATTAACGAGGAACAAGCATGCAGAATAACGCATAGTGCATCAAAAGTATCAGAGCACCATCGGGTTTAAGATTACAACTCGATCCAATAAAAGTATCAGAAGAGCGAGAGTTGTAACTTAACAAAAAAACACCCATATAATAGACCCGCTTGAAGACTAACTCAGATTTCTCCCCCTTTGTCATCGAATGACCAAAAGGATCGAAACTGAGGACTAACGCCCCTGAAGAATATCAATTTGATGGAGGAGCGCCAGCGTTGTCGGGGTTGGTTGTCGTAGTAGGGCCTCCCGCAGTGTCGTCCAAGTCTTCATTTTCATCAGTGGCGCGCGATGAAGAATAGGAGCTAGCCTCCAAGGAAGGAAATTTGACCTTCTTGAATTTCTTTGGCGGAGGTGCAGACCAGTCAAATTCTTTCTTGAGGCCCATGCTCTTCAGATCTTCTGCGCTGTAGATATGAGATAGAACAGCCCAGGTACGGTTGAAGGTTTCATGGGGGTAGTATTGGTTTTTCCTCACTTCATTGTGGGTTGAGGTCATGTTGTGAAGAATTGAACCAAACTGACGCTTGACCCATTTATGATTGCGATCAACTTCTGATGAAGACTGAGGAGTAACTCACGATCAGTCATCACCCTGGGTGCTGTTGCTTGAGGAATTTGCTTGGCAGAGGTGTTGGCGGCAGAATAATGTGTGGCAGAGTCATCATTGGTGGAGTAAGATGCAGCCTTGCGAAATTGACCATCCAATGGATGAATGCCTTCGTCTATCACAACAGTTGCCTTGCCTTTGTCATTAGCTGAGGAAAATGTCCGTTTGAGGAATTCTATTGGAGGCAAGAAACTGCCATGGTTCAGAGTATCAGCCTTGTAGTTGAGAGAAGACCTTGTCCTGATGAATTTCATAATCCATGGTGCATAAGGCTTCAGCTCAAATGGTGACATAGCAATATTTGCTAGAGTCCTCATGAAGAAATCATGGAAGTTGACGGGAATGCCATGAATGATATTGAAAAGCATATTCTTCATGATGCCAACGACTTCTTCATCATTTGAGTTGTGGCCTTTGATATGACTCATTGTCTTCGTCAGAATGCGATAGACAGTCCGTGGCACATACAGTAATTCCTTGACGAGGAATTTGGTTCATGGCTTCAAAGGCTTCATCAGCACTTGCATGTAATGATCTGTAAGCTCAGGTTCATTGTAGATGCAATGTGCACCATCAAGGGGAGGACTGAGTGGGAGGACAGGAAGCAATTCAGTTGCTGGTGCCTTGTAGTGAGTATTTTCTGACATCCAGTCCAGCACCCAAGTGTTCACATCTTCAAAATTTCCTGTGATGTGCAGCGTCGCATAGAATTGAAGAATTAGTTCTTCATTCCAATCACAGATGTCAGTGCAGAAATTCAATAATCCAGCATCGTGAAGAACACTGAGGACTGGCTCGAAGCACGGCAGAGATTCCATGTCCACGTGAGGAATGTGTGCATGATCGAAGACTTTGTCTTTGTTGAAAAGCACAGAGGAATAAAAGTTTGCTTGACTAGCAGTCCAGAAATGCCTCTTCCTTATGCGAGCAGAATCATAGGGATTATAGTCAGTGAAGAACACATGCTCGTTGAAGAAATCAGCAGCCTTGAACTTTTGCTTCTTTGAGAACGGATCCTTTGGCTTGGGCACATGAGTGTCAGTGAGTTGCATCATGTGACGCCCGGATAATTAAGCTACAGTAATTCTCTTCTAATGGTGACATGTCACTTCGATTACTATTGCTAATCTCACGTTAATCCGAAATCGATCCAACTTCAAAATTGAATTAAAGGCAAACAAGAAAAGTTTTCAAAAACTAAAACTAAAATGTTTGGGTTGTGTCAAATAAATCATAAGTAGTAATGGTGGAGAAACCACATTTTTATAAAATATTTAAATGTTCTAAATTAACTAAAACGGCAACTAGAACAATTAATTAAATACCTTTTCAAGTTATAAGGTTACAAACTATTTTTAATTAAATGCCTAACTAGTATTGTCAGTGTTATAACTGGTAATACTACATTAGTTATTGTTTTTATAATGAACAAAACTAAAATGAGAAGTAAATAAAATAGCAAAACTATTAACAGGAAAAATAAACAAAAGATAAAGAAAAGGAAAACAAAGGGCCAAAAACCCCCAGCCCAATTGGGCCCCGACCCAGCTAGCCAGCCCAACTGGGCAACAGCCCAGCCGGCCACCCTCGCACTCCCCATAAACCCCCGAAACCCTAGCCGTTTCCCCACGTAGCCCCACTCGCTCCTCCCCACTTCCCCCCTCGATTGGATCTGGATCGGGAGGATTCCCGATCCCCTCGCCCTTGCACGTCGACGCCGACGACGGCGCCCGGAGCTTCCCCGCCGGACTTCCTCCTCCTCCCCGCCGGCCTGCTTCCCCTCCGCCGCTCGTCACCGTCCTCCTCCTCACGCCCACTGCCTAGACCCCAAGACCGTGGTGAGGCCCCGACCTCCTCCTCTCCTCCTCGGTCGCACGACGCGCCCAGCGCACACGCGCGCCCCGCTCACACGCTACTACTGCGCCCCCTTCCCCGTCCCCTCTCCCCGACGCGGCTCACGCCGCCGTGGCAGCACCTGCCCGCGTCGGCGCCCCCTTCGCGACGAACCACGAGCACCGCCGCCTCGCCTTGGCCGTCTGGCCCTGCTCCCCCTGGCTGCTCCTTCCTCACTGTCGCGGCTGCCCTATCCACCGCGCCCACACGCCCGCTCGTGCACTGCCTCGCTCCGGCCGTGCGTCCCACTGTGCATCGTCCCGCGGCATTCCCCGCCCCTGCTGCTACGTGCTCGGCGCCGTCCCGCCCTGATGCCGCCTCGCTCCGGCGCCGTGGCTGGCCCCTTGCTGTCACTGCTTTTGGCTGCCCTTCCCGTGCAACCCCTCCTACCGGCGCCCGCCATCGCCCTGCGGCTCCCTGCCGCAGTCACCTCCGCCGTCGCGGTCAGCCCCCCCTTCGCCGCCTCCCCTGGCTCCGGCCGGCGCCGGCGCCGACGTGCGTCGGGCCTGCTCGGTGCCCCCTCGGGCACCCGTCCGTTTGGGCGCCCGCACCATCGCCCGTTAACGTGTCCCCGTGCCCGTTAAAGCCCATGGGGCCTATGATAGCTAGGGCCCCAACCCCCACAGAACGTTTACAAAAAAAATAAAAACAAAAAAAATTTAATTAATTAATTAATTAATTAATTAACTTAATTAATTTTGATTAATTAAACTAATCAAATAACTAAACTAACTAAACTGTTAGTCAATTAATTAATTACTCAATGACAGTCCCCCCCCTAATTAATACTAATTAGGTTAAATAAGATGACCAATTAAAATGTGTCACTGACCAGTGGGTCCCACTGGTCAGGTTGACCAGTCAACCCTATTGACTGCTGACGTCAGCATGACATGATGCTGACGTCATAAATCCATTTTCGAATTAAATTAAATAATTAATTAAATTCTAGAAATTAATAAAATCTTTAGAAAATCATATCTTTTAAACCGTAACTCGGATTAAATTATTTTCAACATGAAAGTTGCTCAGAATGACGAGACGAATACGAATACGCAGCCCGTTCGTCAGTCACACGTCCCTAGCATAGCAAACCTGCAACATTTCACCTCCGGTTCATCTGTCCGAAAACGCGAAACCCCGGGGATACTTTCCCAGATGTTTCCCCCCTTTCTCCAGTATCACCTACTACCGCGTTGGGCCACACCTAGCACCGTGTATTGCCATGTTACGCTTTGTGATGCTTTGATTGCTTTGTTATTTATTTTGTTCCCCCTTCATTACTTCTTTCCGGTAGACCCCGAGACTGTCGGCGACCCCCAGTTCGACTACGGAGTTGACGACCCCTCCTTCTTGTCAGAGCAACCAGGCAAGCCCCCCCCTTGATCACCAGATATCGCCTATTCTTCTCTATACTGCTTGCATTAGAATAGTGTAGCATGTTACTGTTCGGTTACTCCTATTCTGTTGCATAGCCTGTCATTGTTGCTACAGTCATTGATACCTTACCCGCAATCCTAAATGCTTAGTATAGGATGCTAGTTTATCATCATTGGCCCTACATTCTTGTCAGTCTGCCTTGCTATACTATTGGGCCGTGATCACTCGGGAGGTGATCACGGGTATATACTATACATTTATACATACTACAGATGGTGACTAAAGTCGGGTCCGCTTGAAGAGTACCCGCGAGTGATTCACGGATTGGGGGCTGAAAGGACCTTTGTCCCGACGGCCCTCCTTGTGGATCTTTGTGGCGGAGCGACAGGGCAGGTTGAGACCACCTAGGCGAGAGGTGGGCCTGGCCCTGGTCGGCGTTCGCGGTTGCTTCATAATAACACGCTTAACGAGATCTTGGTATTTGATCTGAGTCTGGCCACTGGCCTATACGCACTAACCAACTACACGGGAAAGATATGGGCACTCGACGTCGTGGTATCAGCTGAAGCCTTCGTGAGGTCAGCAACTGAGCGGCGCGCGCCGGGTTGGACTGCGTAACGCGACTTACTTTGTAATGGAGGTTGCTAGGTCTGCTCACCGGCCGCGTACGCAATGTGCAGGTGTGCAATGGGCGATGGGCCCAGACCCCTGCGCGCATAGGATTTAGACCGGCGTGCTGACCTCTTTGTTGTGCCTAGGTGGGGCTGCGACGAGTTGATCTTCCGAGGCCGGGCATGACCCAGGAAAGTGTGTCCGGCCAAATGGGATCGAGCGTGTTGGGTTATGTGGTGCACCCCTGCAGGGAAGTTTATCTATTCGAATAGCCGTGTCCCTCGGTAAAAGGACGACCCGGAGTTGTACCTTAACCTTATGACAACTAGAACCGGACACTTAATAAAACACACCCAGATAAGTTCCACAGACAACCCGGTGATCGCTTTTCCATAGGGCGACGAGGGGAGGATCGCCGGGTAGGATTATGCTATGCGATGCTACTTGGAGGACTTCAGTCTACTCTCTTCTACATGCTGCAAGATGGAGGCTGCCAGAAGCGTAGTCTTCGATAGGACTAGTTATCCCCCTCTTATTCTGGCATTCTGCAGTTCAGTCCACTCATATTGCCTCCTTACACATATACCCATGCATATGTAGCGTAGCTCCTTGCTTGCGAGTACTTTGGATGAGTACTCACGGTTGCTTTGCTCCCTCTTTTCCCCCGTTTTCCTCTTCTTCCCGGATGCCGCAACCAGACGTTGGAGCCCAGGATCCAGACGCCACCATCAACGACGACTACTACTCTGGAGGTGCCTACTACCACGTGCAGCCCGCTGACGACGACCAGGAGTAGTTAGGAGGATCCCAGGCAGGAGGCATGCGTCTCTTTCGATCTGTATCCCAGTTTGTGCTAGCCATCTTATGGCAACTTGTTTAACTTATGTCTGTACTCAGATATTGTTGCTTCCGCTGACTCGTCTATGATCGAGCACTTGTATTCGAGCCCTCGAGGCCCCTGGCTTGTATTATGATGCTTGTATGACTTATTTATGTTTTCAGAGTTGTGTTGTGATATTAGGATCTTTTATTCCTCGACCTTTACTCCGGGACTCTGATCTCTCTTCTATTCGGGTGAAATGATTTTACTAACTCTGACTCTAGGTTCTCGTAACTACTTCCTCCCGGAGAGCCCCTCTCTCCAGATGATTGCTTGATGCACCGAAGGATTTTGAAGATACTCTCCGATGTTCTCGAGACTTTGTGCTCGTTGCTCTTGCAATTACCTACCACTGATTTATCCCTATGGATAAATACTTACACCCGTCGTTCTTAATTTTATTCCAAGTTGATATTGTTAATACAAGATGCCCCAAACCGCTCTCTGTTGTTCCAAGAATCCTTTGAGCTTACTGCTTTATAGTTCTTGCCTCATGGATACCCTTACGGATAATTCCTCGCACTTATCGAGTATCCGCTCTTTCCCAGTTGTTCATGTGTTTCACAAAAGTTTTTGAAATACCATTCGATCTTCCAAAAATCCTGAGCATCCTCTTGCTCTTGATATTCTTTCTTGCTTGCATTATGGTTAATCCCATAAGTCTCGTAATCTTATTGGCATCTCTTGTCATTATGATTTTGATCTATGGATTCAACATGAGTGCGAATGCACGCAATCATCAGTTGATCCTTTTAAATTATATTTTCGGCTCAGACGTCTTTCGAACATGGACCTAGTTCTCGGCCAATCAGATTACCATCGATTGTGCCCCTAAGTCTATTCAACTTATCCATCGTTGATCAGAGCATCTGCTTCTGATCCTTCGATTTGGAATCATAATTCCTTTGCATTTAAGCTTTGAATTATTCAGATGATTCCATAACCTGTTGCATTTGCATTCTTTCCTCTTCTGCTTGAGTAACGATACTCACATCAGATCCTTTGTGTACCATCAATTCCTTTGTTGGGTTTTATCCGACAACGTCCTTCATATTCAATCATGTTGGAAGTTCTTCCCCTGATACATAATGCCAATGGTAAATCCTATTCTCTGAATTGGCCAACGATGCTCTGCTTTCGAGCTTGTGTTATTTACTCCTGAAGTTCGCAGTATATGTTCCTAAGATGCCTCGATGGGTTGAACCTATACCTTCCCTAAAATCGTATGAACCCGAAAGTTTTCACATGTTGTACCCTTCTGGTGTTTTACCAGAATAATTTTCTACCCTACAATTTCTTTGAAGACGAAAAGTGAATGAAGGTTATGCATTAAAGAAGTGGGAGTCGACCTTGAACTTTGTGTTCATGCCCATGGACACGATGTAGATCCTATCATGAAAGCTTCTTGTAATAACAACTATTTCCTTGTTATAATATCATTTGGTATCTATGAATTGATCCTTTGCAATCATGGATCCGGCCATATTTTCTACTTGATTCCATTTCTCGGACAATTTAAACCACTTGTCCTCTACAAATCAATGCACCCGTCCAACCTCTATTTTGATCTACCTTCGAGTACTAACCCCCCTAGTATCTCGAGGATATCAACCGATTGCATTACATCTTATGCATTTCTGATGAAGTAGTGCCTTTCCCCGTCATAGTCACTCCACGGGTTCTGGGTTGTTGTCAACCGAGAACTCCGGTTAGTGAATCGAATCACCCCTGCGATTCAGTACTCCTAGTACATTGCGGATGAGAAGTTTAATACTCCATCACGTCATTCCTAGCCTGGTCGGCTATATCATTTTGTGCTAAATTTTAACTATGCTACCTGGTCCTTTCTTCCCGGAGCACAGTTTTCGACGATGAGCTAAGCTTACGCCGATTTTCCTCGTCATATCATTTCACCTTGAACAACAAGCTTAATTTCAAGTTTGTGTCATACCCATGGTTCCAATAACCTTTTGCTTCATAATTCCTTTAACTTGATGTCATCGCCGATAGATTACATCTTCGTGGAGCCTCTCGACAAAATTTTTTGTGATCATCATCAACATTTGAACTCCTTCCAGGATACCAATCGAATTCATGATGAGAAATACCATCCTTGCCCTCGATGAATTGTGTTGTCATCGACCACTTTATTGCCTTCCCTCAAACACAAACTTGTTCATGTTTTGTGTTATACCTTGAGATCCTTGCTATCCAACATTTGTTTTCTTTACCTTGGAGTATTACCATCTTTTATGTCAAGAATGTCATGAGAATTTCACCACCTCTTAAGAATTCTTGATGTAGGTGATACCTTTTGTCATATTCGTTCATTCCTTGGTCCCCGTGTTATTCTAACCAGAAAACCGACAATCGAACTATGATGTGGGAATTCAAAACTTCTAGCAACCCTATTGCTTTGAAGTGAATGGCTGATAGTTTCATTCTAAGTCTTTTGGTTATCAAATCACCATTCTAACATTGATCGTGCTACTTAGTCCATACTTCTAGGTGCACTTTCGATCAATGTTTAATTGTGGATGTTTTTCCTCGAGCATACATCATTATATCATTTGATCTGACATATGTTATCTCCTTGTTCATGTAATTATGGAAATCCATCTTTTTGGAAATCTCGATGAATAGTCGTTGAGTCCATCTGACTTCTCCTCATCCCCTCTTTGGTTTAATGATGAACTATTGTTTCAGGAACCCGCTCCCATAGTTCATTACCCCGAGAATCTTGCAATGTCATTTCGTCGATTTGTGTTGAACCTTTTCTTCTCGGACATCCTGAGTCTGAGGTATCATGACACCAATCGGATCTGAAACTCGGTCAGATATGATGGTTGGGACAACTTTCTAGTAGTTATGATGTTGGTCCTTTGATGACCCGGTAAGATGATGTCATGCCTAGCACCCCCCTGGCTGGAGGACCTATCATTATAATTTATTTTTGCAAGGATAACCATTCTTCCTGGAGGAAATTGTAAGACTTATTTTATAAGTTGCTCCTGGTGGATCATTTGTGTATCCAAAGTCTGGCCCTTGATTGAAACACCATATCATTGCTACCTCAAAGCATGACTATGATACCCCTGCTCTTCAACAAGAACATTTGAGGCGCGATCCTAAATGGTTTTTGCTCAATTATCCACACACCGTTGTATGGGTAATGTCATGAAATTTCTCTCCCCTTACCTACCAGGTTTTCTACATTATATCATGTCATGGATATCATGCTCTGCTTGTCCTTGGGAAGGATATACCCTTGTAAAATGTGTGTAAACACATTTTCCCTTCCATTGTTTTGTTTAACCTCTCTTGTACGCTGACTTAACTAAGCAGAGATAATTCCCTGCTTAGGTAGGCACCTTGTTGTACCACTCTATCTGTAAGATCCTGTTACTATTGTTGGTGACATTTCGGTAACCACCGACGGGTGATAACTTTGCCAATTGGTTCGCCTCGTTCAACAAGCAGGAAAATTGCTCTCTTCGTTCCCCGTCCTTGGTACCGACATTGTTGCCGACATAGCTGACAAGCTATTCACTGACATGCCTCCCTGTCGCGACTGTGCAAGATGTCACCACCCTTCCTACTTTCAACCCACATGGTGGGCCCATGACCCACAGGTCCACTGGATCGAAACCTGACTCTCCTTTACAACCCGGATTCTAATGTATCCTTTACACCTGGCTTCGTATGTGATTCACGAGCTGAATTGTCAAATTGTTCGTCTCGACGAGTACTTCATTTCATTCCATTGCATCATTTTCATTTGAGCTCATCTTGATGCCCGAAATGCTGTTGGAAGAGTGCATGTTGATGTTAATCTGCTGAAACTGTTATAACTTGCTCATTTGTCATTTTTGCCATGATTGATGTGTGCATCCTATGAGGTTGATGTCTACATGTGTTTTGATCTATGCCGTGCCATCTTTCCAGGGGTGTATGCCATGTATTTTTGTGATCAATGTGGTGACTAGCACAAGCATGCAAACTAGGCTTCGTGATACTGCTGATTTTAGTCCCTGTTCTGCTGTTATTTTGATGCCATGTAAACTTGATGCTACAGACAGATCCATGCATATTTTGAGATACTTCAGTAAGGGTGTTTTGAACATATGGTTATTGTCTATCCATTAATGCCCTTGTTTGCAATTATGGAGTAGTCTAACATGTCATTTGAGTTCTCTACTTTTGCTTCAAAATGTTTCCTGGCAGATTGTTTACTTGTTATTCAATTTGGCCAAGGTTGCTATAATTGATCCTTGCATGCTATGGACTTGTTCTTGCCTTGGTTTGTTTCACAAAAATGTCTTCTTGATGATGGTATGCTTATCTTGTCATTCAATGACTTGTGGTGAGTGAATCGAGCTTGTTAAGTAGTGTACTTGCTGTTGCTGTTTTGCTAGGCTGAATCTGTTATTTGGTGATGCTATGTAAACATGTTGCTACTAATCATTCTATGCATAATCTAGAGATGTTCTATAAACATGTTTTGATCTACATGTTATGTCCTATCCATTCATGCCCTTGGTTGCATTTATAGCTTGCTGTAGATTGTTCATATCTTGCTCCAAAGTTGCTTGATAATGATGCTATCAGCCTGTTAACATTAAGTTCACTAGTTCCCATGTGTTTTGCTAGTGATCCATGTACCGTATGACCTTTCTCTTGCCATGCTTAGCTTCATAAACATGCCTTCTTACAGTTGGTTGCCTTGCCATGCCAGGTATTGCTCTGTGATGAGTGTTTCAAGCTCACCAACATGCCTACTTATTGTTGTTCCTGCCATGTTTGAATCTGTAATATAACTTGCCATGTTTACATGGGTGCCATCATATTTTCTGTGCATTTTTGGCTCATGGTCAGTAAGGGACTGTTGTTCTATGCATTTAGTAGATTCATGCCATGCCTTTGTTTGTCATGATATGTTCCTGTAGCATGTGGTTTGATAGCTCTAAACATTGCAACCTGATGTTATTTCCTGATAAGTCTGAAACTGTTATTATTTGCAATCTTACCATGTTTTTTTGAGCATGTTCTAGTTGTTTCTGGAGATAGCTCAGTGTTCATGTTTGTTGTCCTTTACCTGTACATCATGCTCATGCCTTTTGTTCTTATGTTGGGGTGCTGTAGCTTGTTGTTTTGATGCTTGCAATATGCCTAGTTGCTGTTTTGGGCAGATTGTTGCTATGACTTGTATAGAGTGTATGTGTTGAACCGTTGCTCCGTTTTGAGTGTGCTCTATATGAACTTGCTTGATTTTGCATGTAGCTTCATATTATCATGTTGCATCCATGTTTTGGTGTGTTTGCTTGATGTTTGGGTGCATTTTGCATCAATGCCATGTTTAACTTGTTTTGCTCATATCTTCTAGGCCGTAGCTCCGAATCTAATGAACTTTATATGTAACTTGACTAGAATTTCGTGTAGATTCTCTTGGTGCTCTTTAACTTGCTGTTTAACAACTTCAACTTAAGGTTTATTCAGATCTGGAACAATTTCGAAATTTGCATATGAGGACTTACCGGAATTGTTATATGTTGTTCCCGGCCTCATTTAAACTTGCCTTGATGTGTTGTTCTTGTTTGCATCATCTCTTGCCATGAGTAGCTTCATGCAGCTTTGTCATGCATCATGCTTGTTGTGCATCATGTCTTGTCTATGTGTGGTGTGTTTACCATGTTGTGTGCTTCTTCTCGATAGTTCCCATTTTGTTGCGATCGTGAGGATGCGTTCGTCTACGTGTGGTTCGTCTTCGTGGCTTAATCTTCTTCATGGACTCATTCTTCTTCCTTGCGGGATTTCAGGCAAGATGACCGCTACCCTGGATCTCACTACTATCATTGCTATGCTAGTTGCTTCGTTCTATCGCTATGCTGCGTTACCTATCATTTGCTCTTCAAGCCTCCCAAATTGCCATGAACCTCTAACCTTTGACACCATATCTATGCAAACCGTTGTTTGGCTATGTTACCGCTTTGCTCAGCCCCTCTTATAGCGTTGCTAGTTGCAGGTGAAGTTGAAGATTTCTCCATGGTGTACAGAATTTTGGTTGGGATATCACAATATCTCTTATATTATTAATGCATCTATATATTTGGTAAAGGGTGGAAGGCTTGGCCTTATGCCTGGTGTTTTG
This sequence comes from Triticum timopheevii, assembly GCA_963921465.1. Taxonomy (NCBI): domain Eukaryota; kingdom Viridiplantae; phylum Streptophyta; class Magnoliopsida; order Poales; family Poaceae; genus Triticum; species Triticum timopheevii. Next base: position 407,884,941 of record OY997268.1, on the reverse strand, counting down.
TTCCACTCTTGCCGCCCTAGTTTCCGTCATACCGGTGTTATGTTCCCGGATTTTGCGTTCCTAACGCGATCGGGTGATTTATGGGATCCCCCTGACAGTTCTCTTTGAATAAAACTCCTCCAGCAAGGCCCAACCTTGGTTTTACCATTTGCCTCACCACCACCTACTTTTCCCTTGGGAGTAATTAACCCAAGGGTTATCTTTATTTTAGCCCCCCCGGGCCAATGCTTGTCTAAGTGTTGGTCCAAACCGAGCGATGTCCGGCGCCCCCTGGGCAACCAGGGTCTATGCCAACCCGACGTCTTGCTCATCCGGTGTGCCCTGAGAACGAGATATGCGCAGCTCCTATCGGGATTGTCGGCGCATCGGGCGGCTTTGCTGGTCTTGTTTTACCATTATCGAAATGTCTTGTAAACCGGGATTCCGAGACTGATCGGGTCTTCCTGGGAGAAGGTCTATTCCTTCGTTGATCGCGAGAGCTTGTCATGGGCTAAGTTGGGACACCCGTGCAGGGTTTAAACTTTTGAGAGCCGTGCCCGCGGTTATGTGGCAGATGGGAATTTGTTAATGTCCGGTTGTAGATAACTTGACACCAGATCCGAATTAAAACGCATCAACCGTGTGTGTAGCCGTGATGGTCTCTTCTCGGCGGAGTCCGGGAAGTGAACACGGTCTTTGGGTTATGTTTGACGTAAGTAGGTGTTTAGGATCACCTCTTGATCATTGCTAGTTGACGACCGTTCCTTTGTTTCTCTTCTCGCTCTCATTTGCGCATGTTAGCCACCATATATGCTTAGTCGCTGCTGCAACCTCACCACTTTACCCCTTCCTTTCCTATTAAGCTTTGCTAGTCTTGATACCCATGGTAATGGGATTGCTGAGTCCTCGTGGCTCACAGATTACTACAACAACAGTTGCAGGTACAGGTTATGCGATGATCATGACGCGAGAGCGATGCTTGCTTGCGTTGAGTTTCTTCTTCTGCTTCTTCGATCAGGGGATAGGTTCCAGGTCGGCAGCCTGGGCTAGCAGGGTGGATATTGTTTGAGTTTCTGTTTATGATTCATCCGTAGTTGGATGTTGATCTCTTGTATGATGATGTTGTATTCGTGTGGCATTGTGTGCCTCCTGTATGTATCCCCATCTATTATGTATGTTGATGTAATGATATCCACCTTGCAAAAGCGTCTTCAAGATGCGCTTCTATCCTTGGTGGGACCTTCGAGTTCCTTTAGGATAGGGTCGCATCTTGGGCGTGACAAGTTGGTATCAGAGCCTCGACCGACCTTAGGAGCCCCCTTGATTGATCGTGTAGTTTGGCCGTTGTTGAGTCTAGAAGAAAAACTGTTTTCGGAGTCTAGTTATATCGGAGAGTAGAAATTCTTTTACTCCTCAGCCTCTTCGTCGCTCTGGTGAGGAATCTTGACGTAGGTGTTTTGAATTATTCCTCTTCCCATTCAAATTTTTCTTTAGGTTCACGCGGTTAGTTTTTCGTTCGTTGGTTCTCAGCTCTTTTCATCCGGTGCATTTCTCGTCAAGTTGACTCGAACCTCTTTGTCTTTCGCGAGATCAAGCCTCAGTTCTTCCTCCGACGTCGTTGTTTTTACCCATCCGTAGTTGTCCTTGTTTTTCCCACCCACCCTCCCTTCTTCTTCTCGGAACCGGAGTCTGTAATCGAGTATCCTTCCTACTCGTGCGAAATCTTTGCTTTCTTTCCTCAATGATTTCAACCGGTGTTTTCTCTTCAAGATATTCGTAGCTTTCCCCTTCCGAGTTTCTTTTGTTTTCCCGCCCTCCCACCCTTTTCTTCCTGGAGTCTGACTCTCTCTCGACCATCTATTTCATTTGTGCAGAGTCTCTTCAGTCTTCCCTCAATTATTTCAACCGGTGAATTCTTGTTTTGTTCGACATTCTTCATCTCTTTTTCTTTTCCGGTGGACTCAATTCAAGTTTTTCGGGTTGATCACATTCTTTTCCCTCGGCTCAAGTGTTTTCCCTGCTCGTTCGCCTCGCGCCAGTTTATCCTTCCGGAGTTCTCAAGATATATCATGAGATTCGTCTGTGTTCCAATTAATTCGAGGTGGTCACCTTATTCAAATATTTTAATTGTTCCGGTGCATCACCTATCTGTTCAACAATCCTTTTCCAACGGTGTTTTCTTTTAGTGGGCCCTAATCCACAGGTCTTTTCCCAGGATCTTACCTAACTCTTATAATTTCCCCGGAGTTATTCTCAATTCTTTTCAAAGTGTGATGTAAGAATGAATTTCATCAGTCACATGTTTTTCCAAGATCTCTTTCAAATCATTTGATTGTTGGTTCAACCCCTTCACTTTTCATTCTCCCGGAGTATCTCAGTAATTTTGGTGGTTTTTCTCGTCGTCATTTGAAGATCGAAGAAGAGTTTTTCCTCTAAATCTTGCCCGTTCTCTCGAAGATTCGTGGTTCTAGCTTCTTGTTAGTCTCTCAAATTATTCCATTTGTCAGTTATCCTTTTCATCCATCCGGAGTATGTCAGGAGTTGTTTTTTTCCATTTCTTTTCTCCAGAGGCCATCATTCCAGTTATCGTTCGCTATTTATCCCGGTGCTTCGTTCAAGTATTTTTCAATCAGTTCGCGATCCCTTCGTCATCTTGTCTCTTAATTCCCTCAAGTATCTTTGTGCTTTTCTAATTCTTCCCGGTGATTAAGTCTCTTTCATCAATCATTTTTGAATTCTCATGGTGGTTCTTCATGAGATAATTCTTTCTGCAAGAGTTCGTCAAGTACCATTCCATCCTCTCAAGTTCGTTCTAATCCTCCCATTTTCAGCCGGAGTGCTACCTAAATTCTTTCAGTCTTATCCGTTTCTTTTCTCATTCTAACCACTCCGGTTAGAACGAGTGGTTTCAGAGTCTATCTTGTTTCCATGAGCTTTTGATTCTCGTCATATTCGCCTTTTCTCTTTCTACCCGAGTGCTCTCGTCTCTGTTCATCTTCTCTCGCGTTTCTTGTTTCACCTCATTCCTTTTTCCCTTCCGTCTCGGTCCTAAGATCTCGGGACGAGATCTCTTGTTAGTGGAGGAGTGTTGTAACGCCCCGGATTCGATGCGCCAGGTGTCCGCCAGTTATTCGCCGCCATTGCCATGTCATTTGCTTGCGTGTTGCATTTTATCATGTCATCATGTGCATCTCATTTTTGCATACGTGATCATCTCTTGCATCCGAGCATTTTCCCCGTTGTCCGTTTTGCAATCCGGCACTCCTATGTTCCCCGGCGTTCCCTTTTTGCCTCTTTTCATGTGCGGGTGTTAAACTTTCTCGGAATGGCCTGAGGTTTGCCAAGCGGCCTTGGTATAGCACCGGTAGACCGCCTGTCAAGTTTCGTGCCATTTGGAGTTCGTTTGATACTCCAACGGTTAACCGGGTAACCGCAAAGCCTCTTTTGTGTGCAGCCCAACACCCCTTCCAAAGTGGCCCAAAACACAGCAAACTCCCCTCCATGCTCTCCGCCGTTCGATCACGATCGCGTGACCGAAAACCGCACCTCATTTGGACTCTCCTAGCTCCCTCTACCTATAAATATGCCTTCCCCTTCCAAATTCGCGGTCAAATCCCCCCAAACCCTAGCCCCGCTCCCTCTCCGCCGCCGGACATGTCCGGACGGAGCCGGACACGTCCGCCACCGCCGCCCCGACCAATCCGCGGCCGCCACGTGGCATCGCCGCCGCCCCCTCGCCGCCGGCCCGCGGAGCCCATCGCCGGCCCTCGCGCCGCCGCCGCCCGGCCCGGCCGCCGGAGCCGCGCGCCCGCCGGACTCCTCACCCCGTCGCGGCTCGGCCCCGCCGCCGGCGCCGTCCTCACCGGCGTGCCCCGCCGCCTTCGCCGGCCGCCGCCACGCCCGTCGCCCGCTCCCCGCCGTCGCCGACCCTGCCGCCTCGGCACCTCCGCCTCCGCGCCGCCCCTCGCCGCAGCTCCTCCTGAGCGCCTCCCGGCGCCGCCGCGGTTGCCGGCCGCCGCCCGAGCGCGCTCGCCGGCGCCGCCCTTGCTCCCTGCCGCCTCCCTCCAGATCCGGTCGAGGAGTGACCGGATCCAGCTTCCCCGCGCTCCGGCGACTCCTCCGGCGTCCTCCCCGACCACGCCGACCGCCATCTCCCTCCTCTCCGGTGGCAACTCCGACGAGCCGCCTCGCCTCGGAATCCGTGCCAAGAGGTTGACCCCAGATATTTCTTCTAAGTCCTGTAATTTTTGCACATTATCATGCCATGTTCATCGCATCGTATCTCTGCACCCGTAGCTCCGTTTCGTGCGTGTAATATGTCAAATTGTTTGACTCGACGAGTACTTCATTTCATTCCATTGCATCATTTTCATTTGAGCTCATATTGATGCCCGAAATGCTGTTGGAAGAGTGCATGTTGATGTTAATCTGCTGAAACTGTTATAACTTGCTCATTTGTCATTTTTGCCATGATTGATGTGTGCATCCTATGAGGCTGATGTCTACATGTGTTTTGATCTATGCCATGCCATCTTTCCAGGGGTGTATGCCATGTATTTTTGTGATCAATGTGGTGACTAGCACAAGCATGCAAACTAGGCTTCGTGATACTGCTGATTTTAGTCCCTGTTCTGCTGTTATTTTGATGCCATGTAAACTTGATGCTACAGACAGATCCATGCATATTTTGAGATACTTCAGTAAGGGTGTTTTGAACATATGGTTATTGTCTATCCATTAATGCCCTTGTTTGCAATTATGGAGTAGTCTAACATGTCATTTGAGTGCTCTACTTTTGCTTCAAAATGTTTCCTGGCAGATTGTTTACTTGTTATTCAATTTGGCCAAGGTTGCTATAGTTGATCCTTGCATGCTATGGACTTGTTCTTACCTTGGTTTATTTCACAAACATGTCTTCTTGATGATGGTATGCTTATCTTGTCATTCAATGACTTGTGGTGAGTGAATCGAGCTTGTTAAGTAGTGTACTTGCTGTTGCTGTTTTGCTAGGCTGAATCTGTTATTTGGTGATGCTATGTAAACATGTTGCTACTAATCATTATATGCATAATCTGGAGATGTTCTATAAACATGTTTTGATCTACATGTTATGCCCTATCCATTCATTCCCTTGGTTGCATTTATAGCTTGCTGTAGATTATTCATATCTTTCTCCAAAGTTGCTTGATAATGTTGCTATCAGCCTGTTAACATTAAGTTCACTAGTTCCCATGTGTTTTGCTAATGATCCATGTACCCTATGACCTTGCTCTTGCCATGCTTAGCTTCATAAACATGCCTTCTTACTGTTGGTTGCATTGCCATGCCATGTATTGCTCTGTGGTGAGTGTTTCAAGCTCACCAACATGCCTACTTATTGTTGTTCCTGCCATGTTTGAATCTGTAATATAACTTGCCATGTTTACATGGGTGCCATCATATTTTCTGTGCATTTTTGGCTCATGGTCAGTAAGGGACAGTTGTTCTATGCATTTAGTAGATTCATGCCATGCCTTTGTTTGTCATGATATGTTCCTGTAGCCTGTTGTTTGATAGCTCTAAACATTGCAACCTGATGTTATTTCCTGATAAGTCTAAAACTGTTATTATTTGCAATCTTACCATGTGTTTTTGAGCATGTTCTAGTTGTTTCTGGAGATAGCTCAGTGTTCATGTTTTGTTGTCCTTTACATGTAAATCATTCTCATGCCTTTTGTTCTTATGTTGCGGTGCTGTAGCTTGTTGTTTTGATGCTTGCAATATGCCTAGTTGCTGTTTTGGGCAGATTGTTGCTATGACTTGTATAGAGTGTATGTGTTGAACCGTTGCTCCGTTTTGAGTGTGCTCTATATGAACTTGCTTGATTTTGCATGTAGCTTCATATTATCATGTTGCATCCATGTTTTGGTGTGTTTGCTTGATGTTTGGGTGCATTTTGCATCAATGCCATGTTTAACTTGTTTTGCTCATATCTTCTAGGCCGTAGCTCCGAATCTAATGAACTTTATATGTAACTTGACTAGAATTTCGTGTAGATTCTCTTGGTGCTCTTTAACTTGCTGTTTAACAACTTCAACTTAAGGTTTATTCAGATTTGGAACAATTTCGAAATTTGCATATGAGGACTTACCGGAATTGTTATATGTTGTTCCCGGCCTCATTTAAACTTGCCTTGATGTGTTGTTCTTGTTTGCATCATCTCTTGCCATGAGTAGCTTCATGCAGCTTTGTCATGCATCATGCTTGTTGTGCATCATGTCTTGTCTATGTGTGGTGTGTTTACCATGTTGTGTGCTTCTCGATAGTTCCCATTTCGTTGCGATCGTGAGGATGCGTTCGTCTACGTGTGGTTCGTCTTCGTGGCTTCATCTTCTTCATGGACTCGTTCTTCTTCCTTGCGGGATTTCAGGCAAGATGACCGCTACCCTGGATCTCACTACTATCATTGCTATGCTAGTTGCTTCGTTCTATCGCTATGCTGCGTTACTTATCATTTGCTCTTCAAGCCTCCCAAATTGCCATGAACCTCTAACCTTTGACACCATATCTATGCAAACCGTTGTTTGGCTATGTTACCGCTTTGCTCAGCCCCTCTTATAGCGTTGCTAGTTGCAGGTGAAGTTGAAGATTTCTCCATGGTGTATAGGATTTTGGTTGGGATATCACAATATCTCTTATATTATTAATGCATCTATATATTTGGTAAAGGGTGGAAGGCTTGGCCTTATGCCTGGTGTTTTGTTCCACTCTTGCCGCCCTAGTTTCCGTCATACCGGTGTTATGTTCCCGGATTTTGCGTTCCTAACGCGGTCGGGTGATTTATGGGACCCCCCTGACAGTTCTCTTTGAATAAAACTCCTCCAGCAAGGCCCAACCTTGGTTTTACCATTTGCCTCACCACCACCTACTTTTCCCTTGGGAGTAATTAACCCAAGGGTCATCTTTATTTTAGCCCCCCCGGGCCAATGCTTGTCTAAGTGTTGGTCCAAACCGAGCGATGTCCGGCGCCCCCTGGGCAACCAGGGTCTATGCCAACCCGACATCTTGCTCATCCGGTGTGCCCTGAGAACGAGATATGCGCAGCTCCTATCGGGATTGTCGGCGCATTGGGCGGCTTTGCTGGTCTTGTTTTACCATTGTCGAAATGTCTTGTAAACCGGGATTCCGAGACTGATCGGGTCTTCCTGGGAGAAGGTCTATTCCTTCGTTGATCGCGAGAGCTTGTCATGGGCTAAGTTGGGACACCCGTGCACGGTTTAAACTTTCGAGAGCCGTGCCCGCGGTTATGTGGCAGATGGGAATTTGTTAATGTCCGGTTGTAGATAACTTGACACCAGATCCGAATTAAAACGCATCAATCGTGTGTGTAGCCGTGATGGTCTCTTCTCGGCGGAGTCCGGGAAGTGAACACGGTCTTTGGGTTATGTTTGACGTAAGTAGGTGTTCAGGATCACCTCTTGATCATTGCTAGTTGACGACCGTTCCTTTGTTTCTCTTCTCGCTCTCATTTGCGCATGTTAGCCACCATATATTCTTAGTCGCTGCTGCAACCTCACCACTTTACCCCTTCCTTTCCTATTAAGCTTTGCTAGTCTTGATACCCATGGTAATGGGATTGCTGAGTCCTCGTGGCTCACAGATTACTACAACAACAGTTGCAGGTACAGGTTATGCGATGATCATGACGCGAGAGCGATGCTTGCTTGCGTTGAGTTTCTTCTTCTGCTTCTTCGATCAGGGGATAGGTTCCAGGTCGGTAGCCTGGGCTAGCAGGGTGGATATTGTTTGAGTTTCTGTTTATGATTCATCCGTAGTCGGATGTTGATCTCTTGTATGATGATGTTGTATTCGTGTGGCATTGTGTGCCTCTTGTATGTATCCCCATCTATTATGTAATGTTGATGTAATGATATCCACCTTGCAAAAGCGTCTTCAAGATGCGCTTCTATCCTTGGTGGGACCTTCGAGTTCCTTTAGGATAGGGTCGCATCTTGGGCGTGACATGAATGCTATACCATTATTCATCCTGGAATCAAACACCATGTTATTCTCGGTGTTCAAACCCCCATTCTAGCTTCTGTCTAGTCATGAATGGTTGCCTACCTGTTTGGAACTTTGGTACCATCGTATATTGCACTCAATGAATTCTCTGAAATACAACTCGTCGGGTACCTTGTGTATTTCCCATTCCGTTCACTATCAGATGCCCAGCCTTGTGGAGATGCGTTCTTCCAGAGTTTTCTCCTTGGTCGCGTTCGTAGGACGATGGAGATCCCGAAGAAAGGATGACGACTTGATCATGGTGCCTTGAAGCAGAGAAATGAAGACATCAACGAAAGGGATCAACCTCTTCGAAAGGGCAGCCAAGACCGAGAAGACTCGTTAGGTTTTTCGCTACCAGCACCTTTCCCCCTTTCACTACCTCTTAAATCTCGGGACGAGATTTCTTGTAGTGGAGGAGAATTGTGACGCCCGGATAATTAAGCTACAGTAATTCTCTGCTAATGGTGACATGTCACTTCGATTACTATTAGTAATCTCACGTTAATCCAAAATCGATCCAACTTTAAAATTGAATTAAAGGCAAACAAGAAAAGTTTTCAAAAACTAAAACTAAAATGTTTGGGTTGTGTCAAATAAATCGTAAGTAGTAATGGTGGAGAAACCACATTTTTATAAAATATTTAAATGTTCTAAATTAACTAAAACATCAACTAGAACAATTAATTAAATACCTTTTCAAGTTATAAGGTTACAAACTATTTTTAATTAAATGCCTAACTAGTATTGTCAGTGTTATAACTGGTAATACTACATTAGTTATTGTTTTTATAATGAACAAAACTAAAATGAGAAGTAAATAAAATAGCAAAACTATTAGTAGGAAAAATAAACAAAAGATAAAGAAAAGGAAAACAAAGGGCCAAAAAACCCCAGCCCAATTGGGCCTCGACCCAGCTAGCCGGCCCAACTGGGCAAGAGCCCAGCCGGCCACCCTCGCACTCCCCATAAACCCCCGAAACCCTAGCCGTTTCCCCACGTAGCCCCACTCGCTCCTCCCCACTTCCCCCCTCGATTGGATCTGGATCGGGAGGATTCCCGATCCCCTCGCCCCTGCACGTCGACGCCGACGACGGCGCCCGGAGCTTCCTCGCCGGACTTCCTCCTCCACCCCGCTGGCCTGCTTCCCCTCCGCCGCTCGTCACCGTCCTCCTCCTCACGCCCACTGCCTAGACCCCACGACCGTGGTGAGGCCCCGACCTCCTCCTCTCCTCCTCGGTCGCACGACGCGCCCAGTGCACACGCGCGCCCCGCTCATGCGCTACTACTGCGCCCCCTTCCCCGTCCCCTCTCCCCGACGCGGCTCACGCCGCCGTGGCAGCACCTGCCCGCGTCGGCGCCCCCTTCGCGACGAACCACGAGCACCGCCGCCTCGCCTTGGCCGTCCGGCCCTGCTCCCCCCGGCTTCTCCTTCCCCGCTGTCGCGGCTACCCTGTCCACCGCGCCCACACGCCCGCTCGTGCACTGCCTCGCTCCGGCCGTGCATCCCACTGTGCGCCGTCCCGCGGCATTCCCCGCACTTGCTGCTACGTGCTCGGCGCCGTCCCGCCCTGATGCCGCCTCGCTCCGGCGCCGTGGCCGGCCCCTTGCTGTCACTTCTTCCGGCTGCCCTTCCCATGCAACCCCTCCTACCGGCGCCCGCCACCGCCCTGCGGCTCCCTGCCGCAGTCACCTCCGCCGTCGCGGTCAGCCCCCGCTTCGCTGCCTCCCCTGGCTCCGGCCGGCGCCGGCGCCAGCGTGCGTCGGGCCTGCTCGGTGCCCCCTCGGGCACCCGTCCGTTTGGGCGCCCGCACCATCGCCCGTTAACGTGTGCCCGTGCCTGTTAAAGCCCATGGGGCCTATGACAGCTAGGGCCCCAACCCCCACAGAACGTTTACAAAAAAAAGAAAAAGAAAGATAATTAATTAATTAACTTAATTAATTTTGATTAATTAAACTAATCAAATAACTAAACTAACTAAATTGTTAGTCAATTAATTAATTACTCAATGACAGTGCCCCCCCCTAATTAATACTAATTAGGTTAAATAAGATGACCAATTAAAATGTGTCACTGACCAGTGGGTCCCACTGGTCAGGTTGACCAGTCAACCCTGTTGACTGCTGACGTCAGCATGACATGATGCTGACGTCATAAATCCATTTTCGAATTAAATTAAATAATTAATTAAATTCTAGAAATTAATAAAATCTTTAGAAAATCATATCTTTTAAACCGTATCTTGGATTAAATTATTTTCAACATGAAAGTTGCTTAGAATGACGAGATGAATACCAATACGCAGCCCGTTCGTCAGTCACACGTCCCTAGCATAGCAAACCTGCAACATTTCACCTCCGGTTCATCTGTCCGAAAACGCGAAACCCTGGGGATACTTTCCCGGATGTTTCCCCCTTTTCTCCAGTATCACCTACTACCGCGTTAGGCCACACCTAGCATCGTGTATTGCCATGTTATGCTTTGTGATGCTTTGATTGCTTTGTTATTTATTGTGTTCCCCCTTCGTTACTTCTTTCCGGTAGACCCCGAGACTGTCGGCAACCCCCAGTTCGACTACGGAGTTGACGACCCCTCCTTCTTGCCAGAGCAACCAGGCAAGCCCCCCCCCCCCCCCTTGATCACCAGATATCGCCTATTCTTCTCTATACTTCTTGCATTAGAGTAGTGTAGCATGTTACTGTTCGGTTACTCCTATTCTGTTGCATAGCCTGTCATTGTTGCTACAGTCATTGATACCTTACCCGCAATCCTAAATGCTTAGTATAGGATGCTAGTTTATCATCATTGGCCCTACATTCTTGTCAGTCTGACTTGCTATACTATTGGGCCGTGATCACTCGGGAGGTGATCACGGGTATATACCATACATTTATACATACTACAGATGGTGACTAAAGTCGGGTCCGCTCAAAGAGTACCCGCGAGTGATTCACGGATTGGGTGCTGAAAGGACCTTTGTCCCGACGGCCCTCTGTGTGGATCTTTGGGGCAGAGCGACGGGGCAGGTTGAGACCACCTAGGCGAGAGGTGGGTCTGGCCCTGGTCGGCGTTCGCGGTTGCTTCATAATAACACGCTTAACGAGATCTTGGTATTTGATCTGAGTCTGGCCACTGGCCTATATGCACTAACCAACTATGCGGGAAAGATATGGGCACTCGACGTCGTGGTATCAGCCGAAGCCTTCGTGACGTCAGCGACTGAGCGGCGCGCGCCGGGTTGGACTGCGTAACGCGACTTGTAACGCGACTTCCTTTGTAATGGAGGTTGCTAGGTCTGCTCACCGGCCGCGTACGCAACGTGCAGGTGTGCAATGGGCGATGGGCCCAGACCCCTGCGCGCATAGGATTTAGACCGGCATGCTGACATCTCTGTTGTGCCTAGGTGGGGCTGCGACGTGTTGATCTTCCGAGGCCGGGCATGACCCAGGAAAGTGTGTCCGGCCAAATGGGATCGAGCGTGTTGGGTTATGTGGTGCACCCCTGCAGGGAAGTTTATCTATTCGAATAGCTGTGTCCCTCGGTAAAAGGACGACCCGGAGTTGTACCTTGACCTTATGACAACTAGAACCGGACACTTAATAAAACACACCCAGATAAGTTCCACAGACAACCCGGTGATCGCTTTTCCATAGGGCGATGAGGGGAGGATCGCCGGGTAGGATTATGCTATGCGATGCTACTTGGAGGACTTCAGTCTACTCTCTTCTACATACTGCAAGACGGAGGCTGCCAGAAGCATAGTCTTCGATAGGACTAGTTATCCCCCTCTTATTCTGGCATTCTGCAGTTCAGTCCACTGATATTGCCTCCTTACACATATACCCATGCATATGTAGTGTAGCTCCTTGCTTGCGAGTACTTTGGATGAGTACTCACGGTTGCTTTGCTCCCTCTTTTCCCCTGTTTTCCTCTTCTTCCCGGATGCCGCAACCAGAAGTTGGAGCCCAGGATCCAGACACCACCATCGACGACTACTACTACTCTGGAGGTGCCTACTACTACGTGCAGCCCGCTGATGACGACCAGGAGTAGTTAGGAGGATCCCAGGCAGGAGGCATGCGCCTCTTTCGATCTGTATCCCAGTTTGTGCTAGCCATCTTATGGCAACTTGTTTAACTTATGTCTGTACTCAGATATTGTTGCTTCCGCTGACTCGTCTATGATCGAGCACTTGTATTCGAGCCCTCGAGGCCCCTGGCTTGTATTATGATGCTTTTATGACTTATTTATGTTTTTAGAGTTGTGTTGTGATATCTTCCCGTGAGTCCCTGATCTTGATCGTACACACTTGCGTGCATGATTAGTGTACAATTGAATCGGGGGTGTCACACATCACAACCTCAGGAATCACAATCTCAGGTTCTTCAGGCTGAGGAATTTCTGGTTCCTCTTCAGTGGCAGTCTGCATGTTCAAGGTATCAACAGCAGCAGTTTCTTCAGCACTAGTGGCTGGAATTTCTTCATGCATAGACGAGGTGGGATGAGTTTCTTCAGAGCCCATTTGAACAGTTTGTGCAGGGGACTGAGGTATTTGCTGTAGTGGGGTGAAGTGTGGAGAATTGGGATGCTGACTTTCCCAAAAGTCATCATTCATCACACGCGTGGTGCATCCAATATCCACGTCTTCATCTTCAAGTTCTTCAACGCCAGCCTCTTCAGCTGTGAACTGAGGCATGGGCGAGGAAGCAACAGGTGTGGAAGGGATCGCATCAACTTCAATTTCTTCATCAATCTGCTCTGACGAAGCAGCAGAATGATTTTCTTCATCAGATCCGCTAGGGATCACATATTCTTCACCATAAGGAACAAGCTCCATTGATGGCATGGAGGAAATTGGAATAGCATCAATTGGATTCTTGAGTGAGCTTGTCATAGTCTTCATTTTCTTCGAAGCTGAAGAATCTGAAGCAGATGATGCTTTCCTTTTCTTCACAGCAGCTTTCTCTATAGCCTTGGTCTTCCTCACATCTGATGCGGATGGAAGGGTAGGAGTTGGGGTAGGCACAGGAGGAGCTGAGGAATCTGTCTGTATTTCCTCAGGATCAAATGATGCAGTTGGCCTGACTTCTTCATTTTCTTCAGGAGCACCACTAGTGGATGCCCTGGCAGTTTCTTCAGCGGCTGGAATGGAGTCATCAGCCCTGGAACTAGCATTTTCTTCAGCAGGCTGAAAATCATTAGCGGTGCTGGCATGTTCTTCAGTTTGCTGAGCAGAGGCTTCAGTTTGAGGAGTTTCTTGTTGCGATGGGGCTGCAACATTGGTGAACTTCTCAGTCAGTTTAACGAACCTGACTTTGACTCCTTGCCAATCAACATAATAAGAATTGAAATTATCACTGAGGGTTTTGATTTCAGACTGGATCTTGAGGAGTTCATCAGGTGTCATTTTGACAAGGTTGTTCCTCAAGAACTTTTCTTTCCTAAACTGAGCCTTCTCGATCTGCCTGGCCTTCTCAAATTTCCATTTCTCTTCATTGATGAAATGGGTCAGCACGTGACTTTGGCCAGGAGTCAGATGAAAAATCAGGCATAGGAGTGTTTGGGTCCTTGTGCCAGAGATCAATGTAGTCGAGGATCACCTTTGAATCCAAAAGCAACGGCACATTTGTGCCTTTGGCTCTAGCGGCCCTTTCTTGCCTGTCTCTGATGATTTCTACAAGTTCATCATCATCAGCTTCATCGTCAGATGGCACATGGAAGGCAACTTGCTTCTTCTTCGGACTTGGCCGAGGACCTCGTCCAGCAGTGGCCTATGTCTTCAGCAGAGTGGGGCCTGATGAAGAATTTGGTGCAGCTGAGGAACTTGCTGAGACACTAGAGGCAATGGAGATGCCTGTAGTCCTTTGGCATGTGTCTAGGTGTACAGGTGTTGAGGACTTTGCCGGAGCAACTGAGGACTTTGGAGGAGCAGGAGCAGCATGAGGAATTGGCCGTGAGGGCTTTGAAGATTCTGGCCGTGAGGGCATTGCTGATGAAGCACTTGGCTTGTGAGCGGGCTTCTTTGCCATAGATTTCCTAGGCTTGTCAGAGGCCTTTGTGGCAGCAACAGCAGTAGAGTCTTCATTAAATTTCCTCACTACTTCTTTGGCTTGTCTAGCCAACTTGGCTTGGCGCTTGGCCCATTCTTCATTAAAATCCTCACTGCGCTTGATGCTAGTGGGATAAGCTTCTTGACCAGGTGCCAATGGAGCTCTTGGGCATGGAGGATTTAGAGCGAATTTCTTCATATACTTTGGAGTTACATATCTGTACTCCCTCCATTCTCTTGCCCATCTCCTTTCAATCCTCTATATGCGCACCTTGCGTTGATTTTTGTTCTCTTTGTCTAACTTGGCCTCATCAGGTGTGCAATAGTCCTTGTAAATGTCATCGGGGATCTCAAAAGCAGTCATGACCTCAGGCTTCTTTCCTCTTTTCTGTGGTTTCTTACCTTTGCCATATTCTTCAAATGAGGAATTTGAACAATCGAATTCTCTAAAGAAGTATGCAACTTTTCTTCAAGGAACGCTGCAAATGAGTTAAGTTGATGAGAACCTAGTGATTCAGCAGCGGACATGAGTACCTGTGAACAGAGTATAGTTGTGAGGAATTTGAAGAGGTCATATGCGTTCTCAGAAGGTTTTCAAAATGAACAAGTTTGAGGAATTTGACCAGATGAGTCTTGAAGAATTTCACTAAGCGTACTTTGTCTTAGGTTCTAGAGTTGTATAGATTGATGATCCACACAATTGAGGAATCTTGAAGAAAAATGATGCTTAGGGAAACGAATCAAGAACAGATGACATGTGAGGTGTTTTGTGTGTGAGGATTTGAAGAATAAAACACCTTTGAAGATTTTGTAGTAAAAATTTGAATCAAAGAGGGCAGTAAAAGTAACTTTTAATTACCCTAGTTGAAGAACACGACAAACTGAGAAGAGTAGATTTGAAGCTCGTCAGTTCAGATCTTCCACGCCCTAACTTGGCGGAGGAAGACAGCTACGGCGGCGGAAGAATGAAGATTTCCGCGGTCGGCGTGAGTACGACGGCGATAAGGTCGAGGCAGTGAAGCTCTTCCTCACCGGCGACGATGGAGTAGCGGCGACGCTAGGGTTTGAGAAGCTCGAGCGAGAGAGAGCGGTCGAGCGGAGTAAAGGAAGTGAGGAAGGGTGAGGGGGTATTTATAGTCGCAGTGAAAAACTGTTCGCCCAAAGATTTTGGACGAACGTGCCCCTGGCCCTTCTCATTCGTTGTGTCACCCACGTACTGAAAAGTGGAGATCGTGTTAGATCGTGGGTGAATAGATAAGTCTATCGTGGGATACGGGACGGTTTGAGCGGCAAAACCGAAAATTTGGATAAGATTAGTTTTAAAGTTCCGTTCGCAATTTCTTCAGCTGACAGGACACAGTGAAGATTTTGAACGAGTTTCAAATAGAACGCACATGAAGAATTTGTGAATAGATTGGGTTGAGTATAGCATAGAGGGGGAAGGGTCCGATCACATTCACTTAGCAGAAAATGCAACTTGAAGAAATAGCCATAAGTGAATGTTGTAGAGGACATAAACCCATATATATATATATATATATATATATATATATGTATATATATATATATATATATATATATATATATATATATAGCCAATGAAGAAAGACGACGGAAACAGTGAAGATTTTGCAAAGTTGAAGAATTTGAAAAACTGAGGAAAAACTCAAATTGAAGATTTTCAACTTTGGTGGTGGCGTGACCCACCGTATAAGAATGATGATTTTAGACACCGCGTACAATTGTCGTAGGGTTCTGAGAATCAAATTCTTCATTAATTTCTTCACACTTAGAGTGTTATTCTTCATTGATTGAAGAAAAATGTTTCTTCATGTGTTGCACATCTAAGTCATCAATTTTGCATAAGTGTTAGGATGTGTGTCCTTTTCAAAGAACATTCGAAGAATATGCTTCACAGCCTTATGGTGTGATTTCTTCGGTGTAGCTCGAAATCGGGCACACATGCAAACACTAAGCATTATATCTGGCCTAGATGCACATAAGTACAATAAAGAACCAATCATGGATCGGTATACCTTGTGATCGAAGTCAATACCATTTTCATCAGTGCATAGATGGCCATTTGTGGGCATAGGAATTTTGACTCCTTTGCAATCTTGCATGCCGAATTTCCTCAGAACATCCTTGAGGTATTTCTCCTGAGATATGAATATGCCATTGTGCTGTTGACGAATTTGAAGACCTAAGAAGAATTTCAACTCTCCCATCATAGACATTTGATATTCTTCACTCATCATATAGGCAAATTCATCACTATAACGTTGGTCAGTACAGCCAAAGATAATATCATCAACGTATATTTGGCACACAAACAGTTCACCAACATAGGATTTAGTAAAGAGAGTAGGGTCGAGTGAACCGGGTGCGAAGCCATTCTTCACGAAGAATTCCTTCAAAGTATCATACCACGCCCGAGGGGCCTGCTTGAGGCCATAGAGGGCCTTGTTGAGTCTGAAGACTTTGTCAGGATTCTTAGGATCTTCAAAACCTGGGGGTTGAGCAACATATACTTCTTCCTCAAGCTTACCATTGAGGAATGCACTTTTCACATCCATTTGATATAAAGTGATATTATGATGGTTAGCATAATCAAGTAATATGCGAATAGCCTCAAGTCTAGCAACAGGTGCAAAAGTTTCATCGAAATCAATTCCTTCAACCTGTGTGTAGCCTTGAGCTACAAGTCGTGCCTTATTCCTCACCACAAGGCCATTTTCATCTTGCTTGTTGCGGTAGATCCACTTTGTGCCGATGATATTATGCTTGCGAGGATCTGGCTTGACCAGTTCCCAGACATTGTTGAGCTCGAACTGATGTAATTCTTCTTGCATGGCCTAGATCCACTCAGGCTCCAGAAATGCTTCATCTACCTTAGTGGGCTCTGTGATAGAGACAAAAGCATAGTGCCCAGAAAAGTTAGATAAATGTGAAGCTTTTGAGCGTGTGAGAGGACCTGGTGCTTCAATGTCATCGATGATCTTTTCAACTTGCACTTCTTTTGCAACGCGAGGATGAGTTGGTTGTCGTCGAGGAATTTGATCAGCATTTTCTTCAGTACCATTTTCATCAGCATTTTCCTTAGGTACATCAGCTCGACGATCTTCGCGTTCTTGAATGAATTCTTTAGTAGATTCTTCAGTAGGAATGACATCCTCAGTAGCCTTGAACTTGATAGAATCTTCAGGTGCTGGTTCATCTATCACAGAAGGTAGGTGCTCTCTTTGCGAGCCATTAGTTTCATCGAACCGCACATCTACAGTTTCAACAATCTTGTGAAGAGCGATGTTGAAGACTCTGTAGGTGTGCAAGTCCTTTCCGTAACCAAGCATAAAACCTTCATGTGCTTTCGGTGCAAATTTAGCATTGTGATGAGGATCTCTAATCCAAAATTTAGCACCGAAGACTTTGAAATAACTCACATTGGGTTTCTTGTCAGTGAGGAGTTCATAGGCAGTCATCTTGAAGAATTTGTGAAGATATACTCTCTTGATGATGTGGCACGCGGTATCAATTGCAGCAATCCAAAAACGTGAGGTGTTTTGTATTCATCAAGCATAGTGCGAGCCATCTCAACAAGAGTTCTGTTCTTGCGCTCCACGACGCCATTTTGCTGAGGAGTATAAGGAGCAGATAATTCATGAGTTATACCAAGTTCGTCAAGATAGTCATTAAGACCGAAATTCTTGAACTCAGTTCCATTGTCACTCCTGATGTGCTTGATCTTCACACCAAAGTTGGTTGAAGCCCTCGAGGAAAATCGTTTGAAGACTTCCTGCACTTCATGTTTGTAAGTAACAATGTGTACCCATGTGTAACGAGAGTAATCATCAACAATAACAAAGCCATATAGGGATGCATCATTAGTCACAGCAGAATAATGATTAGGACCGAAGAGATCCATGTGAAGCAATTCAAATGGTCGAGTGGTAGTCATGATAGTCTTTGCTGGATGCTTGGCCTTAGTCATCTTCCCAGCTTCACAGGCACCACACAAGTGATCCTTGAGGAATTTGACATTCTCAATGCCAATGACATGCTTCTTCTTCGCAAGCGTGTGCAAATTCCCCATGCCTACTTGACCAAGTCGTCGATGCCATAGCCAGCCTTCTGAAGCTTTTGCAAGTAAGCACACGGCAGGTTGTGGTCCTGTAGAGAAATCAACAATGTACAAATCTCCTCTCCTAAAGCCTTCGAAGACTTTGGAATTGTCAGCTTCCATGATCACAACACAACGATACTTGCCAAAGACAACAACCATATCAAGATCATAAAGCATTGAGACAGACATGAGGTTGTATCCTAAGGACTCGACAAGCATGACTTTGTCCATGTGTCGATCCTTAGAGATCGCAACCTTACCTAGGCCCAATACCTGACTTTTGCCTTTGTCAGCGAAGATGATATGCTTCAGATGTGATGGTGTTAATGGAGCATCCATCAATAGATTCTTGTCACCAGTCATGTGATTTGTACATCCACTATCAAGGACCCACTCGTTTGCTTTGGGTTGATCATCCTGCAGATGAATTAGTGCATCTTACAAACTCATATACTTCATCAGTGAAGAATATGACATTAGTATCATCAGTTCAATTTCATCAAGTAATAGCACAGATAAGCAGTGTGAGGACGTGTGAAATGAAAGTTCATTTCATCATGATTCGCCTGCGTCCTTTCAGGCAGTTTGTCAGGCCCCCAGCAAATTCTTTAGACATTTAAAGCACGTCTGGAGACCTGACCCTGCATAAGAGATTAGTTCTTTTTTCTTCACCACCCACATCTGGAGGGGTGGCAAAGAATTCATCACTCTGCGAGCACCATATGAGAAAGGTGGCAAAGATGCCAAACCATTTCATTTCACATAAGAGGGGTTAGGGTAAGCATATGAATAAGCAGAAAAATTCTTCGAGGACTTATGAACATAATGATTTGAAGAATAATGCACATATTCATAGCCCTTAGCTCTACCCTGCGAAACAGAGTTGTTAGAACGATGATGTTCATATGAGGACTTTGATCCTTTTGAGGAATTTGATCCATGTGAGGAATTTGGCCCGTATGAGGACTTGGATTCGTATGAAGAATTTGGTCCATATGAAGAGTTTGATCTGGGGTTCTTATTCTTCACTGGTGGTGTCATGAGGACATTCACCTGAAGACTTTCAACATAACTTTTGGGAACCCAGATTTTCTTCATAGGGGAACAGTTCCTGCAGTTAGTGCCAACATATCTAGCAAATACTTCACCATTCTGATTTTTGAACAGTTTATAGTTGGAGTCAAATGACTCATCAAAAGAATGAGGAGATTCACATGTAAAGCCAGATAAGTTAGATGGATCAACTGGAGGTCCCTTTGCAGCAACCCATGAGGTTTTGGGGTACTGCTCAGGCTTCCAATATGTTCCATCAGCATTGAGTTTCCTCTCAAAGGCAATACCCTCTTTCCTAGGGTTTCTGTTGAGGATCTGCTTTTTAAGCACATCACAAAGAGTCTGATGCCCTTTGAGGCTTTTGTACATGCCTGTCATGTACAATTCCTTCAGCCCTGCATCGTCAGTGATACTAGCAATGTCCTCAGATGAGGAATTAGTGATAGCAGAGGTAGGTGAAGAATTTGCAACATTTGAAGCATTTGAACATTCAGGTGAATAATTAGCAGATTCACGTTCAATGCACTTTAAACATGGAGGATCAAATTCTTCCTGAGTGGCGCTGATTTGTTGAGCAAGTAATGAATCGCGCTCCTTCTGAAGATCTTCATAACTCACTCTTAGCTTCTCAAGATCTTGCTTTCTTTGAAGAAGTTCAAGAGAAAGCTTCTCGTGATCAGATAAGAGAGCGTTATGATGACCTTGAAGGTCGTCAAACTTGGAATGGAGTCCCTGAAGACTTTCAGCCAAGGCTTTTGACTGATCCATTTCTTCGCCCAACATATCATCGCTCTTATTTAGCATGTAGTGAACTTTTTACAAGGCTCTTTGTTGTTTATGGGCAAGGGAAGCAAGTTTGACATAGCTAGGTCCAAATTCATCACCACATTCATCATCACTAGATTTGGAGAGGTAGGATTCGGTTACCTCAGCACCGTTTGCCATAAGGCAGGGGGTAGACGATGATGATTCTGGTTCGAATGTCATTGCATTGAGAGATTCCTTGTAATCCTCAAACCAAGGATCATGACGAGTCCGATGACCCTCATAGACCTCAGAGAGACGGTGCCAGATTAGCTTCGCATGATTGAGATGCATGACGTTCCTGAACTGATTTCGGGACAGACTAGAGCAGATGACATCCTTCGCTGTGAGGTTAAGTAGTGTGTACTTGCGAATGTCATGAGCCTTAGCCATCTTGCATAGATCGGTGAGACCGATCTCGGTGACGGTCCACAGTTTGCTGTCCATAGCCATGAGTCGCTTCTTCATCATGGCCTTCCATCGAGGATACTCATGACCGTCAAAGATGGGGCAGGAAACGTTCCTCAATCCTGCAGTCGACATAACTAAAACTCCAGGCGGTTAAACCAAAATTACACAGAATAAGGGAGTACCTTGCTCTGATACCAATTGAAAGTGCGTTATATCGACTAGAGGGGGGGTGAATAGGCGATTTTTATGAATTCTTCACTGAGGAAGTTGCCGGTGAGGAAATTCCTTAGCGAAGAACTACTTGCAGCGGAATAAGTACTCAGAAGTAAGCATAACAGAATACACGCATAGTCATCATGATGAAATAAAGACAATCACAGAGTATGGAAAGCGTAAACACAGGATAACACCAGATGAAGACAAATAGACTGAAGAAATTGAACTGAGGAAATTGAGAAAGTCTTCAGTCAAAGTCTTCAAACACAGATATGAACAATCACTCAACACAGTAATGAGGAAATGAAAGAGTTGAGGAAATAGAACCAGTAAGGTTGGTGAAGACAATGATTTGGTAGACTAGTTCCAACTGCTGTCTCACTTGTACGTCCGGTTGGAGCGGCTGAGTATTTAAACTCGAGGACACACAGTCCCAGACACCCAGTCACTGAGCACGCAGCTCAGGACACCAAGTCCTCACCGTATTCTCCTTGAACTAAGGTCACACAGACCCCGTCCAATCACTCGTGGTAAGTCTTCAGGTGTCTTCCAAACCTTCACACACTTTGGTCATTCGGCGATCCACAATTCCTCTTGGATGCTCTAGACCATGACGCCTAACCGTCTGGAAGAAGCACAGTCTTCAAAGGTAACAAGCGTCGGATCCACGCAGGATCAATCTCTTCAGTGATGCTCAATCACTTTGGGTTTGTGGGTGTTTGGGTTTGGGTTTTCCTCACTCGATGATTTTCTCTCGAAGTCCTCGGAGGATGGGTTGCTCTCAAATGACAAGTGTCAGTTTCTCTCGGAGCAGCCAACCAGCTAGTGGTTGTAGGGGGCGGCTATTTATAGCTTAGGGAGCAGCCCGACATGATAAGACATAAATGCCCTCCAATGATATGACCGTTAGGTGGATAAGATATTTGGGACAGCTGGCGCTCAGCACAGCAACGGTCGGAAATTTGACTCTCAAATTCCTCAGGGCTATCATGTTCCTCACTGTGTAGGCAATCCGCACCGGCGAATTCCTAACTCCTCAGTCAGAACAAATTCCTCAGCGACCAGAAGAACTTTGTCTCTATCACTGAAGAAATTGACTGAACTGTATGAGATTTCCAATGGCTTCACTCGAAGGGATTGGTAGGTGTAGGATTTTGAGTTGAGCATCACATGGAATTTTTTTCCTTAGTATTTCCTCGACCCCCTTTAACAGTACGGTGTTTCCTATGACTCAAGAAAGAGAAAAACAAAACTATGAAAATGAAAGTCTTCAAGCTTCATATTCCTCGCATGAATATCAAGTCTTCACGGACACACCAATTTCTTCACTTTCAAAGTCTTCATGAAAGTCTTCAGGAATACCAAAATCTTCAGTCGAAGATATTCATTTTTAGGGGTCGACTTTCTCTGTAAATATCAAACTCCTCATAGACTTATAGACCTGTGTACACTCATAAACACATTAGTCCCTTAACCTATAAGTCTTCAATACACCAAAATCACTAAGGGGCACTAGATGCACTTACAGGATGCTGACTTTTCCTAAAAGTCATCATTCATCAGAGGCGTGGTGCATCCAATATCCACGTCTTCATCTTCAAGTTCTTCAACGCCAGCCTCTTCAGCTGTGAACTGAGACATGGGCGAGGAAGCAGCAGGTGTTGAAGGGATCGCATCCACTTCAATTTCTTCATCAATCTGCTTTGACAAAGCAGCAGAATGGTTTACTTCATCAGATCCGCTAGGGATCACATATTCTTCACCATAAGGAACAAGCTCCTTTGATGGCATGGTGGAAATCGGAACAACATCGATTGGATTCTCAAGTGAGCTTGTCATAGTCTTCATTTTCTTCGAAGCTGAAGAATCTGAAGCAGATGATGCTTTCCTTTTCTTCACTCCAGCTTTCTCTGCAGCCTTGGTCTTCCTCACATTTGATGCAAATGGAAGGGTAGGAGTTGGGGTAGGCGCAGGAGGGGCTGAGGAATCTGTCTGTATTTCCTCAGGCTCAACTGATGCAGTTGGCCTGACTTCTTAATTTTCTTCAGGAGCACCACTAGTGGATGCCCTGGCAGTTTCTTCAGCGGCTGGAATGGAGTCATCGGCCCTGGAACTAGCATTTTCTTCAGCAGGCTGAAAATCATCAACAGTGCTGGCATGTTCTTCAGTTTGCTGAGCAGAGGCTTCAGCTTGAGGAATTTCTTGTTGCGATGGGGCTGCAACATTGGTGAACTTCTTAGTCAGTTTAACAAACCTGACTTTGGCTCCTTGCCAATCAGCATAATAAGAATTGAAATTATCGCTGAGGGTTTTGATTTCAGACTGGATCTTGAGGAGTTCATTAGGTGTCATTTTGACAACGTTGTTCTTTAAGAACTTTTCTTTCCTGAACTGAGCCTTCTTGATCTGCCTGGCCTTCTCAAATTTCCATTTCTCTTCATTGATGAAATGGGTCAGCACGTGACTTTGGCCAGGAGTCAGATGAAAATCAGGCATAGGAGTGTTTGGGTCCTTGTGCCAGAGATCAATGTAGTCGAGGATCACCTTTGGATCCAAAAGCAGTGGCACATTTGTGTTTTTGGCTCTAGCGGCCCTTTCTTGCCTGTCTCTGATGATTTCTGCAAGTTCATCATCATCAGCTTCATCGTCAGATGGCACATGGAAGGCAACTTGTTTCTTCTATGGACTCGGCCGAGGACCTCGTCCAGCAGTGGCCTTTGTCTTCAGCAGAGTGGGGCCTGATGAAGAATTTGGTGCAGCTGAGGAACTTGCTGAGACACCAGAGGCAATGGAGATGCCTGCAGTCCTTTGGCATGTGGCCAGATGTACAGGTGTTGAGGGCTTTGCCGGAGCAACTGAGGACTTTGGAGGAGCAGGAGCAGCTTGAGGAATTGGCCGTGAGGGCTTTGAAGAAATTGGCCGTGAGGGCTTTGAAGATTCTGGCCGTGAGGGCATTGCTGAGGAACTTGGCCATGAGGGCACAATTGATGAAGCACTTGACTTGTGAGCGGGCTTCTTTGCCATAGATTTCCTAGGGTCGTCAGAGGCCTTTGTGGTAGCAGCAGCAGCAGAGTCTTCATTAAATTTCCTAACTGCTTCTTTGGCTTGTCTAGCCAACTTGGCTTGGCGCTTGGCCCATTCTTCAGGAAAATCCTCACCGCGCTTGAGGCTGGTGGGATCAGCTTCTTGACCAGGTGCCAATGGGGCTCTTGGGCATGGAGGATTTAGAGCGAATTTCTTCATATACTTTGGAGTTACATATCTGTACTCCCTCCATTCTCTTGCCCATCTCCTTTCAATCCTCTGTATGCGCACCTTGCGCTGATTTTTGTTCTCTTTGCCGAACTTGGCCTCATCAGGTGTGCAATAGTCCTTGTAAATGTCATCGGGGATCTCAATAGCAGTCATGACCTCAGGCTTCTTTCCTCCTTTCTGTAGTTTCTTACCTTCTGCCATATTCTTCAGATGAGGAATTTGAACAATTGAATTCTCTGAAGAAGTATGCAACTTTTCTTCAAGGAACGCTGCAAATGAGTTAAGTTGATGAGAACCTAGTGATTCAGCAGCGGACATGAGTACCTGTGAATAGAGTATAGTTGCGAGGAATTTGAAGAGGTCATATGCATTCTCAGAAGGTTTTCAAAATGAACAAGTTTGAGGAATTTGACCAGATGAGTCTTGAAGAATTTCACTAAGCGTACTTTGTCTTAGGTTCCAGAGTTGTATAGATCGACGATCCACACAATTGAGGAATCTTCAAGAAAATGATGCTTAGGGAAACGAATCAAGAACAGATGACTTGTGAGGTGTTTTGTGTGTGAGGATTTGAAGAATAAAACACATTTGAAGATTTTGTGGAGAAAATTTGAATCAAAGAGGGCAGTAAAAGTAACTTTTAATTGCCCTGATTGAAGAACACGACGAACTGAGAAGAGTAGATTTGAAGCTCGTCAGTTCAGATCTTCCACGCCCTAACTTGGCGGAGGAAGACAGCTACGGCAGCGGCGGAGTTAAGATTTCCGCGGTCGGTGTGAGTACGACGGCGACGAGGTTGAGGCAGTGAAGCTCTTCCTCACCGGCGACGATGGAGTAGCGGCGGCGCTAGGGTTTGAGAAACTCGAGCGAGAGAGAGAGCGGTCGAGCGGAGTAAAGGAAGTGAGGAAGGGTGAGGGGATATTTATAGTCGCAGTGAAAAACTGTTCGCCCGAAGATTTAGGATGAACGTGCCCCTGGCCCTTCTCATTCGCTTGACATGTGTCACCCACGTACTGAATAGTGGAGATCGTGTTAGATCGTGGGTGAATAGATAAGTCTATCGTGGGAAACGGGACGGTTTGAGCGGCAAAACCGAAAGTTTGGATAAGATTAGTTTTGAAGTTTCGTTCGCAATTTCTTCAGATGACAGGACACAGTGAAGATTTTGAACGAGTTTCAAATAGAACGCACATGAAGAATTTGTGAATAGATTGGGTTGAGTATAGCATAGAGGGGGAAGGGTCCGATCACATTCACTTAGCAGAAAATGCAACTTGAAGAAATAGCCATATAATGAAGAAAGACGATGGAAATAGTGAAGATTTTGCAAAGTTGGAGAATTTGAAAAACTGAGGAATTTCAAAACAAAAAAACTCAAATTGAAGATTTTCAACTTTGGTGGTGGCATGACCCACCGTATAAGAATCTTGATTTCAGACACCGCGTACAATTGTCGTAGGGTTCTGAGAATCAAATTCTTCATTAATTTCTTCACACTTAGAGTGTTATTCTTCATTGATTGAAGAAAAACGTTTCTTCATGTGTTGCACATCTAAGCCATCAATTTTGCATAAGTGTTAGGATATGTGTCCTTTTCAAAGAACATTCGAAGACTCTAAGATATTTAGCTCACACCGCAACTTGCAAAATTTCTTCTCATCCAAGGGCTTTGTGAAGATATTGGCTAGCTGTTCTTCAGTCTTCACATGTTCAATAGCAATGTCGCCCTTCAACACATGATCACGAAGAAAATGATGACGAATCTGAATGTGCTTTGTCTTCGAGTGCTGAACTGGGTTATGAGCAATCTTGATGGCACTCTCATTGTCACAGTAGAGAGGCACATTCTTCATGTTGATTTCGTAGTCCTTGAGAGTTTGCTTCATCCATAGCAATTGAGCACAGCAAGAACCAGCAGCAATATACTCAGCTTCAGCAGTAGACAGTGATACACAGTTCTGTTTCTTCGAGGACCAACAGACCAAAGATCGTCCGAGGAAATGACAAGTACCAGATGTTAACTTGCGGTCCACACGATCACCAACACAGTCAGAGTCTGAATATCCAATGAGATCAAAGGTAGAGCCCTTGGGGTACCATAGTCCTAGTGTTGGTGTGTGAGCTAGATATCGAAGAATATGCTTCACAGCCTTATGGTGTGATTCCATCGGTGTAGCTTGAAATCGGGCACACATGCAAACACTAAGCATTATATCTGGCCTAGATGCACATAAGTACAATAAAGAACCAATCATGGAGCGGTATACCTTGTGATCGAAGTCAATACCATTTTCATCAGTGCATAGATGGCCATTTGTGGGCATAGGAATTTTGACTCCTTTGCAATCTTGCATGCCGAATTTCCTCAGAACATCCTTGAGGTATTTCTCCTGAGATATGAATATGCCATTGTGCTATTGACGAATTTGAAGACCTAAGAAGAATTTCAACTCTCCCATCATAGACATTTGATATTCTTCACTCATCATATAGGCAAATTCATCACGGGTGTGAAGCCATTCTTCACGAAGAATTCCTTCAAAGTATCATACCACGCCCGAGGGGCCTGCTTGAGGCCATAGAGGGCCTTGTTGAGTCTGAAGACTTTGTCAGGATTCTTTGGATCTTCAAAACCTGGGGGTTGCGCAACATATACTTCTTCCTCAAGCTTACCATTGAGGAATGCACTTTTCACATCCATTTGATATAAAGTGATATTATGATGGTTAGCATAAGCAAGTAATATGCGAATAGCCTCAAGTCTAGCAATAGGTGCAAAAATTTCATCGAAATCAATTCCTTCAACCTGTGTGTAGCCTTGAGCTACAAGTCGTGCCTTATTCCTCACCACAAGGCCATTTTCATCTTGCTTGTTGCGGTAGATCCACTTTGTGCCAATGATATTATGCTTGCGAGGATCTGGACGTTTGACCAGTTCCCAGACATTGTTGAGCTCAAACTGATGTAATTCTTCTTGCATGGCCTGAATCCACTCAGGCTCCAGAAATGCTTCATCTACCTTAGTGGGCTCTGTGATAGAGACAAAAGCATAATGCCCACAAAAGTTAGATAAATGTGAAGCTTTTGAGCGTGTGAGAGGACCTGGTGCTTCAATGTCATCGATGATCTTTTCAACTTGCACTTCTTTTGCAACGCGAGGATGAGCTGGTTGTCGTCGAGGAATTTGGTCAGCATTTTCTTCATCACCATTTTCTTCAGCATTTTCCTTAGGTACATCAGCTCGACGATCGTCGCGTTCTGGAATGAATTCTTCAGTAGATTCTTCGGTAGGAAAGACATCCTCAGTAGCCTTGAACTTGATAGAATCTTCAGGTGCTGGTTCATCTATCACAGAAGGTAGGTGCTCTCTTTGCGAGCCATTAGTTTCATCGAACCGCACATCTACAGTTTCAACAATCTTGTGAAGAGCGATGTTGAAGACTCTGTAGGTGTGCGAGTCCTTTCTGTAACCAAGCATAAAACCTTCATGTGCTTTGGGTGCAAATTTAGCATTGTGATGAGGATCTCTAATTCAACATTTAGCACCGAAGACTTTGAAATAACTCACATTGGGTTTCTTGTCAGTGAGGAGCTCATAGGCAGTCTTCTTGAAGAATTTGTTAAGATATACTCTATTGATGATGTGGCACGCGGTATCAATTGCATCAATCCAAAAATGATGAGGCGTTTTGTATTCATCAAGCATAGTGTGCGCCATCTCAACAAGAGTTCTGTTCTTGCGCTCCACGACGCCATTTTGCTGAGGAGTATAAGGAGCAGATAATTCATGAGTAATACCAAGTTCATCAAGATAGTCATTAAGACCGGAATTCCATTGTCACTCCTGATGTGCTTGATCTTCACACCAAAGTTGGTTGAAGCCCTCGAGGAAAATCGTTTGAAGACTTCATGCACTTCATGTTTGTAAGTAACAATGTGCACCCATGTGTAACGAGAGTAATCATCAACAATAACAAAGCCATATAGAGATGGATCATTAGTCACAACAGAATAATGATTAGGACCGAAGAGATCCATGTGAAGCAATTCAAATGGTCGAGTGGTAGTCATGATAGTCTTTGCTGGATGCTTGGCCTTAGTCATCTTCCCAGCTTCACAGGCACCACACAAGTGATCCTTGAGGAATTTGACATTCTCAATGCCAATGACATGCTTCTTCTTTGCAAGCGTGTGCAAATTCCTCATGCCAGCATGACCAAGTCTTCAATGCCATAGCCAGCCTTCTGAAGCTTTTGCAAGTAAGCACACGGCAGGTTGTGGTCCTGTAGAGAAATCAACAATGTACAAGTCTCCTCTCCTAAAGCCTTCGAAGACTTTGGAATTGTCAGCTTCCATGATCACAACACAACGATACTTGCCAAAGACAACAATAATATCAAGATCACAAAGCATTGAGATAGAGATGAGGTTGTATCCTAAGGACTCGACAAGCATGACTTTGTCCATGTGTCGATCCTTAGAGATCGCAACCTTACCTAGACCCAATACCTGACTTTTGCCTTTGTCAGCGAAGATGATATGCTTCAGATGTGACGGTGTTAATGGAGCATCCATCAATAGATTCTTGTCACCAGTCATGTGATTTGTACATCCACTATCGAGGACCCACTCATTTGCTTTGGGTTGATCATCCTGCAGATGAATTAGTGCAGCTTACAAACTCATATACTTCATCAGTGAAGAATATGACATCAGTATCATCAGTTCAATTTCATCAAGCAATCGCACAGATAAGAAGTGTGAGGATGTGTGAAATGAAGGTTCATTTCATCATGATTTCGCCTGCGTCCTTTCAGGCATTTTGTCAGGCCCCCAGCAAATTCTTCAGACGTTAAAGCACGTCTGGAGATCTGACCCTGCATAAGAGATTAGTTCTTTTTCTTCACCACCCACGTCTGGAGGGGTGGCAAAGAATTCATCACTCTTCGAGCACCATATGAGAAAGGTGGCAAAGATGCCAATCCATTTCGTTTCACATAAGAGGAGTTAGGGTAAGCATATGAATAAGCAGAGAAATTCTTCGAGGACTTATGAACATAATGATTTGAAGAATAATGCACATATTCATAACCCTTAGCTCTACCCTACGAAACAGAGTTGTTAGCACGATGATGTTCATATGAGGACTTTGATCCTTTTGAGTAATTTGATCCATGTGAGGAATTTGGTCTGTATGAGGACTTGGATCCATATGAAGAATTTGGTCCATATGAAGAGTTTGATCTGGGGTTCCTATTCTTCACTGGTGGTGTCATGAGGACATTCACCTGAAGACTTTCAACATAACTTTTGGGAACCCAGATTTTCTCCATAGGGGAACCGTTCCTGCAGTTAGTGCCAACATATCTAGCAAATACTTCACCATTCTGATTTTTGAAAAGTTTATAGTTGGAGTCAAATGACTCATCAGAAGAATGAGGAGATTCGCATGAAAAGCCAGATAGGTTAGATGGATCATCTGGAGGCCCTTTTGCAGCAACCCATGAGGTTTTGGGGTACTGCTCAGGCTTCCAATATGTTCCATCAGCATTGAGTTTCCTCTCAAAGGCAATACCCTCTTTCCTAGGGTTTCTGTTGAGGATCTGCTTGTTAAGCACATCACAAAGAGTCTGATGCCCTTTGAGGCTTTTGTACATGCCTGTCATGTACAATTCCTTCAGCCCTACATCGCTAGTGATACTAGCAATGTCCTCGGATGAGGAATTAGTGATAGCAGAGACAGGTGAAGAATTTGTAACATTTGAAGCATTTGAACATTCAGGTGAAGAATTAGCAGATTCACGTTCAATGCACTTTAAGCATGGAGGATCAAATTCTTCCTGAGTGGCGCTGATTTGTTGAGCAAGTAATGAATTGCGCTCCTTCTAAAGATCTTCATACCTCACTCTTAGCTTCTCAAGATCTTGCTTTCTTTGAAGAAGTTCAAGAGAAAGCTTCTCGTGATCAGATAAGAGAGCGTTATGATGACCTTGAAGGTCGTCAAACTTGGAATGGAGTCCCTGAAGACTTTCAGCCAAGGCTTTTGACTGATCCATTTCTTCACCCAACATATCATCGCTCTTATTTAGCATGTAGTGAACTTTTTCCAAGGCTCTTTGTTGTTTATGGGCAAGGGAAGCAAGTTTGACATAGCTAGGTCCAAATTCGTCGCCAGATTCATCATCACTAGATTCGGATAGGTAGGATTCGGTTACCTCAGCACCGTTTGCCATAAGGCAGGGGGTAGACGATGATGATTCTGGTTCGAATGTCATCGCATCGAGAGATTCCTTGTAATCCTCAAACCAAGGATCATGACGAGTCCGATGACCTTCATAGACTTCAGAGAGACGTTCCCAGATTAGCTTCGCGTGATTGAGATGCATGACGTTCCTGAACTGATTTTGGGACAGACTAGAGCAGATGACATCCTTCGCTGTGAGGTTAAGCAGTGTGTACTTGCGAATGTCATCAGCCTCAGCCATCTTGCATAGATCGGTAAGACCGATCTCGGTGGCGGTCCACAGTTCGCTGTCCATAGCCATGAGTCGCTTCTTCATCATGGTCTTCCACCGAGGATACTCATGACCGTCAAAGATGGGGCAGGAAACGTTCCTCAATCCTGCAGTCGACATAACTAGAACTCCAGGTGGTAAAACCAAAATCACACAGAACAAGGGAGTACCTTGCTCTTTTACCAATTGAAAGTGCGTTATATCGACTAGAGGGGGGGTGAATAGGCGATTTTTAAGAATTCTTCACTGAGGAATTTGCCGGTGAGGAAATTCCTTAGCGAAGAACTACTTGCAGCGGAATAAGTACTCAGAAGTAAGCATAACAGAATACACACATAGTCATCATGATGAGATGAAGACAAACACAGAGTACAGAAAGCGTAAACACAGGATAACACAAGATGAAGACAAACAGACTGAAGAAATTGAACTAAGGAAATTGAGAAAGTCTTCAGTCAAAGTCTTCAAACACAGATATGAACAATCACTCAACACAGTAATGAGGAAATTAAAGAGTTGAGGAAATAGAACCAGTAAGGTTGGTGAAGACAATGATTTGGTAGACCAGTTCCAACTGCTGTCTCAGTTGTACGTCTGGTTGAAGCGGCTAAGTATTTAAACTCGAGGACACACAGTCCCGGACACCCAGTCGCTGAGCACGCAGCTCAGGACACCAAGTCCTCACCGTATTCTCCTTGAACTAAGGTCACACAGACCTCGTCCAATCACTCGTGGTAAGTCTTCAGGCGACTTCCAAACCTTCACAGACTTCGGTCACTCGGCGATCCACAATTCCTCTTGGATGCTCTGGACCATGACGCCTAACCGTCTGGAAGAAGCACAGTCTTCAAAGGTAACAAGCATCAGATCCACGCAGGATCAATCTCTTCACTGATGCTCAATCACTTTGGGTTTGTGGGTGTTTGGGTCTGGATTTTCCTCACTTGATGATTTTCGCTCAAAGTCCTCGGAGGATGGGTTGCTCTCAAATGACAAGTGTCAGTTTCTCTCGGAGCAGCCAACCAGCTAGTGGTTGTAGGGGGCGGCTATTTATAGCCTAGGGAGCAGCCCGACATGATAAGACATAAATGCCCTTCAATGATATGACTGTTAGGTGGATAAGATATTTTGGGACAGCTCGCGCGCAGCACAGCAACGGTCGGAAATTTGACTCTCAAATTCCTCAGGGCTATCATGTTCCTCACTGTGTAGGCAATCCGCACTGGCGAATCCTAGCTCCTCAGTCAGAACAAATTCCTTAGCGACCAGAAGAACTTTGTCTCTGTCACTGAATAAATTGACTGAACTGTATGAGATTTCCAATGGCTTCACTCGAAGGGATTGGTAGGTGTAGGATTTTGAGTTGAGCATCACATGGAAATTTTTCCTTAATATTTCCTCGACCCCCTTTAACAGTACGGTGTTTCTTATGACTCAAGAAAGAGAAAAACTAAACTATGAAAACGAAAGTCTTCAAGCTTCATATTCCTCACATGAATATCAAGTCTTCACGGACACACCAATTTCTTCACTTTCAAAGTCTTAATGAAAGTCTTCGGGAATACCAAAATCTTCGGTCGAAGATATTCATTTTTAAGGGTCGACTTTCTCTGTAAATATCAAACTCCTCATAGACTTATAGACCTGTGTTCACTCATAAACACATTAGTCCCTTAACCTATAAGTCTTCAACACACCAAAATCACTAAGGGGCACTAGATGCACTTACAAGAGACGCATCGGTAGATCCTTTATGCCGATTGCGGGCGGCAAATAGGCATTTCCTATTTGACGCTGCAGGCGCCGGTTATAGTTGTTTCAGCAAACCGGCGCCTACAATGACGCTAGTTGGGCTCGGCCCAACTACCATTCCCCCCACCCGCCTCCCTTGTTTTGACACTCAAAAAAGGAGAGCTGCGAAGCCAAGAATCAAACCAACGATCTCTCAGTTGATCGCTAACTCTAGTAACCACTACTCTACCGACATCACTCATGAGTACAAAAGTCCTTTCCATCTCTTTATACATACAGGAAATGCCCTCTATGTTCTCTGAGTTTTTCCCCTTTCTTTTTTTGTTTCCTGTTTTTTCTTAAATGCGTGAAATGTTTACAAATAGACGATATATTTTTCTAATTTGTGAACTTCTTCTTTAGATCGATGGACTTTTTTCAATTTCAATGAACTTTTTCAAGTTCAATGAACTTTTTTCAAACTCGATTAACTTTTTTTAAAAATGAATTAAGTTTTAACATTTTGATGAACTTATTTTAAAAATCGATGAACTTTTTCTAAAATCCGATGAACTTTTTTAAATTTGATGAACGTTTCTTTCAAATACAATGAACTCTTTTTCGATTTGATGAACCCTTTTTTTCCAAATCCACTGAACTATTTTCAATTGATGAACTTTTTTTAATCCGATGAACTTTTTTCAAATCTAAAAAAAAATCAAAATTGATGAACTTTTTTCAGATTTATGAACTTTTTTGTTCAAGATCAATGAACTTTTTTTCACAAACATATTCAAAATTCTAAAAAAAACTAGAGGCCGGTCTTTTTCCTGAACCGGCAGCACAACACAGCTTGAAAAAAAAAACAGCGATGCAAGTGTGTTTTTCTTCAGCGAGCTAGCGAACTGAAGGGAGCGATCTTCTAAATGGGCCGCTGCCCATGGCTGGTCGCTGTAGGCGCCACTTCTTCAACGGGCGCCTACAACGCAAAGACGTTGTCTCCAGGATTCGAACTCGGAGCGCCTCATTGTTATTCAAGCTGGGCTAACCACCAGAACTACCGAAGACTTGTGACTTGTTGTAACGTTCACTCTATAAGAACAAGTGTGACCACGCTATTTACTAATAACTCAGATTTGTTTTAATGTCAAATTGAAAAAGTTCATCGACTTCGCGACAAAAGTTCATTCTAGAAGAGAAGGCTCGCAAACTTTAAAAAACTTAATCACTTTTTAAGAGAAGTTCACAAACTTAAAGAAAGTTCATCGATTATGAAAAAGTTTATGCAAAAGTGAAAAAAGTTCATCAATTTCAAAAAGGAAATCATCAATATTGAAAAAAGTTCATCGATTTTGAAAAAAAATCATCGAGTTTGAAAATTAGTTCACCGATTTTGAAGAAGTTCACAAATTTGAAGAAAAAAAGCATCAATTTGAAAAAAGTTCAACGGATTTGGAAAAAAGTTCATCATATTTGAAAAAGGTTCATTGAATTTTAAAAGCATTCATCGGATTTGAAAAAATGTTCATCGGATTTGAAAAAAAGTTCATCGGAAGGTTCATTTAATTTGAAAAATGTTCATCAATAGGAAGAGAATGTTCACAAGTTTGAAAAAAAGTTCATCCAATTTGATAAAAGTTCATCTATTTGGGAAAAATGTCGACGGATTTGAAAAGTTCATCGAACAAGGAGGAAGGAGATATTTTTTCCTGTTCGAACAAAGAATAGAAAACAGAAGAAAAAAACCATTTAGAATAAGAAAAGGACAAAAAAAATAAAAAAATAATAGAAAAAAGGGAAAAAGTATGAAGAATATGTGGAAGAAGCACTACGTGAGCAGCTAGCACGGGATGGTGGAATGGTTTGTGCATCGCGTGAGCTAAAGCGGCTGTAGGCGCCCGTTAGCAGAATACACATTAACGGGCGCTTGTAGGTGGGCTGACCCAGTTCACTGTAGGTTTGTTTGCTGTTTCTTTAATTTACTATTTTTGCTGCTTTTTTTGTTTATTATTTTTGGTTTTGTTAGGCTTTTTTCATCTGGTTTCTGTTTTGTTTTTTATTTCCGGTTATTTCTTATTTTTCTACTTATTTTTCTGTTATAATACCTGGTTTGCAATTTTTTAATACACGCTGAACAATTCATTAATATACTATGAACATTTGTTTGTTCTGATTTTTCAATACACGCCAAACAATTCGGTAATATACAAGAACCTTTTTAAATTTCACGGTGAATAAGTACTTCATGGTCTTTGCTTTTTAAGGAAATGTGCACCATATACTAACAAAAAAAATGTGTGTTTACCAAAAAAAATCAGTGTGTATTTAAAATATGTTTACTGTATATTATAAAAAAGTTCAATGTGTACTAGAAAAATCTTCATGATATATTAGAAAGTGTTCATCATGTAATACAAAAAGTTTATCATATAATAAGAAATATTCAATGTATATTAAAAAATGTTCAATGTGTATTTAAAAATGCTCAACATATATTTGAAATAATGTTCACCATATATTATACAAATATTATAGTACAAAAGGTATATAAACCGAAAAGGTATAAAAATAAAAAAAAAACAGGAAAGAAAATAAATAAATAAACGAGGCTGATAAAAAAGCGGGAGCTACAGTACACAGTAACCGAATTCTATAGTGAACGCCCCTGCGGGTGTCGAACAGGAGGGCGCTCGCTAGGAACGGTGCATACCACCATCGTGATAGGTTGGAGATATCAGGGTCCTCCTAATCATCCAGCTGTAGGTTGGTTTGCGATGTTCGTACGTACTAGTTCAAAGAAAAGATGTTCGTTCAGGCATAGCTCCAAAAAAAGAAAATGTTTGTACGTAGGTCAACTGTTCACGATCGAGCTGGAGCTATCAGCCTATGATCACTTTTTTCGGGAGATAATATATTACGGATAAAATAAGTACCATTGGCACACAATTTCGGACAAATTAATTAGCATGCACGCCACATGGAACAAGCTAGCCACACTGCCCCTATGTGCTGGACAAATGGCGACATGGCAGACCATGAGTGTTGTTTCTTCTCGGAACCCCGCCGGCCGATTGATGCAGACGCAGTGCCGTCCGGCGGGACGTACATCACAAACCAACTTCTAAATTTACTCAAACAAAATGAAAGGATCATCTGTGAGGATAGATGCATAAGTAGATTGTCCATATTATATTTTCCCTAAAGTTTGATCGACGCTCCAGCTACTTTAACAATTCTAAATTCAGTTTGCTTACAAATTTCGTATTATGTCGCATTCGGTGCAAGTGGTTCATTTGGTCACACATAAGGCAAAAGAAAGCTTAAAGTAGGACTTGCACATCAAAACCATGACACACCATCAAAATGGAGAAACAAAATGACGAAAACAAACTCGAAAAATGTGGTTGATCTAGGGAAATCCAATAATAATGAGAAGACTAAAAGTTCAAAACAATCAATGATTGCTTCCTACCAAGACTAAGTCCAAGCGATGACCCGGATAACAAATCACCTTCTTTCAGTACAAAGGCTGGAAGGACAACACATGTTCGTTGTCGTTGGCTAATCCGAGCTGTGAAGGTCATGTTGGGACATCCTCTTCGTGTGGATTGTTATGAGATAAACCATCTGCTGTTGCCGGGTGCTCAAAACCCGCCTTATACATCCAGACGGACCGTCCGGTCACTGACCGGTCACGAAATTTCAATTCAAATGGATGCCTCAAACGCCCGGTCTGACCAGTATGCCACGTCGGACCCTGCTCATTCGACCCCACATATATTCCTTCCCATCCGCTCGTCGGATCAAACCCTAGCCACTTCACTTCACTCCCTTCCCCTCCCTTCCCCTCCCTCCGCCACCCAAGCTCACCTTTGGTGATTCCGCCCGTCTCCGGCATTGGCGGACAGCGGATCTGACTCCAACCAGTCTGGATCCGTCGACGGGGGTGTCATCCCGTGCGGCTTGGAGGAGGCAATCGCGGTCCGCATTGCACTCAATTGATCCCAAGAGGACAGCGCCCGACCGACGGCAGGATCTGTCCGGTGCGACTCCATGGCGTCGGCTCAACGGGCGCTCGGGTCCTCTGGGGCTGGATCATCGCGGTCCCGGCAGCCGGAAAATCTCTCCTTCCCCATCACCAGTCGGGCGGACTATGTCCAACCAGGACCGGTGTGCCCGTCGTGGGATGAAGAGGATAAGGGCCGCCAAGGCCCGTCTCGTTGCGGACATGATGGCGACAGAGGCCGCTGATGTGGCTGCGCGGGCGGCCTCATAAGAGGAAGCCATCCGCGCTCGCATTATGAAGAAGCGGCGGCGGAGGAACACGTGCGCCCTCGCCCGAGAACAGAATCTGGCGGTCCGGGCCATGGTCGAACTGCCACCGGAGGAGAAGGAGGATGGTGACGGTGTGGACAGCTTTGGCGATGAGCAGATCCGGCTTGATCCCTACTACTTCTTCGACCGGTACTTCCACGACAAGGACAACAAGGGTGTCGCGAAGGGCAAGGGCAGTCATGGATGATCTCCACCATAGCCAAACATGCTAAATTTTGATAGTCCGATGGCATGTCAGTAGTGATGTAGTAGCCGAACATTGTGTGTAATGCATCGACGTAGTTGCATGAATTTGTATGGATCTGAGATATGATAATTGAGGCGTCTTGTTATGGCTGAGTCGTGTCCGCAGCCGTTCGAGGAGTTGGATTTGCAAACTGGGGCTGAATGCTCTTAGATAGCCCAAATGTGCACCCTTCTTGTCTACAGCTAGCAATCGCATCCATAATTCCATGTACAAACATCCATGATAAAATCGCTACAGTGAAACCAGTTAAGATTGAAACGACAGCATTTGCCGTCAACGCGGAAAATATGGGTTATTACCATTGCTCAAGCGGTGCATCTTGTGCAATTAGGAAATGGATTAACTTGTTTTGGTTGGGTGCGCGATTCGGGCACATGCACCTACCATTTTTACATGTGCACGTCTACTTGCAATCAGCAGGAGTGCAGGAGCATATTCTTCTATGGCAGGCATTCACAAAGACTCCCAAGACCAGCCGGCGCCGGCCGCCGTCGCACAAAACAACGGAACCTCCAAACCCGACGCGTCATGGCCTCTCTGATTTAACCAGGAGTGGTGCGGCGTCATAGTCATACACATACATAGAGTAGTCGAGGGCGTAGGGTGCAGCCGCTAGCGCATGCATGCCTCTTCCGTCCTCGGCGATGGCGGAGGAGCACGCCGGCGGCCAGCATGAGCAGCAAGTGGCGGCCGAGAGGCGAGCACGGCAGAAGCTGCTGTTCGCCGTCCCGATCATCCCGATCGTCATGTTCGTCGTCGCGCCGTGCGCGCTCTTCTTGTTCACGGCCGACCTGGCGCTCCCACGCATCCGCATCGAGTACGCCCGCCGCGACGGCGGCCGTGACGCTCCGGCCAGTGCGCTAGCAACGGCGGTGGCGGCTGTTCCCAGCGAGGAGCAACAGCAGCTCCCGCCGCTGCGCCAGCTGACCGACCGGCCCTACTCGCTCGGCCCGAACGTGTCCGACTACGACGCCCGCAGAGCGGCTTGGCTCGCGGCGCACCCTCGGTTCCCGGCCTTGGTCGCGCCGGGGCGGCCTCGGGTGCTGGTGGTCACCGGCTCGTCGCCGCGCCGGTGCAAGGACCCGGAGGGCGACCACGTGCTGCTCCGGGCGTTCAAGAACAAGGCGGACTACTGCCGCGTCCACGGCTTCGACATCTTCTACAGCAACGCGGTGCTGGACGCCGAGATGAACGGGTTCTGGACGAAGCTGCCGCTGCTGCGCGCGCTGATGGTGGCGCACCCGGAGGTGGAGCTCCTGTGGTGGGTGGACTCGGACGTGGTGTTCACGGACATGCTGTTCGAGCCGCCGTGGGGCAAGTACGCGCGGCACAACCTGCTGCTCCACGGCTGGGACGACGCGGTGTACGGCGCCAAGAACTGGCTGGGCACCAACGCCGGCAGCTTCGTGATCCGCAACTGCCAGTGGTCGCTGGACCTCCTGGACGCGTGGGCGCGCATGGGGCCGCGCGGCCCGGTGCGCGACAGGTACGGGAAGGTCTTCGCGGCGGCGCTGTCCAACCGGGCGGCCTACGAGGCCGACGACCAGTCGGCGCTGGTGTACCTGCTGGTGACGGAGCGCGGCAGGTGGGGCGGCAAGGTGTTCCTGGAGAGCTCCTACCTCCTGCACGGGTTCTGGGAGGGGATCGTGGACCGGTACGAGGAGATGCGGAGCAAGGGGCGGCCGGGGCTCGGCGACGACCGGTGGCCGCTCGTGACGCACTTCGTCGGGTGCAAGCCGTGCGGGGAGCAGAGCGCGAGCTACGAGGCCGCGCGGTGCCGTCGGGGCATGGAGCGCGCGCTCAACTTCGCCGACGACCAGATACTCGGCCTCTACGGGTTCCAGCACGAGTCGCTCAACACCACGGCCGTGCGGCGCGTCAGGAACGACACCGAGCGGCCGCTGGACGCCGACGACGAGCAGATCGGCCGCCTCCTGCACCCAGAGTTCAGGGCCGCCAAGCACTAGTGTCTGGTGATCAACTCCATCCTTCCATTGGTTTGGAAATGAACGTGCAGAGATCAGAACACGCAACACGTCCTACTTTACACACAAGATTATTTTTCTATGACTATGTAAGATGTAGCTGTAGCCACCATTGTGAAATGTAAGTCATGTTAGTAGCAATCAAATGGATGCTGCTGTGTTCACTCGTACGCATGCTTCATTCTTCATCTCCAGCGAGAGCAACAGAAAGCTTGCAACTTATTTCAGACGGCAATGTAAAAAAGGAAAAGCTACATTGGTAAGCAGAGTGGCAGGATGAATATTGGAACTACTGGTACTATGAAGTAAAGTACAAGAAAATACTGTATATGGTCGCCTCCATGCATCTGAACATGAGCCAAAAAATGGCACCTTATCCCAGACACCGAACCTGACAAATCAAATTTTGTTTCAAGTCAGATCACTAGCAGCACCTCCTTACACGATATTTGCAGGGGAATGACAGTATGCAGAACTGGAATAAAGACTGTCCGATCACCATTCGCAACAGCAATATAAAATGAAAATATAGGCCAACAATCGATCATAGTTTCATTATATTGCCTCTCTAATCAACCACATTTCCGTTACATTACCTTCCCTAACTACCAAGATATAGACTAAAATATTCGTACTAGAAAACTAGCTCTGATTTTTGCGTTTGACAATTATTCCGCACCTTTCGCCACTCAAGATGTCCGTTGTATTTGTCAGTGTAGTAAAGAAAATAATAGCCCCTTTTCCTGTCAGTTGGGCACTGTCACAGTCTGCTGGTGCTAACAATACATGATAAACATGGTTTGTGTTCAGACACTTTCATCAACTTTATCCAATGATAATGACAAAAAGCTCAATATGAAATCGTCCAGGTCGCCTTCCAGGACTGAATCGGGATCAGACACTTCATAGTTTGTCCGGAGATCTTTGACCATACGGTATGGCTACAAAAAAGGAAAACATATCAGTTCGATCTGAAGAACAGTGATAAAAATATGCCACAAGCTTACGATTTTACATTCAGGAACATCTATCTACACTCTATGCTAACTCATTTCACTATTTTAATAGCCAAACGCTATGATATTTTTCACATTTTTTCTGAAACCTTACTATAAAGCTTGATGGCAGAAAATTGAAGTAAAAACACATACTGAACAATGTGGTTACATGGCAAAGTTTGTATGGTGCAGCTTCTTTCTTGATTCTCAATCAACAGCATGTGAGGACGCAAACAATGTAAAAGCAGGGGCAAATCCAGCTATATGACGAGGTTTGGCAGACGCCGAACCTAATATTTGTCAAAAATACTGTGTATATATACTGTATGTATGAAGATTTGATTCGAGTTGATAAAGTTCACTCCAGTTTTGTCATTTTGGAGGAGGAAGACTCCCACGAGCAGGCGACTCGGGGCAGATACGGGAGAGTCTTCCCACATGGATCGGCCCCCTCCAGTTTCGCCAGGTAGTTACTTAATTGATTTTTTCTTTGAGGGGTTGGACTTAATAGATTAAGTACATATTTCTTGCTTAGGTCTACGTGCTGAGGAGAGAATTAGTAATATAAGCCCACGATCCACAGGCCCACATACCTTCGTAGATCTAGTTTTTTGTGGGATCCCTCCTTTGTATATTTTGTTTTCTGTGGGGATCCATCCTTCGTATATGTTTTAGTTTCTCCGACTTAATATACTTTGCTTAGTTATCAATTAATAAAACCAAATCATTTTTTCTATTATATGTATTATTTTGTCATCTTTTAAATATTAAAGAGGAAGAGATCAACAGTAATACATATATACTTGTTTGATGGGTATGGTAGCAATTGCATATTTGCATCTAAATTTAAAAATATAGCTTTATGTGTGAGGCAGCAAGCATGAGCAACACATAGTTATATTACATATTGAATTTTTTCCTTTGTAAACTCTGCCACACCTAAAAATTATTCCTGCCTCCGCCAGTAAAAGGGCTGATGAATGCAGCGGAGTAGATAATGCAAGCTAAAGTTCTAAGTTTATCCTTGCCAAAGAAGTTAACCTAATCTTATTAATCTCGAAAGATGGAAGCCTCACCTGTAGCACATACGATCTTATTTGGTTTCCCCAGCTTATTTCAGAGAGTGATTGCGTGTGCTCTGCATTCATCTGCGCTTGACGGGTAATCTCAAGCTGGTCCAACCTAGATTGAAGCACCGCCATTGCTGATGCCCTATTCATATGTTGTGACCTGCATTTTTCTTTAAAAAGTTAGCACACATACGTTCTACTCAAGCAAAGGATTCAGGAAGTCCCTATTGATTACCAGTTAAAGAGATACTCCCTCCATCCCAAATTACTTGTCGCAGAAATGAATAAAAATGGATGTATCTAGAACTAAAATACGTCTAGATACATCCATTTTTACAACAAGTAATTCCCGACAGAGGGAGCATATGATAACAGTGCTGCTTATATTCAACAGATTAATAAATATATTTTCTTGAGCTATGATTAAATATTTGAAATTCTAAACGCATCAAAACTACCTTTCATTTTGACAAGTTGCCGTTGTACCAGTTGGGATGTGCACAATTCTAACAGCACTTTCTGTGGTGTTGGCATGCTGGCCGCCAGGTCCACCAGAACGGAAGCGTTCTATCCGAAGATCCGATTCGTTTATCTGGTATCGGCTAGAGGCCTCACCAAGAATAGGTATTACAGCAACAGCAGCAAAGGAAGTGTGCCGCCGCTTTCCACTGTCAAATGGAGAAATCCGCACTAATCTGTGAACTCCTATTTCAGATTTGGCATATCCAAATGCATACTCACCATCAACTTTGATAGTAGCCCTCTGGAATAGCAGGTATACAGTATAAGATCAACAGTTTGCTAAAATCGGCCTAAAATGAAAAGTAAAAATAAATGAGAGCTTAATGTGCACATGGCTTGATTTCACATTCGTTTTCATCTCTAGAAATGGATAAAACTGGCACTAATTATGCATTAAGTGGTGAACTGACCGGATTGAGTGATGGGAAGCGATGAAAAAATAAAACAAGCAAACCTTGATTCCTGCTAGTTCACCGGGTATTTCTTCTATAACAGTGACTCTGTATCCCCGTCGCTGAGCCCATGATCTGTACATGTTCATAACCATGGCAGCCCAATCCATGCTCTCAACGCCTCCGGCTCCTGCTTGGACCTGGTTATGGGATCATGCAAGGAATGTCACAAATAACATCACTATATGAAGCTTAAAAGAAACATTACTGTTCCAATTTTTCGGGCTAATGTACAGACTGCAGAGTTATAGAGTGACCACTGCATTAAGAAATAAGAATTGCTTAAGATAATGTGAAGAACATACCTCAATGAAGCAAGGGTAAACATCATTATCTCCAGAAAGCAATGCATTGAGTTCTTTCTCCTTTGCATCTCTTCTCATATCGGCCAATGCTCTCATGGATTCCTGCACAGGACAGTTAACCGGGCTATAA
Source organism: Triticum timopheevii (assembly GCA_963921465.1). Classification (NCBI taxonomy): domain Eukaryota; kingdom Viridiplantae; phylum Streptophyta; class Magnoliopsida; order Poales; family Poaceae; genus Triticum; species Triticum timopheevii. The sequence goes on along the minus strand of OY997268.1, from coordinate 407,842,723 downwards.
AATAAGCAGCTAGTTTGCACCATGAAGAGTTCCAGCAAAGATCCATGTAAGTGCGTTTGGAGCTCAATACAATGTAATTATGTAAAAGAAGCAATGTATTCACCGTCTCGAGTTCATTGTCACCCTCTTCACGTGCAAGCCTCAACATATCAATGTGCTCCATCAATTGTTGCTCGAATTGGTTCACTGACTTAATCTTTCCCATGAGCTCGCCTTGTTCACGACTAACATTCCCAGCAAAAACTGGATCCTCCCAGAGGTCTGGCTTCTCCAATACCACAGCCAACTGCTTCGATCTCTCCAGTAACCATTTCCACTGCGAAAATTAAAACCCAATTCAAGAAGCTCACAGAGGTAAGTCCACACAAACACATTCCAACACCTATCCACAGCCACTCTACCAGCAACTATGCAAAAATGTGTGAGTCCACACCAACATATTCCAACACCTGATCCTACGCCACTCTACCTGCAACTATGCAAAAATGTGCTTGAACAGAGATCGCTGCACACGCACACACGCACATACGCGTGCACATGAGAACGAACGGTAGGTGTTTGTCGATATGCCCGAGAGAAACAAGCAAATCAGATGCACATCCTAACACTACAAATGGATAACACTCGACGCCCTGATCGATTTCGAGTACGGAAGACGGAGAGCAACAAGTATCGTACAAGATTGGACCTTGAGACGCTTCTTAATAAGCCTGATGGACTGCGCGACGGCGGCGGCGTGGCTGCGCCAGTCGCTCTCGGCCTCGGCGAGGATCGTCCAGCCCTTGTCGGCGATAGAGTCCACAGTCAGGCCGTCAACCGTCCTCGGCGCCTCCACCACCGGCGCCGTCGAAGAGAACCACCGAGTCGGCTCGAGGAGGGGGCGTGATCCGGCGGTGGCAGGAAGGCCATGAGTGGGTCCCAGAAGGGAGGACATGGCAGCTCCATGTGTGGGGAGGTGGTGGGTAGGGTTCGGTGTCCTGGAGCGGAGGTGGGAGAGGAGGGCCGCGGCCGTTGATCTGGTTATGAGGCGGGAAGCCATTCCCGTCTACTCCGACGCTGGCTGCGGGGGAAGGGCTCGACAGGAGCTCGTATGTCTTGTTTGGATGAACCGGAATACGGAATACGTTTTCGCTGTGCAGAAGGCGCCTCTCGATGGAAAATGTGTTTTGGCCAAAGGAAGAAAAATAGCGAGTGCGAATTTTTGGAGGCCGAGCACATCGGGTTGGCTTATCTCGGCTGTGCAATGGGTTTTTGGGATTTGAAATGCGTCAGGCTTTTGACAGGCTGCTGTCGGCCTAGGCATCCATATACGGTCCAGAATACATCGGCCTAGCGTACATGTTTGGCCCATATCGCCGCTCGGGTGCCTTCTCCTGTCGTTATCCTTGACCTCGTGGAATAGTCCCAGCCACGGAACAACTCTGCTTCTCCGCTCCCCGTCTCTCCCTGGCCGACGGCGGCGCCGCTCTCCGGCAAGATGTTTGGGGTCTACTGCGACATGTATGTATATTACTTCCCCCTTCATCCTGATGTCCTGACATGCTTAATCGCCCGGCATACTTTGTGGATTTGGATTTGGTTGACCATGCCGCCTGCTTATCTTTCAGATCCAGTCCGTCTGCTTCACCATGCATGTCCTCTACAACATGTTCTTATTGTTTTGGTTTTCCTCGTCCGCGGGCCGCCAGTTCTGGACACTGACCCTCTAGCCATGATGAGGCCGGTCAAGAAGTAGCAGGCTTCTCTTAGCATCGCCAATTAGGAAATCTGTCGTGCCGGGAAACTATGCCAGGCAAAGTGTTAGATTCCCCCTGAATTCGATGGGATTCTTGTGTGATTTGAAGCTACCAGCGGCTGGACCGGAGGTATTGTTCATTTTTTCCTCCTTGTTCGATGCCATGAAAACGAAAACTTTTCTTGTATACGAGGACAGTAGATTGTTTGATCTATGACTAATGTAAATTTCAGTGCTTGGTTAACAGTCGTTATTTTCTGATTTTTCGGGCAGTTGATTGAGGTCTGGTGTGCTATCCGTATCGACTAATGTAAATTTCAGTGCTTAGTTAACTTTCTCAACTGTCGTTATTTTCTGAATCTTCCTGAAGTACCCATCTTGGCTGAATTCATTTTCTTTGGGTTGATTCAATAGGTGAAAACCTGTCCCAGGCCACTGAATTTGCAGGAGAATCTGCAAATCTTTTGCTTGCAATAAACATATTTTTTGTTACTTCTTTTACGTCAAGGACATGTCAACTATGTTTATAGTGCATCAGTTTCCAATTTTGGAGTGTTCAATAATTATTTTTTATATTTCGCTAGAGCTTTTCTAGTACTCTATGCTTTTGCTGCTTGGCTACCTTTGTTGAGCAAACTGTTCATTTTTTTCCCCAGGTTTGGGATGTTGGGAGCAGCAGTGAAGCGTGAGGTCGATCCAAACAGCATGAGTACTTTGGAAATGTCAATTAGGTCATTTATAACCAAGCGAGAAGTATCCCAAGCTTCTCTTCGGACTGCTTAGGTACAAAATGAAAATTAGATACTAAGACTAGCTAGATGTAGTTCCCCCGATATGTTATAGATTGTTCAGTGCTTACTATGCTTGGTATTTGATATGGAGGTGATTTGCAAATTCTGGGATATTAGGAGCGCATGGCATCGGGACTCGTTTTGTTGTAGGTGTCGGCCTAAACAAAATGGTGTTAGAGGCCGCGTTGGTGGCACAAACGAGTTGCTTGCTCATGTTTTCTTCTGGTCACACCTGAAAACACAGTTGTGCATTTTATTTTTTGGTATTGAAAAAAATCAAGTACGCTGTCATTTGGCTAAACTTTGTCAATGACTGAATTTAGGATTTTCATGTACTAACCAATGCACCGTGGGATGAAATTTCGTCACCTCCTAGGTTGACAGAGATGGAATAAACCACCTTTTTCATAGATTCACATTCGAAGAGTGCTATGCGTTGGCACGTTGCAGGTTTATTGTTAATTTGTAATTTACACCATTAAATAAACCCACTAATTATCATGTGGATCATGTTCTATCTCTGAGTGTTTATGTGGAACCATCAGGAGTAAACGTCCAGTGAGAGAGACTAATATTCTGATGGACTGCTACAGTTGAGACAATAGCATGGTTGGCAGAGAGGGAGCGTGCGTAACCTGGAACATTGTCAGGGCCTATTGCAAGGGCTAGATTCCCTACCTAATGCAGCCTTCTTTCTCCCCCAATACACGCTGCGGTGCAGCGATACAAGGGGACAGCACACTAGAATACCGGGGAAGCTCAAATCCCCATAGCACGCCAACGGCCAGGATTAAGGCCTACCTGATGCTCGGCCTCCATTGGCATTTTTCGGAAAAATAGCGCCCTATTTCGCTGTTATAGCGTCGCTATAACGTCTCCCTATCTGCAGATCTCCTAAAAACCCCAAACCGTAAAACTGGTTTTACGGGTTGCAAATTCGTCATGCGGAACAGATACACAAAACGGTACTGGATAATTAAGAAACCTATTTCACGCGATTTTTTTTAGTGATATCATGCAGCAGTTCATCAGGAACCAATTCACAAACGAAAACAAGTTCATCAAACAGAGTTCATACTAACAAACGAAAGGATTACATACTATGGAGACCTAAACCTAACCCTAGTTTGTCAAAATTTCTCGCCGTCGTGCTCACTCATCGTAGTTGAGGTAGTGCTTGACGACAGACTTGCACGGCGCCCACGCTAGCTCGTGCTCCTTCTTGGCGGCTTCGAGGAGGCCGTGAGCACCTTCTTTCGTCGTTCGCCACCGCACGCTGACAACGTATTCGGTGGCGGCGCCGCACCACCTCTTGATGTGGGGCAAGATGTGCTTGTCGAGCACATCGAAGCCGGCCCGCGTGTCTTGCCTGCCGCTCTGGTAGAGCCAGGTGAGGTACCGTCCTGCGTCGATCTCCACGTGCGTCGTGCCTTGTGCTCATCATCGCTGGAGCTAGAGACCATCACCATGGCGCGGGTGGAGCTTCCAGCCTCTGTGTCGTGGTAGGCGCGCTTGCTCAGCGGTGCACGGACGTGGCTGCCACGACTTCCACCTGGGCCACGGCTGGATCCGCCGACCATCGGTCTACCGGAGACGGAGAAAAATGAGAGAGGAGCGAGAAACTGCTCGTCGAAATTGGCCAAGCCTAGCAGTGTTGGACATGAAATGTGGTGGAGGGGAACGCGTGCGGTGGGGGGAGGGGGTGGGGGCTAACCCTAAATGCCCCCGGTACCGCTCGGCGGAGGGGGCACATATCTGGATCCCTCGATATATTTTTTTGGACCAAGCCGATATGCGGTGCCTGTTCGTGATGTATGAAAGGCAAAAACTGCATATTGGCCAGAATTTTCTAAGCCGGAGGGATTTTAGTGGATCTGTTAGAGATGCTCTAAGTGCACTATAGCACCGCTAAATCTCGCTAAACACGACGTCATAGCGTTATAGCATACACAGTGCACCCGATAGCAACACACCACAGGCTGCAGCCCATCGACCCACCCAGCTCACTCTAACTCTCTCTAAAACACCCATCAAGACCTAACCTAGCCCGCCCAATCCTCAGTTCCTTGAACCAATCCCCAGTTCGATGGGTCATGAGTAAGGATGGCGGAGGCAGAGGCGTCTCTTGACCGGCAGTGGCTACGGCGTCTCACGAGCGAAGGCGGAAACGACGGTTTGTGAGCAGCTGCTGTTTCTCGGTGGCGGTTCCTTCCAATCTAGCGGCGGTGTGCAGGCCTCCAACTCAAGCAAGCCAGTGACCATGTCAGCCAGCTGTCGGCACCGACAAGCCAGCCACCAAGTAGCTAACCTCTCTTCATCCAGTCTCCAAGTAGCGACGTAGGCGATAGGCTATTCCTTGTTGCTGTCAGCCACCAAGTTGTTGAGGAACGTAGCATGCAATTTCAAAAAAATCCTACGATAATGCAAGATCTATCTAGGAGATGCATAGCAACGAGAGGGGGAGAGTGTGTTCACGTACCCTCGTAGACCGAAAGCGGAAGCGTTAATTAACGCGGTTGATATAGTCGAACGTCTTCACGATCAAACCGATCCAAGTACCGAATGTACGGCACCTCCGTGTTCAGCACACGTTCAGCTCGATGACGTCCCTCGAACTCTTTATCCAGTAGAGGGTCGAGGGAAAGTTCCATCAGCACGACGGCGTGGTGACAATGTTGATGATGTGATTCGCGGAGGGCTTCGCCTAAGCACTACGACGCTATGACCGGAGGAGTAAACTGTGGAGGGGGGCACTGCACACGGCAAGGAGAACAATTGATGTGCTTTGGGGTGCCCCCTGCCCCTGTATATAAAGAAGGAGGGGAGGAGGCGGCCGGCCATGGGGCGCGCAAAGTGTGGGGAGTTCTACTAGGACTCCTAGTCCTAGTAGGATTCCCCTTCCCTTTCCGGAGAAGGGGAGAAGGGGAAAGAGGTGGAGGAGAAGAAGGAAAGGGGGGCCGCGCCCCCACCCCTAGTCCAATTCGGTTTGGGCTTGGGGGGCGCGCGCCTCCACCTGGTCGCCGGCCTCCTCTCTCCACTAGGGCCCATGAAGGCCCAATAGTCCCCCGGGGGGTTCCAGTAACCTCCCGGTACTCCGAAACTTATCCGATACTTCCCGAAACTATTTCGATGTCCGAATGTAACCTTCCAATATATCAATCTTTACCTCTCGACCATTTCGAGACTCCTCATCGCATTCATGATCTCATCCGGGACTCCGAAGAAACTTTGGTCATCAAAAACACATAACTCATAATACAAATCGTCATCGAACGTTAAGCATGCGGACCCTACGGGTTCGAGAACTATGTAGACATGATCAAGACACATCTTCGATCAATAAACAATAGCGGAACTTGGATGCTCATATTGGCTCCTGTATATTCTATGAATATCGGTCAAACCGCACAACAACATACGTTGTTCCCTTTGTCATCGGTATGTTACTTGCCCGAGATTCGATCATCGGTATCTTCATACCTAGTTCAATCTCGTTACTGGCAAGTCTCTTTACTCGTTCTATAATGCTTCATCCCGCAACTAACTCATTAGTCACATTGCTTGCAAGGCTTATAGTGATGAGCATTACCGAGAGGGCCCAAACATAACTCTCTGATATACAGAGTGACAAATCCTAATCTCGATCTGTGCCAACTCAACAAACACCATCGGAGACACCTACAGAGCATCTTTATAATCACCCAGTTACATTGTGACATTTGATAGCACACAAGGTGTTCCTCCGGTATTCGGGAGTTGCATAATCTCATAGTCAGAGGAACATGTATAAGTCATGAAGAAAGCAATAGCAATAAAACTTAACGATCATAATGCTAAGCTAACAGATGGGTCTTGTCCATCACATCATTCTCTAATGATGTGATCCCGTTCATTAAACGACAACATATGTCTATGGTCAGGAAACATAAGCATCTTTGATTAACGAGCTAGTCAAGTAGAGGCATACTAGGGACACCTTTTTTGTCTATGTATTCACACATGTACTAAGTTTCCGGTTAATACAATTCTAGCATGAATAATAAACATTTATCATGATATAAGGAAATATAAATAACAACTTTATTATTGCCTCTAGGGCATATTTCCTTCACAAGTAGCTCAAGTCTCCTCATCCCCTCTCCAAGTAGTTGCTTCGTGTCGCCATTCGCACTGCAGCTGACACCCATTACCCCGGGCTCCTCCTCCTTGTCGTACCCGTCAGCCATGATGGCCTTGTCCTCACGCTCATTCTGGATGCGGTTTTTTTGGTATGGAACTTTAGATTGCTGTAAAGAAATAAAGATTGGCACTTCTTTGCAAAACGTTGTCTCAAATATTGTATGTTATAACTTGTATAGCATCTAGAGAAGGGCGGCGCTAAATTTGGTAGCATAGTATTCTTTTTTCGTTGTCTTTGGGCCCACCCTACTTTTTGTTGTTTTGAGAGGGAAGTTACATAATCTGTGCGTCGATTAGTAGACATAAAACAATGAATAGTGCATACAAATAAAAATTATTTGTACATAAAAAACACACTAGGTAATTACTCGTGCATTGCAATGAAGGCATACATATTCTAGTGATTCTTCCGTCCAATGCTCCACAGTCCTTCCGCTTGCGCACCTCTTTTTGTCGATTTCCCCCAGGATGTGTTTTGGGAAGCATTTGGAGCACTAAGGAAAAAAGTCTATGAAAAATCACGTCAATCTATGTGATTAATAACCACCATAAAAGACTGAAGCTATTTGGAGAAAACTGGAGGTTGTGCAGCGCTACCAGAGCGCAAGGCAGTGTTTCGTATGAGTGCACGCGCTCGTACCAGTGTATGTACCAGCCAACGCCGCCTTCCACCTCCGTGGAATTGAATCGGGGAACACGCGTATACGCACACCAGAAATTTGTCCATAACGCAAAACCCTAGCCTCCGGATGTGGCAAGGAGGAGGTCGCCATCTTCACCACCACGTGCAAGGGGACAACGACATCAACCATCTCCATCATCCGTCATCACCCTCCAGAAGAACTTCTGGGGCGTGTTTGGTTGCAGTTCGCTACAGTACCCGCATTGCATGTCCATCTCCAGCCAGCCTGGTTCTTCATATGCAGTAGATGCAACCTGTTTGGTTGCTTGCATCGCATGAAGTGGCACTTACCCCCTGCTGTTTGGTTGCCATTTTTGTGCTTAGGGTGTGAGCAGATGCAAACTTCAGCTGTTTGGTTGCAAACATCTTTGTGTTCTACTCACCCCATTCAAATGTGGTGGCCTTACCACCACATGATCGGCACAACAGCAAGCACAACTGACAGTAGATCAAAGAGGCAAGCACTGACAGCAAACAAAACAAGCAACCAAACGAGATCAAACAAAGCAAGCAACGAAAATGACAGCAAACTACTTAGATTAACAGTAGGGGCATCCTTCTTCCCTGCCCCACGCCAAGGTGTTGCTCCTGGTCAAAATATTAACAAGTTCACAACACAAGTACCATAAGTTCTAGCCACATACCATAACAAGTTCAACACTAACACCTAAGTTAACTACATTGCATGCTCAATGTCACCAACGCAGTTGTGTCTGCTGCAACGAAACCCGCACATGACCGAGGAGTCATGGTTGTAGATTTAGACCTTCAGGCCGAGTCCTGAGATGCGCACAACGACGAGGTTGCCGGGGACAACCGGTGGTGGCGGCAGAAGTAGTTACAGCCCCGGCCAAGCACCATGTGCCCCTCGAAGTTTGTAACTTGCACCCAGAACGCGCACCGCTTGTTTGCCAACAGCCTAACCACGCGCGGGAGCCGCTTGATGACCAGCCACTCATTCATCACCTCCACGAACTTGCGAGGGATGACGAGCATGGCGAGGTCTTCGGCGTCCTTGATCTTCTAGTAGAAGCGCAACGGCTCCCGAGCCCCCTCCTCATGGCCGGTCCTCGGAGATCGTCCCCTATAATGACGCAGGCTCATGAAGGTGACCCTGCCAGGCAGGTGTCGGTGTCAAAACTGGCGGATCTCGGGTAGGGGGTCCCGAACTGTGCGTCTAAGGCTAATGGTAATAGGAGGCGGGGGACATGATGTTTACCCAGGTTTGGGCCCTCTCGATGGAGGTAATACCCTACTTCCTACTTGATTGATCTTGATGATATGAGTATTACAAGAGTTGATCTACCACGAGATCGTAGAGGCTAAACCCTAGAAGCTAGCCTATGATTATGATTGTTGTTGTCCTACAGACTAAACCCTCCAGTTTATATAGACACTGGAGGGGGCTAGGGTTACACAGAGTCGGTTACAGAGAAGGAGATCTACATATCTGAATTGCCAAGCTTGCCTTCCACACAAAGGAGAGTCCCACCCGGACACGGGACGAGGTCTTCAATCTTGTATCTTCATAGTCCAACAGTTCAGCCAAAGTATATAGTCCGGCTGTCCGAGGACCTCCTAATCCAGGACTCCCTCAGTAGCCCCTGAACCAGACTTCAATGACGATGAGTCCGGCGCGCAGATTGTCTTCGACATTGCAAGGCGGGTTCCTTCTCCGAATACTCCATAGAAGATTTTGAACACAAGGATCATGTCCGGCTCTGCAAAACAAATTCCACATACCACCATAGAGAGTACAATATTCCACAAATCTAAGCTGCTGACAACTTTTCATAGCGTGACATCACACAGCGGCCCGATCATTATTCGAACTGTTTTTCTCAACCAGCTAGCGCGCATATTGCGGGGCAGTTTTATTGGCACGTCTTATCGAAGCTGAGATCGTGTCCCCCTATCTCGGGATTCTCATCAATACGGGTACGGGTAACCCAACCGCGCCATCAACGCGGCGCTTGGGGAATAAGCGAGTTTATCGGGCAAGTGGGGAAGCGCAGGATCCCTGCTGCCTTTATAAGGAGATAAGGACTCCCTTTTTGCACCCACGCCTTCTTCTTCCTCTGCTCATCCATTCCCCCTCGCTCGAGCCCTACCGCCCAAGCGTTCGTCTTCTCTGCCCACAAAGGCCTTCCAAAAATGTCCAGATCCGGAGCAGGAGGCAAGTGGATGGCCTCTACTGTCCGGGAGAAGGATATCAAAAAGCTTCGGGGGGCCGGGTATCTGGCCAAGAAAATTAGCCACCGTCTTCCGTCGGCGGGACAGATCGTCCCTACTCCGGAACCCCACGAGAGGGTTGTATTCCTCCCTCACTTTGTCCGCGGGCTGGGGTTTCCCCTCCACCCATTCGTTCGCGGCATCATGTATTATTATGGGATCGATTTTCACGATCTATCCCCCAATTCCTTCCTCAACATCTCGACATACATCGTCGTGTGCGAGGCCTTTCTCCGCATCTCGCCACACTTCGGCTTACGGCTGAAGATCTTTAATGTGAAGCCCAAGGTAGTGAGCGGCGAGCACGCCGAGTGCGGAGGCGCCATGGTGAGCAAGATGCCCAACGTCACATGGCCAACAGGTACTTTCAATGATTCCGTCAAAGAGTGGCAGCAGATGTGGTTTTACATCACTGAGCCGCGCGACACGGAATGGGCCGCTGCTCCCGAATTCCGATCCAGAGCCCCCCTGCGGCTTACGTCCTGGCCCAAGAAGGGCCTGAACTGGTCTTCGTCCGACAAACTGTTGGTGCTCTAGGCGCGCGTCAAGGATATGGAAGACAAGAATATTAAAATTGTCAATGTAGTCCAGGTGATGTTAGTTTGCCGGATCCTTCCTTGTCAACACCGGGCTTGCAATTTATGGGAATTCGACCCGACCAAGCACCAAACCCTGCGAGAGCTCTTCGGCTCCTCGCACAAGGACATCTGGAAGGTGCTTTTCAAGTCCGGCAAATCATGGCCGGACTTAGCCGAGGACCGCGGGTACCAACTGTCCCGCCCTGCAAGTTCGGTAAGTCATTATAAGTTTTATTCGCATAACCCAAGGGAAATTCTTAATGTGTTTTCCACAACTCTCCTAGGGCTGGACGAAGAAGGCGGGGTGGATCCACTATCCGGCCCCACTGCCAGAAGAACCAGCCGACCCACTTCTGACGAAGATGTTGGTCCCGGCGCCTTACAAGGAGCCGAAGAAGAAGGCCAAGAAGGAGGCCAAAAAGACCAGGGGCGGCCTCCGTCGCCGTGGCGCCTCGGATGCAATATCCGAAGACTCCAATGCCCGTTCTGCCTCTGAGGAGGACGAGGAGGAGGAGGAAGACGAATCCCCAGGCGGGGGAAGAAAGAAGAGGATGGCCTCCATGTCCTTGGAGGCCGAGTCGCCCAAGAGGGGAAAACTCCTCTTCCGCAGGAGTCCACTGCCGCCGTCGGCAGCAGCCCAGAGTGGGATCTCAGGGCCCAGCCCCCTGGTAAACTCATGAGTATATAAAATCCAAACACGTTTATGCGTTCAGGCTCATCACGACATAATATTTTAATCTGAGCCATATTTTTTTATAGTCTGGTGAGGTCCCGCACCGAACAATCCTCATCAGAGGATTTGCTGGGTTCGGATGCTATGGAGAGCGGGACACCCCCGAAGGCCCCTCCCCCCAAACATGTGAATGACACCGAGGTTTCGTCCTAGAAGGACTTAGGCCAAGGAGGGGGGAAAAGATCGTAAAGGTGGCGCCAGGAGATCAAACTTCAGGGGCCGGATACATGGGAGAGGAGGCTCCCATGGACGTCGACGGCAGGGGCTATCTTGAATTCAACCGCCGGCCAGACAAAATTTCGGAGACCAGTACGGCTCCGGAATCAGGCAGGCAGCATCCCTCAGCTGAAGGGAGTGCGCCTATTCCATTGGCAACATCTGTCCAGCCAGAGGTGTCGGATGCTTTACTGGCAGCGCTGAAGAGCGCTTCCAACGTTGAAGCACACCGTGCCCTTATGGGTACGGTGATTGAGAAGATTCAGTCCGCTGAGAGTGGACTGAATGAAGCCTGCATCGACCTTGTAAGAGGCTTTGAGGTATGTTTTATGAGGTTTCGAAGAGTGTCATAGTATAGATAGTAGCCCCTGATACAATGTTCGATGAAAGAAAGAACCAGACAGCGGATCAAATTTATACTCGCAGGAGACTCACTTGATGGCATATCTCTCTCTTCTTTTATAAGCAGGTGTCTGTAGTGACTGCCGCCTCTCATACTGCAGAAGTCTCCGGACTGAATCAAAGTCTGGAGCGGGGCAAGGAAGAACTTGGCCAGTTGAAAAGGCAGTTGGAGGACAAACAAGGTATGCACAAACCTTGCTCGCGTTTAGTGCAAACAAATTTTTAGTATGGTAAAAATATGTTTTATGATTTTCTCTAGGGGCGATGACCAAAGTCAAGGCTCTTAAGAAGGCTGTGGCTGAGGCCGAGAATAAGGCAGCCGCAGAGCAGGCTCTTCGCGAAAAGCACGAGGCCCGGGTTATTGAAGCTGAGCGAGAGCTTCAAGAGGCCGTGAAGAAATGCGAGACCTTGGAGCAGAGTTTATCAGGAAAAGAATCCGAACTCTCCCAAGCTCGCCAAGCCACAAGTGATGCCTGGGGGGAGCCCAAGGTGCCCTGAAGGAAATCCAGGAGGCGAGGAAGATTGCGGCTGGTAAGGCTTTTTCTATACAAAGCGGGTAGTTGAAAGGAGAAAATCAAGTTGATAATTTGAATTCTGATTTCTCCAGGGGTATTTGCAGAGCTACCATGCAGCATATCTGATGCCGCCCAATTATACCGAGCTGAAGAAAGGAACACTGCGGATAAGCTCTTCTGGTTGCAGTATTTGGCACCGAATTATCCGGTGCCTTTTGCCGATCAACTGAAGTAGTTGATCGAACTACATAAGGCGGCCGAGCTAGCCATGAAGGATTTGATTATCCGGATATGGCCCGCCGAGCCAATTCCAAGCAGCTACTTCGGGCTCGTGAAGCGGCTTGTGAGTGCCTGCCCTCAACTTGACGTCATCAAGCGGTCGGTTTGTATAGAGGGTGCATGAATGGCCTTCGCCCGCGCAAAGGTGCACTAGGGGAAGATGGATGCTGAAAAGCTGATGACGGAAGGACCGCCGGAGGGGAAGGAGCACCACAAGCCTGAGTTATATTATGATAGTGTCCTGAAAGGATCCCGCCTTGTGGCAGAGCAATGAACCAAGGACATTATATTTCCATGAATACAGTCATGTTGTCCTTTATAATTTTGAACAAGGTCATTTCTATTATTTATTGCCTGTTATTTGAAAGTTTATCCTCCTGCGCGGCCGTTTTATATATTAATCCTGAGAGATGGCCAGTCGTCGGCTTCTGCCCCCATGTAGGAAGTACGGGGGTGTTCGGGATAAATCTGAGCACTCTTTATCCCAGTTTTGGGTCCTTGAAGGAGGTGTTCAGCACAACGAAATAGGCAATCAGACTATAGGGCTTTATCACTCTCACTTAGCCATAGGAGCTTGACAAAAGGAAGGTAGGCGCAGCCCTTGGTGTTCGGAAGACCGCACGAGGGGCTCTATAAGCACCTGATCGGAAGAAAAGCCAATCCATCGCACGCTGCATTGGTTATAGCATTATGCGGAAGAAATCCTTAAAGATTTTACAACCTCTCGAACAGCTGACCAGCTCTCGCCGTATCATGACAGTCAGTTTTCGGCTTTCTCTACTGAGGTGCTCGTCCGGAAGAACCGGGACACAATCGCAGTAGTTCTCCTTGTGCCGCCTTAGCCGATATAGCAGAACGTAAGGCAGCAAAACATGGGAGCCGGGCAAACCCAACTATTGGCCCAAGACATGATTCGGAGCTAATGCATATAATGCTATAAGTTTGGGGTGCCGAACTACCGTGAAAGTGTTCGGACTTTATTGCCGTATTATGGGTACAATGAAGCCCCTGGCATATTAAGGCATATCGCGGTGTACGGATGCCGCTTGACAAAAGAGTTTCAATAAGAGATAGCAGCAGATAAGCATCATATAAGTCCACATGTTGTATTTGAATAGTACGTCGATGTGTATGAGTACAGATAATGTGATAAAAAGAAATATGACTGCGGAACCTGCTGAGACTAGGCGGGAAGAAGCTGTGTGCGGATCCGGAGTGTAGTCGGATGGTCATCGAGGGGAATATCTAAGTATTCCCTGGCGCGTTCGAGCTGTTTCCATGTCGCCAGTCCTGGCCTACGCAAAGGTGAACCTGCAAATAAAATGCAAGAAATGTTTGTGTGCCACAGAGCGGTTGAACCGCAGTATGTGGCCTGCCCTAGCTTTTGCCGAAGTGTTTAATTGAGCTCCGGACGAGCCAGGCTATCCTGCCGCGAAGTAGTTCAGACCCCATTAGTGGTGTCCGGGAGCTTGGCCGTTGACAATAGGTTCGATTGAAAGGTGCCACTCATTGCTTCTGCCGTTAAAGCGGCGGTATACTCTTCGGCACCAAGGGGGAGTTCGGCCTTGCCATTAACCGTGATGACGCCGCGCGGACCGGGCATCTTGAGTTTACGGTAGGCATAATGTGGCACCGCATTGAATTGAGCGAACGCGGTTCGTCCGAGCAGTGCCTGATAATCACTGTGAAAGGGGACAATGTCGAAGATTAACTCTTCGGTACGGTAATTTTCCGGTGATCCAAAGACTACCTCGAGAGCGATGGAGCCTGTACAACGGGCCTCCACTCCTGGTATAATACCTTTAAAGGTGGTTTTAGTGGGCTTGATCATTGAATGATCGATACCCATCTTGCGCACTGTGTCCTGATAAAGTAGGTTTAAACTGCTGCCTCCGTCCATAAGGACTCGTGTGAGGCGGAATCCGTTAATTATTGGGTCAAGGACGAGTGCGGCTGAATTGCCCTGATTGGTACTGGCCGGACGATCCGTAAGATCGAAAGTGATCGGCCATAGTTTATATTGTGGGACGATTGGCTCCGTTAAGTCGACATCCCTAAGAGTGCACATCCGTTCCAGCTTGGGAATGTGGGTGGCGTTTATCATGTTCACCATTTTGATTTACGGGGGAAATTTATTTTGCCCTCCTGTATTCGGTGATCGGGGCTCCTCCTTGATGTCTAATACACAACCTTCTTCTTGTAGACGTTGTTGGGCTTGCAAGTGCACAGGTTTGTAGGACAGTAGCAAATTTCCCTCAAGTGGATGACCTAAGGTTTATCAGTCCGTGGGAGGCGTAGGATGAAGATGGTCTCTCTCAAACAACCCTGCAACCAAATAACAAAGAGTCTCTTGTGTCCCCAACACACCCAATACAATGGTAAATTGTATAGGTGCACTAGTTCGGCGAAGAGATGGTGATACAAGTGCAATATGGATAGTAGATATAGGTTTTTGTAATCTGAAATAATAAAAACAGCAAGGTAACTAATGATAAAAGTGAGCGTAAACGGTATTGCAATGATCTGAAACAAGGCCTAGGGTTCATACTTTCACTAGTGCAAGTTCTCTCAAAAATAATAACATAGATAGATCATATAACAATCCCTCAACATGCAACAAAGAGTCACTCCAAAGCCACTAATAGCGGAGAACAAACGTAGAGATTATGGTAGGGTACGAAACCACCTCAAAGTTATTCTTTTGGATCGATCTATAAAAGAGTTCATACTAGAATAACACCTTAAGACACAAATCAACCAAAACCCTAATATCACCTAGATACTCCATTGTCACCTCAAGTATCCGTGGGCATGATTATACGATAAGCATCACACAATCTCAGATTCATCCAACCAACACAAAGTACTTCAAAGAGTGCACCAAAGTTTCTACCGGAGAGTCAAGAACGTGTGCCAACCCCTATGCATAGGTTCATGGGCGGAACCCGCAAGTTGGTCACCAAAACATACATCAAGTGGCACATGATATCCCATTGTCACCACAGATAAGCACGGCAAGACATACATCAAGTGTTCTCATAAAAGACTCAATCCGATAAGATAACTTCAAAGGAGAAACTCAATTCATCACAAGAGAGTAGAGGGGGAGAAACATCATAAGATCCAACTACAATAGCAAAGCTCGGGATACATCAAGATCGTGCCATAGAGGGAACATGAGAGAGAACACGAGAGAGAGAGAGAGAGAGAGAGAGAGAGAGAGATCAAGCACATAGCTACTGGTACATACCCTCATCCCCGAGGGTGAACTACTCCCTCCTCGTTATGGATAGCGCCGGGATGATGAAGATGGCCACCGGTGATGGGTTCCCCCTCCGGCAGGGTGCCGGGACAGACTCCCGAGAGGTTTTTGGTGGCTATAGAGGCTTGCGGTGGCGGAACTCCCGATATATCTTTGTTTCTGATGGTTTTAGGGTACGTAGGGTTATATAGGCAAAAGAAGTCGGTCGGGGGGTGCTTGAGGGGTCCACGAGACAGGGGGCCACACCATGTAGGGGGGGCTCCCCTATCTCCTGGGCTCCTCGAGGGTCTCTTGACTTGATCTCCAAGCCTACAGGATGATATTCTTCCAAAAAATCATGATGCCGAAGGTTTCATTCCGTTTGGACTTCGTTTGATATTCCTTTTCTTCGAAATACTGAAACAGGCAATAAAACAACAATATGGGTTGGGCCTCCGGTTAATAAGTTAGTCCCAAAAGTAATATAAAAGTGTATAATAAAGCCCATAATCATTCAAAACACATAGTAATATAGCATGAATGCGTCATAAATTATAGATACGTTGGAGACGTATCAGCATCCCCAAGCTTAATTCCTACTCGTCCTCGAGTAGGTAAATGAAAAAAAGAAAGAATTTATGAAGTGTGAATGCTAGAAGGTGCACAATTTTGATCAATGATAATTTCAATCACCTTTTCTAGCATGATAATATGTCATAACAGTAGTTCATCTCATAAAACTTCTCACGTAAAGTAACAAGCAATTCACATGTCAAAGCATAGACCATAAACATTCTTGAAAACTAGCAAACTTCATTCTCAGTCATTCAAACAATTGCAATTCATCTTATTTTCAGGAATAACAAACTCCACATACTCAACTATCATATAGTCTTCTACAATTGCTAACACTCACGCAATACTAATGGTTATGGAGTTTCAATCGAACACTGAGAAAGATAGGGGCTTATAGTGTTGCCTCCCAACGTATTCACCTTTGGGTGATGTCAACAATAATAGTTCATGCTAACTTACATCCAATTGGATATATATATCGGGATCACCCCAACACAAACTGCTTGCCAAAGGATAAAATGAAAAAGGGAAAGGTGAAGATCACCTTGACTCTTGCATAAAGGTAAAAGACATAAAGTAAAAGATAGGCCCTTCGCAGAGGGAAGCAGAGGTTGTCATGCGCTTTTAGGGTTGGATGCACAAAATCTTAATGTGAATGAATGTCACTTTATATTGCCACTTGTATATGGACCTTTATTATGCAGTCCGTCGCTTTTATTGCTTCCATAACAAGAGATCGTATAAAGCTATTTTCTTCACACTAAAAGATCATACATAATTAGAGAGCAATTTTTATTGCTTGCATCGATGACAACTTACTTGAAGGATCCATAGGTAGGTATGGTGGACTCTCATGGCAAAACTGGGTTTAAGGATATCTGTAAGCACAAGTAGTATCTCTACTTGGTGCAAGGAATTTTGGCTAGCATGAGGGGGAAAGCCAAGCTCAACATGTTTGAATGATCCATGACAATATACTTTAACTGAGATGTCGGAAAACATAAACCATTACGCTGTCTTCCTTGTCCAACATCAACTCTTTAGCATGTCATACTTAATGAGTGCTCCCAATTATAAAAGATGTCTACAATAGTATATTTATATATGAAATCTCTATTCCTTCAATATTCTTTCATGAAATTGTTCAAATGACCAATACAATGCTTGCTAACCTTCAATAAATTTACAACCTCTACTTCTTAGATGTGAAGTCATTACTCCCCATGGGGTAAGCAAATGAGGCATATAAAATTTCAGATTTATGACAATCAACTCATTCAACAATTTACTCATAGGGTATAAGTGAAGATCCATGAGTAGCTAAATAATTATGTAGCTATATGAAGACTATCTCTCATTAAAGAATTTCAGATCTTGGTATTCTAATCAAGCAGCAAGCAAAACAAAATAAAATGACATTGCAAGGATAGCACAACTCATGTGAAGAAGCAAAATCTTAGGCTCAACCGATACTAACCGATAGTTGTTGAAGAAGAAAGGTGGGATGCCTACCGGGGCATCCCCAAGCTTAGATGCTTGAGACTTCTTGAAATATTATCTTGGGGTGCCTTGGCATCCCCAAGATTGAACTTTTGTGTCTCCTTAATTCCTCTCATATCATGGTTTCTCTTTTTATCAAAAGCTTCATCCACAACAAACTCACAAGAACTCGTGAGATAGGTTAGTATAAACCAATGCAAAACCTTATCATTTTCTACTGTAACAAATCACTAAAATTATTATTCAAAATTGCATACAAAATGTCTCTGCATATTTAATACTCCTATCCTCAAATAGAATCATTAAATAAGCAAACATATGCAAACAATGCAACCATAACAGCAATCTGTCAAAACAGTATAGTCTGTAAAGAATGCAAGATTCATCAAACTTACCTAACTCCAAAAATTATGAAATAAAATTCCCATTGTATTAAATTTATCAGATCTCATTATTCAAAAAGTTTCAACATTATATCATTCTCTGACTTTTCTAGGGAATTTTTGCAACAGCGGTAAACTTTCTGTTTTCAAACAGCAACATGTATACTAGCAAAATAAGCATCGCAAAGGCTATACTTGACTTTTTTATTGAAACTAAAGATGTAAAACACTATTATAAATAACAGAAAGCAAATACTAACAAAATAAAATGACTCTCCAAGCAAAACACATATCATGTGGTGAATAAAATATAGCTCCAAGTAAAGTTACCGATGAACGAAGACGAAAGAGGGGATGCCATCCGGGGCATCCCCAAGCTTAGGCTCTTGGTAGTCCTTGAATATTACCTTGGGGTGCCTTGGTCATCCACAAGCTTAGGCTCTTTGCCACTCCTTATTTCATAGTCCATTGAATCTTTACCCAAAACTTGAAAACTTCACAACACAAAAACTCAACAGAAAACTCGTAAGCTCCGTTAGTATAAGAAAATAAAACCACCACTTAGGTACTGTAATGAACTCATTCTAAATTCATATTGGTGTAATATCTACTATAATCCAACTTATCTATGGTTCATATCCTCCGATACTACTCATAGATTCATCAAAATAAGCAAACAACACATAGAAAACAGAATCTGTCAAAAACAGAACAGTCTATAGTAATCTGTATCAAACGTATACTTCTGGAACACCAACAATTCTACCAAATTAGGAAGTCCTAAGAAATTGGTGTACCAATCCATAGAAAAAAGAATCAGATCAAGATCACGTTTATGTTAATTAACAAAACTAATTTACTGGGTGTAAAAGTTTCTGATTTTCAGCAGGATCAACACAACTATCACCGTAAGCCATCCTAAAGGTCTTACTTGGCACTTTATTGAAACAAAAGCTATAAAACATGATTACTACAGTAACATAATCATGTGGACACACAAAAACAGTAATGGTAAATATTGGGTTGTCTCCCAACAAGCGCTTTTCTTTAATGCCTTTCTAGCTAGGCATGATGGTGACAATGATGCTCACATAAAAGATAAGAATTGAAACATAACAGGAGCATCATGAAGCATATGAATAGCACATTTAAGTCTAACCCACTTCCTATGCATAGGGAATTTGTGAGCAAACAACTTATGGGAACAATAATCAACTAGCATAGGAAGGTAAAACAAGCATAGCTTCAAAATTTTCAACACATAGAGAGGAAACTTGACATTATTGCAATTCCTACAAGCATATATTCTTACCTCATAATAATTTTCAGTAGCATCAGGAATTAATTCAACAATATAACCAGCACCTAAAGCATTCTTTTCATGATCTACAAGCATAGAAATTTACTACTCTTCTCATAAGCAAATTTCTTCTCATTCGGGATAGTGGGAGTATCATAAAAGACTTGAACACTAAAAATTGTTTCCATATTAAAAGAGTAATGTTTAGAAAAAGGGTAATCATAATCATGACAAGATTTGTAAATATAATCATCACTACTTTTTATAGCATAATTTTCATCACAATAATCATCATAAGTAGCAACTTCGTTCTCATCATAATCGATTGAAACCTCTCCCAAGATAGTGGAATCACTAAATAAAGTTGACACTCTTCCAAATCCATTTTAATATTCATCACAATAAGATTCAACATCCTCCAAAATAGTGGGATCACTAATTTCTAAAGTTGACACTCTTCCAAACCCACTTTCATCAATATAATCATCATAGGTAGGAGGCATGCTATCATCATAACAACTTTGCATATCAAAACTTGGGATGCTAAAAATATCATCTTCATTAAACATAGCATCCCCAAGCTTGGGACAAACATTAATTTCAGCAAATAAATTCTCAAATATTTCCTCCTCATCAAACATAGCTTCCCCAAGCTTGGGCCCTTTCATATCATAAGCATAATCACTCTCATCTTTAAAAATATGGATAGCACCAATAGTAAAGCAATTATCATCATCACAATGAGTAATAGGAGCAATATCATTCGGGAGGGATACCTTTCTACCTTTGTTGCTCCTTCTTTTCTTTTTCTTCTTCACATTATGTGTGGATTCAACCTTCCTCTTTGAGCTCCTTATTGATGAGATTGGTTGAATAGAAAGCTCCTCCTCGTTACCTGATTCATCATAAGAAATAATAGGAGGATATTGGGAAGTCTCTTCCCTTTCTTTAGTATTCTCATCATCTTCCATTTGCTTTCTTTTCTTTAGGTAATTGGCAATATAAGGATTTTCAATGCAATTCTCCGCACAAAACATATAAATCTTTTTTAGATCAATATCAAGGAAATGCTTAAGATTAAATTCTGGAATAGGCTTAGTTAAACGTTTCAACTCTTCATAACCCAAAAGCAATCTAAGTTCATTGTAATGAGAAAGGGAGATCAAATCATCACAATTTTTGGACACGATCCGATCATGAAACAATTTGCATTGGATATGTAAATGATCTTGTTTATTGCAAAATTCACAACGGGAAAGATATCTTAAATTCTCCGCACTCTTATCTAGCCTTTCTTGCAACCTCTTAGTTTCTAAATACTTATGCTTCTTACAATATATGTCTTCTCTATTTGGTGTGTTCATGCAAACATGCACTCCACAAAAGTTGACATGCTTATGAGAGATATTTTCATCATGACTAGAGCAATCATCATTAGTACTATGGATATTCAAAGAGTTCATACTAACAACATTGCAATCATGCTCATCATTCAAAGATTTAGTATCAAGCATTCTATAGATTTCTTCTTCTAGCACTTGAGCACAATTTTCCTTTTCATCATACTCACGAAAGATATTAAAAAGACAAAGCGTATGAGACAAACTTAACTCCATTTTTTTGTACTTTTTCTTTTATAAACTAAACTAGTGATAAAACAAGAAACAAAAAGATTCGATTGCAAGATCTAAAGATATACCTTCAAGCACTCACCTCCCCGGCAACGGCGCTAGAAAAGAGCTTGATGTCTACTACACAACCTTCTTCTTGTAGACGTTGTTGGGCTTGCAAGTGCACAAGTTTGTAGGACAGTAGCAAATTTCCCTCAAGTGGATGACCTAAGGTTTATCAGTCCGTGGGAGGCATAGGATGAAGATGGTCTCTCTCAAACAACCCTGCAACCAAATAACAAAGAGTCTCTTGTGTCCCCAACACACCCAATACAATGGTAAATTGTATAGGTGCACTAGTTCGGCGAAGAGATGGTGATACAAGTGCAATATGGATAGTAGATATAGGTTTTTGTAATCTGAAATAATAAAAACATCAAGGTAACTAATGATAAAAGTGAGCATAAACGGTATTGCAATGATCTGAAACAAGGCCTAGGGTTCATACTTTCACTAGTGCAAGTTCTCTCAAAAATAATAACATAGATAGATCATGTAACAATCCCTCAACATGCAACAAAGAGTCACTCCAAAGCCACTAATAGCGGAGAACAAACGTAGAGATTATGGTAGGGTACGAAACCACCTCAAAGTTATTCCTTCGGATCGATCTATAAAAGAGTTCGTACTAGAATAACACCTTAAGACACAAATCAACCAAAACCCTAATGTCACCTAGATACTCCACTGTCACCTCAAGTATCCATGGGCATGATTATACGATAAGCATCACACAATCTCAGATTCATCCAACCAACACAAAGTACTTCAAAGAGTGCACCAAAGTTTCTACCGGAGAGTCAAGAACGTGTGCCAACCCCTATGCATAGGTTCATAGGCGGAACCCGCAAGTTGGTCACCAAAACATACATCAAGTGGCACATGATATCCCATTGTCACCACAGATAAGCACGACAAGACATACATCAAGTGTTCTAATAAAAGACTCAATCCAATAAGATAACTTCAAAGGGGAAACTCAATTCATCACAAGAGAGTAGAGGGGGAGAAACATCATAAGATCCAACTACAATAGCAAAGCTCGGGATACATCAAGATCGTGCCATAGAGGGAACATGAGAGAGAGAGAGAGAGATCAAACACATAGCTAGTGGTACATACCCTCAGCCCCGAGGGTGAACTACTCCCTCCTTGTCATGGATAGCGCCGGGATGATGAAGATGGCCACCGGTGATGGGTTCCCCCTCCGCCAGGGTGCCGGGACGGACTCCCGAGAGGTTTTTGGTGGCTACAGAGGCTTGCGGTGGCGGAACTCCCGATCTATCTTCGTTTCTGATGGTTTTAGAGTACGTAGGGTTATATAGGCAAAAGAAGTTGGTCGGGGGGTGCTCGAGGGGTCCACAAGACAGGGGACGCACCCTGTAGGGGGGCGCCCCCTATCTCCTGGGCTCCTCGAGGGTCTTCTAACTTGATCTCCAAGCCTCCAGGATGATATTCTTCCAAAAAATCATGATGCCGAAGGTTTCATTCTGTTTGGACTCCGTTTGATATTCCTTTTCTTCAAAATACTGAAACGGGCAATAAAACAGCAATATGGGTCGGGCCTCCGGTTAATAGGTTAGTCCCAAGAGTAATATAAAAGTGTATAATAAAGCCCGTAATCATTCAAAACACATAGTAATATAGCATGAATGCTTCATAAATTATAGATACGTTGGAGACGTATCACTCCTCGTCGCCGCCGCTTTGAGACCCCTTCCCCTTGTTTTCGGCACCTGACCTGCCGGCTTGTTTGAAAACCCAGCATTCTCTGTTAGTATGATTGCTGGTGTTCCCGGGGTGCCATGAATTTGGCATGGACGGTCGAGTATGAGGTCCAGACTGGACGGGCCCAAATTGTTATTTTTGAATGGCTTTTTCCGCTGGCCGGACTTAAAGCCACTGAATCCGGCATTGACTGCCGTGTCTTCAGCATTATCACCATTTTTGCGATGCTTGTTTTTTTGCGTCGGGGCTTGCCATTGCTATCTCTGGCCTCTGATGTGCTAGGACTGCTTGCTGTGTTGTTGCTATGGGCCAACCAGCTATCCTCGCCCGCACAAAAGCGGGTCATGAGTGTCATGTGGGCTTCCATGGACTTTGGCTTTTCTTGGCCGAGGTGTCGGGCGAGCCACTCGTCGCGGATGTTATGCTTAAAGGCCGCTAGGGCTTCGGCATCCGGACAGTCGACAATTTGGTTCTTTTTAGTTAGGAATCGAGTCCAGAATTTCCTGGCTGACTCTCCGGGCTGTTGGGTTATGTGACTAAAATCATCAGCATCCGGTGGTCGCACATAAGTGCCCTGGAAGTTATCCAGGAATGCGTCTGCCAGGTTCTCCCAAATTCCGATGGAGTTTGCCGGCAAACTATTCAACCAATGCCGAGCCGGTCCCTTGAGTTTTAGTGGGAGGTACTTGATGGCATGTAGATCATCTCCGCGGGCCATGTGAATGTGGAGGAAGAAATCTTCTATCCATACCGCGGGGTCTGTAGTACCATCATATGATTCACTGTTCACGGGTTTAAACCCTTCTGGGAATTCATGATCCATTACTTCATCAATGAAACATAGGAGGTGTGCGGCGCCTCTGTGCCGGGCTACATTGTATTCGGTCCGACCGGATTTGTCTTTAGTATATCTGGCGTGACGGTCATCGTCACGCGTTGGGGCGCGCCCCCGTGATCCGTAGATCGATCTTGACTGTCCTGCTTTGTTTTTCAATTTGTCTCGCAGGTCATGGGTGGAGCCCCGGGCCTTCGTGTTTTTGCTTGTTTGGCGGCGGGGTGCAGGCTGGACTTCGGGCTGATACGCCGCTTTGTCTCGGCCATGAGGTGGCCAGTCAGTCGCATCGTGCGCTGGTAGTGCGGTCTTTAATGCCTCCTCCTCGAGTTGAGGTAGCAACCTGCGCTTTGGGTAACTTTTGGTTGGGCGCTCGAGTCTGTATTCCTCGGCAGCCAGGACCTCGGTCCATCTATCAGTTAGCATATCTTGATCAGCTTGAAGCTGCTGCTGCTTTTTCTTCAGGCTTTTTGTAGTGGCTATAAGCCGGCGCTTGAAGCGCTCCTGCTCGACGGGATCCTCAGGCACGATGAATTCTTCGTCGCCAAGGCTCACTTCGTCTTCGGAGGGGGGCATGTAATTGTCATCCTCTGATTCTCCATCCGTTGCCTGTTCCTTAGGGCTAGCTTGCCCATCCTCCCGTTCGGCCTACTCGAAGCCTGGCTTGGCGGGATCGTTTTTGTCTTCGGCACCATCTGGATTGCTATCGTCTCTTGTGCCGGTATCGCTATTTTTGTTCTGGCGGGGCCTAGAGCGGCGCCTATGACGCCGGTGCTTAGATTGCTTCTCAGGGGGAATATCTCCCATTGCCTCATCGCCATCACCTTCTTTGGGCGTGTCCACAATATATATATATATATATATATATATATATATATATATATATATATATATCATATGATGAGGTGGTTGTCCAGCGCCCTGTGGGCGGTGGTTCCTGTTCTTCTCCTGCATCGTCGTCCATACTGTCGATGTCTTCGGAGTCGAAGTCAAGCACGTCGGTTAAGTCATCGACAGTGGCTAATAAGTGGGTGGTGGGTGGGGAACGAATTTCTTCGTCGCCCGCTTCCCACTCCAGCCGGACATAGTTCATCCACGAGTCTCCTGACAAGGAGAGAGACCTCAATGAATTTAGCACGTCGCCCAGGGGCGAGTGCTGAAAGATATCCGCGGAGGTAAACTCCATGATCGGTGCCCAATCAAATTTGATAGGCACGGACTCACGCGGTTCGGAGCTTGTGGCCGGAGACGAGTCCGAGGGTCCGATGACACCGACCTTATAGGAGGTGAAGTCAGTGTTCGGCTCTATCGCCATTGAGTGTGCGGCCTCCATGGAGGGGTCCATCCGCCCGTCCTCGGATGGCATGATCTGCTCCGGATTGAGGGCCGGGGCAGCCGCAGGTGTGACCTCCCGAACACTATCCGACGGCAGATCTAGGTCATGCTCGTCGTGACTGTTCGGCGCACCTGACATGGGCTCGAATCCGTCGAAGATCAAGTCTCCGCGGATGTCGACAGTATAGTTCAAGCTTCCAAACCTGACCTGCTGGTCAGGGGCGTAGCTATCGATCTGCTCCAGATGGCCAAGCGAGTTGGCCCGCAGTACGAAGCCGCCAAATACGAAGATCTGTCCAGGGAGGAAAACCTCACCCTGGACCGCATCATTGAAGATGATTGAAGGAGCCATCAAGCCTTATCGTGACGACACAGTGGAACTCTCAATGAAAGCACCACTGTCGGCATCAAAACCGGCGGATCTCGGGTAGGGGGTCCCGAACTATGCGTCTAAGGCTAATGGTAACAGGAGGCGGGGGACACAATGTTTACCCAGGTTCGGGCCCTCTCGATGGAGGTAATACCCTACTTCCTGCTTAATTTATCTTGATGATATGAGTATTACAAGAGTTGATCTACCACGAGATCATAGAGGCTAAACCGTAGAAGCTTGCCTATGATTATGATTGTTGTTGTCCTACGGACTAAACCCTCCGGTTTATATAGACATCGGAGGGGGCTAGGGTTACACAGAGTCGGTTACAGAGAAGGAGATCTACATATCCGAATTGCCAAGCTTTCCTTCCACGCAAAGGAGAGTCCCACCCGGACACGGGACGAGGTCTTCAATCTTGTATCTTCATAGTCCAACAGTCTGGCCAAAGTATATAGTCTGACTGTCCGAGGACCCCCTAATCCAGGACTCCCTCAGCAGGTCCACCCTCTTGAGCCACGTGTTCATGGGGATGAGATCCTCGGCGCCCTCAGCTCCGGCCACCACCTGAGCTCCTTCACCCGCCACGTCCCGATCACTCTTCAATATCTTGTCAGGTAAGATGACAAGTATTAGAGGTGCTTGCAAAATGAACAACCACTGATTGGTGGCATTAGCTCTTCCGCAAATGCCGCTGATCAGTTGCACTAGCACTACAACAAATGGCACTGATCAGAGACATTTGCCCAAGAGCAAATGTCACTGATCAGTGCACAAACTCTTGGCCAAATGCCACTTATCAATGACACTTGCTCTTGGACAAATGCCACTGATTAGTGCCATTTGCTCTTGGGCAAGTGCCACTAATCAATGGAACTTGCTCAAGTGCCACTGATCAGTGGCATCTGGTCTTCTATAACTGCCACTCATCAGTGCACTATCCTAAAATGGTCCTACTACAAGCCACCCATTCACATTTGGCAGCATCCTAAAATGGTCCTACTACATGCACGTACAACAATCTAGAGCATGCAACACAAACCCTAGCTTGAACATGTATGTAGCAACATGAACAACAACATGAACATGATCCCAGCTTGAACATGAACATGCCATTTGCATGAACACATATCCTAGCAAGACCTTAGCATGAACACAGACCCTAGCATGAACACAGATCCTAGCATGAACACAGATTCTAACACTAGCAAAAGAACATTATCCTAGAACACACACCATAGCAAACAAGAACAGATCGGTCGGATTTGATTCGATTGGGCGAATCGGATCTACTCGAATCCTATCTAATCCTATCGAATCCACTAACTACTAGCACGTGCCTAAGAAAGAAACCCCTAATCTACAATTATGAGCATGCATTGGGGATTCTTTGACTCACCTGAGCTTGCACAGTAGGGGCGAACCGAGGCCGGGGTGAAAACCCCGGCGGGAAGGAGAGAGGTGGCAGAGCAGAGGAGGAGTGATACGTCTCCAACGTATCTATAGTTTTTGATTGTTCCATGCTACTATATTATCTGTTTTGGATGTTTAACGGGCTTTATTATGCACTTTTATGTTATTTTTCGGACTAACTTATTAACCGGAGGCCTAGTGCAAATTGCTGTTTTATTGCCTATTTCAGTGTTTCGCAGAAAAAGAATATCAAACGGAGTCCAAATGGAATGAAACCTTCGGGAGAATCATTTTTGGAACAAACACAATCCAGGAGACTTGGAATGGACGTCAAGGAAGCAACGAGGCGACCACGAGGTAGGAGGGCGCGCCCAGGGGGGTAGGCGCGCCCCCACCCTTGTGGGCCCGTCGTGGCTCCACCAACCTACTTCTTTCGCCTATATATACTCATATACCCCGAAAACAACCAGGAGCACCACGAAACCCCATTTCCACCGCCGCAACCTTCTGTACCCATGAGATCCCATCTTGGGGCCTTTTCCGGCGCTCCGCCGAAGGGGGAATCGATCACGGAGAGACATCAACACCATAGCCTCTCCGATGATGTGTGAGTAGTTTACCACAGACCTTCGGGTCCATAGTTATTAGCTAGATGGCTTCTTCTCTCTCTTTGATTCTCAATACAAAGTTCTCCTCGATCTTCTTGGAGATCTATTCGATGTAATGCGGTGTGTTTGTCGAGATCCGATGAATTGTGGGTGTATGATCAAGATTATCTATGAACAATATTTGATTCTTCTCTGAATTCTTATATGTATGATTTGATATCTTTGCAAGTCTCTTCGAATTATCAGTTTGGTTTGGCCTACTAGATTGACCTTTCTTGCAATGGGAGAAGTGCTTAGCTTTGGGTTCAATCTTGCGGTGTCCTTTTCCAGTGACAGCAGGGGCAGCAAGGCACGTATTGTATTGTTGCCATCGAGGATAAAAAGATGGGGTTTATATCATATTGTTTGAGTTTATCCCTCTACATCATGTCATCTTGCTTAATGCGTCACTCTGTTCTTATGAACCTAATACTCTAGGTGCATGCTGGATAGCGGTCGATGTGTGGAGTAATAGTAGTATATGCAGAATCGTTTCGATCTACTTGTCACGAACGCGATGCCTATATACATGATAATGCCTAGATATTCTCATAACTATGCGCTTTTCTGTCAATTGCTCGGCAGTAATTTGTTCACCCACCGTAAGATATTCTATCTTGAGAGAAGCCACTAGTGAAACCTATGGCCCCCGGGTCTCTTTTTCATTGTATTATATCTCTTTTTATTTACATTGCATCTCGTTTACTATTTTGCAATCTTTACTTTTCAATCTATACAACAAAAATACCAAAAATATTTATCTTATTATCTCCATCAGATCTTACTTTTGCAAGTGGCCGTGAAGGGATTGACAACCCCTTTATCACGTTGGTTGCAAGGTTCTTATTTGTTTGTGCAGGTACAAGGCGACTTGCGTGTAACCTCCTACTGGATTGATACCTTGGTTCTCAAAAACTGAGGAAAATACTTACGCTACTTTGCTGCATCCTCCTTTTCTCTTTAAGGAAAAACCAACGCATGCTCAAGAGGTAGCAAGGAGCCGGCCCTGGCGACGGCCAGCGGCATCCGCCCCGTGCTCATGGCCACGCCGAAGGTTAAGGAGGACGGCGCGCCGACAGGAGAAAACCCTTGGACGGGGGTCAAGAAACCCCCCCCCCCCTGCCCAATGGGGTCTCAAGAAGCGGCGGCTCCGTGGACGGCGCCGGCGCCAAGCCCACAACCACGAGGTCCGGAAACGACGGCGGAGCAGGAACGACCTACACCGCATTGGCCGACCCTTGTGGTGGCCGGCAGCAGATGGGGGACGACGCTCTCAGTGCCGATGCCAGGTCCCTGCCCGAGTTCTGGAGCCCGACCACCCAGCGCTCCTGGATGCTGGCGATGCGCTGGTTGACGGGGTCAGAGGACGGCACGACGGTGGGCGAGGCAGAGCCATCGGAGGAGAGGAGAGGGAGGGATAGTGAGGCAGAGAGGAGCGGTGGGAACAAGATGGGCGGGGCGATGACAGGAGAGTGGAGGGAGTTATGAGATGTCCCCTCCGTCTCCCCCGCTGCCCGATGCGTGCAGCCTCCTTGCACGCGTGGCCGTGCCGAGCCAGGCTCGCGAGAAACTGCCGATTCGGCAGTTTTCGCCGGGCCAGGCTCATGCCTGCTTTAAGTTTCGTGCGGGCCATGAATCGCACGCAGCCTAGCCAACCAAACAGGCCACACACATCCCGCGCGGGCCTGGTTGGACTGCATGCGGACAACCAAACACGCCCATGATGTTTCGGGTAATCAATGCGCGCGGTCCAACTTAAAGTAAGATTTTCTTTTTCTTTTGCATAAGACCCTAGATGTTTGTGGTAATCAACCCGCAGGCTAGGTTTAAGTCGGATTTTCACTTTTGTAGGAACCCTAGTTAACAAGCAGTGCATATCGAATGTTTCAAAAAATATATTTGTTTCTTTTAAACTCTACCTCCAAATTTAACATGTTTACGGAATTTGATTAGAAAATATGTGTTATATACAATATTTTATTAGAAAAAATATAGAATCTAAATATGCCGTTAAGCATTTCAAAATATTGCTTAAGACTAATCTTAATCAATACGCATGATCCCTTTTTTTGTCGATCCGGATTGGAATGAATGCCTCGACAAAAATCAAGATGGAAGATAGAAAAAAACAATTTATAACCACACATGCATGCTTAGTCAAAACCTCACAAAAAAAGAAAGCATATTTTCCATCGTATGTCGATAGAGATGCCTTATGATTAACAACAATCAAACGTGTTATGATTGTGTGATCACTAAAGGTCATTGTCGAAACGGTAGACCGAGGACAAATTAATAAAGATAAGATACCATGTGTTAAAATAAAGAATGTAGAACTATTTAGGTACTGAGTCATGGTTATTGAGTTAGTGACTGTGGTATTTACAGGTTTAATTCTTCCGATTTACGGCTTTCCTTAACGAATAAATTAATACATATGCAGTATCATCGGTTGAAATAAAGAACGTTGTTTTATTTAGATCTTAAGTAATGGTTATTAAGTTAGGAAGTGTGGTATTTAATCCGTCCGATCTACGGCTTTCTTCTTCGACGATGGTTGTTGCTTTGGCGTGTTGGTTCTAGGGTCTTAGCACAACTTTTCTTTAACTTTCTACTACAAATTTTGTCTGCCTCCAGCAAGGAAGAGACGACTTTCTACTACAAGTTTTACCCGGCACCAGCAATCATCCCTTGCTTGAAGTCCGACTATCTACAAGTTTTATTTGGCTCCAGCAAAGGAGGGGCTTCAAGTTCGACTACCTACTACAGGTTTTGCCCAGCTCGAGTAAAAGAGAGACAAGTTCTGCCCAGCTCGAGCAAAGAAGAGACGATGATGGCCATATGCCTTCGGCTCGCTCCAGGATGCATGAATCTGATTGTAATTTTTGTTGTTGTTGTTATTGTTGTTGTTGAGGGGAGCAACTAACCAATGGTTATCCTTTAAGGCTGCTCCCGTAAGGATCATTTTTTGTTGTTGTAATTTTGTTATTATGTTTGATGTTCTTTGTACTACCATAATTAAAGATAAATAGATTAAAAGTTTCTCATACAAAAAAAGGTATGGTATATTTTTCCGCTTTTCCTAGTCAATAATACAACCAGAACGTCAAGAAAGCGCCACATCTTTTTTAACATCAGTACAGACACAAGCGCTCATATACACGCGCATACACTCACCCCTATGACACAAGCGCTCATATACACGCGCATACACTCACCCCTATGAACGCACACACACATCTTATCTTTATGAGCACTCCAAAAAACTGAGCCGGCATATCATCTTGAGATTTAAGAAGTCACCGTAGGCACCTCGTCGTCAACAGAAACGTCTCCTACAGAAACGTCTCCTCCCACTTAATGTGCATCGCCAGAAATCCTGAAATAAATTCAGGAATATATGCGAGCATCAGGATTAAAACCCTGATGGGCTGAGATACCACAGTCCCTCTAACCATTGGGGATACCACAATGCCTCTAACCATCCGGTTCATTTGCCTAAAACGCCGCATCTGATAAACGAAATTGATGTGCACACTGACATGTTGTGCCCGATGCGCAGCCGATACAAACTTTGCACCGTGAGATAGCATCAAATTTACAAACGGCCTGATGGGAACCGTCGTCGGCTGTTGTGTGAAAAGTGTCGGCTGCCTAGCAATGCTCTTCGATAAAAGAAGAACACTTCATCTTTCCCATTGGCCAAATCAATTTTTATCTTCATGAAATCCTAACAACACCAACGACGCGAATAGCGTCCAACCTTTCTGTATGAAAGGAGATATGGCAGTTATTATTTGAACCGGCTACACCGAGATCGTAAGAAGGAAACACAGGACAAGTGCGCTCGCAAGTCGCAACAACACGTCACCTAAACAAGTCCATTCCGCCGGGCCATCGGGTGGTGTCATATGAATGATGAACTCCCTAAACTATGTCGGAGAGCACGTTGGCGGCGGCGGACAGCGCGGCGCCGGTGATGGCGCACTGCACAACCCGCTCGTGCGAAGCGTTGTCCGAGGTCAGCGCGACCGCCGTGCCGGTGACGGCGCCCGCCACCGCGCTGTTCTTCCAGTCGTGGGTCCCGCGCACCTCCGCGAGGCCGTAGGTGAGGCCGGAGTGCATCCCGGCCGCGAGCCCTGCAATCATCATCGCATCTTCAATATTAACAACGCTCGATAACCTAAAGAACCACAATAACGTAAGCAAAATCACAAGGGGGGCACTGTTTACCCCACTGGAACGACTCCTTGCTGACGCTTTTCACCTGAGAAGATCAACGGAAAACGTGATTAAGGAACAAGGATTGACAGTGCCAAAATTACGGTGTTCTTGGTAGCAAGAAGTGGGCGTTGCTTGCTTACCATGGCCTCCGCTGACTTGCTGTTGCTCGTCCCTCCTTTTTCCAATCAAAAAAGAGAAGAGAAGGAAACATATGTGAATCAGTCTGAAGTCGGTATAAATCAAATCGCCAATTAGTTACGATGGTGAAAAGCGGAGTTACCACTGAGGTCCGGGAAAGTCCGTTTCCTGCTGCCGGTGGCGTCCGACACCGCTCCGGTGCCCCCAGACTCGCCTGCAGAACCAAATCGAGCCAGGACCAAAAACAGAGTTAGCCCTCCAGATAGTCCGGCAGCCGGAGCAGTAGTTCTTTCTTAAGTAAGCAAAAGAACTTGTTCTAATGGCGCTAGCACGAATGGTTTGTTACCTTCTTTTTTTTTTTTTGCGAATAAAATGGTTTGTTACCTTCGATGGCCATGAAGTAGGAGTCCCGCGTGACGGCCTGTATCGCGCCGATCTGTCATGGCAGGAGTATTATCTTCACAAATTACGCATCATACGATGGAGTAAATGTACTAGTACTTGTACATAGCAGAATGGGTACCCCGGCGGCCTTGACGAAGCTGTCGGCGACGCGGTTGAGGAGCGGGTGGCCGAGGTCGAGCATCCAGTTCTTCTCCAGGCCGCGCACCTCCTCCACGAACTTGCGCGCCTCGTGGCTGCTCATCTTTGCTCCTTTTCCTCTGCTCTGCTATCCAAGCTAAGCTACGGAGAAAAGCACAAGCACTGCAAGCTATGCGTGTACTGTAGTACACTGGTGGCAAACGAGGGAGTGAACTTTGATTCTTTGAAGCCCGAGGTAGAGAGCAGTGCAGCACCAATCGCCTAAGAACATCGACAGCGAGACGGCCAGAACCTGAGAACCGGACACGACACGTATGCCAGCGCCACGGACGCGTGGCCTCTCGCGAGTTACTCGTGGCGCTCTTCTGGAACATGCGCTCGTGCGCTCGTGATTCACGGTATCTGTTCAATCCCACGTCTGACCTGTTTTTCCGCGCACCAATTTTTTTTTTTGACATACGACCGCGGATGCTCATGTACACGCCGTACACTCGTTCATCCATATGTACCCATATGAGCACCTTTAAGATATTGGCCGGGTTACATCTTGAGATGCCTCGTAGTGTAACCGCAGATGCCCTCGTAGCGAACATCCTCGAGAAGTCAGAAATAAATAAAGAAAAATACAAGCACTGTTGTCAAATCTACAACTTTTCGGATTGATTCCACACAAGAAATCTAACCATATGAGTTACCCTCAATTCAGACAACAATTTCTAGTACTACATTGTATTTTCTTGCTTTCTGCATCCATGACTCGACGACACATGGAGTACGGAAACTACTGGAATCACTAGTATCTGGCTAATATGATGAAAGTGAAATAGATTAGATTATACTATAGAAACATCAAGCGCAACACTGACAATCAAATCACGTGTAAAAATTTGGATCGGTTGGTCCGGACAATTTATACATCCAACGTGAAGTATAAAAATGTCTAGACCGATCCGAACGCCCGAATTTCTTCAATCGAAACCAAATTGACGGAGCTTTGGGAGGGTCTGGATGTCCATCACGTCAAACTATGACAACTCCGGCTCACCCAAAATCCCATCAGGAGCTTTTGTTTTATTTGTGTCCCTCTTTTGCACTTTGTATGCATGCTCTGAGAGACCGCCTCCCACGTCGTACCATCCCAGAACGCATATCGGACCTCTGTCACTCCACCCAAGTGTTTGTCCGCCTTGGCCCATGCCTTCATATCTGGATCGAACTGCCGACAAGGTACCTTCCGCCTGCCATCGTTGTTCATGACTGACACCATGCCCGACAAGTATTTCAAATGTCATTGCCAAATATTTTGGTGTTCTCGTTCTTTACTTTGAAACAAACATGATGGATTCAGACAAGGATTACTTCTACGCCGAGTTCATGGATCTTTGTCGGATGATGACAAATATGGCGATGAAACGGCGCTGGTGAGGAGGATTCTTTAAGAAACGGAGATTGTGGAGGAGTATGTACTCAACTTCAAGGTTTCAACAAAGGGACATCGACTGTTGAATCCAAATACGACACGAGGGCATATGAATCTGTATGATGCCTACTTTGCCCCCGATGCGTTATTTGAGCCCCATTTCTGACGCTAATTCCGGATACGGCGACATGTGTTTGAAGTTTGAACGCATCTGTGAAGGTATGATTGAGGGAGTCTTGGACTATGGGGTCTTCGGGGAGCCGGCCTATGTGACATGGGCCGGACTGATGGGCCGTGAAGATACGAGATAGAAGGACCTCCCCTGTGTCCGGATGGGACTCTCCTTTGCGTGGATGGCAAGCTTGGCGTTCGCATCATGTACCTTCCTTTCTCTGTAACCGACTCTGTACAACCCTAGATCCCTCTGGTGTCTATATAAACCGGAGGGTTTAGTCCTTAGGGGCAATCACAATCATACAGGCTGGACATCTAGGGTTTAGCATTACGATCTCGAGGTAGATCAATTCTTGTAACCCCTATACTCATCAAAGTCAATCAAGCAGGAAGTAGGGTATTACCTCCATTAAGGGGGCCCGAACCTGGGTAAACATCGTGTCCCCTACCTCCTTGTTACCTTCGATCCTTAGACGCACAGTTCGGGACCCCCTACCCGAGATCTGCCGGTTTTGACACCGACATTGGTGCTTTCATTGAGAGTTCCACTGTGTCGTCACCAGAAGGCTCGATGGCTCCACCAATCATCCACAATAATACCGCCCCTGAGGGAGACTTTTCTCCCCGGTCAAATCTTCGTATACGGCGGCTTCGCACTGCATGCCAATTCGATTGGCCATCTGGAGCATATCGACAGCTACGCCCCTGGTCATCAGATCAGTTTCGGAAACCTAAACTACATCGCTGATATCCGAAGAGACTTGATCTTCCAAGGGTTCACGGCCTCAACCGCAGGTCTGGCCTCAGATCCGGAACTCCTCGCCGAGTCCGAAGACGGGAGTTTAGAGCCCGTCGGACTCTCTGCAGCCATAGAGCTCAATACCGGAGATACGGAGGGGGATCGTTTCACCAGCAGGCCCGGAGTCACTCCAGGCTCTTTCTATCCTAATCGAACCGGAATCACCTCCGTACACCAGCTCCAAACTCTTGAGGTCCATGTTATACGAGCCCGGCCAGGGAAATCCTGTCCCGCCTCGCTCCACGGATTCTCGCTTCCCTGTCCAAACCTCAGCCTTAAACGAGGCTTTGGACTTAATGCGATCTCTCGCCATTACAGAAGGATCGCTGCCGAACTATGCCCAGCCCGCACTAGGGGCTGAGAGCGGGGAATTTTACTTCCACCCACCACCCACTTCATAGCCACTGACGAGGACTTAATCGACATGCTTGATTACGCTTCCGACAACATCGACCGCATGGACGACGATGCCGGAGAAGAGCAAAGCCAGAACCCGCCCGCCGCTTACCGGACGTTGGACGGCTACTTCCACATATGACGTGTACATGGTGGACACCCCCATAGAGGATGACGGTGAAGGGGGGGAGGATTCACTCGAAGACAAGCCTCCCATGGCACCACCAAAGCATCAACGTCAGTGGCGCTGCTCTAAATCGCGGCGTGAAAAAGACAACAATACTGGAACTGGAGACAACAATACTCTGGATAAGGCCAAAGAAAAAGAAGCCACTATCGAACCAACATCCGAGCATGATGATTGGGAGGAGGGGCAAGTCAACCCCAACGATCCCAGCAGGAACGAGGGCTCAGAGTATAGCAATTACTTACCGACCTTCGAAGAGGACGAGAGCCTCGGCAACGAAGAATTCATCATGCCAGAGGAACCCCTCGAAGAAGAGCGCTTTAAGCACCGGCTAATAGCCACCGCAAGAAGCCTGAAAAAGAAGCAGTAGCAGCTTCAAGCTGATCAGGATCTGCTCAATGACAGATGGACTGATGTCCTGGCAGCCGAGGAATACGACCTCGAACGCCCAACCAAGAGTTACCCAAAGCGCAAACTTCTACCCCAATTAGACGACGAGGCCCCAGAGCCTATATCGCCCACGCATAATGCTGCCGACATACCTGTCCGACCACCATGTGGCCGGGACAAAGCGGCAACCCAAGCCGAACACCCGCCTGAACCACCCCGCCGTAAAGGTAGAGAGACAGCAGCTGCACAATACACTTACGACCTACGACAGGACCTGGATAATAGAGCCGGTCAGACCAGATCAATATATGGATCAAGGGGCGGGCCCCAGCGCGAGAAGACGGCCATCAAGCCTGGCGCGACAAGCACAACTTCACCCGAGCTGAAAACCGCATACAGACTCCATCCGAACTGCGTCGTGACGTGGCCCGATATAGAGGTGCCGCACACCCCCTATGCTTCACTGATGAGGTAATGGAGCATCAGTTCTCAGAAGGGTTTAAACCCATGAACATCGAGTCATATGATGGCAGAACAGATCCCGCAGTGTGGATTGAAGATTTCCTTCTCCACATTCACATGGCTCGCGGTGACGATCTACATGTCATCAAATACCTCCCCCTCAAACTTAAGGGACCAGCTCGACACTGGTTAAACAACCTCCCAGAAAACTCTATTGGAAGCTGGGAAGACCTGGAGGATGCCTTTAGAGACAACTTCTAGGGCAATTATATCCGGACTCCGGACGCCGATGACCTCAGTCACATAGTCCAGCAGCCCGGAGAGTTAGCCAGAAAATTCTGGACCCGGTTCCTAATAAAAAAGAACCAAATTGTTGACTATCCGGACGCCGAGGCTCTAGCAGCCTTCAAACACAACATGCGCGACGAATGGCTTGCCCGACATCTCGGCCAAGAAAATCCAAAGTCCATGGCAGCCCTTACATCACTCATGACCCGCTTTGCGTAGGCAAAGATAGCTGGCTTGCCCGTAGCAGCAACAGTACCAGCAATCCTGGCACTTCCGAAGCAAGAAACAGAAACACCAGACCCCGACGCAATAAAAACAAACGTCGGAGCAACACTGAAAATGCCGAAGACACGACGGTCAACGCCGGATTCAGTGGCTCCAAGCCCGATCAACGAAAGAGGCCATTCAAAAGAAACAAAGACGGTTCATCCGGCCTGAACCGAATACTCGATCGACCTTGCCAGATTCACGGCACCCCTGACAAGCCTGCTAATCATACCAACAGAAACTGTTGGGTCTTCAAACAGGCCGGTAAATTAAACACCGAGCACAGGGGGAAAGGGTCACCCAGCGAGGATGAAGACGAGGAGCCTTGCCCACCAAACACATGGGGACAGAAGAAATCCCCCCAGGGTCAAGACGATGAACATGATATACACTACTCACATCCCCAAAAGGGAGCGCAAGCGCACGTTAAGGGACGTCTATGCGATAGAGCCAGTCGCCCCAAAATTCAACCCATGGTCAGCATGCCCGATCACTTTTGATCGCAGGGACCATCCGACCAGTATCCGTCATGGAGGTTCAGGCGCATTGGTCCTCGACCCAATTATCGATGGATTCCACCTCACGAGAGTCCTCATGGATGGCGGCAGTAGTCTTAACCTGCTCTATCAGGACATAGTCCGAAAAATGGGTATTGACTCATGAAGAATCAAAGCCACCATAACTACCTTTAAAGGAGTAATACCTGGTGGGCTCAATCACATTGGAGGTCGTATTCGGTTCGTCGGACAACTTACGAAGTGAAGACTTGATCTTCGACATCGTCCCTTTCCGCAGTGGCTATCACACACTGCTCGAACGAACTACATTTGCCTGCTTCAATGTGGTCCCGCACTATGCTTATCTAAAACTCAAAATGCCAGGACCACGCGGTGTTATAACAGTCCATGGAAACATGGATCGCTCCCTCCGTACTGAGAAACACGCTGAGGCCCTTGCAGCAGAAGTGCAGGTCGGCCTTATCAAGCCGAACTCCACATCGGCAGTCAAGCCACCAGACCCTGACAAACGAGTCCGGACTACCCCCGCAGAATTATAGTCCAGTTTGTCAGGAGCTCGATTTGCAATCCGGCCTCTGTCCTCGCCCTAACCAAGCAGCGACATATGTACCGCGTGCTCATAACTACGCACTAAAAATACCATGGGCGATGATGGAGGCATATCGAGGATAAGATCCACAATGTGGCTCAACCGTACCTGGACCCCCATCTATCTTTTTCTTAACTTCATTCTTTCTTTTCAGGTTCCTTACAACCCACATCACCTTTTTATGGTGCCAAGGGCCCTTTTTCCGGCCCCTTATGAAAACTTATTCATTAATCCTCTCAAAGGATCACACACCAAGGCGAAAAGCAGCGCAGATGTACGGCGGAGTACCTAAAGGATCTTTCAAGATTACCTCCTCCCTTTTTCTAATACCTGTACACAACTTTCCCTTTCGCTCGGCATGTAAAATAGACTCGATGCTTATAGCATTATCTGTACAAATACGTTTTGACATATCAATCAGATTATAATGGAAACAATTTTTTGCCCAAACTATTCGGTACTGGCTTATTCCCTATTATGTATTCTTTCTTCTTTTTCATCTGATTGTCATGTACACCTAGGCATGACCTAAATTGTCAGGGGCTCCATTTAGCCGCGTACATTTCTTAAATTTACCATAAGTCCGAACATTTTCACAGTGCAATTCGGCGTCCCGAATATAGCATTATATGCATCGGCTCCGAATCATGTCTTGGGTCAATAGATGGGTTGCCCATCTCCTGTGGTTACTACCTTACATTCCGATTGTTCGGCTAAGGAAGTAAAGGGAGAACTACTGCGATTGTGTTTCTGGTTAGCTGGATAAACACCTCAGTAGAGAAAGCCGAAAACTGACTGTCATGATGCGGCGAAAGCTGGTCAGCTATTCGGTGACTCAGTATAAATCTCTTGCGATTTTTTCTGTGTCACACAAAGGACTGGTTTTTACCTGGTTAGGTGTCTACAACACCCGAGTTCGGGTCACCGAACAATACCAGGGGCTACGCCTACAATCTTATTGTCAAACTTCTATGGCTAAGTGAGAATGATAAAGCCGCATAGTCTGATTGTCTGGTTCGCTGCACTACCACCTCCTTCAAGGACCAAGTCGTTGGGTCAAGTGTGTTTTTGTGCTGGTCTGAACACCCCTGTAGTATCTACGTGAGGGGCCAAAGCCGACGACTGGCCAATTCTCAGATTCAATAAACGGCCACAATGGAGGATAACAGTTTTTAGATGAAACAATACTAAAATTACACAAACGCCTTGTTTTCATTTTACAAAGTTTGGGAAGCACGGATACATTCATTCAAAAATGATGTCCTTCAAACACAGGCCCTCTATAATGCGGGATCCTTCAAGAACGTCGTTAATATATTTCTCCAGCGTACGATGCTCCTTCCCTGTGGGTGGTCCCTCGGTTGCAAGACTGGTGGCATTCATCTTCGCCAACTACACCTTGACACGGGCGAAGGCCATCCGGGCACCTTCGATACAGACTGGTCGCTTTATAGCATCAAGCCGTGGGCAGGCATCGACTAGCCGCTTCACAAGCCCAAAGTAGCTACTAGGTATTGGTTCGGCTGGCCAAAGACGGACTATGACATCCTTCATGGCCAGTTTAGCCATCCTATGTAGCTCGATCAACTGTTTTAGCTGATCACTGAGCGGCAAAGGGCTGCTCTGGCACAAGGTACTACGACCAGAATAGTTTCTCTGTTGAGCTCCTCTCTTCGGCTTGGAAGAAATCTATAACATCTGCAACACTTCGGGGCAGATCCACAAACGGTCCTGGAGAACTCCAAATGCGTGTCAGAAAGGTATACTTTCTCCTTACGAATTTGCTCTGCATATTAAAGGCCTTACCCGCCGTGATCTGCTTGGCTTCTCGAATTTCCTGGCAAGCGCCTTGGGCTTCAACCCGGGCCTCCTTCACACTTTGGACCGCTATAGCAAGTTCGGAGTCTCGATCCGATACCTGGCGCTCCAAGGACTCACATTTGCTTATAGCATTAGTGAGCTCTTGTTGGACTTCATCCAACCTCGCCTCATGCTTTTGGCGGGCGGCTCGTTCCTCGTCCACCTCCTTTCAGATATGCTTTGGTATTGCATACCTTGCTTTTGTTCCAACTTCTACCTCAGTTCGAACACTTTGGCAGCATGCGAGGTTGCCGCTCGCATCGCAGCCTGTTCATCAAAATAAACATATATGTTAGATCCTGCCAAGTATTACTCGATCCTTTGTTCGGCCTTTCTTCACAAACGCCGAACAGATACTCAGGGGCTACTATCTATATGCAGGTTTTCCTTTGGCAAATAGTCAAAAATATATTATGTCACATACCTCAAAGCCTGTTAGAAGGCTGGTGTAGGCTTGGTTTAATCCGCTCTTAGCGGATCGAACCCTTTCAACCACCGTACCCATAAGGGTACGGTGTTCCTCCATAATGGAAGCACTCTGAAGTGCTTCCAGGGTGTCCGGCGCCTCCGGATTGATAGAGGACGCCGGTGGAGACGGCGCGCCCCCTTCCCTCGAAGAAGGCCGCTGGTCCGATTCTGGAGCCGTATGGGTCTCCGGAATAATGTTCGGTTGGGGGCCAAATTGAGCATGGCCTCCGTCGCGGTATCCATGGGGGTTGATTTCCCCCTCTCTTCGGCAAAAGAGGTATTACCCTCCGTCGCCACCTTCACGGCCTCCTGTACCTCCCCATGACCTGGAGAGGTTCTTCGGGACAACACTTCGGTGTTGTCGGTAGCAGTGGGTGGAGAGATCTACGGAAGTGACTCGCTCTCCATCGCATTCGGCCCTAGCAAATTCCCAGATGACGACGATCGTAGGGGAAGATCACGAGCCGGACTGCAAATATGCAACTCAGAATGTGAAAATAACAAGGCATAAAATTCAGATATATGTACGGTGTCTTCGGATACTTACGATCCGGCCAAGGGCTTCGGCCTGGGGTGCCACTCAGGGATGGCATCGGCATCCGCTTCGGAATCGTCCGAAAGGGAGGGTTTTCCCTTCTTGGTCGCCTCCGCCTCCAGGTCCGCGGAAGCCTCTTTTCTTCTTCCCCCCCCTTAGGGGGAGAGTTGCTCTCTTCCTCCTCTACATCTTCTTCATGAGAGGAGGAGGTCTCCGTGTCTTCGGACATGGTGTCCGAAGCACCCTTACGACGCAGGCCGCCTCTGGCCTCCTTGCCTTTCTTCTTGGCCTTCTTCTCCGGCGCCTGATACGGCGCCAGAACCAGCATCTTCGTCTGCAAGAGGGTGGCCTGGTCCTCGGGCAATGGAGCCGGACATTTGATCTGCTCCACCTTCTTTGTCCAGCCCTGTGGGAGTAAGAAAGTTCAATATACTCCTTGGATTTGCAAATAAAAGTTATCATAAAACTTACGGGAGTGGTCGGATGCGCAGTCAAGGCCGCGGTCTTCGGTTGTCTCCGGCCATGACTTTTGAGCCTTGAAAAGCAGCTTCCATATGTCTTCGTGCATCGTACCGAAGAACCGTTGCAGGGTCCGGGGACTGACCGGGTCGAATTCCCACATATGTTGAGTCTGGCGTTGACAAGGGAGAATCCGATGAAAAAGCATCACCTGGATCACGCTGGCGAGGCTGGTGTTCTTGTTTATCATGCCCTTGACACGTCTCTCCATCGTCGTCACCTCATCAGGCGACTCCCAATCTAGGCCCTTATTGAGCCAGGATGTAAGCCTCATCGGGGGCCCGGACTTGAACTCAGGAGCGGCAGCCCATGTGGCGTCGCGGGGTTCTGTGATATAGAACCACCCCTATTGCCATCCCTTGATGGATTCCACGAAGGTACCCTTTGGCCAGGTGACGTTGGGGAGTTTTCTCACCATGGCGCCGCCGCACTCCACGTGTTGGCCTTCGACCACCTTTTGTTGGGTTCTATGGTAGGGTGCGTCGACTGCAAATTTAAAAATTCCTATGCGCAGAACATCCAGGAACATGCTACGGGAGATGGATCACATATCGGTACCACTAGACGCGCAGTGCCGTGTAGCGGAAGAAGAGTTGGGGCAGCGCGTCCGCGTGGATCGTCTCCTCCTTGTCCGATCTCCCTCGAACAGCCAGTCGTCCGATCCCACGTACAAGTTCGCCGGAGCGGCGCAAGTGCACCGCCTCTAACGGTATCCGCGCGTGCAGGAGGAACACCGTGCGGCGGACTGCTAGGCCCGATCACATAGTCGGCAGCGAGTGGAGGTGGCTATTCACAACACATGCAAACCCTAGTCGCAGTGTCGAAGTGATCAACCGCATGAGTGTGCTGCACCTCCACTTTATATAGGCGTCCATCGCGGGCTCAACACTTGGGCCTCGCACGGACCCTAAAGCCCACTTGTCTACTCAACCACAATCCGAATACAGCTCGGATCACATCCGATCAATGTCCTCGGATCCGACCTCGTAGGTTCCTACCCTTAAGCGCGTGACCCCTTAGGTTCAAGTCAGCTTGGTCGCAGTTCGGATCACCTCCGACCTGCACGATTGGTAGCGGCCTCTAGCAAGGCGTGCCGACCACTAAGCAGACTATGAAGCTGGTTAGGCGAACCTGTACAACGTGTCACACTTCTGTTCCCTTTGCCTCATGATATATGTTGTCGGGCTCCAGGCGAGACTGTCATCCTTGTGCTAGCCCGACCTCTTTCTCGTTCCAGTGATACCGACCACAAACCGGATTATCTCATAATCCCTGTCGCATGGCCATGCTTATCCTGGTCGGATCACACGAGGGGCCCAGAGTATATCTCTCCTGATCGGAGGCGCAAATCCCATCTTGCTCGACCATGTCTCGCAGCATGAGACTAGACAAACCCGAAACCTACCTTTGTAACTACCCAGTCACGGAGTAGCGTTTGGTCGGCCCAAAGCAAGTCTGTCACCATCCCGAGTACATCCGTCAGCTCAGGTCTTAGGTCATAGAACGTATGTTGTACTAGAGACTCACAAATGACATATCGCTCGGTCTCATAGTTGGGTCTGTCCGACTCGGACCTTATCTCGACTCGGATCCGACTATGTCGAATCCGACCAGACCTTTCCAAGTCCATATTATCTGGTTAGCATCCAATGCTCCATGACTAGTGAGACCAAGCCATCGACCGTGTCATATGCTAGTCTAGTCGGCTGCGCGTCCACACAGCCCTTTTGACTAGGGACCTTTTAGGACAGTCATCATACAATGCATAGTCCCACAAACAAGTCACGTACTTGCTGATACACATCATTGATAATGTCCAAGGACTATCTTTATTCATAAACACATAGGAAATATCATCATACATGATTGCCTCTAGGGCATATCTCCAACAGTCTCCCACTTGCACTAGAGTCAATCAAATAGACATCGAATGCCCATAGCTCTAACGTGCCCCCCAAGCTTGGGTTGTGGAAGCGGCTTAGTTAATGGATCTGCAACATTTGCATCCGTGTGAATCTCGCATAACTCTACATCACCATTCTTTACGATCTTTCGTATCAGGTGATATTTCCAGTCTATGTGTCTGACCTTGTGGTGATTCCTCGGCTCCTTGGCTTGTGCGATGGCACCAGAATTATCACAATAAAGGTCCAACGGTTTCACCGAGGCTGGGAAAATACCAAGATCATCCAGAAAATGCCGGATCCAAACACCTTCCTTTGCAGCTTCACAAGCCGCAATGTATTCGGCTTCTATGGTAGAATCGGCCACCGTATCCTGCTTGGAACTCATCCAGTGCACTGCTCCTCCGTTCAGGACGTACACGAATCCGGACTGTGATCGACAATCATCTCTGTCGGTTTGGAAACTAGCATCGGCGTAACCCCTTACGACAAGCTCTTCCTCACCTCCATAAACTAGGAACATCTCTTTAGTCCTTTTCTGGTACTTCAAAATAGTCTTTACCGCTGCCCAATGACTCTCACCTGGGTTTGCCTGGTATCTACTTGTTAGGCTTATTGCAAAAGCAACATCAGGCCTTGTACATATCATGGCATACATGTGGATCCGATTGCCGAGGCATGCGGAATCCTACTCATCTTGCTTCGCTCATCAGATGTCGAAGGACTCTGAGTCTCGCTTAGCCTTATACCATGTGGGAGTGGCAAGAACTCTTTCTTCGCCTCACTCATGTTGAACCGCTTCAACACTTTATCTATGTACGAGCTCTGGCTCAAGCCGAGCAGCCTCCTCGATCTATCTCTATAGATCTTAATGCCTAAAATATAGACTGCCTCACCAAGGTCCTTCATCAAAAACTTGCCATTCAATGACTCCTTGACCAAGTTCAGCATCGAAACATCATTCCCGATCAGTAGTATGTCGTCCACATACAAGATCAAAAACACTATCGAGCTCCCACTTAATTTCTTGTATAAACAAGAGTCCTCTTCGCTTTTGATGAAACCGAGACCAGTGACGACCTCATCAAAACGAATGTTCCAACTCCGAGATGCTTGCTTCAACCCATAAATGGATCTCTTGAGCTTGCATACCTTACTAGCGCTAGTCGGATCAACAAAACCCTCGGGCTGTATCATATACACGTCCTTGGTTAAATTTCCGTGAAGGAAAGCCATCTTGACATCCATCTGCCATATCTCGTAATCGAAATATGCAGCTATAGCTAGTACGATCCTCACCGATTTCAGCATCGCTACCGGCGAGTAAGTCTTGTCGTAGTCAATTCCTTGAACTTGTCCATAACTTTTAGCGACAAGCCGTGCTTTGTGGATCTGAACATTTCCATCCACATCGATTTTCTTCTTAAAGATCCATTTGCAACCAATGGCAGTTACGCTTCCGCATACGTGGCCGGCTCATCGCT
This sequence comes from Triticum timopheevii, assembly GCA_963921465.1. Taxonomy (NCBI): domain Eukaryota; kingdom Viridiplantae; phylum Streptophyta; class Magnoliopsida; order Poales; family Poaceae; genus Triticum; species Triticum timopheevii. Next base: position 407,798,218 of record OY997268.1, on the reverse strand, counting down.
TTCTAGCAACAATACATCACGCACTCTGCGCAATCTTTCTGACCTCCGTGGTTCTGGTGCTGCTTCCATTACGGGTTCCCAGACCGACTCTGGTATGATCTCATCACCAGCCGAGCCATCCCCGAGTGGTCCTCGAATTTCTTCGAGTCAAACCGTCCTCCCACTGGCCTCCCAACTGAGAAACTCTTTCTCAAGGAAAACCCCGTTCCGAGCAACAAACACTTTGTTCTCTTCCCGGTTGTAGAAGCTATACCCCAAGGTTTCCCACGGATATCCCACGAATATGCATTTATCCGACTTGGGTGTAAGCTTGTCTGACATAAGTCGCTTGAAAAATGCTTCACAACCCCAAATCTTTAGAAAAGACAAACTGGGACTCTTCTCGGTCCACATCTCATGTGGTGTCTTGTCTACGGATTTTGATGGTACCCTGTTAAGTGTGAAAGCTGCAGTTTCTAGAGCGTATCCCCAGAATGACAAGGGTAAATCTGATTTGCTCATCATTGACCGGACAATGTCCAACAAGGTCCTATTCCTTCGTTCCGACACGCTGTTTCTCTGTGGCGTACCTGGAGGTGTGAGCTGAGGTACAATACCTCGGATTTTCAGATGATCATCAAACTCCTAGCTCATGTACTCACCTCCACGATCTGATCGTAGAAGCTTTATTGTCTTGCCGAGCTGATTCTCAACCTCGTTCTGAAACTCTTTGAACTTCTCAAAAGTTTTCGACTTGTGCCTCATCAAATAGATATATCCATATCTACTCAAGTCGTCGGTAAAAGTCACGAAGTACTGATAGACACCTCTAGCAGTTGTGCTCATTGGACCACACACATCACTATGTATAAGTTCCAATAGCTCAGTTTCACATGTCTCGAATGACTCAAAGTCGGGCGAAGTTAGGAGCCCATCATCATGGAGCTTCTTCATGCGTTTCATACTAATGTGTCCAAGCCGGCAATGCCAGAAGTATGTCGGATTTATCTCATTAGGCTTATGCCTCTTGACATTCACGTTATAGACCGGTTCCTGTTCTAGATTCAATATAAATAGCCCATCAACAATGGGTGCATAGTCGTGGAACATACCATTCAAAAATATCGAACAACCATTGTCCTTTAAATTGAATTCATAACCTTGACTCATCAAACATGAGGCAGAAATAATGTTACGAATAAGTGCAGGAATGTAATAACAATTATTCAATTCCATAATGAATCCGGAAGGAAGCTGGAGCTGCATCGTGCCGACCTCCAACGCAGCAACTCTTGCTTTGTTGCCGACCCTGATGTCAATCTCCCCTTGTGCCATAGCCTAGTTCTTACCAGCCCCTGCATCGAGTTGCAAATATGAACAACCGATCCGGTATCAAATACCCAAGAGCTACTAGGTATGTCAGCAAGGTAAATGTCTATAACATATGCAACAAGTGTACCTTTGCCTGAAGCAGCATTCCCAGCCTTCTTGCCATGCTCTACAAGACACTTGCTATAGTTCCTCTTCCAGTGACCGGTCTCCTTGCAGTGATAGCAAACGGTCTTCGAGCCTGGTCCAGACTTCGGCCTAGTGGCGGAGGTTACCGTCTCCGTGCCCTTTGCCTTAGCCTTTTTCTTGGACCAACTCTTCTTGAACTTAGCTGATTTCTGCACCATCAACACTTGATGCGTGCCTTTCTTAATATCTTGCTCTGTGACTTTGAGCATCCCATGCAATTCAGTGAGCTTCTTATCCATGCCATGCATATGATAGTTCGAGATGAACGTCCCATAGCTGGGCGGAAGAGAACCCAGAACAGCATCAGTAGCCAGCTCATCCAAGAGCGGGAAGCCCAACCGATCCAAAGCTTGCACATATCCAATCATCTTGATCACAAGTGGGCTTAGTGGATCACCTTCCTTCAGCTTGCAATCCATCAAGGATCGCCAGACGTTGAAACTTTCGGTCCTAGCCTGTGTCTGAAACATGCTCTTGAGACTCTCGATCATATCGTAAGACTCAACATTTTCGAAATGCTGTTGCAAATCGGGCTCCATACAAGCCAGCATCAGACAGCTGATCTCCGTTGATTCATCAATGAGTTTCTGGTAGGCATTCTTAGTTGTGGCATTAGCATTATCGGCAGGTTCCTCTGGAAGTGGATCCTCTAGAACATGTTCCTTTTTATCATGCTTGAGAACAATTCTCAGATTTCTATACCAGGTGGTAAAGTTTGTTCCATTCAGTTTATCCTTTTCCAGAATTGATTTCAATGCAAAGTTGGGTTGAGTAGGTGGTGCCATTGATCTACAATAGAAAATATGCAATCACTAAGAAATGTGCTTATGTAGAGTAATTCTAGCCTAAACAGAAATACTCCCACTGAAGTTAGCATCCCTCCGCAAACTCTCAGTGATTCAGGATCCGACTAGCACATGCGACTAGTGAGCTTTAGCATCACTGCTAGCCAACATAGCTATTCGGTAAGCAACTCCTTGCTAATCGTATCTCTATACGACTCCTGTCGGTCGGGAAGGTATCTCATACCCCGGCTCCCAACCTTCTTTGCCACAAGGCCCAAAACCATTTTGATAGCCTTGTCAAGTTAACCTGACGCAGTGCATGTCCGTGTCCAACATGAACCCTTCAGTTCAAGGACACCCAGCAGCACCCCAATTTTATGGGCCCACTACTAGACGTACTTGACGTGTGAAGGTGCAGCATCAGGGATGGCAATTCTCTTGATATTCATGAGGGATCATTTTATCATTCTAACATGCATAGAAACAAAGAAGCATAACAATCACAAATGAACATATTGTGAAATAGTATGGCTCCTTCATGGATGTTCTTACAGGCCGGCACCGACTCCGATGACCATCTAGGAACTCCATCTTGTTTGTCACGCCGGGACGCCAAGCCACCAACTGATCTCTATTATCCAACTACTACAACTAGTAATGAATTTTACATAGAGTCACAAGTCGACACACAGGTCGTTATACAATATAATGACAACACTTTGGCTCCTACCGGCTGACAAACATGACACGCAGGCCACGTATAAATTACACACATGCATCACATACACATGAGCCATACTATTCACATCAAACCTGCAAAACAAAGTTATGCATAGAATCACATTCTACCGGTTTGTGTGTCGGGTATGAAATACACGGCGCTACGCACACGGCAGTCCCGATCACATCTGAACTCCGGTGACACCGAATTTTCTGATCTAACCGATCTTATCGATCATCGCAAGTCCGATTTGGGTTTACCCCGATGGCGGATACCGACCGGTAGGGGTAGGTTGTGTCACGACCTCATCGACTCCGATCATCAGAAAACATAACCTCTTCAATCCGCATGTGCAATTCATCTCATCAACTGTGCACATAGCCGATCTCATCAACGACAACAGATCTCATATGCCGCCTCCACATATCTAATATGCATACGATCTAAATCCAAATCCTATAGCAGAGGCTCTGATACCATTGTTGGGTTCTATGGTAGGGTGCGTCGACTGCAAATTTAAAATTTCCTACGCGCAGAACATCCAGGAACATGCTACGGGAGATGGATCACATATCATTACCACTAGACGCACATTGCCGTGCAGCGGAAGAAGAGTTGGGGCAGCGCGTCCGTGTGGATTGTCTCCTCCTCGTTCGATCTCCCTCGAACAGCCCGACGTCCGATCCCACGTACAAGTTCACCGGAGCGGCGCAAGTGCACCGCCTCTAACGGTATCCACGCGTGCAGGAGGAACGCCATGCGGCGGACTGCTAGGTCCGATCACATAGTCGGCGGCGAGTGGAGGTGGCTATTCGCAACACATGCAAACCCTAGTCGCAGCGCTGAAGCGATCAACCGCATGAGTGTGCTACACCTCCACTTTATATAGGCGTCCGTTGCGGGCTCAAGACTTGGGCCTCGCACAGACCCTAAAGCCCACATGTCTACTCGGCCACAATCCGAATACAGCTCGGATCACATCCAACCAGTGTCCTCGGATCCGACCTTGTAGGTTCCTACCCTTAAGCGCGCGCCCCCTTAGGTTCAAGTCAGCTTGGTCGCAGTCTGGATCACCTCCGACCTGCATGGTTGGTAGCGGCCTCTTGCAAGGCGTGCCAACCACCAAGCAGACTATGAAGCTGGTTAGGCGAACCTGTACAACGTGTCACACTTCTGTTCCCTTTGCCTCATGATATATGTTGTCGGGCTCAAGGCGAGATTGTCATCCTTGTGCCAGCCCGACCTCTTTCTCGTTCTAGTGATACCGACCACAAACCGGATTATCTCATAATCCCTGTCGCATGGCCATGCTTATCCTGGTCGGATCAGACGAGGGGCCCAGAGTATATCTCTCCTGATTGGAGGGGCAAATCCCATCTTGCTCAACCATGTCTTGCAGCATGGGACTAGACAAACCCGAAACCTACCTTTGTAACTACCCAGTCATGGAGTAGCGTTTGGTCGGCCCAAAGCAAGTCTGTCACCATCCCGAGTACATGTGTCAGCTCAGGTCTTAGGACATAGAACATATGCTGTACTAGAGGCTCATAGATGACATATCGCCGCGTCTCATAGTTGGGTCTGTCCGACTCGGACCTTATCTCGACTCGGATCCGACTACGTTGAAACCAACCAGACCTTTCCAAGTACATATTATCCGGTTAGCATCCAGTGCTCCATGGCTAGTGAGACCAAGCCATCGACCGTGTCATATGCTAGTCTAGTCGGCTGCGCGTCCACATAGCCCTTTCGACTAGGGACCTTTTAGGACAGTCATCATACAATGCATAGTCCCACAAACAAGTCACGTACTTGCTGATACACATCATTGATAATGTCCAAGGACTATCTTTATTCATAAGCACATAGGAAATATCATCATACATGATTGCCTCTAGGGCATATCTCCAACACCTTTGGCCTCACAGTGAAGACCTTAAACCATAGGCCCAAGTGGGGAGGGACGCGGAGGAATGCCTCGCACACGACGATAAACACCGAAAGGTTGAGGAAGGAATTTGGGGCTAGATCATGAAAGTCTAACCCGTAGTAAAACTTGAGACCGCGGATGAAAGGATGAAGGGGAAATCCTAGTCCGCGAAGGAAATGGGGGATGAACACTACCCTCTCATTAGGCTTCAGAGTGGGAATGATCTGCTTTTTGGCAGGGAGACGGTGGATTATATTCGTGGCCAGGTACCCAGCTTCCCGGAGCTCCTTGATGTTCTCCTCTGTAACAGAGGAAGCCATCCACTTGCCCTGCGCTCTAGATCCGGACATGGCTGGGGGGTTTGGAGGCAATGGAAAAGATTTGGACTTGGGCATGGGAGCTCGAATGGCGAACGGGCTGAGTAAGAAGAAGGCGTGGGGTAAAAAGAAAAATCCTTATCTTCTTATAGGGGCAGTGGATATCAAGCGCCCCCTCACAAGCCTTAAATCCTGCCTATTCCCAAGGGGATGTGTGAGTGGCACGGTTGGATTACCCGAACCCCTATTGATGAGAATCCTATGATAAGGGGGCATGATCTCTATTTTGACAAGACGTGCCTATGGCCATGCCTCGAAACATGAGGCGAAGGCTGCGAAACGGTTCAACATAGTAACAAGGCCAGGACATAGCGCCTCGCCGAAAAAATCGCCTATGGACGTGACTTATTTCATTTCAAATATTCTTGCCCTTACAGCTTAAGGTTACAATTGTTTAATAAAGACGGATACAACTATTTTGTATGGAGGACTGCATTGAAGTATTTGGAGAAGGAAACTGCCTTGTAATACCGAAGACAATCTGCGTGCCGAATACATCGTCATTGAAGCCCGGTTCAGGCGCTACTGATGGAGTCCTGGACTACGGGGTCCTCGGGGAGCCGGCCTATGTGACATGGGCCGGACTGATGGGCCGTGAAGATACGAGATAGAAGGACCTCCCCCGTGTCCGAATGGGATTCTCCTTTGCGTGGATGGCAAGCTTGGCATTCGGATCATGTACCTTCCTTTCTTTGTAACCGACTCTGTACAACCCTAGATCCCTCCGGTGTCTATATAAACCGGAGGGTTTAGTCCTTAGGGGCAATCACAATCATACAAGCTAGACATCTAGGGGTTAGCCATTACAATCTCGAGGTAGATCAAGTCTTGTAACCCCTATACTCATCAAAGTCAATCAAGTAGGAAGTAGGGTATTACCTCCATTAAGAGGGCCCGAACCTGGGTAAACATTGTGCCCCCTGCCTCCTTGTTACCTTCGATCCTTAGACGCACAGTTCGGGACCCCCTACCCGAGATCTACCGGTTTTGACACCGACATTGGTGCTTTGTTTGTGGGTGTGCTTATTCTGTCATCGTGAATGTGCTTATTCTGTCGTATGGCGCAAGAGATGAAGGTAAATGGTCGTGGAAATAAATGGGGGTCGGGCAACCTGGATTCTCGGCAGAGCGTGCAGAGGGACGAGAGAGCAGAGCGCGCGATGCGGGATGCGAGCAGACCATGTCGTGGCTGCCTCAACCGCGAGAAACCACACGCATAGAGCAGTTGAACACATAGGGAATGGTCCTCTACAAGCCGGCCGACAGTTGCGACGCTGCGTAGAGAGCGGCCATGTGCTACTACCTCCGTCTTGGTCTATTAATCCCATTTATATTTTGTGCCATATTTTGACCTTAAATTTAACTAACAAAATGTTAATACATGCTATAATAATTATATAATTGCAAACTATGTTCAAATACAAATCCAACGATATAATCTTTGGCGACATGCATTAGTATTTTATTAGTTAAATCTCTAGTCAAAATTTGGCACAAAAATACAAAGAGGACTTATATATTAGAACGGGGGTAGTAGGTCATAACTTGCAAACGTTTATTATTAACCGTGTGTGTATGTGTCCTGTCGTCCTCCTCTCGCACATCTTGTCTCCCTGCTACCGCAGACGGCTTTGAGCGCAAGCTTGAGTAGCGCAAGGGGGAGTTCTTTTGGCCAAACGGTGGCTCGAAGTGATGCCAATGAATCGTCGGCGAGCCCGTTCCCATGTAACCGCGTAGGTTCCCGCGCATAATCGTGCAAGCTTCCCGCCCAACTCAGCGAAATCCCCCAAAATACCAATGCTTACCAGCCTGTTGTATAAACCCTCACGATCGGCGAGTCCTGCGTTGCATTTTCCCCTCCCTCACTGTAGCTTATCTCGTCTGCTTCTCCCACAATCGTCAATGGCACCGGTCCGTCGTCGTCGCTCAGCCACTCCGCCATCATCAGAGGATAGCTCCAGCTGGGAGGCTACACCGTGGCGGCGCAGTCCCCGGCGTAGTGTGTGGCATCCCTGCTGGGTGTGCGCATAACCCACCACACGCTCCGTCCCCACTGCCCGTCGGCAGCTGTTGTCGGTCGCCATTGTCGCCACCCCACCGTCTTCCGTTGTGTCCCCCATACCACCGTTGAAAGCCAGGGCCATCACCCGCTTAGCCGCTGCGGCCCAAAGGCGAGAGGTCACCGTCATGGCCGCCACCCCACTGTCGGCCACCATGGCCATCATCCGATCTGCCACCACGGCCCGAAGGCGGGAGGTGGCCGTCATGGCCGCCATCCCACCGTCGGCCATCATGGCTGCCAACCCAGCGTCGACCATCGGGGTCATCACCCGCTCTGCCACCACCGCCCAAAGGGGGGAGGTGGAGGCGGAGGCCCGCACGTGCGTCAGTGACCTTGTGCGGTACATCGAGTTCCTGCAGGAGGAGTAGGAGCACCTCGTCAAGCACGTAAAGAGTCTTACCACTGCCGTGGCTATGGCACGCACCACCGTAGAGGCGAGGAATGAGGAGCTCTACAAGGAGTCCCATTACTTCAAGAGGGGTCATCTGGAGCGGTGGAGGGCATTCGAGGTCAGCGTCGCTGAAGGTACAACAGCGGCAGGCACCGGACTACAGTTGTCCAGCTCGTCGGTATGCTCCTCCTCCTCTGCCTCCTAGCGAGCATGCTCGACAGAGGAGAGGCTGTTGGAAGTAGTACAAAGCCCCTCCGTAGTAGTCGTATTTAGGGGCTATTTTGTTTAGTTCATCTGACTATAGGTGTGGTTGAACTGTACAACGTTAGCTATTTCAGTATGTGGTTGGCAACAATTGGGGAAAAGTTTGGTCGGTTCAGCTGTCGAGTTGAACTGTTTGTATAATGAACGACTGCTTAATCCATGAATGAAATCTATACTTACTGAATTTTAGTTGCAAAAATTAGATGGTGCTAGTGATTTTTAGCTGCAAATTTTGACAAATGGCTGTGTTACAAAGTTGACAAAGGGCAATGTTACTAGATCAACAAATATCAATCTTTCCAGTTTGACAAATGGCAATATACCCAATATGGCAGATGCAAATCTAACCAAACTTTCTGTATGTGGCTACACACGGGTCATCCTAAAAGACCGTTTGTGTTGAAGGGATGTACAAATCATGTGTGCCAGATTTTCTCCTGGCTTAGCGGTGAAGGAACCATAGCTCTCGCTTTGCATACCGTATACAATCTAAACTGTTTGCGATGAAGGGATGCACAAATCCTGCGGGGCAAATTTTTCCCTTGGCTTACTGGGGAAGACCGTAGCTCTCGCTTTGCATACGGGTGTTCTACCTAAAACTTTTGCGATGAAGAGCTCCACAAATCCTACTCGGCACATTTTCCCTTGGCTTACTGGGGAAGCTGCCAGTTTGCATATGGGTGTTCTATCTTAAACGTTTGGGATGAGTGTTTTAAATTTAAAAATCATTGATTTTTTAATGGTTTGATAAGTCTGTACATTCAAAGAGAGAAATGCAAGTTTGCTCAAACCATATGTTTCATTCAGTCACGCTGCAACTTTATATTCATACGATCGAGATACAGTATTAAACCGAAAAAACTAATTCTGGTGGCGGCGTGCCACCCCAGTGTTGTCGTTGTCATCCTCCGGGACGCTGTTGTTGAAGTCTTCAAGGCAACACAAAATGTTCTTCACTTGGAAATCAAACATCTAGTCATCGCGTGATCAACGGGCGGGGCGCGGGAGGACAGCAACTCGAGGTGCCGCGAGGTAGCGGCCAACGGCGATGTCCCATGACGCTGAGGGGGGTGCACGCACAGGCACGGGTGCAGGCAAACGCATGGGGACCGGCGCCCGATGGGTGCAGGGGCGCACACGGGCACAGGCGCTGGCGTTGGCATGTACACGAGCTCGCGTGGGTCTGCGGGGACCTCACTGACGCCTGCGGCTTCCAACTCTGCGATAGTGCTCAGCGACCAGCCCGTTAATGCTATGGGGATGGTCGCTGGCGCGGGCACAGGGATGGGAGTTGGTACTAGTGCGGGGCAGCAACCGCCGCGGCCAGCTGGTTCAAGGTCATGTCCATGAGGCCCCATTCCTCCTTATTTTTTATCTCGTCCAGCTCGGAGTCGACTTCACCAAACTAGAAGACTAGTGGCAGATGATCCTTCTACGCCATGGCGTTGGTGGAGGTCAGCGGGAGGGGACTGGGAGGCGAATAGTAAGGCCGCCCGTATTAAATAACGGCACGTGCGCCATTAATGGAGAGGATGCAAGCAAGGCGGACGGCCATGGAAGTCAAAGGATTCGCTTCCCAGTGAGCCTGCACAGTGTACAACTCGCATGCTTCCCTATGAGCCTATGCATTGGAGGACAGCTTGCACGCCTCCCGGTCAGCCTGCGCAGCGAACTGCGCTTGCATGCCTCTCGTCTACTCAAGAAGCTGTTTGCATGGCACCTACTAGCCATTAAAAGTGTGACGCTTGGTGTCATGTGAATGGTTAATAGAACGCCCATGATTTAAATTATACAAACGTTTGAGATGATAAAGTAGCAGCTATTTGTTTCAAAATGTCTTTGTATGTTGTTTATTTGAGTGCGCCTTCTCTCAGATTGGACACGAAAAATACCACAGCTTGTCAGGTGCCATTCCATGATAGCATGCCAGGTTTAATGAAATTCAGATGAGCTTTGGATTTACTAGAATTTAAAAACAAAGTATCCCAACATTTTGCCGGCAAGCAACGGTGCCGTGGTGTTTGAAATTCATTCCCATTTCTTGCATGGGACCTAAGCATGCACCCAAGGACACACATTTGACTTTTCAACCCAGTTATATGCACTAGAGCATGTGCCTATAGTTCAAATTTGAATTATGCACATAAAATGCTTAGAAAACTCAGTTAATGTATAAAAATATCCAAATGAACCCTGGAAAATTCCAAATTTTAACAGAACACACTTGTTGTTCTATGTTGACACTAGAAAAAATTTGAAAGGAAGAAGAGGCAACGAATATCGTTTCGTCCACAAAGGTGACACGTTCACTATCAGAACCATGAGGCTTGTTGTGAGAAGATCTGGTTTGTGAGAAGCTTATACCCAAACCTACCCCAAATGGGGCAATTTTTTCACCACAGCATGTTGATGTCATTCGATGATAGCATGCCAAGTTTCATGAATTTCATACGAGTTTTGGATTTACTAGAATTTTAAAACCATGTATCTCAATGTTTGCGGCCAAGAGACGGTGTCGAGGTGTTTGACATTCATTCTCATTTCTTGTATGGGGCCTAAGCATGCAAACAAGGACACCCATTTGATTTTTCAACCCTTTTTTATGCACTGGTGCATGTGCTTGTAGTTCAAATTTGAATTATGCACATAAATTCATAGAAAACTCAGTTAATGTATAAAAATGTCCAAACGAACCCCGAAAAATTCCAAAATTTAACACAACTCTCCTGTTGTTCTATGTTGACACCACAAAAAATTTGAAAGCGAGAAGAGGCAACGAATATCGTTTCGTCCAAAACAGTGACATGTTCCCTACCGAAACCATGATGCTTCTTGTGAGAAGCTCTGGTTTGTGAGAAGCTTATACCTAAACCTGCCCCAAATAGGACAATTTTTTATACCACGGCATGTTGATGCCATTCCATGATAGCATGCCAAAGGTTCATGAATTTCAAACGAGTTTTGGATTCACTAGATTTTTAAAACCAAGTATATCAACGTTTGATGGCGAGCCACAGTGTCGAGGTGTTTGAAATTCATCACCATTTCTGGCATGGGACATAAGCATCAATCCATGGACACATATATGATTTTACAACCCATTTTGGTGCACCGAGGCATGTGCATGTAGTGTAATTTTGAATTGTGCACCTGAAATGCCTAGAAAACCAAGTTAAGGTAAAAATGTCCAAACGAACCCTGAATAATTCCAATTTTTTTGATGACACACCTATAGTTGCATGTTCACTGCAGATAGAAGTTCTAGCAATTCAAACACCCTGCTTTGCTGCTGTGACCCAATTATGCATTTCAAATCAAGACGAAAAATCAAGTAGACTGCACACGGTTTATTATCACCAACCGTGTGAGATGCAGTACAAAATATCTTGGAGCAACGTCGGAGTAGTATGTATATGGCTTACGCGAGAAGGTGGTCTGCTAGAGTGAACAACCAACGCGTAAAGGACACTAGCTCGCTCCCCAAATATCATTTCAATGTTCAATCATCGCCGATGAAATATGCGGACGTGGACCCATGTCGTGAGGGCCACTTGGGTGGCCCACTCTGGCAAAAGCGTGGCCACAGTCGCCATTCGCATGGTAACAAGCTACGTGAGCATGGCCGCAATCTGCGACCAGGCGGCCAAGGCAGCCCAAACGGCCGCTGTTAATGCGCAGGTGGCGGCAGCAACATCTGTGTCAGGGATAGCAACTGGCGATAGTGGCACATCAGCTGTTCGTTCTGTAGCGGCCGCCTTAGCCCTAATGGAGGCCGCCCACGACCATATCAAGGACACCCACGCCCAACTCATGGAGGTCACTGCACAAATCGAACAAAGCTTCTTCGACAATGGTCAGCAACCCACGGCCGAAGAGTTGGCAATTGCTGAGAGTGTTCGAGCAGCCGTCCATTCCTTCGTGGCATACCTTGCCACGACGAAGCCCGTCCAAGCCCAGATCGCGGCCGCCCATGCCCAGCTCTTGGCGGCCTCTTCCAAAGAGATGGTGGACGCGGATGGTGAGATGCTTGCCGAGTATGGTGTGATTGATGCCATGGAGCCCCTTCCCAGGAGAACGAGGGCGCAAGCTAGACATGGAGGAGGTGATGGAGATCGACGAGTACCAACCAGAGTAGTATTCTTTGTTTAATTTAGAGCGCTAGACTTTAACTTGTTAGGGTAATGTTTAGGTCAGCTAGATCTATTTAATTGCTGAACTTGCTCGATTAAGAAGTGTGGGTGTGTTGTAGGCTCCTTTGTGTGCCGAAATTATGCAATGACGTGGATGACCACTGTAACCAGGGATATTCTGACCAAAATTTGCATGTTTAAACTCATCACACACGGGGTTAGCTATATGAATTGTTTGTGATGTTCACATATTGTACGCAGTGGTGAATAAGGGACCGTGTCTAATGACACTTTGCGGGCCAGTTTTTTTGCTGCACCGATCCAAATTTTTTGGCTTCCCCAGAAATATCTACCTCCCCCTCCCCCTTACCAAAAGCCACATTTACCATGTTTTTGCCTTCCTTTCCAAGTTCAAACCTTCACTCCCTGCTTGCAGCGCCGCCTCCTCGCCGGTGACCCTCCTTCACGCTGCTCAGCCTCGTCGATCCAGGCAGGTAATCCACACCCGACCCCATCCTCCTCCTCCTTCTACATCCCACATGCCCTGACCGTCGGCGCGACACCTTCCACCCAAATCACCGACCCCACGCCAAATAAGTGCCTCCTAAGCCATGGTGCATGCAATATAGCCTGGAGCTCAAGGAGCATTTGGCAGCGGAGAAGCAAATCGCGGCCGCATGCGCGGATGAGGTCGCCATGGCCGCCATTCATGCTGATCCCCAGATCTTGGATGAGAACCTCTTCGTCAAGACCACCGTCGACGCCTTGTGGCTAATGACGCGACGTGGTTGGTGATACGTCTCCAACGTATCTATAATTTATGAAGCATTCATGCTATTATATTATCTGTTTTGAATGTTTATGGGCTTTACTAAGCACTTTTATATTACTTTTGGGACTAACGTATTAACCGGAGGCCCAGCCCATATTGTTGTTTTATTTGCCTATTTCAGTGTTTCGAAGAAAAGGAATATCAAACGGAGTCCAAACAGAATGAAACCTTTGGGAGCGTGATTTTTGGAACGAACGTGATCCAGGAGACTTGGAGTTGAAGGCAAGGAAGCTTCAAGGTGGCCACGAGGGTGGGGGGGCGCGCCCCCTGTCCAGTGGGCCCCTCGAGGCTCCCCCGACCGACTTCTTTCGCCTATATATTCCCTTATACCCTAAAACCATCAAAGAGCAAAAATAGATCGGGAGTTCCGCCGCCGCAAGCCTCTGTAGCCACCAAAAACCTCTCGAGAGCCCGTTCCGGCACCCTACCGAAGGGGGGATCCCTCACTGGTGGCCATCTTTATCATCCCGGCTCTCTCCATGATGAGGAGGGAGTAGTTCACCCTCGGGGCTGAGGGTATGTACCAGTAGCTATGTGTTTGATCTCTCTCTCTCGTGTTCTCTCTATGGCATGATCTTGATGTATCACGAGCTTTGCTATTATAGTTGGATCTTATGATGTTTCTCCCCCTCTACTCTCTTGTAATGGATTGAGTTTTCCCTTTGAAGTTATCTTATCGGATTGAGTCTTTAAGGATTTGAGAACACTTGATGTATGTCTTGCCGTGTTTATCTGTGGTGACAATGGTATATCATGTGATCCACTTGATGTATGCTTTGGTGATCAACTTGCGGGTTCCACCCATGAACCTATGCATAAGGGTTGGCACACGTTTTCCTCTTGACTCTCTGGTAGAAACTTTGGGGCACTCTTTGAAGTACTTTGTGTTGGTTGAATAGATGAATCTGAGATTGTGTGATGCATATCGTATAATCATGCCCACGGATACTTGAGGTGACAATGGAGTATCTAGGTGACATTAGGGTTTTGGTTGATTTGTGTCTTAAAATGTTATTCTAGTATGAACTCTATGATAGATTGAATGGAAAGAATAGCTTCAGGTTATATTACTACGGACTCTTGAATAGATAGAACAAAAAGGATAACTTTGAGGTGGTTTCGTATCCTACCATAATCTCTTTGTTTGTTCTCCGCTATTAGTGTCTTTGGAGTGACTCTTTGTTGCATGTTGAGGGATAGTTATATGATCCAATTATGTTATTATTGTTGAGGGAACTTGCACTAGTGAAAGTATGAACCCTATGCCTTGTTTCCTACCATTGTAATACCGTTTACGCTCACTTTTATCATTATTTATCTTGCTGTTTTTATATTTTTAGATTACAAAAACCTATATCTACCATCCATATTGCACTTGTATCACCATCTCTTCACCGAACTAGTGCACCTATAAAATTTACCATTGTATTGGGTGTGTTGGGGACACAAGAGACTCTTTGTTATTTGGTTGCAGGGTTGCTTGAGAGAGACCATCTTCATCCTACGCCTCCCATGGGTTGATAAACCTTAGGCCATCTACTTGAGGAAAATTTGCTACTATCCTACAAACCTCTGCACTTGGAGGCCCAACAACGTCTACAAGAAGAAGGTTGTGTAGTAGACATCAAGCTCTTTTCTGGCGCCGTTGCCGGGGAGATGAGTGCTTGAAGGTATATCTTTAGATCTTGCAATCGAATCTTTTTGTTTCGTGTTTTATCACTAGTTTAGTTTAAAAAAGAAAACTAAAAAAATGGAGTTAAGTTTGTCTCATACGCTTCATCTTTTTAATATCTTTCGTGAGTATGATGAAAAGGAAAATTGTGCTCAAGTGCTAGAAGAAGAAGTCTATAAAATGCTTGATACTAAATCTTTGAATGATGAGCATGATTGTAATGTTATTAGTGTGAACTTCTTGAATATCCATAGTACTAATGATGATTGCACTAGTTATGATGAAAATGTCTCTTATAAGCATGTTGATTTTTGTGGAGAGCATTGGGTTTGCATAGATACACCAAATAGAGAAGATAGATATTGCAAGAGGCATAAGCATGTAGAAACTAAATTGTTGCAAGAAAGGCTAAGGGTGAGTGCTGAAGAATTATATTTCCTTCGCCATACTTGTGAACTTTGCAATGAAAGTGGTCATTTACATCTCCAATGCAAATTGTTTCATGATCGAATCGTGTCCAAAAGTTGTGATGATTTGATCTCCCTCGCACATTATAATGAACTTAGTTTTCTTATGGGTTACTAAAAAATGAAAAGTTTAACTAAATTTCTTCCAGAATTTGCCCGTTATAAACTTCTTGATTTTGACCTAGAGACGATTTATATGGTGAATTGCATTGAAAATCCTTATATTGCCAATTACCTAAACAAAAGAAAGCAAGTGGAAGATGAAGAGAATACTAATGAAAGTGAAGAGACTTCCCAATATCCTCCTATTATTTCTTATGATGAATCAGGTAATGAGGAGGAGCTTTCTATTCAACCAATCTCATCAATAAGGAGCTCAAAGAAGAAGGTTGAACCCACACATAATGCGAAGAAGAAAAAGAAAACAAGGAGCAACAAAGGTAGAAACGTATCCCTCCCAAATGATGTTGCCCCTACTACTCATTGTGATGATGATAATTGCTATACTATTGGTGCTATCCATACTATTAATGATGAGAATGAATATGCTTATGATATGAAAAGGCTCAAGCTTGGGGAAGCTATGTTTGATGAGGATGAAGTATTTGAGAACATATTTGCTGAGATTAATGTTTGTCCCAAGCTTGGGGATGCTACGTTTAATGAAGATGATATTTTTAGCATCCCAAGTTTTGATATGCAAAGTTGTGATGATGATAGCATGCCTCTTACCTATGATGATTATATTGATGAAAGTGGGTTTGGAAGAGTGTCAACTTTAGGAAGTAATGACCCCACTATTATTGAGGATGTTGAATCTTATTGTGATGAATATGAAAGTGGATTTGGAAGAGTCTCAACTTTATTTATGACGATTCCACTATCTTGGAAGAGGTTCCAATCGATTATGATGAGAACGAAGTTGCTACTTATGATGATTATTATGATGAAACTTATGCTATAAAAAGTAGTGATGATTATATTTATAAAACTTGTCATGATTATGATTACCCTTTTTCTGAACATTACTCTTTCAATATAGAAACAATTTATAGTATTCAAGTCTCTTATGATACTCCCACTATTCCGAATGAGAAGAATTTTGCTTATATGGAGAGTAGTAATTTTCTATGCTTGTAGATCATGAAAAGAATGCTTTAGGTGCTGGTTATATTGTTGAATTCATTCATGATGCTACTGAAAATTATTATGAGGGAGGAACATATGCTTGTAGGAATTGCAATAATGTCAAGTTTCCTCTCTATGTGCTTGAAATCTTGAAGTTATGCTTGTTTTGCCTTCTTATGCTAGTTGATTATTGTTCCCATAAGTTGTTTGCTCACAAAATCCCTATGCATAGGAAGTGGGTTATACTTAAATGTGCTATTCATATGCTTCATGATGCTCCCGTTGTGTTTCAATTCTTATCTTTTATGTGAGCATCATTGTCATCATCGTGCCTAGCTAGAAAGGCATTAAAGAAAAGCGCTTGTTGGGAGACAACCCAATATTTATCCTTACTGTTTCTGTGTGTCCACATGATTATGCTACTGTAGTAATCATGTCTTATAGCTTTTGTTTCAATAAAGTGCCAAGTAAGACCTTTAGGATAGCTTACGGTGATAGCTGTGTTGATCCTGCTGAGAATCAGAAACTTTTGCACCCAGTAAATTAGTTTTGTTAATTCACAGCAACGTGCTACTGATCTTATTATTTTTGCTATGGATTGGTACACAAATTTATTAGGACTTCCTAATTTTGTATGAGTTTTGGAGTTCCATAAGTATACGTTTGATACAGATTACTACATACTGTTCTGTTTTTGACAGATTCTGTTTCCTATGTGGTGTTTGCTTATTTTGATGAATCTATGAGTAGTATTGGAGGGTATGAACCATAGAGAAGTTGGAATACAGTAGATATTACACCAATATGAATTTATAATGAGTTCATTACAGTACCTAAGTGGTGGTTTTATTTTCTTATACTAACGGAGATTACGAGTTTTCTGTTGAGTTTTGTGTTGTGAAGTTTTCAAGTTTTGGGTAATGATTCGATGGACTATGGAATAAGGAATGGCAAGAGCCTAAGCTTGGGGATGCACAAGGCACCCCAAGGTAATATTGAAGGACAACCAACAGCCTAATCTTGGGGATGCCCAAGGCACCCCAAGGTAATATTCAAGGACAACCAAGAGCCTAAGCTTGGGGATGCCCCGGAAGGCATCCCCTCTTTCGTCTTCGTTTATCGGTAACTTTACTTGGAGCTATATTTTTATTCACCACATGATATGTGTTTTGCTTGGAGCGTCATTTTATTTTTTTAATATTTTCTTGCTGTTATTTATAATAATGTTTTGCATCTATATTTTCAATAAAAATGTTAAGGATAGCCTTTACCATGCTTATTTTGCTAGTATACATGTTGCTGTTTGAAACAGAAAGTTTACCGCTGTTGCAAAAATTCCCTAGAAAAGTAAGAGAATGATATAATGTTGAATCTTTTTTAATATTGAGATCTGATAAATCTTCTAAAGCATAGTATTTTTCTCATAATTTTTGGAGTTAGGGAAGTATGATGAATCTTGCATTCTTTACAGACTATACTGTTTTGGCAGATTGCTGTTATGGTTGCATTGTTTGCATATGTTTGCTTGTTTAATGATTCTATTTGAGGGTAGGAGTATTAAATATGCAGAGGCATTTAGTATGCAATGTTGAATAATAATTTTAGTGATTTGTTACAGTAGAAAACGATAAGGTTTTGCATTGGTTTATACTAACCTATCTCACGAGTTCTTGTTGAGTTTGGTGTGGATGAAGCTTTTGATAAAAAGAAGAAACCATGATATGAGAGGAATTAAGGAGACACAAAAGTTCAAGCTTGGGGATGCCCAAGGCACCCCAAGATAATATTTCAAGAAGTCTCAAGCATCTAAGCTTGGGGATGCCTCGTTAGTCATCCCACCTTTCTTCTTCGACAACTATCAGTTAGTATCGGTTGAGCCTAAGTTTTTGCTTCTTCACATGAGTTGTGCTATCCTTGCAATGTCATTTTATTTTGTTTTGCTTGCTGTTTGAATAAAATACTAAGATCTAAAATTCTTAAAGGAGAGAGAGTCTTCACATAGTTACATAATTATTTAGCTACTCATTGATCTTCACTTTTATCTTTTTTGGAGTAGTTTGTCATTTACTCTTGTGCTTCACTTATATCCTATGAGTAAATGGTTGAATGAGTTGAATGTCACAAATCTGAAATTATTTATGTCTCATTTGCTTATCCCATGGGGAGTAATGACTTCACATCTAATAAGTAGAGGTTGTAAATTTATTGAAGGTTAGCAAGCATTATATTGGTCATTTGAACAATTCATGAAAGAATATTGAAGGAAGAGAGATTTCACATATAAATATACTATATTAGAAATCTTTTATAATTATGAGCATTCATTAAGTATGACATGCTAAAGAGTTGATGTTGGACAAGGAAGACAACGTAATGGTTTATGTTTTCTCACATCTCAGTTAAAGTATATTGTCATTGATCTTCCCAACATGTTGAGCTTGCCTTTCCCCCTCATGCTAGCCAAATTCCTTGCACCAAGTAGAGATACTACTTGTGTTTCCAAATATCCTTAAACCCAGTTTTGCCATGAGAGTCCACCATACCTACCTATGGATTGAGTAACATCCTTCAAGTAAGTTGTCATCGGTGCAAGCAATAAAAATTGCTCTCTAAATATGTATGATCTATTAGTGTGAAGAAAATAAGCTTTATACGATCTTGTTATGGAAGCAATAAAAGCGACGGACTGCATAATAAAGGTCCATATACAAGTGGCAATATAAAGTGAAGATCTTTTGCATTAAGATTTTGCGCATCCAACCATAAAAGCGCATGACAACCTCTGCTTCCCTCTGCGAAGGGCCTATCTTTTACTTTATGCAAGAGTCAAGGTGACTTCACCTTTCTCTTTTTCATTTTATCATTTGGCAAGCACCTCGTGTTGGAAAGATCCTGATATATATATCCAATTGGATGTAAGTTAGCATGAACTATTATTGTTGACATCACCCAAAGGTGAATACGTTGGGAGGCAACATTATAAGCCCCTATCTTTCTTAGTGTCCGATTAAAACTCCATAACCATAAGTATTGCATGAGTGTTAGCAGTTGTAGAAGACTATATGATAGTTGAGTATGTGGAGTTTGCTAAATCAAAGCTCTGACATAGACCCTTCCTGAAAATAAGATGAATTGTAATTGTTTGATGACTAAGAATGAAGTTTGCTAGTTTTCAAGAAAGTTTATGGTCTATGCTTTAACATGTGAATAGCTTGTTACTTGATCTTGAGAAGTCTTATGAGATGAACTACTGTTATGACATATAATCATGCTAGAAAAGGTGATTGAAATTATCATTAATCCAACTTGTGCACCTGCTAGCATTCACACTTCATAAATTCTTTCTTTTATCATTTACCTACTCGAGGATGAGCAGGAATTAAGCTTGGGGATGCTGATACGTCTCCAGCGTATCTATAATTTATGAAGCATTCATGCTATTATATTATCTGTTTTGAATGTTTATGGGCTTTACTAAGCACTTTTATATTACTTTTGGGAATAACCTATTAACCGGAGGCCCAGCCCATATTGTTGTTTTATTGCCTATTTCAGTGTTTCGAAGAAAAGGAATATCAAACGGAGTTCAAACGGAATGAAACCTTCGGGAGCATGATTTTTGGAACGAACCTGATCCAGGAGACTTGGAGTTGAAGGCAAGGAAGCTTTGAGGTGGCCACGAGGGTGGGGGGCGCGCCCCTCCTGGGCGCGCCCCCCTGTCTCGTGGGCCCCTCGAGGCTCCCCCGACCAACTTCTTTCGCCTATATATTCCCATATACCCTAAACTATCAAAGAACAAAAATAGATCGGGAGTTCCGCCGCCACAAGCCTCTGTAGCCACCAAAAACCTCTCGGGAGCCTGTTCCGGCACCCTGCCGGAGGGGGGATCCCTCACCGGTGGCCATCTTCATCATCTCGGTGCTCTCCATGACGAGGAGGGAGTAGTTCACCCTCGGGGCAGAGGGTATGTACCAGTAGCTATGTGTTTGATCTCTCTCTCTCTCTCTCTCGTGTTCTCTCTATGGCACGATCTTGATGTATCGCGAGCTTTGCTATTATAGTTGGATCTTATTATGATGTTTCTCCCCCTCTACTCTCTTGTAATGGATTGAGTTTTCCCTTTGCAGTTATCTTATCGGATTGAGTCTTTAAGGATTTGAGAACACTTGATGTATGTATTGCCGTGTTTATCTGTGGTGACAATGGGATATCACGTGATCCACTTGATGTATGTTTTGGTGATCAACTTGCGGGTTCTACCCATGAACCTATGCATAAGGGTTGGCACACGTTTTCGTCTTGACTCTCCGGTAGAAACTTTGGGGCACCATTTGAAGTACTCTATGTTGGTTGAATAGATGAATCTGAGATTGTGTGATGCATATCGTATAATCATGACCACAAATACTTGAGGTGACAATGGAGTATCTAGGTGACATTAAGGTTTTGGTTGATTTGTGTCTTAAGGTGTTATTCTAGTATGAACTCTATGATAGATTGAACAGAAAGAATAGCTTCATGTTATTTTACTACGGACTCTTGAATAGATAGAACAAAAAGGATAACTTTGAGGTGGTTTCGTACCCTACCATAATCTCTTCGTTTGTTCTCCGCTATTAGTGTCTTTGGAGTGACTCTTTGTTGCATGTTGAGGGATAGTTATATGATCCAATTATGTTATTATTGTTGAGAGAACTTCCACTAGTGAAAGTATGAACCCTATGCCTTGTTTCCTACCATTGTAATACCGTTTACGCTCACTTTTATCATTAGTTACCTTGCTGTTTTTATATTTTCAGCTTACAAAAACCTATATCAACCATCCATATTGCACTTGTATCACCATCTCTTTGCCGAACTAGTGCACCTATACAATTTACCATTGTATTGGGTGTGTTGGGGACACAAGAGACTCTTTGTTATTTGGTTGCAGGGTTGCTTGAGAGAGATCATCTTCATCCTATGCCTCCCACGGATTGATAAACCTTAGGTCATCCACTTGAGGGAAGTTTGCTACTGTCCTACAAACCTCTGCACTTGGAGGCCCAACAACGTCTACAAGAAGAAGGTTGTGTAGTAGACATTGTCGGTGTCAAAATCGGCGGATCTCGGGTAGGGGGTCCCGATCTGTGCGTCTAAGGCTGATGGTAACAGGAGGAAGGGACACAATGTTTACCCAGGTTCGGGCCCTCTCGATGGAGGTAAAACCCTACTTCCTGCTTGATTAATATTGATGATGTGAGTAGTACAAGAGTTGATCTACCACGAGATCGTAGAAGCTAAACCCTAGAAGCTAGCCTATGATGATTATGATTGTGTTCGTCCCCCTAAGGACTAAACCCTCCGGTTTATATAGACACCGGAGGGGGCTAGGGTTTACATGGATTCGGTTACAGAGAAGGAAATATTATCCGGATCGCCAAGCTTGTCTTCCACGCAAAGGAGAGTCCCATCCGGACATGGGACGAAGTCTTGAGTCTTGTATCTTCACGCTCCAATAGTCCAGACAAAGTATATAGTCAGGCTGTCCGGATACCCCCTAATCCGGGACTCCCTCAGTAGCCCCTGAACCAGGCTTCAATGACGATGAGTCCAGCGCGTTTTTTTGTCTTCGGCATTGCAAGGCGGGTTCCATCTCCAAATTTTCCAAGGTAGTTGCCGAACACTTTAAACCGTGTTCGGACCTACAAGATGCCCTTCACATACCACCATAGAGAGAATGATATTTCACAAGTGTTATCTGCTGACAACTTTGGACAAAGCGACATGATACTACGGTTGAATCATTATTCAAACCGTTTTCCCACAACCAGCCTCAACGCATATCGCGAGGTGGTTCCCTCTGCATGTCTTGTCGAAGCAGAGATCGTTTCCCCTTATTGCGGGATTCTCATCAATACGGGTATGGGTAACCCAAATGCACCGCTAATTGCGGCGAGTGGAGAACGAGTGGGTTCCACCAGGCAAGTGGGGAGGTGCAAAAGCTTTTACCGCCTCTATAAAGAGATAAGGTCTCTTCCTTTTTACCCACATCTTTTCCCTCTGCTAGTCCATTCCCCTCTGCTCGAGCCCTGGTGCCCAACCACTCTTCTTCTCCACCGAAGAGAGGTTCTTCGAAGATGTCCGGATCTGGAGCAGGAGGCAAATGGATGGCCTCTACCATCCAGGAGATGGATTCCAAGAGGCTCCGAGAGGCCGGGTACCTGGCCAAAAAGATCGGCCACCGTCTTCCGCTGGCGGGACAGATCGTCCCTACTCCGGAGCCCCACGAGAGGGTCGTGTTTCTTCCTCATTTTGTCCATGGGCTCGGGTTTCCCCTTCACCCATTCGTTCACGGTATCATGTATTATTACGGGATTGACTTTCATGATCTGTCCCCCAATTCTTTCCTTAATATCTCGACGTTCATCGTCGTGTGTGAGGCTGTTCTCCGAATTTCGCCTCACTTCGGCCTATGGCTGAAGATTTTCAATGTGAAGCCCAAGGTGGTGAGTGGTGAGCACGCCGAGTGCGGCAGCGCCATGGTGAGCAAGATGCCCAAGGTTGTATGACCGACGGGCGCCTTCAATGACTCTGTCAAGGAGTGGCAGCAGCAGTGGTTCTATATCACCAAACCGCGTGGAAAAAGTGGGCTGCGGCTCCTGAGTTCAGATCCGGAGCCCCACTGCGGCTCACGTCCTGGCCCGAGAAGGGCCTAAACTGGTCCTCGTCCGATGAGCTGTCACTGCTCCAAACGCGCGTCCAGAGTGTGGTCGACAAGGATGTCAAACTCGTCGACATAGTCCAGGTGATGTTAGTTCGCCTGGTTCTCCCTTGCCAGCGTCGAGCATGCAATTTGTGGGAATACGACCCAACCGAGTACTAGACCCTTCGGGAGCTCTATGGTTCCTCCCACAAGGATATCTGTAAGGTGCTCTTTAAGTCCGGCAAATCATGGCCGGGCTCCGCCGAGGATCGTGGGTATCAATTATCCCACTCTGCAAGTCCGGTAAGTTATTGCTATGCTCTGTCCATCCATGCTTCAGTTGGTATGTCCTGAGGGAGACACTTTTATCATGATTTATCATAACCCCAGGGATGGATAAAAAAGGTGGAGCGAAATACACTGTCCTGCCCTGCTGCCGGAGGAACCGGCCGGACCTCTTCTGACGAAGATGCTGGTCCCAGTGCCTTACGAGGCGCCGAAGAAAGAGGCTTCCAAGAAGGTCAAGAAGACCCAGAGTGGCCACTGTCGTCGCGATGCTTCGGACACAAAATCCAAAGACTCCAGCGACCATCCTTCTTCCAAAGACGAAGAGGAGGAGGCGAAGGAAGACGAGCCTCCCGTAGGGGGTGGGAAGAAAAGGACGGCTTCCTCATCCCTGGAGGCCAAATCACCAAAGAGGGGGAAAGGTTCCCTCCCAGAGGCATCCACCACGGCTGCTGATAGCAGCCCGGAGTGGGATCCCAGGGTCCAACCCCTGGAAAAGTCCTAAGTATACAAAATCCAAACACACATACGCGCCCGGGGTTGTTTAAATGTAGTAGTTTTAACTTTCGCCATATTTCGTACAGCCCGACGAGGTCCCACGTTGGACAGTCTTCATCGGAGGATTCGCTGAGCTCAGATGCCTTGGCGAGCGAGACGCCTCCAGAGGCCCCTTCCCTGAAGCCTAGGCGCGACACCGAAGTGTCGTCTTAGCAGGACCTGGACCAGGGGGGCATATCCCTGGGGCCAGACACACGGGAGCAGAGGCTCCCATGCGTGTCGATGGCGGGGGTGATCTTAGGTCCGGACCCCAGCCGGACACGGTCCAAGAGACCTTTAAAGCTCCAGGATCGGGTGAGCAGCCACCTTTGGGGGGCTTGCCTGCTCCGCTAGCGGCCTCTGTCCAAGCAGAGCTGCCGGGCGTCCTATCGATAGTGCTAAGAAGCGCGTCTATCGTTGATGAGCATCGTGCCCTCATGGGTGCGGTGATTGAAAAGATTCAGTCCGCTGAGAGCGGACTGAACGAATCCTGCCTTAGTCTTATAAAGTCCTTTGAGGTATGTTTTAAGAAACCTTTGGGATATTGTCATAATATGAGTAGTAGCTCCTGATGCACTGTCCGGCGAAAGAAAGCCGAACAGGGGATCAAATTTTTCCGTTTTGCAGGAGACTCAGTTAATGACGTGTATCCCTTTGTTTGAAAACAGGCGTCTGTAGGGATGACCGCCGCTCATAATGCGGAGGTGTCCGAACTAAAGCAGCGTCTGGAACGGACTGAAGAGGAACTTGGCCGCGTGAAGAAGCAGTTTGAGGACAAGCAAGGTATGTCAGAGCCTTGTGCTAAGTTGAGCACGAATTAGAAGTTGTGCCTAATTAAGATATTTGCATTGTATGCTCTAGGGGCGAGTGCCGAAATTGAGGCACTGAAGAAGGCTGTGGCCAAAACCGATAGGAAGGCCGCCGCCGAACAGGCTCTTCGTGAGAAGCACGAGGCCATGGTCATTGAAGCTGAGCGAGAGTTCCTGGAGGCTGTGAAAAAAGCGAGTGCTTGAAGCAGAGTCTAGTAGGGAAAGAATGCGAACTCACCCAAGCTCTCCAAGCTGCAGAGGATGCTCGGGAAGAAGCCCGAGGTGCGCTGAGGGACATTCAGGAGGCCCGAAAGGTTGCGGCTGGTAAGGCCTTTTGTACTTATGGCCATTTTTACATGATAATGGGAGGAACTCTAAGCGAGAAGCTGAATTCTTGTTTCTCCAGGGGCGTTTGCGGATCTGCCTCGCAGCATATCAGATGCTGCCCAATTCTACCGGACCGAGGAGAAGAAGTCTGCGGAGAGGTATTTCTGGTCGCAGTATTTGGCGCCGAATTATCCGGTGCCCTTTATTGATCAGCTAAAGCAGCTGGTCGAACTGCACCAGGCGGCCGAACTAGCCATGAAGGACTTGGTTGTCCGGCTGTGGCCCGCGGAGCCAATTCCAAGAAGTTACTTCGGACTCGTGAAGCGGATTGTTGGCGCTTGCCCTCGGCTTGATGTCATTAAGTGATCGATCTGCATAGAGGGTGCATGCATGGCGTTTGCCCGTGCGAAGGTGCATTGGGGGAAGCTTGATGCTGAGAGCTGATGACTGAAGGGCCGTCGGAGGGTAAGGAGCATCGCAAGCCCGAGTTATACTATGAGGGTGTATTGAAAGGAGCCTGCCTTGTGGCGGATAAGTGTACCAAAGACACTATATTTCCCTGAAGGGAGTCGTGCCATTCTTTGTAATGTGGGATAATGGCACTTTTATTATTTATTGCCTTTTTTATTTGAACATTTGTTCTTCCTGTGCGGCTGTTTAGTGTATATAAATCCTGAGAGTTGGCCAGTCGTCGGCTTCTGCCCCCACATAAAAAGTACGGGGGTGTTCGGGACATACCTAAACACTCTTTATCCCATTGTTGGGTCCTTTTAAGGATGTGTTCCTCACTATGAACCAGGCAATCAGACTATAGGGCTTTATCACTCTCACTTAGCCATAGGAATTCGAGTATGGTGGGCGCAGCCCCTGGTGTTCGGAAGGCCGAACTGGGGGCTCTATCGGCGCCTTATCGGAAGACCGATCCGTCGCGCTTTGCATTTATAATGGCATTGTGCGGAATAAATCTTTAAAGATTTTACAACCTCTCGAACAACTGACTAGCTCTCGCTGTATCATGACAGTCAGTTTTTGGCTTTCTCTACTGAGGTGCTCGTCTGGAAGAACCGGGACACAATCGCAGTAGTTCTCCCAGCGCTACCTTAGCCGATGGAGCGGAACATAAGGTACCAAAACACGGGAGCCGGGCAAACCCATCTAATGACCCAAGACATGATTCCGAGCTGATGCATATAGTGCTATAAGTTCGGGGTGCCGAACTACCGAAAAGGTGGTCGGACTTTATTGCCGTACTATGAAGCCCCTGGCATAATTGGGCATAACACAAGGCGTGGGTGCCGTTTGTGACAAAAAGGCATCAATGAGAAACGACGTCCGGTGAGTGTTATTTAAGTCTACGCATTGTAGTAAAATGACATGCCTATGCATATGAGTGCGGTTTATGTTTATGAAAAGGAGTGTTTTTGGCGGAACCTGTCATGGCCGGACTGGAGGAGGCTGTGTGTGGATCTGAGGTGTATCCGGACTGCCTTATGTGTTCCTGCCTTGTGCGTCGAGCTGATTCCGCGTTGCCAGTCCTGTTCTGCGCCAAAGTTAGTGTGTAAAGACAAATGCTTGGAGGCAGCCGCATGTACTGCTGTGGTTGAACCGCGGGTGCCTGATCGGAGCCTGGCTGAACCACGTTGTCATGCCGTAAGATAGCGCAGACTCCTCAATTGGTGTCCGGGTAGTTGGCTGCCAAATCAAAATTTGATAAACAGGCACGCCCCGCTATTCCAACAGCTTTATGATTTCCACTCGAAGGGTGGGGTTCGGCCCTACCCATAATTGTGACTATGTCACGTGGGACTGGCCTAATGTTGTACCTCGTTGAATCTAGCCAACACGGCTTGTCCCGGTAGTGTGTGGTAATTACTGTATAAGGGGACAGTGTCGGCGACTTATTCTTCGGCTTGGTATTTGTTTGATGATCTGAAGACGACCGTTGAAGTGGTGGGCCAATAAAAGTTGGCCTTTGCCCCTGGCATCTTTTAGAAGATGCTATTGATAATTTTATGCCCGCGGGGGCTTGTGTCAGATGGAGCCCTCGGACTATTGGGTCGATAGTGAGAGCAATTAAATTGTTGTGGTTGATGTTGTCCGGACGGTCGGTGTGATCGGTGAAGATCGGCCGTATTTTTGTACTGTGGAGGATCTTCTTTTGACTTCGCCATGTTTGATTGGTCTTTAGTTGTTGGGAACCTCCCTTCATTGTTTCCGGCGCGCGGCCGGCCGTTTTGTTTTGAGGATCCGACATTCTCTATTGGTGTGCTTGGCCGCACTTCTGGGGTACCATGAATTTCGCATGGTTGATCGAGTATGCTGCTTGGGCCGGATGGGCCTGAGCTGTTCTTTTTTCGCTGACCGGACTTGGGCCGCTGAATTTGGCACCATCTTCCCTGGCTTGACATTTATGACGATTGTGCCGAGGCTTGAGGATGCCGCCTCGTGTTTCTTGCATATTGTCCTGGATCGTGGTGGTATGTTGGCGTCGGGGTATGTGCCTTGGTATCTCCTTCTTAGGCTGAGGTAGCGAATTATGCCGTGTGTGCCCTTTGTCGGGGCAGTCGAGTCCGTATTCCTCGGTGGCCAGGACCTTGGTCCATCTGTCCACGAGCAAATCTTGGTCAGCTTTGAGCTGTTGTTGCTTCCTTTGCAGGCTACTTGTAGTGGCCATAAGCCGTCGCTTGAAGGGAACTTGTTCCGCGGGATCCTCAGGCACGCCGAATTCACCATCGCCGAGGCTCACCTCGTCTTCGGAGGGGGGCATATAGTTGTCCCTCTCCAAGTATCCGACTGTGGCCAGTCCGGCCTGCTTGAAGGCAAGCTGATCAGGATTGTATTCATCTTCGGCACCGTCCGTATTGTTTTCGTCTCCTGTGCCGGTATTGTTGTGGCGGGGATTGGAGCGGTGTTGACGACGCCCATGCTTAGCTTTCTTCCCTGAGGGGTTATCCCCCATTGCTGAAGGAAATATGCCCTAGAGGCAATAATAAAGTTATTATTTATTTCCTCATATCATGATAAAAGTTTATTATTCATGCTAGAATTGTATTAACCAGAAACATGATACATGTGTGAATACATAGACAAACCTATAGTCACTAGTATGCCTCTACTTGACTAGCTCATTAATCAAAGATGGTTATGTTTCCTAACCATAGACATGTGTTGTCATTTGATTAGTGGGATCACATCATTAGAAGAATGATGTGATTGACATGACCCATTCCGTTAGCCTAGCACTTGATCGTTTAGTATACTGCTATTGCTTTCTTCATGACTTATACATGTTCCTGTAACTATGAGAATTATGCAAATCCCGTTTACCGGAGGAACACTTTGGGTACTACCAAATGTCACAACGTAACTGGGTGATTATAAAGGAGTACTACAGGTGTCTCCGAAGGTACATGTTGAGTTGGCGTATTTCGAGATTAGGTTTTGTCACTTCGATCGTCGGAGAGGTATCTCTGGGCCCTCTCGGTAATGCACATCATTATAAGCCTTGCAAGCAATGTGACCAATGAGTTGGTTACGGGATGATGCATTACAGAACGAGTAAAGAGACTTGCCGGTAACAAGATTGAACTAGGTATTGGATACCGACGATCAAATCTCGGGCAAGTAACATACCGATGACAAAGGGAACAACGTATGTTGTTATGCGGTTTGACCGATAAAGATCTTCGTAGAATATGTAGGAACCAATATGGGCATCCAGGTCCCGCTATTGGTTATTGACCGAGAATAGTTCTAGGTCATGTCTACATAGTTCTCGAACCCGTAGGGTCCGTACGCTTAACGTTACGATGACAGTTTTATTATGAGTTTATAAGTTTTGATGTACCGAATTTGTTCGGAGTCCCAGATGTGATCACGGACATGACGAGGAGTCTCGAAATGGTCGAGACATAAAGATCGACATATTGGAAGCCTATATTTGCACATCGGAATCGTTCCGGGTGAAATCGGCATTTTATCGGAGTACCGGGAGGTTACCGGAACCCCCCGGGGGGTTATTGGGCCGACATGGGCCTCGAGGGAGAAGAGGGAAGGAGCCAGGAGGGGGCCGTGCGCCCCTCCCCTTCCTAGTCCGAATAGGACAAGGGAAGGGGGGCGGCGCCCCCCCTTTCCTTCCCCTCTTCCTCCTCTTTCCCCCCTTCTCCTACTCCTACTTGGAAAGAAGGGAGTCCTACTCCCGGTAGGAGTAGGACTCCCCCCTTGGCACGCCCTCCTTGGCCGGCCGCCTCCTCCCCCCTATCTCCTTTATATACGGGGGCGGGGGGCACCCCATAGACACACAAGTTGATCTACGGACCGTTCCTTAGCCGTATGCGGTGCCCCCCTCCACCATATTCCACCTCGGTCATATCGTCGCGGAGTTTAGGCGAAGCCCTGCGCCGGTAGAGCATCATCATCGTCACCACGCCGTCGTGCTGACGGAACTCATCTCCGAGCTTTGCTAGATCGGAGCACAGATATCGTCATCGAGCTGAACGTGTGCTGAACTCGTAGGCCCCGTACGTTCGGTGCTTGGATCGGTCGGATCGTGAAGACGTACGACTACATCAACCGTGTTGTGCTAACGCTTCCGCTTACAGTCTACGAGGGTACGTGGACGAACACTCTCCCCTCTCGTTGCTATGCCATCACCATGATCTTGCGTGTGCGTAGGAATTTTTTTGAAATTACTACGTTCCCCAACAGTGGCATCTGAGCCTAGGTTTTATGCGTTGATGTTATATGCACGAGTAGAACACAAGTGAGTTGTGGGCGATACAAGTCATACTGCTTACCAGCATGTCATACTTTGGTTCGGCGGTATTGTGAGATGAAGCGGCCCGTACCGACATTACGCATACGCTTACGCGAGACTGGTTTCACCATTACGAGCACTCGTGCTTAAAGGTGGCTGGCGGGTGTCTGTCTCTCTCACTTTAGCTGAATCGAGTGTGGCTACGCCCGGTCCTTGCAAAGGTTAAAACAGCACCAACTTGACGAACTATCGTTGTGGTTTTTGATGCGTAGGTAAGAACGGTTCTTGCTAAAGCCCGTAGCAGCCACGTAAAATTTGCAACAACAAAGTAGAGGACATCTACCTTGTTTTTGCAAGGCATGTTGTGATGTGATATGGTCAAGACGTGATGCTATATTTTATTGTATGAGATGATCATGTTTCGTAACCGAAGTTATCGGCAACTGGCAGGAGCCATATTGTATGAAATGCAAACGCCCTGTAATTGCTTTACTTTATCACTAAGCGGTAGCGATAGTCGTAGAAGCAATAGATGGCATAACGACAATGATGCTATGATGGAGATCAAGGTGTCGCACCGGTGACGATGGTGATCACAACGGTGCTTCGAAGATGGAGATCACAAGCACAAGATGATGATGGCCATATCATATCACTTATATTGATTGCATGTGATGTTTATCCTTTATGCATCTTATCTTGCTTTGATTGACGGTAGCATTTTAAGATGATCTCTCACTAAATAATCAAGAAGTGTTCTCCCTGAGTATGCACCGTTGCAAAAGTTCTTCGTGCTGAGACACCACGTGATGATCGGGTGTGATAGGCTCTACGTTCAAATACAACGGGTGCAAAACAGTTGCACACGCGGAATACTCAGGTCATACTTGACGAGCCTAGCATATACAGATATGGCCTCGGAACACGGAGACCGAAAGGTCGAGCGTGAATCATATAGTAGATATGATCAACATAGTGATGTTCACCATTGAAACTACTCCATCTCACGTGATGATCGGACATGGTTTAGTTGATTTGGATCACGTGATCACTTAGATGACTAGAGAGATGTCTGTCTAAGTGGGAGTTCTTAAGTAATATGATTAATTGAACTTAAATTTATCATGAACTTAGTACCTGATAGTATTTTGCTTGTCTATGTTTGTTTGTAGATAGATGGCTCGTGCTGTTGTTCCGTTGAATTTTAATGCGTTCTTTGAGAAAGCAAAGTTGAAATATGATGGTAGCAATTACACGGACTGGGTCCGTAACCTGAGGATTATCCTCATTGCTGCACGGAAAAGTTACGTCCTGGAAGCACCGCTGGGTGCCAGGCCTGCTGCTGATGCAACTGATGACGTTAAGAACGTCTGGCAGAGCAAAGCTGATGACTACTCGATAGTTCAGTGTGCCATGCTTTACGACTTAGAACCGGGTCTTCAACAACGTTTTGAACGTCATGGAGCATATGAGATATTCCAGGAGTTGAAGTTAATATTTCAAGCAAATGCCCGGATTGAGAGATATGAAGTCTCCAATAAGTTCTATAGCTGCAAGATGGAGGAGAATAGTTCTGTCAGTGAACACATACTCAAAATGTCTGGGTATAATAATCACTTGATTCAACTGGGAGTTAATCTTCCTGATGATAGTGTCATTGACAGAATTCTCCAATCACTGCCACCAAGCTACAAGAGCTTCGTGATGAACTATAATATGCAAGGGATGAACAAGACTATTCCCGAGCTCTTCGCAATGCTAAAAGCTGCGGAGGTAGAAATCAAGAAGGAGCATCAAGTGTTGATGGTTAACAAGACCACCAGTTTCAAAAAAAAGGGCAAAGGGAAGAAGAAGGGGAACTTCAAAAAGAACGGCAAGCAAGTTGCTGCTCAAGAGAAGAAAACCCAAGTCTGGACCTAAGCCTGAAACTGAGTGCTTCTACTGCAAGCAAACTGGACACTAGAAGCGGAACTGCCCCAAGTATTTGGCGGATAAGATGGATAGCAAAGTGAACAAAGGTATATGTGATATACATGTTATTGATGTGTACCTTATTAATGCTCGCAGTAGCACCTGGGTATTTGATACTGGTTCTGTTGCTAATATTTGCAACTCGAAACAGGGACTACGGATTAAGCGAAGATTAGCTAAGGACGAGGTGACGATGCGCGTGGGAAATGGTTCCAAAGTCGATGTGATCGCGGTCGGCACGCTACCTCTACATCTACCATCGGGATTAGTTTTAGACCTAAATAATTGTTATTTGGTGCCAGCGTTGAGCATGAACATTATATCTGGATCTTGTTTGATGCGAGACGGTTATTCATTTAAATCAGAGAATAATGGTTGTTCTATTTATATGAGTAATATCTTTTATGGTCATGCACCCTTGAAGAGTGGTCTATTCTTATTGAATCTCGATAGTAGTGATACACATGTTCATAGTGTTGAAACCAAAAGATGCAGAGTTGATAACGATAGTGCAACTTATTTGTGGCACTGCCGTTTAGGTCATATCGGTGTAAAGCGCATGAAGAAACTCCATACTGATGGGCTTTTGGAATCACTTGATTATGAATCACTTGGTACTTGCGAACCGTGCCTCATGGGCAAGATGACTAAAATGCCGTTCTCCGGAACTATGGAGCGAGCAACTGATTTGTGGGAAATCATACATACTGATGTTTGTGGTCCAATGAATGTTGAGGCTTGTGGCAGGTATCGTTATTTTCTCACCTTCATAGATGATTTGAGCAGATATGGGCATATCTACTTAATGAAACACAAGTCTGAAACATTTGAAAAGTTCAAAGAATTTCAGAGTGAAGTGGAAAATCATCGTAACAAGAAAATAAAGTTTCTACGATCTGATCATGGAGGAGAATATTTGAGTTACGAGTTTGGTCTGCACTTGAAACAATGCGGAATAGTTTCGCAACTCATGCCACCCGGAACACCACAACGAA
Organism: Triticum timopheevii; assembly: GCA_963921465.1. Taxonomy (NCBI): domain Eukaryota; kingdom Viridiplantae; phylum Streptophyta; class Magnoliopsida; order Poales; family Poaceae; genus Triticum; species Triticum timopheevii. Next base: position 407,765,597 of record OY997268.1, on the reverse strand, counting down.
ATGGTGTGTCCGAACGTCGTAATCGTACTTTACTAGATATGGTGCGATCTATGATGTCTCTTACTGATTTACCGCTATCGTTTTGGGGTTATGCTTTAGAGACGGCCACATTCACGTTAAATAGGGCACCATCAAAATCCGTTAAGACAACGCCTTATGAACTGTGGTTTGGCAAGAAACCAAAGTTGTCGTTTCTTAAAGTTTGGGGCTGCAATGCTTATGTGAGGAAACTTCAACCAGATAAGCTCGAACCCAAATCGGAGAAATGTGTCTTCATAGGATACCCAAAAGAGACTATTGGGTACACCTTCTATCACAGATCTGAGGGCAAGATTTTCGTTGCTAAAATCGGATCCTTTCTAGAGAAGGAGTTTCTCTCGAAAGAAGTGAGTGGGAGGAAAGTAGAACTTGATGAGATAACTGTATCTACTCCCTTATTGGAAAGTATTTCATCACAAGAACCGGTTCCTGTGACAACTACACCAATCAGTGAGGAAGCTAATGATATTGATCGTGAAACTTCAGATCAAGTTTCTACTGAACCTCGTAGGTCTACCAGAGTAAGATCCGCACCAGAGTGGTACGGTAATCCAATTCTGGAAGTCATGTTACTTGACCATGATGAACCTACGAACTATGAGGAAGCGATGCTGAGCCCAGATTCCGCAAAATGGCTAGAGGCCATGATATCTGAGATGGGATCCATGTATGAAAACAAAGTATGGACTTTGGTTGACTTGCCCGATGATCGGCAAGCCATTGAGAATAAATGGATCTTTAAGAAGAAGACTAACGCTGATGGTAATGTAACTGTCCATAAAGCTCGACTTGTTGCGAAAGGTTTTCGACAAGTTCAAGGAGTTAACTACGATGAGACTTTCTCACCCGTAGCGATGCTTAAGTCTGTCCGAATCATGTTAGCTATTGCTGCCTTTCATGATTGCGAAATTTGGCAAATGGATGTCAAAACTGCATTCTTGAATGGATTTCTGGAAGAAGAGTTGTATATGATGCAGCCAGAAGGTTTTGTTGATCCAAAAGGTGCTAACAAAGTGTGCAAGCTCCAGCGTTCCATTTATGGACTGGTGCTAGCATCTCGGAGTTGGAATAGACGCTTTGATAGTGTGATCAAAGCATATGGTTTTATACAGACTTTTGGAAGAGCTTGTATTTACAAGAAAGTGAGTGGGAGCTCTGTAGCATTTCTAATATTATATGTAGATGACATTTATTAATTGGAAATGATATAGAATTTCTGGATAACATAAAGGGATACTTGAATAAAAGTTTTTCAATGAAAGACCTCGGTGAAGCTGCTTACATATTGGGCATCAAGATCTATAGAGATAGATCAAGACGCTTAATAGGACTTTCACAAAGCACATACCTTGACAAAATTTTGAAAAAGTTCAAAATGGATCAGGCAAAGAAAGGATTCTTGCCTGTGCTACAAGGTGTGAAGTTGAGTCAAACTCAATGCCCGACCATAGCAGAAGATAGAGAGAAAATGAAAGATGTTCCCTATGCTTCAGCCATAGGCTCTATCATGTATGCAATGTTGTGTACCAGACCTGACGTATGCTTAGCAATAAGCTTGGCAGGAAGGTACCAAAGTAATCCAGGAGTGGATCACTGGACAGCGGTCAAGAACATCCTGAAATACCTAAAAAGGACTAAGGATATGTTTCTCGTATATGGAGGTGACAAAGAGCTAGTCGTAAATGGTTACGTCAATGCAAGCTTTGACAGTGATCCGGATGATTCTAAATCGCAAACCGGATACGTGTTTTTATTAAACGGTGGAGTTGTAAGTTGGTGCAGTTCTAAACAAAGCGTCGTGGCGGGATCTACATGTGAAGCGGAGTACATAGCTGCTTCTGAAGCAGCAAATGAAGGAGTCTAGATGAAGGAGTTCATTTCCGATCTAGGTGTCATACCTAGTGCATCGGGACCAATGAAGATCTTCTGTGACAATACTGGTGCAATTGCCTTGGCAAAGGAATCCAGATTTCACAAGAGGACCAAGCACATCAAGAGACGCTTCAATTCCATTCGGGACCAAGTCCAAATGGGAGACATAGAGATTTGCAAGATACATACGGATCTGAATGTTGCAGACCCGTTGACTAAGCCTCTCTCACGAGCAAAACATGATCAGCACCAAGACTCCACGGGTGTTAGAATCATTACTATGTAATCTAGATTATTGACTCTAGTGCAAGTGGGAGACTGAAGGAAATATGCCCTAGAGGCAATAATAAAGTTATTATTTATTTCCTCATATCATGATAAAAGTTTATTATTCATGCTAGAGTTGTATTAACCAGAAACATGATACATGTGTGAATACATAGACAAACCTATAGTCACTAGTATGCCTCTGCTTGACTAGCTCATTAATCAAAGATGGTTATGTTTCCTAACCATAGAAATGTGTTGTCATTTGATTAGTGGGATCACATCATTAGAAGAATGATGTGATTGACATGACCCATTCCGTTAGCCTAGCACTTGATCATTTAGTATACTGCTATTGCTTTCTTCATGACTTATACATGTTCCTGTAACTATGAGAATTATGCAACTCCCATTTACCGGAGGAACACTTTGGGTATTACCAAACGTCACAACGTAACTGGGTGATTATAAAGGAGTACTACAGGTGTCTCCGAAGGTACATGTTGAGTTGGCGTATTTCGAGATTAGGTTTTGTCACTTCGATCGTCGGAGAGGTATCTCTGGGCCCTCTCGGTAATGCACATCATTATAAGCCTTGCAAGCAATGTGACCAATGAGTTGGTTACGGGATGATGCATTACAGAACGAGTAAAGAGACTTGCCGGTAACGATATTGAACTAGGTATTGGATACCGACGATCAAATCTCGGGCAAGTAACATACCAATGACAAAGGGAACAACGTATGTTGTTATGCGGTTTGACCGATAAAGATCTTCGTAGAATATGTACGAACCAATATGGGCATCCAGGTCCCGCTATTGGTTATTGACCGAGAATAGTTCTAGGTCATGTCTACATAGTTCTCGAACCCATAGGGTTCGCACGCTTAACGTTACGATGACAGTTTTATTATGAGTTTATAAGTTTTGATGTACCGAAGTTTGTTCGGAGTCCCGAATGTGATCACGGACATGACGAGGAGTCTCGAAATGGTCGATACATAAAGATCGATATATTGGAAGCCTATATTTGGACATCGGAATCGTTCCGGGTGAAATCGGCATTTTACCGGAGTACCGGGAGGTTACCGGAACCCCCCGGGGGGTTATTGGGCCTACATGGGCCTCGAGGGAGAAGAGCGAAGGAGCCAGGAGGGGGCCGCGCGCCCCTCCCCTTCCTAGTCCGAATAGGACAAGGGAAGGGGGGCGACGCCCCCCCTTTCCTTCCCCTCTTCCTCCTCTTTCCCCCCTTCTCCTACTCCTACTTGGAAAGAAGGGAGTCCTACTCCCGGTGGGAGTAGGACTCCCCCCTTGGCGCGCCCTCCTTGGCCGGCCGCCTCCTCCCCCTAGCTCCTTTATATACGGGGGCGAGGGGCACCCCATAGACACACAAGTTGATCTACGGATCGTTCCTTAGCCGTGTGCGGTGCCCCCCTCCACCATATTCCACCTCGGTCATATCGTCGCGGAGTTTAGGCGAAGCCCTGCGCCGGTAGAGCATCATCATCGTCACCACGCCGTCGTGCTGACAGAACTCATCTCCGGAGCTTTGCTGGATCGGAGCACGGAGATCGTCGTCGAGCTGAACGTGTGCTGAACTCGAAGGCCCCATACGTTCGGTGCTTGGATCGGTCGGATCGTGAAGACGTACGACTACATCTACCGCGTTGTGCTAACACTTCCGCTTACGGTCTATGAGGGTACGTGGACGAACACTCTCCCCTCTCATTGCTATGCCATCACCATGATCTTGCGTGTGCGTAGGAATTTTTTTGAAATTACTACATTCCCCAACAGTTGCCTCATTGCCATTGGTTTCCTTCGGAGTGTCCACCATATATATATATATATATATATCATATGAGGAGGTGGCTGTCCACCGCCCCATGAGCGGTGGTTCCTGTTCTTCTCCTGCATCGTCGTCCATACCGTCGATGCCTTCGGAGTCGAAGTCAAGCACGTCGGTTAAATCATCGACCGTGGCAATGAAGTGGGTGGTGGGTGGGCAACGAATTCCTTCGTCGCCTGCTTCCCACTCAAGCCGGACATAGTTCGGCCAAGAGTCTCCTGAAAAAGAGAGAGACTTTAATGAGTTCAGTACGTCACCAAAGGGCAAGTGCTGGAAGATATCCACAGCGGTGAACTCCATTACTGGAGCCCAACCAGATTCGGTGGGCTTGGAGGTGAGCGGACCGGAACCTACAGCCGGATACGGGTCCGAGGGTCCGGAGTCACAGGCTTCCTTGGGGGTGGGGCCTGTGTTCGGCTCTACCGCCAATGAGTGTGCGGCTTGCGGGGCGGGGTCCATCCACCCGTCCCTAGGCAACGCAATCTGCTCCGGATTTAGGTCCGGGGCTCCTGCAGGGGTGATATCCCAAGCATTGTCCGCTAGCAGGTCTCGGCCGTGCTCGTCGTGACTGCCCGGTGCTTCTGGCACAGGCCCAAATCCGTCGAAGATCAAGTCTCCGCGGATATCGTCCGTGTAGTTCAAGTTTCCCAACCTGTCCTGGTGGCTAGGGACGTAGCTGTCGATCTTCTCCCGTTGGCCAAGTGAATTGGCCCGCAGTGCGAAGCCGCCGAACCCGAAGATCTGTCCGGGGAGAAAAGTCTCACCCTGGACCGTGTCGTTGTTGATGATTGGAGGAGCCATCAAGACTTGCAGTGACGACACAGAGGAACTCTCAATGAAAGCACCAATGTCGGTGTCAAAACCGGCGGATCTCGGGTAGGGGTCCCGATCTGTGCGTCTAAGGCTGATGGTAACAGGAGGCAAGGGACACAATGTTTACCCAGGTTCGGGCCCTCTCGATGGAGGTAAAACCCTACTTCCTGCTTGATTAATATTGATGATATGAGTAGTACAAGAGTTGATCTACCACGAGATCGTAGAGGCTAAACCCTAGAAGCTAGCCTATGATGATTATGATTGTGTTCATCCCCCTAAGGACTAAACCCTCCGGTTTATATAGACACTGAAGGGGTCTAGGGTTTACATGGAGTCGGTTACAAAGAAGGAAATACAATATCCGGATCGCCAAGCTTGTCTTCCACGCAAAGGAGAGTCCCATCCGGACACGGGACGGAGTCTTGAGTCTAGTATCTTCACACTCCAATAGTCCGGACAAAGTATATAGTCCGGCTGTCCGGATACCCCCTAATCCAAGACTCCCTCAGACATCAAGCTCTTTTCTGGCGCTGTTGCCGGGGAGGTGAGTGCTTGAAGGTATATCTTTAGATCTTGCAATCAAATCTTTTTGTTTCTTGTTTTATCACTAGTTTAGTTTATAAAAGAAAACTACAAAAAATGGAGTTAAGTTTGTCTCATATGCTTCATCTTTTTAATATCTTTCGTGAGTATGATGAAAAGGAAAATTGTGCTCAAGTGCTAGCAGAAGAAGTCTATAAAATGCTTGATACTAAATCTTTGAATGATGAGCATGATTGCAATGTTGTTAGTGTGAACTTCTTGAATATCCATAGTAGTAATGATGATTGCACTAGTTATGATGAAAATGTCTCTTATAAGCATGTTGATTTTTGTGGAGAGCATTGGGTTTGCATAGATGCACCAAATAGAGAAGATAGATATTGCAAGAGGCATAAGCATGTAGAAACTAAATTGTTGCAAGAAAGGCTAAGGGTGAGTGCTGAAGAATTATATTTCCTTCGCCGTACTTGTGAACTTTGCAATGAAAGTGGTCATTTACATCTCTGATGCAAATTGTTTCATGATTGAATCGTGTCCAAAAATTGTGATGATTTGATCTCCCTCGCACATTATAATGAACTTAGTTTGCTTATGGGTTACGAAGAAATGAAAAGTTTAACTAAATTTCTTCCAGAATTTGCCCGTTATAAACTCCTTGATTTTGATCTAGAGACGATTTATATGTTTTGTGCGGTGAATTGCATTGAAAATCCTTATATTGCCAATTACCTGAAGAAAAGAAAGCAAGTGGAAGATGAAGAGAATACTAATGAAAGGGAATAGACTTCCCAATATCCTCCTATTATTTCTTATGATGAATCAGGCAACGAGGAGGAGCTTTCTATTCAACCAATCTCATCAATAAGGAGTTCAAAGAAGAAGGTTGAACCCACACATAATGTGAAGAATAAAAAGAAAACAAGGAGCAACAAACGTAGAAAGGTATCCCTCCCAAATGATGTTGCCCCTACTACTCATTGTGATGATGATAATTGCTATACTATTGGTGCTATCCATACTATTAATGATGAGAATGAATATGCTTATGATATGAAAAGGCCCAAGCTTGGGGAAGCTATGTTTGATGAGGATGAAATATTTGAGAATATATTTGATGGAATTAATGTTTGTCCCAAGCTTGGGGATTCTACGTTTAATGAAGATGATAATTTTAGCATCCCAAGTTTTGATATGCAAAGTTGTTATGATGATAGCATGTCTCTTACCTATGATGATTATATTGATGAAAGTGGGTTTGGAAGAGTGTCAACTTTAGGAAGTAATGACCCCACTATTTTTGAGGATGTTGAATCTTATTGTGATAAATATGAAAGTGGATTTGGAAGAGTCTCAACTTTATTTAGTGATGATTCCACTATCTTGGAAGAGATTTCAATCGATTATGATGAGAATGGAGTTGCTACTTATGATGATTATTATGATGAAACTTATGCTATAAAAAGTAGTGATGATTATATTTATAAAACTTGTCATGATTATGATTACCCTTTTTCTGAACATTATTCTTTTAATATAGAAACAATTTATGTATTCAAGTCTCTTATGATACTCCCAATATTCCGAATGAGAAGAATTTTGCTTATGTGGAGAGTAGTAAATTTTCAATGCTTGTAGATCATGAAAATAATGCTTTAGGTGCTGGTTATATTGTTGAATTCATTCATGATGCTACTGAAAATTATTATGAGGGAGGAACATATGCTTGTAGGAATTGCAATAATGTCAAGTTTCCTCTCTATGTGCTTGAAATCTTGAAGTTATGCTTGTTTTGCCTTCTTATGCTAGTTGATCATTGTTCCCATAAGTTGTTTGCTCACAAAATCCCTATGAATAGGTAGTGGGTTAGACTTAAATGTGCTAGTCATATGCTTCATGATGCTCCCGTTGTGTTTCAATTCTTATCTTTTATGCGAGCATCATTGTCATAATCATGCCTAGCTAGAAAGGCATCAAAGAAAAGCGCTTGTTGGGAGACAACCCAATATTTATCCTTACTGTTTTTGTGTGTGCACATGATTATGCTACTGTAGTAATCATGTCTTATAGCTTTTGTTTCAATAAAGTGCCAAGTAAGACCTTTAGGATAGCTTACAGTGATAGTTGTGTTGATCCTGCTGAGAATTAGAAACTTTTGCACCCAGTAAATTAGTTTTGTTAATTCACAGAAACGTGCTTCTGATCTTATTATTTTTGCTATGGATTGGCACACGAATTTATTATGACTTCTTAATTTGGTAGGATTTTTGGAGTTCCAGAAGTATACGTTTAATACAGATTACTACAGACTGTTCTGTTTTTGACAGATTCTGTTTTCTATGTGTTGTTTGCTTATTTTGATGAATCTATGAGTAGTATCGGAGGGTATGAGCCATAGAGAAGTTGGGATACAGTAGATATTACACCAATATGAATTTATAATGAGTTCATTACAGTACCTAAGTGGTGGTTTTATTTTCGTATACTAACAGAGCTTACGAGTTTTTTGTAGAGTTTTGTGTTGTGAAGTTTTCAAGTTTTTGGTAAATATTCGATGGACTATGGAATAAGGAGTGGCAAGAGCCTAAGCTTGGGGATGCCCAAGGCACCCCAAGGTAATATTCAAGGACAACCAAGAGCCTATGTGAGGGAGTCCTGGACTAGGGGGTGTCTGGATAACCGAACTATCATCATGGGCCGGACTCCAAGACTATGAAGATACAAGATTGAAGACTTCGTCCCGTGTCCGGAGGGGACTTTCCTTGGCGTGGAAGGCAAGCTTGGCAATACGGATATGTAGATCTCCTACCACTGTAACCGACTCTGTGTAACCCTAGTCCTCTCCGGTGTCTATATAAACCGGAGGGTTTTAGTCCATAGGACGAACAACAATCATACCATAGGCTAGCTTCTAGGGTTTAGCCTCCTTGATCTCGTGGTAGATCTACTCTTGTACTACCCATATCATCAATATCAATCAAGCAGGAGTAGGGTTTTACCTCCATCGAGAGGGCCCGAACCTGAGTAAAAACATCATGTCCCTTGTCTCCTGTTACCATCCGCCTAGACGCACAGTTCGGGACCCCCTACCCGAGATCCGCCGGTTTTGACACCGACATTGGTGCTTCCATTAAGTGTTCCTCTGTGCTGTCACAATCAGGAAGGATGCCTCTTCCCGTCTTTAAAGACGGTACCATTGCCTAGGGAGCTTTGGTCACCGCCAAACTCTCCGGCTAGGTGGTTTTCTTATGACCGCTTGTTCGGCCGCCGCTCCGACAATGACCTCTCGGGTCATCAAAAGCGATCTTCACGTCAACTCGGAATTCGCCGAGCAGTTGGATACGATGGAGCTCTCTTCCGTAAACATGCTCTTGGATCGCATCGCTGGCCTGGGAGTCGCTACAGACTACGATCAGATTGGGCTTAAAACCGATCTAAGAGAGATTAACTCTCCCCAGGCTACCCACCACATTGCCGTGGTAGAGGAACAACGCGGCGACTCTTCTTCTATATTAAAGACTAGCTATGTCCGGATTCCTGACCCCCCCATGCCGGATTCCCGCGGAGGGACGAACGCCAATCAAGTACTGAACCTAAAGTCAGGCAGCAGACCAGATTCATTGGACAACATCCAGCAATCCAAGCTTCCAAATTCAGAAACTTTTCGGCCCTTGAGCCTCAGATTGTGCGGGGTTCCGGACTTAATTCCACCTACCCACCCAAACACAAGCGATCTATCTCAAATCCGGTAAGAGCCCACTGAAACAGTACATCATTACTGGGCCAGATTCCTCCTGGTTATGGACAGGATAAAGGACTGCCGTGAGGAAAGCGCAATCTCAATTTTCTGCAACAATTGCACGGACAAGGGAATCATGAACGCCATAAGTCGTCGCGAAATTACACGCTTCGCCGACCTGGCGTCCATAGTATGAAAGTACTGTGCGATGGAGAGTGCCTGGAAAACCGAAACTAAGTTTTGGGACAATCCGGCTCCAAATACAACCCTAGTCCGAAACAAAAGGGTGCATCATGCTCAGGCACCCGGGACAAAAACCAAAAAGCAAAAAACCCCTAAAGGGCACGGAACCGTACTAGAGGGATGGCTCAGCGGACCCTGTAAAATCCATAGTACAGAGGGCGCCACTCCAACACATAGCCTTCGAGCATGTTGGATACTACGGCAGGTGGCCAAAAGTGGCGAAGAGCTTCTAGCCCCGGAGAACCAGCCCAACAGTACCAGTACGGTATTAACAGTCTTCGAGACTTTTGCATCAAATAATATGCGGAAACAAACACTCCGCAGCCTCGCCGAAGTCTACCAAGTAGCAACAATAAATCCATGGAGCGACACAGCTATCACCTTCAACGCCAGCGACGAACCTAAATTCCGAACAGCCCAAGCACCAGCCGCATTGGTCCTCAGTCCAATAGTGGACGGCTTTCGTCTTACCAAGGTACTCATGGATGGCGGCAACAGATTAAACCTCATCTACGAGGAAACCCTTCGAAAAATGGAAATAGACTGGAGCCGCATTGAGCGAAGCAGCACAACCTTTAGAGGAATAATCCCTAGTCGGGAAGCACGCTGCACAGGAAAAATTACACTAGATGTGGTGTTCGGCTCGCCGGACAATTACAGGTCCGAGGAGGTCACGTTCCAAGTGGCCCCATTCAGCAGCGGATATCACGCTTTATTACGGAGAGAGGCATTCACAATTTTTCAAGCTATACCCCATTACGGGTACATGAAGCTTAAAATGCCCGGGCCCAATGGAATCATCACTCTTGTCAGTGATCCGGACATAGCACTCCGCGCCAAAAATAAGACAGCCGCACTAGCCCTAGAGGCACTATCCGAAGCCCTGGTGGCAGAGGAACTCACTGCGCTGCGCTCCATGGTGAACAGGGACGATGTGATACTCAATAAGAGATCCAAGTCCACCTCTTTTAAACCAGCGGACAAAATAGTCAAATTCCAAGTCCATCCAACGGACCCCACAAAGACGCCTCCATTGGGGCACAATTAAACCCTGATGTAGACGCCGCACTATGAGAATTCCTTCGGGAAAATTGGGACATCTTTGCCTGGCACCCTTCAGATATGCCAGGAATCCCACGCAGGTTGGCAGAACACAGCCTAAACATCCTAAAAGGATTCAAGCCAGTCAAACAGGCTCTTCGACGATTTTACGAACCCAAAAGACAGGCAATGGGAGAGGAGCTAGCCAAACTATTAGAAGCCGGATTCATCAGATACATAAAACATCCGGACTGGCTAGCGAACCTGGTAATGGTACCAAAAAAGGACAAATCCTGGCGCCTGTGTGTCGATTTTAAAGACCCTAACAAGGCTTGTCCAAAGGATCCTTTCCCCCTTCCCTGCATCGATCAAATCATCGATGCTACCGCAGGGCACGATTCATTGTGCTTCCTCGACGCATACTCCGGATACCATCGAATCAAGATGGCGGAAACATACCAAGCCGCAACGGCATTCATTACTCCATACGGACCATTCTGCTTCAACACAATGCCCTTCGGGCTCAAAAACGCCGGCGCAACATATCAGCGCATGATTCAGACATGTCTGGCAACCCAGATCGGCAAAACAGTGGAGGCATACATAGACGATGTGGTCGTCAAGACCAAACACGTCGAAACTCTAGTAGACGATTTGAGGCTCACATTCGACAACCTCCGAGCATATGGCATTAAGCTCAACCCGGAAAAATGCGTTTTTGGCGTACCAGCCAGAAAGCTCTTGGGCTTCATTGTATCCGGTAGAGGAATTGAAGCAAACGCAGCCAAGATCCGAGCTCTATCACAGTTGGATATCCCAAAAGACCTCAAACAAATACAAAAATTGACTGGATGCGTGGCAGCTCTAAGCCGCTTCATCTCCCGTTTGGGAGAAAAGGCATTGCCCCTCTATCGCCTCCTCCGGCGCACCGAACACTTCGAATGGACGGATGCTGTCACGGCCGGACTCGAAGAAATAAAGGCCATATTGGCAACAAATCTGGTCCTGGCCGCGCCCAACTTGGGCGAACCAATGTTATTATATATCGCGGCAACACATCAAGTTGTAAGCGCGGTGCTCGTCGTCGAACGAGAAACAGAAGGACACAAATTCCCTCTTCAAAAACCATCGTACTACGTATCCACTGTCTTAACTCCATGCAAGTCCCGGTATCCACATTAACAAAAGATAGCATACGCGGTGTTCATGGCATCCCGGAAGCCGTGGCACTACTTTCAAGAGTGTTCGATAACAGTGGCCTCCGAAGTACCTCTCAACGACATTATAAACAACCGCGACGCGACGGGCAGGATTGCAAAATGGGCCATTGAGCTCTTACCATTCGACATAACCTACAAACCACGGCGAGCTATAAAGTCGCAAGTTTTGGCCGACTTCATCGCTGAATGGACCGAAGCCGAACTCCCTAAAGAGTACGACGCATACTCCAATTGGATCATGCATTTCGACGGCTCCAAAATGTTGGCCGGCTTGGGGGCTGGCGTCATATTGACGTCCCCAACCGGAGACACAGTCCAATAGTACTTCAGATAATGTACACGGACTCCAACAATGCAGCCGAATATGAGGCCCGTCTACATGGTCTCCGGATGGCAATCTCCATGGGCATTCAACGCCTAGAGGTGCGTGGGGATTCAAACCTCGCAATATCCCAAGTAAATGGAGACTTTGACGCCAAGGATCCAAAAATGGCAGCCTATCGTAACGCCGTCTTAAAAATGTCAGCTCGGTTCGAAGGACTCGAATTCCACCATGTAGCACGGGATAATAACCAGGCGGCCGACGTGTTGGCACGCATCGGCGCAAAGCGCGACGCCGTCCCTCCAAACATCTTCCTGGAGTGGCTTTTTAAGCCATCCGTATTATGGGAAGAGGAGTCCGGAAACAACAACCCGGAACCAACCGCACTGCCCAACACTGAACATTCTGACACAATCGGTGGCTCAACCAATGAAATAACACCTTCAGCCCACGAAATAATGGCAGTCATTGCCCCGTGGACGGAACCATTCCTAGCCTACTTAATTAGGCAGGAACTTCCCGAAGACCAAAACGAGGCCCGTTGCATAGTACGGCGATCTAAAGCCTACAAGGTCCATGAGGGAGAGCTTTATAAGAAAAGCGCAACCGGAGTCCTTCAAAGGTGCATCTCCGAAGAGGAAGGGCGAAATCTTCTAGCTAAAATTCACGCCGGACTCGGCGGGCACCACGCCGCAGCCCGGGCCCTTGTGGGCAAGGCCTTCCATACAGGATTTTATTGGCCGACTGCCCAGGCAGATGCTCAGGACTTAGTCCAACGATGCGTCGGTTGCCAGCTCTTTGCTAATCAAAGCTACATGCTACCCACCGCCCTCAAAACTATACCCATCACCTGGCCGTTCGCGGTCTGGGGCCTTGACATGGTTGGACCCCTTAAAGGGGGAACCCACAAGCAAAAATACCTATTGGTCATGGTGGACAAATTCACCAAATGGATAGAGGCCAAGCCGGTTAAAACGGCCGAATCCGGACCTGTGATAGACTTCATATCTGGGGTCGTACACCGTTATGGCGTCCCCCACAACATCATCACTGATAACGGCACGAACTTCATGGCTGACGAGGTTAAACTCTGGTGCAAAATTATGGGCATCAAGCTCGACTACGCTTCAGTCTATCACCCTCAAACTAAGGGTCAAGTCGAACGAGCAAATGGTCTAATCATGAGACACATTAAACCCAGGTTAGTGCGGTCCCTCATGGAATCTAACACGCACTGGGTGGAGGAGCTCGACTCCGTACTCTAGGGGCTGCGGACCACGCCAAATCGCACTACCGGATTCACACCATTTTTCATGATATACGGCGCAGAGGCAGTTTTGCCCTGCGATATAATTCATGACTCACCTTGCGTGCGCATGTACGAAGAAAGAGAAGCCGAGTTGGATCGGCAGGACAGTTTGGACGCATTGGAAGAGGAGCGCGACATGGCAAAGGCTCGTTCCGCATTCTATCAGTAGCAGGCTCGAAGATATCAAAGCAGAGAAGTACGGGCCAAAACTTACAATGTTGGCGAACTAGTTCTACGCATGCCGGACAAGAAAAAGGACAACCTCAAGCCCAAGTGGGAAGGTCCCTTCCTCATCGATCAAGTCCTGACCGGCGGAGCATACCGTCCATGAAACGCATCGAACAACCGACTCGAGCCGAACCCATGGAACGCAGCCCGTCTCCGAAGATTCTACGCCTAGCGCCGGACCCAGAGTTCATCTCCTTCCTCCGTCCACATTTTAAACTTTAGCTGTCTTTTGTTTCTCTCTTCCTTCCTCCTTTTTTCGTAAAGCCTTTGTGGGCTAATCTGCGCATTGTTCGCACTCACTTGACGTGCCGCTCGCACTCATTATACCTGGGGGCTTCTTTAACAGAAGCTTATTTATACGGGCTTCATGCCCAACACATGCGTCACACTTCCGCATGTACCTTTTATTCACCGTTATATGCATCGATATGACTTAAGTTTTGGCCAAGCTGGGTTGCCTGGCTCCTGTGCTTACCCCTACGTTCCCGATTGTTCGGCTAGGAGGTAAAGGGAGCACCTCTGCGATTGTTACTGCCGGGTCAGCCGGATGTGTACCTCAGACTGGGTGAAGCCGAAAGGTAGCGTTCTTAAGGGAATATTCGGTCGGTGACTTGAAAGATGATGTCTTACTTATTTATTTATCTGCCCCCAGATGCTTTTCTGCTCTTTTCGCAGTCCGGACATGCACTTTAGGACATGCCTCCCAGGGAAAGGAACCCCTAACGGAACTATTCTCCCTGGAAGATGTTTCTTACTAACCATGTAATATAACATAACTAGTTGGGCACTTGTCTTATAAAGCACTAATGACCCCTACGCCTGGTCTCCATGCATGCCCCGGTTTTTTCATAACCGTGAGGGTATTCGGACACACTCCGGACTGTCGGGTCCCGAGGTTGAAGCGAAAAGGTCCGCAAAGACAAACGATCTACAATCCGGCTAGAAGGCATTTTACATGTCATTTTAAAATTACATCGTCAAATTGACTGATTGTACTCCTCTTCAATCCCATCTAACAGGCTGTCTAGTTTACAGTCCCGTTGGGAATACTTAGCGGCCAACTCTACTTGGCCGTACATTAAGCTCACAAGGATCTCCTTCCCATCGGGCCCCACAGGTCCGACCTCGGCCATGTGGTTTGGATCAGCCTTCGTGTACCGCGTCTTCACCATGGCCCAGGCCTCCCTGGTGCCTTGACGGCAGGCCGATATCTTCCACAGATGGAAGCGCTGCCGTGCTCCCTGAAGCATCTCCGCAAGCCCTCCAAGACCCTCGTGTAGGGAGACGGACGGCCATAAGGCCTAGACGACGCTGCTCATCGCCTGCCGAACATGTTCGTGCAGTTGCAGCAGCTTGGGAAGTAGGTCACCCGTTGAACCCGGCATTTCCTCCGTAGGACGACCTATGAGCACACCTACAGACACATTTGTGTCAATCCACTTCCTCGCCGAACTCTTCTTTTCAAAAGAGTTTGCTCAAGCACTTACTGTAAATGCCGCGACGAAGCCGCCGACTCTCCTTCACGGTGTCAGACAACTGGACCCGAACATCTTTCAGTTCTTCGCCCAGCTGGGTGTTGGCATCTTGGAGTTTGTTCCTCTCCTGCTGCACCCTCATAAGCACCTTCTCGCCGGCCTTCAACTGGCGCAGTAGATGTTGCTTGTCCGGATCTAGTCCGGCACCATCTGCAATGTTATTGTCAGACTTATACACACGCCGCACTTCATAAACTACTTATCTTTTTGAAATATGTATTACCAGAGGGGGTCTCTGTGGCTCCCCCTGCAGCGGCCAGTGTGGCCTCAAGTTGGGCCTTGCACTCTTGAAGCTCCTGGGACAGGTGGGTATTCTTCTCCGTAAGATCCTGCATAACAAATGACCTTAAATCAGTTATTCTAACTATTTTAAGTCTCGGGGGCTACTGGCATATATAACTATCAAAATTCCTCATCCGTATGTCTTTCACATACTGCTCTGTGGCTCTGGTTAAACCATCTTGAGCGGCACGGAGGTGCGCGTCTCCCGCATTAAAGGCATTCAACGCCTCCAGGGAGAAACACGCGTCACGAAGAACTGTTCGGCGGCGCCTGTGATTCATGGCACTCTCCACCTCAGACCTGGTGGCGGACAGCCTGTCGGCATCCTCCGTTGGAGGAGCATCCGGCTCACGCCTTGTGTTCGCCTCCCCCTCCGGACCAGGCGTTGGAGCCTGGCTGGCGGAGGCTTGGTTGGCAACCTCTCCGGGCACAGTCCGGCGAGCGCTCTTTCTCCTGGAAAAGTCATGAGCGTTAATATACCTCCCAGGAATCTTTCCCTTAAATACTGTGGCGTGCCATACCGTTGCGGCGACGTTTCGATTCGCGCCGCACTCCTCTTCCACCTGCTGGGCCGAACTGACCCTTGTTGGTCAGCCGCCGCGGGTTCGGCTTCCCGCCTTAAAGGCACCTCATGCGAGGCACCGCTGGTATACGGTGGTCAGAAATAAGCATGGACGAGTAATAATGTCAGGACTATGGTCACAGTTACCTGGGAAGCCGGAGATAAACCGGGGTAGTCGGCCGTAATGGCGACTAAAGCATTGTCCATGCTAAGTTTGTGGAACACCCCATCGATCAGCTCCACCTCTATGTCTGTATCCTCTTCGGAGGCCGGATCAAGGGATCGTCCCAGATCCTCGGGCTGAGGAGTCAGGCTGTGTATGCCCTCTATGTCCCGGCGCAGTTCCTGCGTCGAAATCACAAAGTAAGACACTTAACTCTGGAAATACGGATCGGATAGATAAACGTTTGCTTACCCAGCTCCGAGGGTTATTCATGGAGAATCCATTCAATGGACTCGCGCGGAGGAAGTCCTCTTTCTCCCCCTTGTATAAGCCGGACAGGATCTTCACCAGATCGGCAACCGATCCCGGCCCCTTGCGGCCATGACGGGTGGCGTCATTCTCCCCGTTGAAGTCCCACATGGGGTGGCGCCTATAATTGGAGTGGCTGCACCCCTCACATGATGCACGTGGCCATGACTTCAATCATGGTCAATCCGGAATGAGCCAGTAACCTTATCCGGCCCATCAGATATTGGACGCTCCTATCATTCTCCCGTTGAGGGCTCCGCGGGCGCCAACTCAGGCGTTTCTTCAAAGGAGCGTTGCTGAACTCCGGGAGGCCGATCCGAACTGGGTCCGACAGTGGGGCGTCTTCCATATAAAACCATTCCGAAGGCCAGTCTTCGGACGCCTTCTTTGGGGTTCTGGATAGGTATCCGGTCCCGGCGATGCGCCATATTTCGGCTCCGCCCACTTGATATATCGACCCCTCGTGAGAACGGGGTACGAGGCAAAACAATCTCTTCCACAGCACAAAATGGGCCTCGATGCCCAAGAACAGCTCGCAAAGGGCTACAAAGCCCGCGATATGCAAGATGGAGGCAGGTGTAAGGTGGTGAAGCTGGAGGCCGTAGAACTCCGGGAGCCCCCGGAGAAACGGATGTATAGGAAATCCGAGTCCCCTTATTAGATAAGGGACGAAGCATACCCGCTCTCCTTTGGAGGGATTGGGGGCGCTCTCCGCCTGCTTTC
The DNA here is from genome assembly GCA_963921465.1 of Triticum timopheevii. Classification (NCBI taxonomy): domain Eukaryota; kingdom Viridiplantae; phylum Streptophyta; class Magnoliopsida; order Poales; family Poaceae; genus Triticum; species Triticum timopheevii. The sequence goes on along the minus strand of OY997268.1, from coordinate 407,748,537 downwards.
CACCTTTGTAGGTGGCCAGTCCGGCTCGAACCGGAACCATGAAGGCTGGGGGAAGGTATCCCTCCGCTTGGAGCATCACTAGCTCGCTGTGCGGGACTGAACATCTCCTCCAATCTCCTGGCTGAGGGCTGGGAGCGCGAGAGGAGGAGCCGCGTCGACTGTCCATGCTGGAGTGGATTTTTGTCAGAGGCGCTTCGATGAGTACTCGCGGAAGGAGGATGGTGTGATTCGGATCTAGATCCTTGCCTCTCTTATAGGCAGCTTATTTGTGCAGCTAGGGGGTAAAATGTAAAAATACCCTGGCTTTTCGCATTCATACGACACGTGGAAGAGGGCCATTATTGGACGTGGAAGCGAAGGAGCACAACATTTATAAGGAAGCCGGACACTATTCGGCAAGCGCATGGAATTTGGAGGAGAACCCGCCTTGCAACGCCGAAGACAATATACGCGCCGGACTCATCGTCATTGAAGCCTGGTTTGGGGGCTACTGAGGGAGTCCTGGACTAGGGGGTGTCCGGATAGCCGAACTATCATCATTGGCCGGACATCATTGGCCGGACTCCAAGACTATGAAGATACAAGATTGAAGACTTCATCCCGTGTACGGAGGGGACTTTCCTTGGCGTGGAAGGCAAGCTTGGCAATACGGATATGTAGATCTCCTACCATTGTAACCGACTCTGTGTAACCCTAGCCCTCTCCGATGTCTATATAAACCGGAGGGTTTTAGTCCATAGGACGAACAACAATCATACCATAGGCTAGCTTCTAGGGTTTAGCCTCCTTGATCTCGTGGTAGATCTACTCTTGTACTACCCATATCATCAATATCAATCAAGCAGGAGTAGGGTTTTACCTCCATCGAGAGGGCCCGAACCTGGGTAAAAATATCGTGTCCCTTGTCTCCTGTTACCATCCGCCTAGACGCACAGTTCGGGACCCCCTACCCGAGATCCGCTGGTTTTGACACCGACACTAAGCTTGGGGATGCCCAAGGCACCCCAAGGTAATATTCGAGGACAACCAAGAGCCTAAGCTTGGGGATGCCCCGGAAGGCATCCCCTCTTTCGTCTTCGTTCATCGGTAACTTTACTTGGAGCTATATTTTTATTCACCACATGATATGAGTTTTGCTTGTAGCATCATTTTATTTTGTTAATATTTTCTTGTTGTTATTTATAATAATGTTTTGCATCTATAGTTTCAATAAAAATGTTAAGGATAGCCTTTACCATGCTTATTTTGCTAGTATACATGTTGCTGTTTAAAAACAGAAAGTTTACCGCTGTTGCAAAAATTCCCTAGAGAAGTAAGAGAATGATATAATGTTGAAAGTTTTTGCATATTGAGATATGATAAATCTTCTAAATCTTAGTATTTTTCTCATAATTTTTGGAGTTAAGGAAGTATGATGAATCTTGCATTCTTTACAGACTATACTGTTTTGGCAGATTGCTGTTATGGTTGCATTGTTTTCATATGTTTGCTTGTTTAATGATTCTATTTGAGGATAGGAGTATTAAATATGCAGAGGCATTTAGTATGCAATGTTGAATAATAATTTTAGTATGCAGATCTTCACTTTTATCTTTTTTAGAGTAGTTTGTCATTTACTCTTGTGCTTCACTTATATCCTATGAGTAAATGGTTGAATGAGTTGAATGTCACAAATCTGAAATTATTTATGTCTCATTTGCTTATCCCATGGGGAGTAATGACTTCACATCTAAGAAGTAGAGGTTGTAAACTTATTGAAGGTTAGCAAGCATTATATTGGTCATTTGAACAATTCATGAAAGAATATTGAAGGAAGAGAGATTTCACATAAAAATATACTATCTTAGACATCTTTTATAATTGTGAGCATTAATTAAGTATGACATGCTAAAGAGTTGATGTTGGACAAGGAACAACAACATAATGGTTTATGTTTTCTCACATCTCAGTTAAAGTATATTGTCATTGATCTTCCCAACATGTTGAGCTTGCCTTTCCCCCTCATGCTAGCCAAATTCCTTGCACCAAGTAGAGATACTACTTGTGCTTCCAAATATCCTTAAACCCAGTTTTGCCATGAGAGTCCACCATACCTACCTATGGATTGAGTAATATCCTTCAAGTAAGTTGTCATTGGTGCAAGCAATAAAAATTGCTCTCTAAATATGTATGATCTATTAGTGTGAAGAAAATAAGCTTTATACGATCTTGTTATGGAAGCAATAAAAGCGATGGACTGCATAATAAAGGTAGTGGAAGCCCACGCAGAGAGGAGTACGAGGGTTCACTGGTTTGGCTGCGGTGTGAGGCTGCCATCGCCGCAGAGTAACAGGGGGTGTGGGTGAGTAGAGGGATGGCCTGGCCAGCGGTGGGAGTAGTAGGGGGCGGTGAGGCCTCCGCAGCATCACAGCCGGCCATGGGAGGCAGGAGCACGCGACACGACCGGCGCTGCTTTGGGCGGCTGGAGCAAGAAGACCGGATGTTGAAGAAGCACTACGGCCGTTGGATGGACATCGTACGGTCACTGCAGCTAGAATCGTTTCTATTGACTAAGTTGACAAAGCCCTTGGTACGCGTCAACTTAGTACGCCCACAGGTCAGCCTCCGAAATGGTGCACCCCAGATGTCAGGGGAAGGAATCATTTTTTGGGCGGCTGAAGCAAAAATATCCGAGATTGAAGAAGAAGCACGACATCTGTTGGATGGACATCCAACGGCCACTGCTGCTAGAACCGTGTGTTGATTATAAGATGACAAAGCCTTGCATACGCGTCAAATTAGTTTTTTTAGGGGACGCGTCAACTAAGAAGGCCCACAAGTGTGTGGCAGAGAACATATAGCCCATTTGCGATTTGTAAGAATGTACAACCCATTTTTGAATTCTAATGGAATTTACTACAACCCATTTATAGTTTGTTAAAATACAACCCATTTTCTAGCTAGGACAACGATTAATAATTTCAACCAACCGCTCAAAACAGAATTCAAAAAATTTCCCACATTTCGATGGGATCTGAAATATTTTTATCCGAAATTTCTAGTCAGATTAAATATAATTTTGAAATTAAGTTGTATTACGTAAAAATCCAATGAAATATTGCGCGTGCAACAAGTAATGAAATTAAAAATTTCAAATTCCAAAAATAATATATTTTTTAATCTAATTACGCGTTTGGTGCATTTTTTATAGTTTCTGCCCAGTTATTATAATTACATCCCATTTATTATTTCTTAAAGTCCATTTTCTTGTTAAGCCTAATGCATTCCTCATAGGAAAAATTTGCAGCCTAGCGGGGCGGAGAATAGCAAGTTGACCCGGATATTGTGTACAACTGTCGGCCCAGTTGCATTGCTGATGTTGAAAAAAAAGGCATGTATAGTACAGTACAACCTACATGGCTACTCAACCCACATGCAGCGACGCCGGAAAGGCCCAAACAAGGCTTCGGTACAACTTTTTGAAGTCACTGAGCTCAATTAATAACTTAAGAAAAAAGTTAGACTACAGTGAAACCTAATTGAAAGCTGTCACGAGCAAAGAAATAATTCAACGGTCCCACTTGTGCATGTGTGCGTGTGTGTGTGTGTGTGTGTGTGTGTGTGTGTGTGATAGAGAGAGAGACCCATCGGTCGATGCTTGTAAATACATCTTTTAGCCATATGCATTGCTGATGCTCAGTAAAAACTTATATAATTGACACAATCATATAGAACATCATAGCAGACTGAACTTGCATATAAAAATTTCACGCAGGCGGCACAATCAGGGTGGAATCAGTGGATCGCTACGGGTAGGGCTATGTTGAAACCAACGAACTCGTACATAACGGTTCATCGTCTTTATCAATGATGGGGAAATATCTTGAATGCTGTGCAAAGAAAACAAACAGACAACACAATAAGTTCTGCTAGCACATTAAGTTGATGTACAACCCTTTCTAAAATAAGTTCAGGTACAAAATTAGAACAGGTCACAATCAAATATACTGGCACATCAGTGCTTCACACCCATAGCTCGGATTTAACTAGTATCTGACAAGATTCAGTTGTTACCTCAAATTAGAGCACATCCAGGCAGCCAACCCCGCCTCTTCTCCCAAAGAAGCAGTGGCCTCCGCCGCGCGATGAAATAGGCCCTGTGCCATCCATCGTTCTGAGCAACACGGGGAAAGTCTGGCGTTGACTCCTGTAATGGATGTCGTCTACGGACCCTGGCACCAGCGGCGGCGGCAGGACTTTGATTGATGGATTGACCACTTCTTCGACATGCATGAACACTCGATACTGGTAGATCCCTAACGTGGTACGTGGAGGCCTTGGTGGTGACGAATAGTACAACCCGGTTCCTGCACCAATATCTCAACACCAATCACCTTCGATATGGTGGACGACTTCTTCATCCATGCCATAACCGTCAGAGCCCAGCTATCTGGAGGAACAAACATACTTACGAGCTCACCTCCAAGGTCGTTGATAAGCTCATCCATGGACTCGCTGTTCCAAGCACGTCAAGGCATGCCGTGGAAGTTAAGCTTTGTTAAAAACTCAAGCTCAGAGGGCACCGAGCACTATCCTAGGTGCCATCGATCAAAGCTCACCAGTGCGCCATCGCAGAACAAACGCCTGGAAGATTTGAACACACGACTGCAGTCGAAAGTTGTCCGGAACCCGACGAAGAATTCAGCTGGTGGCGGACAGACTTCAACGAGCAAGTCACTTATTTGGATGTCGTGTGCAAGGCCAAGAGCTTTGACAAGGTCGTCCGGCGAGACAGGAGGCCAGTCGCCATTGATGGTTACCATCAACACTTTGCCGACAAACTGGTCGTCAAGTGCTACCATGCCACTGTTGAGCGACAACACGCAGCAATCAAAGGCAGGACGGACCTCAGGATCTCCGGCTTGGAGATCTGCGTTGACCGGCGACATGATAGTGCGCTTGAGTACAGGGAGTACATGAGGGGGATCTGGGGGAACTGGAGTAGGAATCGAGATTCCAGAGGTGGGGGAGGGGCGGGATATTGGGGATGAAAAGGTAGCATGAATTTCGAACACACGCCAATATGCTCTCGGCACGCAAGTGCACGAAAACACCGGTGGCGCCCACATGTCGGCCTAAGAGTCCTTATTCTTTCTTTTTTGGAGAGCCCAGCCTTTGTTTTGATGATCTTTTGAGAGCCCGACCTGAGAGTAATAATTGACCTGTTTGGCATTGCGTTACTACTCGACCCATATTCAATGACACCTCATTGGCCCAAACAAGTGTACATCATTGAAAAGACACTGAGCTTAAATTATAACTTGAGAAAAGGAGATATACTTTGAACACTAAAGATTGGTGATGCCCTCATTTAGCCCACCAGCGGTTCGAGACAATAAATAGTTTGAAACAACGATATATACAACATTCAAACATTGACTAGTGACTACTACTGACATAAACATCAAGACATGATAGTTCATAAGAAGGCTTGCTACACCACCAAAACACACCCATCTGCAGCTAAGACTCTCGTGATCCAGACGAGAATGACATTCTAAATAGAGGCAACTATTACATAGTAAGAGTGACATAGACGAGGATTACCAAATGACAAGGAATATTCATAACAAAAGAGAGAACTACCCATCTAGAACAAGCAGCAAAGACAACAAGTCATTCAAAGAGGGATGATCCAACACCATCATAATTTGCAGCCCTACTTCAGCGACCAGTGATCCGGAGACACCAGTACTCCACCCTTTCGACGCAACAGCCCAATTACCTATCAACCTGAAGGCTTGAACCACATCACTGCCTGTCGTACTTGAGACATCCAAGGATCAAAGTTAATCCAGATGCCTTTGTCATCCTCACCTTCTTTTGGCTGCAGGCTGTATCGTTGACAATCAGGGGAATTTGCTCCGGAACTCCTAGGGCTCGCCATGTAGACACGGTTTTCCATAGCAAACAGAGCATCTCTGCCACCAAGGTCCTTGCCAACGATCATCTCCTGGTTAATCGGATAATTGAGTCTAAGAAACAACGAGTGTGAACAAAGGCTGTTTACCCGCCTCCAACTCAAAAATCCTGAAGGCCCCAACAAGCTGTATCCTGCTCATAGACGTAACAACCACTGTCCGGATACTCATGTATTTCATGGTGCTTGTATACAGTGGGGTTTTTGCAATATAACTTTTCCGGATCATGTGTCCGAATAATCACCAGTCTTTTGCCATCGTCTGATCTAGTGAGGAACGAGTTGTGCTTACCTGTTTTTGGCAAAGGTGGTGTGATTACAAAGGGCATTAACTATAGGGACACTGCATCATATAAAAAGGACATGCATTGTTAATGTAAGATCAACATTGTTCAGAGTATGAGTAGGATAATGCAAGAAATAACATTGATATGTCCCTGTTGGAACTGGGAGGAAAATACAGGGAAATGTATACTAGGTTCGAAAATATAGAAGTGCCATGCATGGTTATACTCATGTTATCTCGCAATCGATTCTTCGCAGGAAACTACCATGTCATGCATGTTATGTAATCATGTTCTGTCCTCACAAAAAATATTCTTCAAGGTAACTAACAGACCATGCATTGTTATATACTCGTGTTCTGTAGGCAAATTTTTTTGTGAAGATATTATTCTAGCCATTGATTGCTGAAGGGCGAATATAGGTATGTACACATGGTAAGCATTATAGGATTTCACTACTTCCAAATATAGAGTTCTCCATATGCACATTTACTTCCCTAATGTATGGTTAGATGAAACCAACAGTGTGGTGCATGTTTCTGCATCATGAAAATGAGAAACTAACATGGCCACTGATACACACTCATATTTAGTAGTAATATATAGATTACTGTAAAATAAGGAGAATATCCATATATTCCTAACCGTTTGATTATTCAGGGGTACAAATTGGCTGTAATGACATGGTCACAATCACATGAATTAACTCATTCCAAATATAGCTGATTTACGGCGTCTCTAATACATTGCCATAGTTCTACTCAAATTCTGCTCAAACAGGGATATGCCAATCATCACAAAAAAATTCAAACAGTGTCATGGCGTCATCATTAACATCAGAGAGAAACAACTTACACGCGCCGTCCCAGCAATACATGGTGCCATCTACTTTGTCGATCGCGTAGATGATGCCATTGTGTTCAATAGCATCACACAAGTGTGTATCAGCTTTGATGATGCGAGCTGAGTTGTCTCCAGCTAAAGAAGGCACCAACATAAAGATAGGCGAGTCCACGGTCGAACAAGGCAATTAGCTTGAAGTCTGCATAATTCGCATGTCGTGTGGGCACTTGGCAGATTACAATCTTTTAGCACTTGGCAGATTACAATCTTTTACAAAACAAGGTTCGTCCAACTGACGTGGTAATCTAGATGACTTGGACCGCAATGGTAAAACTATATATAATCCAATAGAGGAAGGATAATCTCATGGGAGGTCTGGAAGTTCACGAGCACCAACTTTTTCTCGTCTTCTCTGACGACAGCCATCCAGTGGGAGTTCATGCCGACCCAGTACAGACTTGCCAAGAAGTTTCGGGTGATGGTGATCGGATCGAAGTCGAGGGAAATGATGTACGGCGACCCACTACATACCTATAAAGAAGTTTCGACTAATGGAGATCGGATTGAAGTCGAGGGGCATCATGTACGCCTCCATATTATGGTGAGAAAATCTTGCAAGACTAGATAGCAGCAAGCAGGGTGTCTTGAAAAGCTCAGGCCTCACTTCGACGATGGCCGTGTGCATGTCTCTCGAGCATGCAGCCAGCCATTGGGTGCTAAACATATCCATACACGAACAACAGAGGTCGAGGATGTCACTGGGGAGATTTCTCCAATTGCAGCTCATATGGATGCCGTATGGTTCGCGTTCGTCCATGGTGGAGTTTGGAAGGTGGGGTTTTTGGGGGCTTGATTTACGGGGGAGAAGGCTCTCGGTGCTGGAGCGGCTTGTGAGGGAATAGTGGTACTGGGGGAGGCGAGCGAGGCGAGGGTACGCAGGGGCACAGTGAGATGATGAAGAGTGACCTTAGGATCTCCGGCGAGGCGGAGATGGAGATGGAGTGGTGCTAGGGGAGAGGGAGACGAGGCGAGGCATGCTATATAGCGGCGGTGACAGTGACTGCACAGTGCATAAGGTGAGGCTAACTTTGGTAACCCGAACACACCGCCTGGACTGTTGTCACCTCCGACGCAGGGTCTTGTCACTTCACTGTGAGGACCGGATGAATAATATTTTGACCATCAAGTGTACCACAGTTGTACTACTACTAGTAGTAGTAGTAGGAGTAGTAGGAACATGAGTAGTACTCCCGTGCTAGCATGCCTCTAGGTTCACTTCATCCTCCAGGTATCATCCATATTGCGAGCAGAACCAAATTCTCGTGCATGCAGAAGCGCGAAGAAGGCCTTTTCTTTTTTGAGGATAACCACATATTTCTTAACTAGATAATGTTGTGTCTCCCACGCACGCGCCAATATCCATCCGAACCAGCTATGACACTTTTTTATCCATTTGCATAGGTCCCACTTGTCAGGAGGGGTGCAGAAATAAAAAGGAATCATAAAATGTCTCGCCATGGTGATTCGAAAGAGTGTCCTTAACTAGCCAGTGGCACATGTAGCGCTAGAAGGATGGGCACGTACAAGGATAGGTACCACTCCTCAGTCTACCTGCATAGCCTTTTCGTTTAGTCTACCTAGCCATCTAATCAACTACCTGCAGACCATTTCTCCCATTTACTTCTCCATCGTGAACCGATTTTCCTCGGCTTCTTCACTACTCCTTCACTAGCCATCTAATCCTAATTCTCCAAACCATAGCCCTCTGGTCCAGCGGTTCCTAATGGAGAAAGAGATCAAGATGCAGGTTTTTAGCATCCAACATGTCCTCATTGAAGGCTCGTTGAGCATAGTTGCCAGAGTCACCGACCACCCAAGGGTTGTTCGGAACTGGATCAACAATGTATCCAACTCCCTCCAAAAGGTGGAGATGAAGGTCATCGGTCTCGATGTAGAATACATGGAGCATTCCACTAGGAAGATCCAACGCGCCGCCGTCCTTCAGCTGTGCCTCGAAGATGATGTTTTGGTGTACGACATCATACACGCGCCCTCCATACTAGGTGAGCTTCATGATTTCTTATCTCGGGAGGACATATACTTCTGTGGGGCAGCCATCGCAGGGTACAAACACAAGTTGGAGCCGTACAACCTTGATTTGAAAAGCATTGCTGACATACAAACCAAAATAAAAATTCCTGTAGAAGATTGTAAACCGACACCATCCCTATTCGACGTAGCAAATTTTGTGCTCAAAAAAAAATCTTCAGAAGGGTGACGAGACGCTGGTATTAAGGTTGTCTGGATGGGAGAATTATCCCTTGACATACGAGCGGATAAAATATGCTGCCCTCGATGCCTGTGTGAGTTTCGTGATAACTGCAAGGTCCAGAGAGCTTGTTGCGAAGCCGTCTCCCACAGAAAATGAGAAGAAGAAGAAGAAGAAGAAGAAGAAGAAGAAGAAGAAGAAGAAGAAGAAGAAGAAGAAGAAGAGGAAGAAGAAGAGGAAGAAGAAGAGGAAGAAAAGGCTGCACCAGCAGCAGGGCATTATGGATGGATGAACTATTTCCTCTCTTGTAAGAAAAGTATTCCCTCTCGGTGTATATTGATATAGATGGACTATTTTGATGGTGTGCATGTCTTTGGAACAAGTTGTAGCGTGGTTCCGCTTGACTATAAGGAACTATTTATCTGCCTAGCTTTCTCTACTACTCCTTCTAGTAATTGGTATGCAATGCATGTGTCCGTAGACATGACAGCTTGTCCATGGAAGTTACGACGACCATCATGTTTCATCCACTGCCACTCGCGATTCCCATGACGCCGCTCTAACCCACGGCACCACGTCCCCCGACGTGCGCCTCACCCCTCTCGGCTGCACCGCCCCTCTGCCTTTGTGTGCATGACATGTGGGCCACCTGAAATGCGGCGAGCATCAAGTTTCTACCACAGCCACACGCGACTCCCACGATGCCACTTGAACCCATGACACCACATGTCCCCCAACCTGCGGCTCACCCCTCTCGGCCCCACTGCACCTCTGCCTTCGGGTGCATTACATGTGGACCAGCCACCTATCGGGTTCACATGTTATTGACTCAAAGACAGGTGTAGTAAGGCGCTGAAGCTCAGTCTCGAGGGCCATGACAGGGAAATGTAACTCCTGCTCCAGGCCTTGTGGTGCTACTGCTGCACGAACTCGTGCCAAACTCGAGATTTGTTTCTTTAATATACATGCACGCAACGATTTAATGGACACTGTAATCTCAACATGTGATGGGGAGCTCTAAATTTGAATTTGGAACTTATAAAACGAAAAATTCAAACAAATGAACAGGGAGACTGTCGGTGTCCTGGGAACGGGGGTACCCAGACTTGCCTGCGTGCGGCCTGCGGCGTGGCTCAAGTGGTGGCCCGGTATGGCCCATCTTCATCAACGCAAACTCAAGACCCTCGCGAGGGGCCAAGGCTCGTGGGGCGGACGACGCAAGGCTTCCTCAGGAGCGGCCTCGCCAGGCAGGCTCGCGAGGAGGCGGAGAGATCCAGGCAAGGGTACCTCGCGAGGTGCTCGTGACGCAAGCTGTAATGCCCTCGATGCGGCTATATCTCCCACGTGTCGAAGCACGACTTAGAGGCATAACCGCATTGAAAGCAATGTCGCAAGTGAGGTAATCTTCACACAACCCAAGTAATACATAAGGGAAAGAGATACATAGTTGGCTTACAATCGCCACTTCACACAATACAAGAATAAAGCATTACATCATCCAGATACAATCAAGGTCCGACTACGGAACCAAAATAAAAGAAGAACCCCAAATGCGACAAAGATCCCCGATCGACCCCAACTGGGCTCCACTACTGATCAACTAGAACGAAACAACACAAAGGGCAAGATCTTCATCGAGCTCCTCCTTGAGCTTGGTTGCGTCACCTGCTCGGTAACATAGGCACCTGCAAACTGGTTTTGGAAGTATCTGGTGAGCCACGAGGACTCAGCAATCCCATTACCATGGGTATCAAGACTAGCAAAGCTTAATGGGAAAGGAAGGGGTTAAAGTGGTGAGGTTGCAGCAGCGACTAAGCATGATATGGTGGCTAACATACGCAAAAGAGAGCGAGAAGAGAAACAAGCAGAACGGTCGTGAAGCTAGCAATGATCAAGAGGTGATCCTGAACTCCTACTTACGTCGAACATAACACAGAAACCGTGTTCACTTCCCGGACTCCGCCGAGAAGAGACCATCACGGCTACACACACGGTTGATGCGTTTTAATTCGGATCAAGTGTCAAGTTGTCTACAACCGGACATTAACAAATTCCCATCTGCCACATAACCGCGGGCACGGCTCTCGAAAGTTTAAACCCTGCAGGGTGTCCCAACTTAGCCCATGACAAGCTCTCGCGATCAACGAAGGAATAGACCTTCTCCCAAGACACTCCGATCAGACTCGGTATCCCGGTACATCAAGACATTTCGACAATGGTAAAACAAGACTAGCAAGACCTCCCGGCGTGCTGACATCCTGATAGTAGCCGCGTATCTCGTCTCAGGCCACGATCGGATGAACACTACGTACGGCAACCGACGATACCCCAAGTTGCCTAGGGGCGGCACCGCAAGTGGCTCTGGTTTGGACCAACACTTAGACAAGCATTGGCCCGGGGGGGCTAAATAAAGATGACCCTTGGGTTAATTACTCCCAAGGGAAATATAGGTGGTGGTGAGGCAAATGGTAAAAGTCAATGTTGGGCCTTGCTGGACAAGTTTTATTCAAAGCGAACTGTTAGGGGGGTCCCATAAATCACCCGACCGCGTAAGGAACGCAAAATCCGGGAACATAACACCGGTATGACGGAAACTAGGTCGGCAAGAGTGGAACAAAACACCAGGCATAAGGCCGAGCCTTCCACCCTTTACCAAGTATATAGATGCATTAATAATATAAGAGATATTGTGATATCCCAACATAAACCCTGTCCACCATGGAGAAATCTTCAACTTCACCTGCAACTAGAAACGCTATAAGAGGGGCTGAGCAAAGCGGTAACATAGCCAATCAATGGTTTGCATAGGAATGGTGTCAAAGGTTAGAGGTTCATGGCAATATGGGATGACTTGATAAACAGGTAATAGGTAGCGCAGCATAGCGAAAGAACGAGGCAACTAGCATAGCAATGATAGTAGTGAGATCTAGGGTAGCGGTCATCTTGCCTGAAATCCCGCAAGGAAGAAGAACGAGACCAAGAAGAAGACGAATGGATGAAGCCGAACCAACGTAGACGAACGAATCCTCACGATCGCAACGAAACAGGAACTAACAAGAAGAAGCACACAACATAGGTAAACACACCACACATGAACACGGCGTGATGCACAACAAGCATGATGCATGATGAAGCTACATGAAGCTACTCATGGCAAGATATGATACAAACAAGAACAACACATCAAGGCAAGTTTAAATGAGGCCGAAAACAACATATAACAATTCCGGTAAGTCCTCATATGCAAATTTCGAAATTGGTCCAGATCTGAACAAACATTATGTTCAAGTTGTTAAACAGCAAGTTAAATTGCACCAAGATAATCTACACAAAATTCTAGTCAAGTTACATATAAAGTTCATTAGATTCGGAGCTACGGGCTAGAAGATATGAGCAAAACAAGTTCAACATGGCATTGATGCAAAATGCACCCAAACATCAAGAAAACACACCAAAACAAGGATGCAACATGATAATATGAAACTACATGCAAAATCAAGCAAGTTTCATATAGATCACACTCAAAACGGAGCAACGGTTCAACACATGCACACTATACAAGTCATAGCAACAATCTGTCCATAACAGCAACTAGGCATCTTACAAGCATCAAAACAATGTGCGACAGCACCCCAACATAATAACAAAAGGCATGGGCATGAAGTACACGTAAAGCATAACAAAACATGAACACTGAGCTATCTCCAGAAACAACTAGAACATGCTCAAAAAGACATGGAGATATTGCAAATAATAACAGTTTCAGACTTTAGCAGAAATAACATCAGGTTGCAATGTTTAGAGCAAGCAAACAACATGTTACAGGAACTTATCATGGCAAACAAAAGCATGGCATGAATCTACTAATAGCATAGATCAAAAGTCCCTTACTGACCATGAGCCAACAGGGCATGGAAAATATGATGGCACCCATGTAAACATGGCAAGTTATATTACAGATTCATACATGGCAGAAACAACAATAAGTAGGCATGTTCGTGAGCTTGAACCACTCACTACAGAGCAACACATGGCATGGCAAGGCAACCAACAATAAGAAGGCATGTTTGTGAAGCTAATCATGGCAAGAGCAAGGTCATAGGGTACATGGATCACTAGGAAAACACATGGGAACAAGTGAACTTAATGTTAACAGGCTGACAGCAACATTTTCAAGCAATTTTAGAGCAAGATTACAACATGTTCCATCAGGCTATAATTGCAACCAAGGGCATGAATGGATAGAGCATGACATGTAGATCAAAACATGTTTATAGAGCATCTCCAGATTATGCATAGAATGATTAGTAGAAGCATGTTAACATAGCAACAAATTATAACAGAATCTGTCAGGAAAACAGCAACAGCAACTACCCTACTTAACAAGCTTGATGCACTCAACACACAAGTCACAAAAATACATGGTTAACACCCCTGGAAAGATGGCATGGCATAGATCAACATTCATGTAGACATCAACCTCATAGGATGCACACATCAATCATGGCAAAAATGATAAATGAGCAAGTTATAACAGTTTCAGCAGATTAACACCAACATGCACTCTTCCAACAACATTTCGGGCAACAAGATGGGCTCAAATGAAAATGATGCAATGGAATGAAATGAAGTACTCGTCGAGGCGAACAATTTGACATATTATACGCACGAAACGGAGCTACGGATGCAGAGATGCGATGGCATGAACATGGCATGTTTATGTCACAGATTCGGGGACTTGGCAGTTTTCTGAAAAAAAAACAGACGGGCGCTATATGGCTAAAAGTCACACGGGGCGGGGGAAAGAGGGTTTCTCACCCATTGGGCTGAGCCCAGAAGTGGAGAGGCCGGGGCAGGCCGGCCTGGGCCCGGGAGGCGCGCTGGGCCGGAGGGGGGCCCACGAGGCCCATGCGGGGCGAGGCAAGCGGAACGAGCGGTTCCCCGCTCGCCTCGAACAGGGACGGCGGAGTGGACATGTCTGGCGCGCGGAGGTGGAAGAGGCTAGGGTTTGGGGGGGATTAGACTGCGAAAATGGAAGGGGAGGGACGTTTTTATAGGTAGAGGGAGCTAGGGAAGTCCAAATGAGGAGCGGTTTTCGGCCACGCAATCGTGATCGAACGACCGAGAGTATGGAGGGGAGTTTGCTGGGCTTTGGGCCACTTTGGAAGGGGTGTTGGGCTGCAACTCAAAGAGGGCTTTACGGTTACCCGGTTAACCGTTGGAGTATCAAACGACCTCCAAATGGCACGAAACTTGACAGGCGGTCTACCGGTGCTATACCAAGGCCGCTTGGCAAACCTCGGGCCATTCCGAGAATGTTTAACACCCGCACAAGAGAAGAGGCAAAAGGGGGACGCCGGAGGACATAGGAGCACCGGATTGCAAAACGGACAACGGGGAAAATGCTCGGATGCATGAGACGAACATGTATGCAAAATGAAATGCACATGACGACATGATATGAAATACAGATGATGACATGGCAAAGAGCAACACGCAAGAAAATGACATGGCAACGACGGCGAATAACTGGCGGACACCTGGCGCATCGGATCCGGGGCGTTACACAAGCCGTGACGATCGAGACCAGGCGGGCGCCAGGCGGGCGCCTGCCTGCACAGTGTCCTTGTTTCCTCTTTGGAGCAAAGGGGGCAAGCACAGGCGCGGAGTACTGAGGCATCAGGCAAAGGTTACCATTTCGGTGCAACGAGACCAAGACTAGCAGAGCGGCAGGATGGAGGTCACCGTGGAGCCCAAGACGATGTCATCGCCAGTTCCTTTGGCCGCCGAGGACCAATTTTAGTCAGGATAGCTTGTACTAGATGTTCCCCTTCAAAATGTCCGTTGTTGGCCTCCTTCCCGCTCAATATTTGGGAAGAGGACCAGGGCCTCTATATATAGAGATAGACACCACAGTAGGAGGCAGTGAGTTCTCACCAAGCCAACAGGGATCGAATCCTTCCCTACGAGAACACCGCACCAGCTCAAGAACACCTCTCGCGAGGCTGTTCCTCCCCTTGTACTGTTCATTATCAGCCCCTGAGGCAATCCACCACACCACACACTGGAGTAGGGTATTACACCACAACGGTGTCCCGAACCAGTATAAATCTCGTGTCCCTCGTGCTATTCATCGATTTAGCTTAGATTCTCGCGAGGCGATTGGACGTGGCTTGGTAGGGGGAAGATCTCCGCACGCACCCCGGAGTTCGAACCTCAAGGATCTGCGGGAACCCAACATCCGACATTTGGCATGCCAGGTAGGGGTGCACCGTAATCTTTCTTCCGCTGTTCTGCGTTCGATCATCCGTCGTGTCCATGGATGACGCTCGCCGGGCTCGCGTCGAGCGTCGGGCTGCACTAGCCGCCCGTGTCGCCCAGATGGTTCCCGTCGGCGGGTGTCCCCGTCGTTCCCCGTCGCCTGCCACCAACGCCGCCACCAGCCCGGTGGGGAACGAGCAGCATGCCTCGTCGCTGCGTCCCTCGATGCGGCGGGAAGGCCGCACCGCCACCCCGTCGCTGACTCCAGCTGGTTTGTCGACGCACGCCCGTCGCGCTCCCACGGACGCGCACGCTGTGTTGCTCCTGGCGCGTGAGCTCCTGCACTACCGTCCTGTCTACAACCTCTACGAGGAGTGGCTCGCTCACATCACCGAGCTCGTCAACGCCGCAGGGGGCTCCCCCGCACCGTCCCTCACGCTGCCTCGCCCTCCGTCCTGCGCGGGTGATGCTGCTCAGGAGGTGCCTCTGCCACCTCCTCCCCAAGAAGGCGCCCTAGTTCCAAGGCGCGCGGCCCCTGGACGAGATCCACCACGTCCAGCGCCCGCGCGACAAGAAAGGAGCTGCCAAGAAATCCCTCGTCCTCAAGAAGGTTCTCGCGTGCTTCCTGCACCGGCACGCCATGACCCCATCCCTGCGCCAGCACGTCAAGACCCCGCACTGCTCCTGGCAGCGACGTGCGGGAATCCCCAGGAGCAAGGCCCACATCAGCAGAGAGCCTCGGTGGCCACCGCAGGCTGCCGCGCCTTCACCACCGAGCTACGCAGTGTTGCCTGGCCGGGCAAGTTCAAGCCGGACCTGCCTTCTTGCTATGACGGCACTGCCGACCCCGCGGAGTTCCTGCAGCTCTATGAGCTGGGCATCGAAGCAGCCAACGGGGATGAAAAGGACATGGCGAACTGGTTTCCCATGCCGCTCAAGGACGGTGCCCGCACCTGGCTCCTGAACCCGCCTCCCGGCACGATCTCCTCCTGGGACGAGATGCGCGCCCGCTTCATCGCCAACTTTCAGGGAACTCGCGACCGTCCACCGGCCGTGGGTGACCTGCGCCGCATCAAGCAGCAACCCGGAGAGACCTTGCAGAAGTACATCCAACGCTTCAACAGCACTCGCATCAAGATTCCCAAGGTGACCGAGGAGGCCATCATCTCAACGTTCTCCGACGGTGTCCGCGATGTCAAGATGAAGGAGGAACTGGCGATCCACGAAGATCTGTGCACGTCTCTGGAGCTGTTCAACCTGGTGACCAAGTGCGCAAGGGCTGAGGAGGGACGCCTCTCCCTTCTCGAGCTCCCAGCTGCAGATCCAAAAGAGAAGAAAGCCAAGGCCAATGATGTGAAGCGCAAAGGAGCAGCTGTGCTCGCAGCAGAGCTGGATACGAAGTGCGGCAGGGACCAGCCGGAGTCGTCCAAGGGCAGCCGGTACTATGTGTACTACGATGTCCATTCCCACAACACCTGCGAATGCCAAGAGCTCAGAGCGGTGAGAGAAGGCCCTGTCGGTCGACGCCCCGAGCGCAATGATCGGGGCTACGGCCGAGACGGAGGAAGAGGTGGAGGATGATGGGATGACCGTGGCCCTCGCCAAGGGTGGCGTGACCGGCCTCGCGAGGACCGCTGGCAGGACTAGCCTCGTGAGGGGGCTTGGAGGGATTAGCCTCGTGAGGATCGCCCACAAGGCAACGCAAGCCTACCTTCTCTGCCACCACTACCAAGAAGGAATGACGACCATCATCAGGACGAGGGGGCTGGGGGCTTTCAGGAGCCGCGTGCTATCGCTTGCATCTTGGGCGATGCCCAGGCCCCAGCCTCTCAGCGCATCTTCAAGCAGTTTGCTTGCAAGGTGAATGCAGTCCTCCCCAAGCTCGAGGCCACGCGTCGTCTCAGGTGGTCCACGTGCTCCATCATGTTCAGCTCAGCGGATCAGCTCAAGTGTGTGGCAACAGCCGGTGCCCAATGCTTTGTTCCCCAGTCATCAACAATGTGCAAGTTACCAGGACCCTCATCGACGGTGGAGCAGGGCTCAACATCCTGTCCGTCGAGACGTTCAACAATCTCCAAGTGCCATACGACCAGCTTCAGCCGACCAAGCCTTTCTCGGGAGTCACTGATGGTTCCACTGTCTCGATAGGGCAGGTCCGCCTCCCTGTCACCTTTGGACAGCGCAAGCACTACCGTACCAATCTCATCGACTTCGACGTTGCCCACATTCGCCTGCCAAACAATGCCATCCTCGGGTACCCAGCCCTGGCCAAGTTCATGGTAGTGACTCGCCATGGCTACAACGTCCTCAAGATGCCAGGAAGTGGCGGAGTCATCACGGCCCCCTGTGAAGAGAAGGATGCGGTGTGCTCTCTTGAGCGTGCCTTCCAAGCCGCGTCGATCGAGGACCCAGGCAGCAAGAGTGGAAACCTCCCTGAAGCAGCTCCCAAGAAGAAGAAGACATCACCCAGCTCAAGGCCGCAGGAGGCAGGCACCTCCGGTGGCACCGCACCAGGATCTGCGCCCATCCAAGGGGTGCCGCCCTCCGTCGCATAGGAAGGCGCGCCCAGCGCCCTCCTCGGGCAAGGCTCGGGGGCTCTCTCCTGGAGGGTCACTGACTTTGCCAAGACCACGAGGGAGCCGCTCGGGCACCGCTTGGAGGTGTGCTTCTTGGCACGCTTCCCTCAAGAAGGCATAAGGCAAGGAGGGCCCAACCCTCAGGAGTTCATCACCAAGGTTACTCAGGAGCTGCAGGAATCAAGAGTCATGCGCGGCAGCCGCCGCCTACCCAGCGTAGCTCCCCATCCAGGCGTGGATGGCGGGCAGCACGTCTGCATTGACTACCCAGGGCTCAATTGAGTCACATCTCAGGAGCGCTTCTGGCCTTCGCGCGTGGGACGTTGAGAGGGTCCACCTCGCAGCTGCGTTCGCATGCCTTTCAGCCTGTCGAACGCGGCTATTGCTCACCGGCGTCTAATGAGGAGCATTCTGGAGGCTCGGGTGGCCAGGCACCGTGCGTTCCTAGAGGAAATGGAGATGGACCTTGGCGAGCCGCCCGGACCTCCAGAGCCTCCCGAGGCTCGGAGTTCCGAAGGCTCGTGAGGATTGGCTTCTTCACCGCACACCGTCAGCTACTCCAACAATCGCTTTGCAATGGTATCAGGTGACATCCTTCGAGTTTCATTTCAGCTGGGAGTGTCCTCAGGGATGCATCATTCCCAGGTCGCGTGGGTCTGTCCCCGCGGCATGTATCCATTTTGCTTATGTCTTTAGTTTACCTTGTTGGGGGCACCCCTCGGGCTGCATCATCCCCAAGACGCTCGGGCCTGACCCAGTGGCATGTGCCTTTCCTTGCGTCTAAGTTGGATTGCCTTTTCGTGCTTAACCTGCCTGTGATAATCGCCTGCTCGATTGACACCTACCTTTGGAGCCGCTCTCTCTGGCACGACGCTTGTGCATGGGTCCGTCCCTGTAACGTCGATAAATCTGAGTGGTCGAGCTCTGGCCGCGGCAGCCCCGCAAGGCGCTACCTCACCAGGCCCTCAGTGCCTCAATCACTCCCTCGGAGCAACCAATGGCTAGCTGGCAATCGTAATGGCAGTCCTTGTTTTCCTCGAGTTGGTCTACAGGGTCCACCTAAGGAATAACGTGGGGGCGTCATGAGCTCTCTCCCTCTCTCTCCCAAGCGATCCGCTCGCGCGTTAAAAGGGGGGCGCCTGAGCATCGCGACTCAGGGGCTCTTACTGGCTCTCCAGCCCTCACCCCCTGGCCTTGACCCACGGCATCACGACCTGTCATACCAGCAGCGGCTGAGCTCTCTTGAGGGTTGGCGCTTGAGGACGTAGAGCATGAAGGGAAGTGCGGGGAAGAGGGGAGAAGCTCATGAGGGCCTGACCCAGCGACATCCCAGCTGCCGAAGCGCAGGTCCGGCACCTCGCCAAGGAACGAGTCCAAGCTCCCGAGATAAGTCACGCTCCTGGAAAAGCTATATCAGCGCGACACCAAAACCTCACCTAATGCGGCTCTGTCACGGCAACGTTGCCTTCCTTTCTCGCCCAAGTGGAGGCTGCTTGAGCGCTAAAGGGGACCTCCTGAGCATCGCGCCTCAGGGGATCTTACTGGACCTCGGGCCGCTCACCTCCTGGCCTTGACCACGGCATCGCGACCTGGCATACCAGCGACGGCTGAAGCCTTCCTGGGTACCGGGACCTGTCAGCGTAGAGCATCAAGCCCTCGTGAGGATAGAAAGGGGGAGCCGAGCCGAGACAGGACAAGCATCTCGCACCGCTCCATAATAAGGATGATATTCACAAAAGACATAGCAGACGCTTTACATACCCCCATGGGGTGTTCCCTTGACTCCTCACAGGGAACAAAAGGTGCTAATCCTAAGGGATGCTAACTACGCGTGCCTCCATGGTCGACGCCATCATCAACAGTGGGCCACCAAGCGCCGGCGCCAACCCCATCCTGATCAGCTGCACCGGTGGCCTGACGCGGCTGCCTTGCTCCGAGCACGACGCGAGCTCAGGGGCTCGTAGCTGTCGTCGCTCATCTCTGGAGTCATGAGAAGCTCGGGAGAATCGCTGGACCCTCTGGCGTCTCCGCTGCTACCAGAGGAGCTGCTGAGGCAGCGGTTGGCAGGCCTAGCCCTCGCCACTTTGATGCCCCAGCCGCCTTCCCTGGGGCAGCACTCCAGTCGGCGTCCTTCCGCGTCGAAGACCTTGAAGAACATCAAGGAGGCGCCATCGTATTCGAAATGAATCACGAGGGCACCTCCAGTTTGGCAGACCCCGGTGATCTCGCTCCAGCCCCGGGTCATGTAGACCTTGCCCGGAGCGATAACCTCAACCTCCGCTCCGGTCGCAGGGGTACTGCAGACAGTGTGCTGCAGCCAGAGCTCAAGAGGCCCCCTCGGCGACATCTCGAAGGTTAAAGAGGGAGGAAGGCGAATCCAAGAGCTTGGAGGCATGGCGGCGTGAAGCACGAGCTCACGAGAAGAGCCCTCGGCATGGACTCCAGGGGCGATGACGCGCACCGCCGTGATTCGTCGGCGTCGCCGGCGACAGGCGGTGCCGCTCTGCGTCTTCTTCTTTAGGACCCTTAGCCCGGGCGTACAAAGGCAGCGGAAACCCAGGCGGTGGTCGCTCATACCAAGGCCTCGACGTCTCCTGCCGAGCGACCTCGTCGCGGCGGCCGGGGACCGGCTGCTTCTTCAGCAGGAGAGGGTCGGGACCCTCTCGGGAGGCCTTCCCTTTCTCTTCCGCTGAGAACCGGCGGATCGACGCCATTGGCGTGAAGATGGAGGAGGAGCGAGGAAGAAGGAGTGAAGCAAGAAGAGATGGACTGCGGGGGCTCTCGCCCGTCCGTACTTATAGTCTAGAGGAGGCCAACCATCGGCCTCCACGATCGCAGGTAATCATGACTCATTTTTGCATGCAGGGACTTGTCAAGTCGGGCAGTTGCCGAGGCAGCATGGGGAAGCGAAGACGCCCACGTCCAATCAACCGCCACGTAGCGCCCAAGGCCTCAGGCTGCTGGGGCCTGCGGCGCTCCGCACTTGCCCCTTTGGTTCTCTGCTAAGCCAAGTCCGAGCGTGCCTTGGGCCCAGGGGCTACTGTCGGCATCCTGGGAATGGGGGTTCCCAGACTTGCCGGCCTGCGGCCTGCGGCATGGCTCAAGTGGTGGCCCAGTACGTCCCATCTTCATCAACAAAAACTCAAGAACCTCGCAAGGGGCCAAGCCTCGTGGGGCGGACGACGCAAGGCTTCCTCAGGAGAGGCCTCACCAGGCAGGCTCGTGAGGAGGCGGAGAGATCCAGGCAAGGGTACCTCGCGAGGTTCTCGTGACGCAAGCCGTGACGATCAAGACCAGGCGGGTGCCTGCCTGTGCAGTGTCCTTGTTTCCTCTTTGGTGCAAAGGGGGCAAGCACAGGCGCGGAGTACCGAGGCATCAGGCAAAGGTTACCATTTTGGTGCAATGAGACCAAGACTAGCAGAGCGGCAGGATGGAGGTCACCGTGGAGCCCAAGACGGCGTCATCGCCAGTGCCTTTGGCAGCTGAAGACCAACTTTAGTCAGGATAGCTTGTACTAGATGTTCCCCTTCAAAATGTCCATTGTTGGCCCCCTTCCCGCTCAATATTTGGGAAGAGGACCAGGGCCTCTATATATAGATATAGCCACCACAGTAGGAGGCATCGAGTTCTCACCAAGCCAACAGGGATCAAATCCTTCCCTACGAGAACACCGCACCAGCTCAATAACACCTCTTGCGAGGCTGTTCTTCCCATTGTACTGTTCATCATTAGCCCCTGAGGCAATCCACCACACCACACACTGGAGTAGGGTATTACACCACAATGGTGGCCCGAACCAGTATAAATCTTGTGTCCCTCGTGCTGTTCATCGATTTAGCTTAGATTCTCATGAGGCGATTGGACGTGGATTGGTAGGGGGAAGATCTCTGCGCGCACCCCAGAGTTCGAACCTCAAGGGTCTGCCGAAACCCAACATCCAACAGAGAGAGGGAGTATGTCGTAGGATGTGTCCCATATGAAACAAGTCCCCTGGTTTGTCACCGCGAAGATGCGGTTAGAAAGGAGCACAACGTCTTCGTACTCGTACGACAACAAATCGGCCGCATACAACATGGCCCACCTTTGACTGCCATGTGCAAGGTTCGTGCTATCTTCTTCAATCTCACCATGGTTCCATCGTACCAATTCAGGCAGTGGCCCGTTGCATGGCTGATCCCAATGTTGGACAAAGGTTCTACGGGAACGGTGTCACCGTTGTAAATGTTGTGCAAATTGATGTTGGTACCCCCCCCCCCCGTACATAGGCAAGCCAATATCCACTCGCATCGAGCCTAACTTGTGAAACAGTGGGCAGGGGAGAATTAGGAAATGGACACGGAAGTTGTCTTTAGAATGCATTTACTACGTGATCAAACTCATCTTACCTGCTCATCGGAGAAAATCCGAGTGCCCCTCAATGTCGGCATCTCAAGGGGGGTCAACTTGCAACTACGGCCACGCCGCGCTGGAGAGACCCCCAAGGAAACATCCTCGTGCGTTGCACAAAACATCAAGATGCATTTGTATGAGTAGTTTATCTTGTGAGAGAAAAGGATGAACGAGGGAAGGCCTTATTTGCAAATGTGGAGAGGGGTGTAGGTATCTTTTTGCAAAATTGTCATAGTTTTCTTCCTATCCGTTAGATATAAATCGGACGGCCTATATTGCAGGTTGGCAGGCACACCATCATCACCAACTCTGTTTTTATAAGATTAGCAAGATGCCCGTGTGTTGCACGAAACATCAAGATCTTGTGGGAGAAAAGGATGAATGAGGGAAGGCCTTATCTGCAAATGTGGAGAGGAGTGCGGGTAAATTGTCATAGTTTCCTTCCTATCCGTCAGATATAGATCGATCGTCCTATATTGCAGGATGGCAGGCACACCATCATCTCCAACTCTGCTTTTTATAAGAGTATATATCCTGCTAGTATAAGAGTACTAGCAAGATGCCCATGCGTTGCACGGAACATCAAGATGCATTTGTATGAGTAGTTTATCTTGTGGGAGAAAAGGATGAATGAGGGAATGCCTTATTTGCAAATGTGGAGAGGGGTGTGAGTATCTTTTTGCAAAATTGCCATAGTCTCCTTCCTATCCGTCAGATATAGATCGGACGATCTATACTGCAGGATGGCAGGCAGGCACACCATCATCAACAACTCTGTTTTTATAAGGGTAGAGATATGTAAGTGTCACTGCCCCCCACACCCACACGCATGCACTTCCCGACACCGAAGGAGTAGGGTGACACCTCGATATTGATACTAATCTATCGACTGGCTTCTCTCTCTCTCTCTCTCTCTCTCTCACACACACACACACACACACACACACACACACACACACACACACACACACACTACCCGACACCGAAGGAGTAGGGTGGCACCTCGATCTTGATAGTAATCTATCTACTCGTCTTTCAAACACACACACATACACACACTCGCTAGTTGTGCCTCTGTGCCTACCGCGCACACTCTCGATATGTCTTTCTCTCCATCCCCCTCCCCCACCCCAACAGATTAAGATCAGATTGAGTTGTCACTGTTCTGCTGTCATTGTTGGGGTTGGGGGGGGGGATGGAAAGAAAGATGTATCGAGAGTGTGCGCGGTAGGCACAGAGGCACAGCTAGCGAGTTTGTGTGTGCCACCCTACTCCTTCAGTGCCGGGTAGTGTGTGTGTGTGTGTGTTTGAGAGAGAAGCCAGTTGATAGATTAGTATCAAGATCGAGGTGTCACCCTACTCCTTCGGTGTCGGGAAGTGTGTGTGTGGGTGTGTGTGTGGAGGGGGGGCAGTGACACTTACATATCTCTACTCTTATAAAACACAGAGTTGGTGATGATGGTGTTCCTGCCATCTTGCAATATAGGCCATCCATTTTATATTCGACGGATAGGAAGGAAACTATGGCAATTTTGCAAAAAGATACCCACACCCTTCTCCACATTTGCAAATAAGGCATTCCCTCGTTCATCCTTTTCTCCCACAAGATAAACTACTCATACAAATGCATCTTGATGTTCCGTGCAACGCATGGGCATCTTGCTAGTAGGGAGAAGGAGTTTGTGTGACACATATCTAGCTATATTAAGGGATAGGTAGATAGCATGTGTGCGAGGCATACTTAAAGCATCACAAAGATAAAAAACGGTGTGCATGCAAGTTCCCGAAAAAATGAAGCGAGAAACAATGTGTACGCGCACTGCTACCTCTTGAGCACTGCGTTGGTTTTCCCTTGAAGAGGAAAGGGTGATGCAGCAAAGTAGCGTAAGTATTTCCCTCAGTTTTTTAGAACCAAGGTATCAATCCAGTAGGAGGCTACACGCAAATCCCTCATACCTACACAAACAATCAAGAACCTTGCAACCAACGCGATAAAGGGGTTGTCAATCCTTTCACGGCCACTTGCAAAAGTGAGATCTGATAGAGATAATAATAAGATAAATATTTTTGGTATTTTTATGTTATAGATTGGAAAGTAAAGATTGCAATATAAAGTAGATCGGAAACTTATATGATGGAAAATACACCCGGGGGCCATAGGTTTCACTAGTGGCTTCTCTCAAGATAGCATAAGTATTACGGTGGGTGAACAAATTACTGTCGAGCAATTGATAGAAAAGTGCATAGTTATGAGAATATCTAGGCATGATCATGTATATAGGCATCACGTCCGTGAAAAGTATACCGAAACGATTCTACATCTACTACTAGTAATCCACACATCGACCGCTATCCAGCATGCATCTAGAGTATTAAGTTCATAAGAATAGAGTAATGCATTAGGCAAGATGACATGATGTAGAGGGATAAACTCAAGCAATATGATATAAACCCCACCTTTTTATCCTCGATGGCAACAATACAATACGTGCCTTGCTGCCCCTGCTGTCACTAGGAAAGTACATCGCAAGATTGAATCCAAAGCTAAGCACTTATCCCATTGCAAGAAAGATCAATCTAGTAGGCCAAACCAAACTGACAATTCGAAGAGACTTGCAAAGATAACCAATCATACATAAAAGAATTCAGAGGAGATTCAAATATTTCTCATAGATAAACTTGATCATAAACCCACAATTCATTGGATCTCAACAAACACACCACAAAAAGAGTTACATCGAATAGATCTCCAAGAAGATCGAGGAGAACTTTGTATTGAGATTCGAAGAGAGAGAATAAGCCATCTAGCTAAGAACTATGGACCCGAAGGTTTGTGGAAAACTACTCACACTTCATCGAAGAGGCTTTGGCGTTGATGTAGAAGCCCTCCATGATCGATTCCCCCTCCGGCTGAGCGCATGAAAAGGCCCCAAGATGGGATCTCACGGGTACATAAGGTTGCGGCGGTGGAAATAGGGTTTTGTGGTGCTCCTGGATGTTTTCAGGGTATGTATATATATAGGCGAAAGAAGTCGGTCAGGGGAGCCACAAGGGGCCCACGAGGGTGGGGGGCGTGCCCACCCCCTGGGGCGCGCCCTCCTGCCTCGTGGCTTCCTCGTTTGCTTCTTGACATCCACTCCAAGTCTCCTGGATTGTGTTTGTTCCAAAAATAACTCTCCCGAAGGTTTCATTCCATTTGGACTCCGTTTGATATTCCTTTTCTGCAAAACACTGAAATAGGCAAAAAACAACAATTTGGGCTAGGCCTCCGGTTAATAGATTAGTCCCAAAAATAATATAAAAGTGCTTAGTAAAGCCCATAAACATCCAAAACAGGTAATATAATAGCATGGAACAATAAAAAATTATAGATATGTTGGAGACGTATCACGCACGTGTGTGTGTGTGTGTGTGTGTGAGAGGGAGCAAAATCTCAAAACAAAAGGTGCTATGCTGGAATCCCATTGTATGTATTCATATGGTTTCGGAACTCGAGTTAACCTTAGGCATATGTGTGAGAGACATAATTATACTTTGAGAAATTAGTGGTTGTGGGTGGGCGGAATTAAAGGGGTGGGCGTGTTCGACAGAGAGAGCGTGTGTGTTTCTGTGTGAGAGACTTGTAGGACGGGGTAGAAAGACGAATTCTAACCTTGACGGAGGGAGAGAAATACACGAAGTGCACGTGTGTGATTCCGATGCCCACAGGGAAATGAGATATGTATGCGTGTGTGAGAGATTGCACAATTCATTCACGTATCACTATCTAGCGATCGTGGACGTGCATCGCTTGAACATAAATCAATATCTACTTCGTATCGTGTCCAAAGGTACAATATCGATTGAACGATATAAAGGTTGGACACTCACATATCACATTTTTTCTATTTAAATAAACCTTTTCAGTTGTGCATGCCAAAGTTACAGTGATGTTTCTTCAAACAACCAATGTAGCTATCATGTACATGCACCATTGTTACTCTTGTATTCAAATTCATTAGTCTTGGATGATTTAAGGTTCTATTATGAAGTAATATATGCTATATTTATATATGAATTCAACGGGTACGCAATTTATGAAATGGAGGCTATGTAATCATATGAGGTAACACTTTTAAGTAGCGGACTACAATATCCGTTTCTTTTGTGGGACTACAATATCTATTTCTTTTTGTGCGCCTCTACACTAACACGTCAATGCATTATGTTTAAAGTAAATAACCAATGGCACTAAATTATATATTGAGACAAGAAATACATAGGCTGAGAGTTTGATCCCTTTTTTTGTGAACGCGCCTCTACACCCATACGATTGGCCGTGCACGTGTGAACGTCCAAGTTATCAGCGCATCATCCCGAGTTATTGTCTTTTTTCTGGGGTGGACTTCACACCGGTTATTAACTGCTAACGTGTGCCCCGTGTACACAATCTCTCATGACCTTCCTGCTAGCACGGTCCAAAATTAGTTGAAACTAGATACGAACGATCCTGCGGGCGGCAAAATCTCCCGCCTCCTTCTAAATTTTCCACCACCTAGTCTTTAGCATGCGAAATTCCCCTTTTGTCCTTGGTCCATGGAGACCAACAGTTACAATACCGCCCTCATCTACATAATAGGTCGGGGCTGCTGTGGTAACTTCCGCCCCCCCACCACACGGCACCCCCATTTCCTCTTCCCCTCCCGCAAAAGCGACTAAATCCACAACACCAGAGCATCTTACATCACGTCGTCCGTACGTCATTGGCCTTTCTACCCCTTCCCTCTCGAAACCCTAGACTGCTCATCCACCGGCGTACCAGAGCCCATTCACTACCAGTGGCGTCCACCTCACCGGATCTGCTTCTGCAGCCGCATCTACCCCTCCCACCTCTCCTAGAAACAAGTAGACTGCTCATCCACCACTGTACCATAGCCCATTCAGTGCGGACCTTGTCGACGGTGCCGGATCTGCTTCGCCGGTACTCTCGTCAACCGCAGCTCATCTGCAATGACTCATTTGTACTCCCCACCGGAGACTCTTCGTCCAACCCCCCCGGAGCCGCCCACCGACGCCCCCGTCGACGGCCTCTGATCCTCTTCGCCGACACCTTCCTCAACCCTACCGGAGCCGCTTCGCGGACACCATCGTCAACCCTACCGGAGTAGCTTCGCCTATACCATTCTCAACCCTACTGGGGCTGCTTTGCCAACTCACAAGTCTACGGCCTTAGATCCGCTTCATCGCACCCTCATCTAACCTACCAAAGCAGCTTCTGACGCCCCGTGCATGGCCGCAGATCCGCATCGTCGACACAATCCTTAACCCAACCACCAGAGCAGCTTCACCGACGCCCTCGTCCACGACCACAGATCCGCTTTGCCAACACCATAGTCCACCCTACCGGAGCCGCTCCACAAACACCCTACTCGATAGTTCTAGAACTCCTTACAGGACCCCGACAGCCAGCGCAACATTATCACCCTTGACGCCAACCTGATTCTCACCGTCTGGAAAGA
The DNA here is from genome assembly GCA_963921465.1 of Triticum timopheevii. Taxonomy (NCBI): domain Eukaryota; kingdom Viridiplantae; phylum Streptophyta; class Magnoliopsida; order Poales; family Poaceae; genus Triticum; species Triticum timopheevii. The sequence goes on along the minus strand of OY997268.1, from coordinate 407,720,458 downwards.
TGCCAAGCACCCGCCACGGCCTAGGTACTTGTCACCTTTAAACCTGGCCAACATCACCTGCCCGATGTACTTCAAATATACTAACAGGTCGCTGTTACTTGTTATGCAGCTGGCAAAAACTACAAGGATGATGTTTCTTCTGGGTCTAACAGCTTGGCCAACCAAGATCCTGGACTGAGGCATTGCTATGATCTTGTAAGTCTCTCTCTCTCTCTCTCTCTCTCTCTTGTATTGTTGTGTGCATGCCAGCGTGCTTTGCTAGGATTTTCGACTAGTAATCCCTTTGTGCAGACAATGATTTCTACTACTGGCTGCTAAATTAGATATGTAGATGTCATACATGATACTACCTCGTACCTCCGTTCCTAAATATAAGTCTTTCTAGATATTCCACTATAGGCTACATACGAAGCAAAATGAGTGAATCTACACTCGAAAATGCATCTATATACATCTGTATGTGGTCCATACTGCAATCTCTACAAAGACATATATTTAGGAACAGAGGCACTACATTACACAAAATCGTAGGTGGCATGTAGGAATTCCAGTGCACTACATTAGGCTCCCTTAGAGTGCCTGCTAGTCCAGCACAGAGTCATGGCTAGTTTATGCTACACACACAATTATTAATTGGTCGTTTAAATATGCGCTAGGGATATGCAATGTATTATCATGTAGAGATGTCTGAAATTAGCCGTGTCAACTTGCAAATAGGGTTACATAATGAAAAAGTACAAGATGTATGTGGCAATTTCATGGAACATCACAAAAAAAAAGGAGAGGCAGCAGTGAGCCTATACAGTGTGCTATGGTAGGTCACTCCTCCATTACAATCATCGTGACATGTTATTTGTATGTCAATTCTATTGGCCAAGTTTCTTAGGGACAATTATTGCGAGTTATCCTAAGAAAATAAGCACCTGTGAATATAACCTCCAGGTAATAAGCCAACCAATTCTTTTCATTGCCTTCGTTTTCAGCTTATCTTTGGTATGATCAGTGAAAAGTCTAGATTGCATTATATTTTTTCATTTTGCTGCCCATATGAAAATTAATTTGACTTGCAAACATCACAAATTGAACCTAGTGCAGTAATTAATATGATAGGAAAATAGACCATCACTATTTGTTCAAACTGCAAATACAAAGATACCATCTACTTGGCACAATCTACTTTGGTCAATGTCTTCCATAGAGATCCCATTGAATAATTTAAACGAAGAACACATGACCCACATTTAAATGAAGAACAATTGTTTATTGAAATTCAATTGTCCAAGTGGCTGGTTATTTTCATATAGCAGCACCACCTGAAAGCATCATATAGCAGCAGCAGCAGCTCATAGCAAATCATCATATAGTAGTAGCAGTGTGCAATTAATCATATACCAACATCATATCATAGTAATCCATCATATAGCAGCAGCAGGAGCAGCTCATATCAATTCATCATATAGCAGCAGCAGGTGCAGCTCATAGCAATTCATCATACAACAGCAGCAGGAGCAGCTTATAGCAACTCATCATATAGCAGCAGCAGCTCATAGCAATTCATCATATAGCAACATCTCATAGCAATTAATCATATAGCAGCAGTAGGAGCAGCTCATAGCAATGCATCATATAGCAGCAGCAGAAGCAGCTCACACCAATTCATCGTATAGTGGATCAGAATGAAAATTTCGCAAAAAATTAGAGGAGATCTTCACCTTGTTGGATGAGCTCATCCTTCAACAGCACCTCAAGGCCATGGTCTGGGAGGAGGGGTGGGGGAATAAGGTGCCTTCTGTCGCAGTGGCATCAGCCGTAGTTGTGCGGCGCCCGCCGGAGTAGTGCGTTGGATGGACTACATTGGAGCAGCTGCTGGAGACCATGAGAATGAGGGGCGGCACCATAAGGAGGAGCAACTGGGGAGATTTGCCCCTACCCACCGGCCATGTAGCCTAGCTGGACAGAGCATCGTCGAGGACCAGGCCAGATGGGACCAGTGGCGACGGCTCGCTGGAGGAACCGTAGTGTTGTAGGCAGGGGATCGAGGTAGAGGGAAAGGGGAGAGGAGATGCAAGCGGGCAGGGCAATGAACGCTTACGTGTTTGTTTTTACTTGTGGGTCAGGTGTGACGTGGGCATGAGCAGTTGCATTTTGAGTGTAATATAGGCAGATAACAGAGTCATTTCACTATTCCCCTTCCCTTCAATTTTTAGTGAGCTTCTACCCGAAACACCCCCTCCGAAGCGAAATAAGTTAAGCCCAAGCCCATAACTCAAAAATGACTTCTTTACATCTTTTATGGCTTATTTTGACAATAAGCCCCGAAAAGGCGGAATCGAACTGGCCCTTAACATACAATTCAATTGTGCGTGTAATGATGAATCACTCCTGCCTGCTATAGTGTATATTTAGGCATCATCATACATGGCATAACCTAATACATGTGCATTCCATTGTAGAATCTGGAATATGCAATGTTTATGTTAGTTCATACGTTGCACATGATGTTTAAATGCCCCTTAAATCTAGTCAGTCTTTAGGCCTCATTCTTTGCTTATTTTCTTGATATGTAAGATTTTCTCACACATCTGTTCAATTGCTTGTTTGCATCAGCCAGCCATACTAGGACTGTTTGCTTTGATTACTTGCTATTCTTGACCTAACACTCTAATAGAGCTTGTCAACGATTTAAACACTAAGGGATGCTATAGTTGGGCCTTGTCTAACTCATAGGTGACATAAAGGTTTGGCTGTACACTAAAGTAGGCTCTCCAAGAGTACCTGGAGATCTAGTTCAAAGGTATGCCTGGTTTTTACATAGTGCAAACATAGTAAATGCTCATTTCATTGTGTGCAAGTGCAAGAGATGTGGCATGTTTCATTATGTGGTGTTGTTTTGTTATAATCTCATCCTTTTGTGTTGTTCACAGACTATAAAGTACACATATTTATCTTCCAAGGAGATGAGTAACTAGTTTGTGTCACCTTGCAGAGGGGGTGCAATGAAGATAAGATTGAGGATTTCCAAGTACAACATGTTAGGAAGGAGCCTTGCAAGATAAGTAGGAGCTGCGCTGAGCCTGTTCAACCAGTTAAGGCAAGTCACTGTATCTAACTCAACAGTTCAATGCCTTGTTTGTTTCAGGCATATTTAATTTGCTCTTGTCAATTACTTTATTTGTCCTGAGTTAATGAGCTTCCCAAACAATGATGCCTGATGTTGGGTACTTCTATAACTATTAGTTGACGTAATTAAAGGCCTTACCGTTTAATTACTCTGGCGAAGTGTGCCTGAAGCTTTGAAGTCTATTAACCAACTATTATTGCATGAGGCTCACAATCTAGTTTATACTAGGCTAATGATTGCATAGTTTTGCTTGCTGTAGTAGGTTTGTATGAATCCCTCTGCTGTTCATTATGCTCCCTAAGACTTTAATTGAGCTACAGAATGGCCAACTGCTTGCTTACTTATACGCAACGTGCTGTCTAAATTTGTAACTTGTCTGTGTTTTGGATTGGGCCCCAACATCATGCTCCTCTGGTGAGCTAAGATATATTTCTGTATGCAGGCTGCACAGACTACCTTTTTTATAATTTTTAAAATATCACCTGTTTATGCTTCATGACGTGTAACATTCTTGTTAGTCCTATTTTGCCATGTACAAAATAGTCTGTCTTGCTCGCTTCACTGTTGTAATTATATTTTTTCCCTAGTCATGTGTACTTAGAAAAACATTTCAGGATGAAGTGACATCAACACAAAGATCCGCGAGCAGTGTGGCATGGTCGTTACCGAATGATTATGGACTGGAATTGGAATGTGCTGATGTTCTCGAGCATCAACTAGAGGTGGCAAGACAACGTGTACATGATTCTCAACGTACAAGCAACAAGTTGAGACTGGACATGCATGTATTAGATGCATGAGCCAAAAATTGAGACAAGACACTGAGGTAACCACGAAGGAATTGAATATTTTGCAGATTGAAATTTGTGCTATCTGAATCCAGCCAATCCTATTTTCTGAAGAGATTATAGTTCAAATGGTAAGTTCTGTTGATTCGTGTCCATGATGTATAAGCTTTATCTGTCCAGTGTATGTAATTTGTTGTTTGTGTATGCTTTATTATCATTGGTGCCGAACTATAATGCCCAGTGGGTATATTCGGCTGTAATTTCTTTATTGTATAGTGTAGGACTATTGTACGTTTCTATGCCTTAGTCTTTTTATTGTATAGTGTCTGTTTTTAGAGGCGATAGTATAGAGTAGGATAATTCTTGAGTATGCTATATCGTTGAAACGGGGGCCAACATGCCCAAACATTTCCTGGACGCCCTACAAACGAACAAACATGTGTAGTCAAAGCGGGCCTTAATTGGGCTGGTCAAAATAATATTAAGTGGATCTCAAATGATGTGGCCCACCATAACAACGGCTCTTACCAGGCCGTCAACAGGTCTAAAGCTCGATAGGGCCGTATAAATGGAAATGGCCCGCAGGCCTTTAGCAGGCCGAAATAAATGTCAATGTTGTCTCGGCCCTTTTACTTTACGGGCCAGTAAGAGGCCGAAAGTGTTATGGGCCAGAGGAGGCCCAATTTGCAAACTAGGCTTTTAATAGGCCGAAAGTCGCGTTGGGATGAAATGATGCCCTGCGGAACGTGGGCCTCTAATGGACCTAAAGTCAAAGGCCCAACAGTTGTGCGGGCCATTAACAGGCCGAGAGACAAAATGGGCTGAGAGTTGGCCCATTTACCAAATGGCTCGAGGACAGGCCTAAAGTCACAATGTTCTAGAATTGGCCCAACTGCAATGGGCCGAGAAAAGGACGAATGACGTTCTGGGCCATTAACGGGCTGGAACTGATGATGGGCTGCTAATAGGCCGAAAGAAGCTCGGGCCGCAATTGGGCCCAAAAACATAGTGGGCCGTTAACAGGCTTAAATTGGCGATGGGCTGGAAATTGTCAAATCCGGAATCGGCCTTTGATGGGCCGATTCTATGTAACTTGTATGGGCCGTACTTGTACATGGACGTGACTCAAGTATGCCGCTAATGGGCCGGACCGCTTATTTTGACAGGCCTGACCTTTTCATCGGAATGGGCCTATGTTGGGTCGTGCCACGTGTCGACGTTTCATAGGCACCTCCTATCCAATGAGTGGATGGCATTTGTCCCAACGGCGAGCCAACACGTGTTTCCTCCGGCCAATGAGAATTTTATACGTGGAAAATCCCAATTAGTCCGAGCTGTTAATGGGTTATCGGATCCAAAACCGGACCCGATAGCTTAACGGCGAGCCTTTACGGTCGATGCGACGTGTCGGTCACCCTTGAAGAAAGCACTTCTATGACGCACGACTTATCGTCATGGAAGTGGACACTTCCGTGATGATAATTTTGGTAATGTCATGGAACACTTCTACGACAGCAAATGTATGACTATCTTGATTCTGTCATTAAATCATCATGGATGTACATGCATGACAGAAAACGTGACCTAGTGTGACAAACATGTATCATCACAGAAGTGTATTTATTTTGTAGTGTAATCTCAAGCCTCTCTTGCTTGCCATTTCCTCCAAAACTTTTAGCTCTGGGCGAAGAACGTAAATGCTGCCATGAGCAACAAGCCTTCTTCACCTCCATCTACATCGTCCCATTTCCTAACTTGGATGAGGTGGTTCAAGCTCGATGGGAGGACTTGAGGAAGATGAGTCTCGAGGACGAACCATGCTTAGAGGAGGGGCTATGTCGGCGTTCTGGGAACGGGGGTCCCCAGACTTGCCTGCCTGCGGCCTGCTGCGTGGCTGAACCTGTGGCCCAGTGCGGCCCGTCTTCCTCAACCAAACGCTCAAGACCCTCATGAGGGGCCAAGCCTCGCGGGGCGGACGACGCAAGGCCTCCTCAGGAGTGGCCTCACCAGGGAGGCTCGCGAGGAGGCGGAGAGATCAAGGCAAGGGGTACCTCGCGAGGTTCCCATGTCGCAAGCCATGACGATCGAGACCATGTAGGCGCCAGCTCGCGCAGTGTCCTCGTTTCCTCTTTGGTGCAAAGGGGGCAAACGCAGGTGCGGAGTATCGAGGCATCAGGCAAAGGTTTCCATATCGGTGCAACAAGACCAAGACCGGCAGGACGGCAGGACGGAGGTCACCGTGGAGCCCAAGACGGCGTCATCACCAGCGCCTTTGGCAGGCGAAAACCACCTTTAGTCAGGATAGCTTGTACTAGCTGTCCCCTTTCAAAATGGTCGTTGTTGGATCCCTTCCTGCTAATTATTTTGGAAGAGGACCAAGGCCTCTATAAATAGGGCTAGCCACCACAGTAGAAGGACAATTTAAGCTCATCCGCACACCACACCGCCCCAAGAACACCTCTCCTTGCGAGGCTGTTCTTCCTCTGTACTGTTCATCATCAGCCCAAGAGGCAATCCACCACCACACACATGAGTAGGGTATTACACCAGAACGGTGGCCCGAACCTGTATAAATCTTGTGTCTCTTGTGTTGTTCATCGATCTTGCTTAGGGATCGCGGCGAGGCAGGGAGCGAGATTCAGTAGGAGGAGATCTTCGTGCGCACCCCAGTGTTCGAACTTTAAGGGTTTTGCCGGAACCCGATATCCGACATTTGGCGCGCCAGGTAGGGGTGCACTGGAGCTCTTCCTTCCATCGGCCCACTCTCCACCAACACCGCGCTTCGCCCTCATGGTGGACATCGTGCCTCCAGCTCTGGCGGCCGGCGCCAGCGCTGGGGCCAGGGGGCTCTGAGCCTTGGCCCCCGCCTTACGACGAGTGCAGTGGCCGCACAAGTTCAAGCCAGAGATGCTGCCGTGCTATGACGGCACAGCGGACCCGCTGGTTTTCCTGCTGGCATATGAGGAGGCCGTCCTCAAGGCTGGAGGTGACAACAAGGTCATGGCCAACTGGTTTCCCATGGCCCTCACTGGCGTCCCGCGCGCTTGGCTGCTCAACCTGCCGACATCTTCTGTGGCCTCCTGGGAGGAACTGTGCGACCTCTTTCTCACCCACTATGCGGCGCCGGTGCCCCTGGTCGTCGCAGCCCTCCTGGGTGGCTCGTAGGCGCCACCCTCGGACTGCCATGCCAAGCCGTTCTTTCACCAGATCAGTGCCGCCCTCGCGCGGCAAGGAGCTCCCCCGGGTTGGGTGGCACCCAAGGCCGACCTGACCTTCAACTCGGAAGATCACCCGGTCAACACCGCCTGCTCGGGTGCGCTCTCGATGCTCTGCACGCCCACCATATGCAAAGGTGGCCGTCACCAAAACCCTCATCGATGGCGGCACCAGCCTCAACGTGATCTCGATGGAGGCCTTCAGCCTTCTCCATGTACCGCTGGAACGGCTCCGACCCAGCAAGCCCTTCTCGGGCGTCGGAGGCGGTTCCTCCAACTCCCTGGGGCAGATCCGCCTTCCTGTGACCTTCAGCACCCACGGCAACTACCGCACGGAGCTGTTCAACTTCGACATCGCCCACATCAGCCTCCTGTACAACACCATCCTCAGATACCCTTCCTTGGCTCAGTTCACGGCAGCGACCCATCCAGCCTACAACCTCATGAAGATGCCTGGGAGCACCGGTGTCCTCACCGTAGTTGGATATACCAAGGAGGCTCCGCTGGCGCTCAAGCTCACCCTTAAGGCTGCCGCAGCGGTGTAGCCCGCCGGCACGGACACCTCCAAGGCCAAGGGGGCTGCACCGAGCAACAAGAAGCAACTGTTCACCCAGGACAAGGCGGAGACCAAGCAGGTGCTAGTTGAGGAAGACGGGTCCTCGGGAGACACCTTCACCACAGGTGCCAACCTCGACCCCGACCAAGAGGAGGCGTTGGTGAAGTTCTTGCACTCAAACAAGGAGGTGTTTGCATGGGAACCCAAGCAGCTAGAGGGGGTCCCAAGGGGGGTTATTGAGCACCACCTGAATGTGTGCCCCAATGTACGCCCCGTGAAGCAGAAGGCGAGGCAGCAGTCCATCGAGAAGCAGGCCTTCATCGTCCAAGAAACCCACAAGCTAGAGGTAGCAGGTGCCATTCACGAGGTCCGCTACCCCGAATGGCTGGCAAACCCCGTTGTCATGCCAAAAAAGGGAGGAAAGGAGCGCATGTGTGTTGACTTCACCAACCTCAACAAAGCCTGCCATCAAGATCCGTTCCCGCTCCCCCGCATCGACCAGATTGTTGACTCCACAACCAAGTGCGACCTGCTGTGTTTCTTGGATACGTTTTCGGGTTATCACCAAATCAAGATGGTGGTGGAAGACGTGGAGAAGACAACCTCCCTGACCCCATGTGGAGTGTACTGCTACACCTGCATGTCATTCGGGTTGCGCAACGCGGGCGCGACCTTCCAGCGGCTGATGCACATTGCCTTGGGACGGCAGCTCGGGAAAAACACCGAGGCTTACGTCGATGACATTGTGGTAAAGTCTCGGGAGGCAAGGACCTTGATCTTGGATTTGGAGGAGACCTTCGTGAGCCTCCGCCAGGTGGACCTGCGACTCAACCCGGAGAAGTGCGTGTTCAGCGTCCCTTCCGGCAAGCTACTGGGCTTCCTCGTGTCCCACAGGGGGATAGAGGCCAACCCGGAGAAGGTCAAGGCAATCGAAGACATGAGTCCACCGCAAACTCTCAGAGAAATGCAAAAGCTCGCCGGTCGCGTGACGGCGCTAGGACGTTTCATCTACAAGCTGGGGGAGCGTGCCCTGCTGTTCTTCAAGCTGATGAAGAAGAAAGGCCCATTTGAGTGGACACAAGAGGCCGGCCAGGCATTACAAGACTTCAAGAAATATTTGACCAGCCCTTCGGTGATGGTGGCACCGCGCCCTCTCGAGTCCCTAGTGCTCTACCTTGCTGCCACTCCCTACTCCGCCAGCGCAGCCCTGGTGGCCGCTCGGGAGGAATGCCAGGCTAAGGCCGCGTCACACCCAGCCACGGCCTCAGCCATGGCGACACAAGACCAGGAAGGCCTCGCGAGGACCACGACAGCGGCAGCAGGGGACCAAGCTCAGCAGGAAGACGTCCCCAGGACTGAAGGGTCCGCACCAAGCAACCAGGCGCTGGGGGCTCCATCGTCTTAGGAAATGCCTCAACCTCCGGAGGACACAGGCCATGTTAGCACACCCACCCTAGTCGAGCATCCGGTGTACTTCGTCAGCACGGTGTCGCGGGATGCAAGGGCATGGTACCCCATGCCTCAGAAGCTCCTACTTGCGCTCTTGGTGGCCTCGTGTAAGTTGCAGGCACCACTCGTCGTCACGGACCCTCGTCGGCAAGGCATTTCGCAGCAGATTCTTCTCGCCTAGGGCACTCAACGACGCGACCGAGCTGGCGAAGTCCTGCGAAGCATGCCAATTCCACGCCAAGCAGATCCATCAGCCAGCTCAGGGCCTGCAGACCATCCCGCTCTCGTGGCCATTCGCTGTCTAGGGGCTGGATATCTTGGGTCCGTTCCCTCGAGCGCCTGGGGGCTACCGCTACCTCTACGTCGCCATCGACAAGTTCACCAAGTGGGCAAAAGTGGAAGCCGTTCGTGCCATCCCAGCCGTGTCCGTGGTCAAGTTCATCAAGGGCCTTGTAAGCCGGTTTGGAGTCTCTAACCGCATCATCACTGACAACAGTTTGCAGTTCACTAGCAACCTCTTCAAGACATATTGTGCTAACCTTGGAACGCAGATCTACTACGCTTCGGTGGTGCACCCCCGGAGCAACGGCCAGGCCGAACGCGCCAACGTGTAGGTCCTGAGGGGCCTCAAGACCAGGACCTTCAAGAAGAAGCTGTAGGCCTGCGGCAGGTGCTGGTACGATGAGCTCCAGTCCGTGCTGTGATCCATCCGCACTACCGCCACCAAGCCAACTGGCGAGACCCCATTCGGAGCAGAAGTGGTTCTCCCTCATGAGGTCAGGCGTCGCTCCGCGCGGGTACTACCGTTTGACGAGGCACGACAGGACGCCATGCGAGGGATGGACCTCGTGCTGGGGGAGGAACACCGCCGTGAAGCCACACTACGGGCGGCAAGGTACCAGCAGGCGCTGCAGTGGTATCACTGTCGCAACATCCGCCCCAGGACGCTCGAGGTAGGTGACCTCGTACTCAGGTGGATGCTCTCCAGGGAAGGGCTGCATAAGCTTTCACCCATGTGGGAGGGCCCATTCAAGGTCTTCCATGTCTCCAGGCCTGGCGCCGCACGCCTGGAGACTCAGGATGGGGTGCCCATCCCGAATGCCTGGAACATCTAGCACCTCCAGTTGTTTTACCCCTGAAGAAAGGCCCAGTGCCTGTGAAGCTCGCCGCCCGAAGAAAGGCCCGGTGCCTATGAAGAAGGCCCAGTGTCTGTGAAGCTCACCGCCCGTGACACTCTCACGTAATAATGAGTGGGGTTGTACATGCCCTGGAGTCTCCGGAGTTCTGCCCTTGGGCCTCGGGGGCTCCCGCCCACGCCCAGTGGTAGCACATAGCTCCACGCTGGTGAGAAGACGTCGAAGACTAGACTAGGTGCCGGATGCGGCTTTTCATTTGCTTTCCGCAGTTGGTTCACTGTTCCTTGTTTGAACCTTGATTAAAGTTGCTTCTAGTGTTCTTTGCCGATTCTGTCCGTCGTCTTCTGCCCTCATTTCTGTTTTCAGCTTTTTATCTGACTCGTTCTCTCTCTCGCAAACCTCGCGAGGGGGCTGCGCGGGTGCCCTCGTGAGCCCTTCCTCCCCTAATTTTCACAAGGCTCTCTCGTTCGAGTTCGCAGCGGGAGCACTCCTCCCAGTCCGTGCCCCTCGGGCATCGCGACACAAAGCGTCGGGCCATGGCCGGCAACCTTCGCAACCAAGGTTCGGAAATGATTCTCCCAACAGATTTTTTGCAGCTTTTAAGGCGCCCGGCGAGGCATGAAGTAGGCACCTCACGAGGCGGAAACTGCTTGAAACATCCCAAGCTAAGTTGTTCCTACGCGCAGATGCATAACAACGACACCATAACATAGCACATGAACAATAAATGCAGCAGGATAACTAGGGAATCATAGTCTGTTGCACGCCCCCACGGGCCGCATACTTCTCTCTCTCTCGATGCAGGAAAAGGAGGAAAACAAATTAAAAGCGGCATGCGCCTTGCAACAACCCGCGAGGAGGGATCCGCGGCATCCCCCCGAGCTCAGTCAGACTCCGCCTCGCGCTTCACCGGAGCGCAGCGACGGGACGACCCGCCGCCGCCCTCGAGGCGGGCACGGCGGCGTGGTGGTTGATCGTAGCCACCGTTGGAGGAGCCGCTGAAGCTTGACGAGCTGCGGTCTCTACCAGGAGCGGGTTCGCCTTCGCCCTCATCACGGCCGTCACCAAGGCCGAGCACCTCGTCGCCATCGTTGTCTTCAGGGCAGCACCCAACACAGCGGCCATCTTCTCTGAACACCCTCACGTAGAGGGTCGCATCACCATCATACTTGAAATAGAGGGTGCACCGCCTGCACAGACCACGCACGCGGGCAAACGTCTGCTAGCCTCGGGCCAGGGCTACGTTGCCAGCGACAGAGATCTCTACCACGACCCAGGAGGCCTTGCTGCAGCAGCCATCCGCCTACAGCCAGAGCCCGCTAGGGCCAGCGGCCAGCAGTTCGCCGGCGAAGAAATGAGGGAGCCGAAGCCAATTGCCGGCCGGGCTATCCGACCACTCAACAAACTCCGGCAACACCTCCGCCGAGTGGAAGCGCGGCCGGGGTGGCCGCGCAGCCACAACATGCCTCCCCCCACCAACTGGGCTGCCTCGACATGGGAGCCATCACCTCGTGAAGGGCCACCGCCGCGACCACGGGAAGCCACGGCAGGGGTCGCGGGATGCTTGCGAGGACGACCGCGGCCGCGCTTGGGCGGAGGAGAGCCAGGCCCTTCCTGGCGAGCCTTCCCCTTGTCCATGGCTGAAAATCTCTTCATGGGCGCCATGGGGGGCGCTCCAAGCAGAAGGAGCGAGGAAGGAGAAGCGGGAAGGAGGAGCAAGAAGAGATGGGCGACGAGGGCTCTCGCCCCTCCTCATTTATAGTCCGAGGAAGGCCAACCGTCTGCCTACATGATCGCAGGTAATGATGACTCGTTTTGCATGCAGCAGGGACTTGTCAAATCGGGCAGTTGCCGAGGCAGTGTAAGCGGAGACCCCCATGTCCAATCAGTCGCCATGCGTTGCCCAAGTCCGCAGGCTGTTGGGTCCTGTGGCGCTCCGCACTTGCCCTTTGGCTTCGCTGCTAAGCCAAGTCCGAGCGTGCCTTGGGCCCGGGGGCTACTGTCGGCGTTCGGGGAACGGGGGTCCCCAGACTTGCCTGCCTGCGGCCATCTTCATCAACCAAACGCTCAAGACCCTCGCGAGGGGCCAAGCCTCGTGGGGTGGACGACGCAAGGCCTCCTCGGGAGTTGCCTCACCAGGCAGGCTCACGATGAGGCGGAGAGATCAAGGCAAGGGGTACCTCGCGAGGTTCCCATGACGCAAGCCATGACGATAGAGACCAGGCGGGCGCCAGCTCGCGCAGTGTCCTCGTTCCTCTTTGGTGAAAAGGGGGCAAGCACAGGCGCAGAGTACCGAGGCATCAGGCAAAGGTTTCCATATCGGTGCAACAAGACCAAGACCAGTAGGACGGCAGGATGGAGGTCACCGTGGAGCCCAAGACAGCGTCATCACCAGCGCCTTTGGCAGGCGAAGACCACCTTTAGTCAGGATAGCTTGTACTAGCTGTCCCCTTTCAAAATGGTCGTTGTTGGATCCCTTCCCGCTCAATATTTGGGAAGAGGACCATGGCCTCTATAAATAGGGCTAGCCACCACAGTAGAAGGACAAGTTAAGCTCATCCGCACACCACACCACCCCAAGAACACCTCTCCTCGCGAGGCTGTTCTTCCTCTGTACTGTTCATGATCAGCCCAAGAGGCAATCCACCACCACACACAAGAGTAGGGTATTACACCACAACGGTGGCCCGAACCTGTATAAATCTTATGTCTCTTGTGTTGTTCATTGATCTAGCTTAGGGATCGCGGCGAGGCAGGGAGCGAGATTCTGTAGGAGGAGATCTTCGTGCGCACCCAAGTGTTCGAACCTTAAGGGTTTTGCCGGAACCCGATATCCGATAGGCTAATAACAAGGTGAAGGCATAGAGATCAAAGAGGAGGAACCGGAACAAGATGGGGAAGATGGACCCACTCTAGATTTGTATCCTCCAAACCCTTACGAGTTCAATATTCGATGATCTATTTTTTTATTTCCTCTTGGGCCTCCCCAAAAGGAACCGAGAAAGGAACCACCTACCCCAGAGGAGAAAAAGGAAAAGATCAAGAATCTGGAACAAGTCTCAAAGGCATGTGTGCACACTCTTGGATAAGGGGTTGATTCTTATTGGTTGATGAGCAAAGACATAGAAGCACGGGGTCGATGGTCTCTTCCATAAGATCGGTCTCATGATTGGTACTCTTAATCAAAACACTACACGACTTGAGTTTTTGACCCAGATTGTAAGATGCTCAAAAGAGGGTGTGATAGAGGAAATCAAAGAGTGCTTCAAGAACATCTACACCGCCTGCAAGGATACCCAGGAGTGAGCATAAAATGCTAAGCACCTAGATCTCCCCTGCTTGATTGTAAGATTGGGGGAGATCTTAGCATACTTTCTTTCTTTAATTTTCTTCATTTACTTTCAGCAAGTGGAGATTAGCTCGCATAATTTTTATTTCAATAAGATTGAACTATCGATCTCCCTTTTGGAACAAGAAATGGTCATTTTTCGATGAGTGTTTGGATGTTTTTGATGTGTGATATCATTAATGCTTTTGTGAGAACATATAGGATGATGATTGTGATCTAAGTAGTTGGACACAATCACTTGTATACTGATTATACGTGTTCCACATTGCAGTTTCAAGGTTTTTAAAGGGAGATGAAGTAACTATATATGCTAGTTCATTAAAGGTTCAACTGACAAATGTGCAAGCAGAAAATAACTAAATTACAATCTTCTCTGAATGCTTTTCAAAAAGAGTTTCCCAAGGATTATGTTTGGCTTATATATCACATAAAACTAAAGTGTGATATGTGCACTTAAACATGTTCCGATGACAAGAGACAAGATTAAAATTACAATTTTCCGAAGGAAGAGAGGATAAAAAGATATTACTTCTAACTGCTTGCCCAGTTGAAACAATCATGAACTAAGGTATAAATTTATGACTTGTCCATAGTGAAATCAAGTGACAATGTGTGGAGGCCTGGATGATCATAATCATGGTGGGAATGAGCTATCACTTATCACGAACATTTTATCCTTACTCATTCCTATAACCAATGGTGGACTCATGCTTCTTTTAATGTTGGTACCTCACGAACCCTAGGTGACCCTGTTCTTCACAAGCTACGGTACTTTCTCGGGGATGAGCAAGACTAAAACTTGGGGGAGTTGATGAGTCAAAATTATGTGATGGTTTTGATAATTATTGTGTGCGTACATGGCAGGCTTTGTGGGGTTTTACCGCGTTTGCGCACCTCTTTTTGTCGGTATTCCACAGGTAATGCCTTTTGGAGCAAATAACATGTTACAGAAGAAATGCCAAGAAATGGTGGTGAAATCACGTACTTAATGTGATAGTCATCTACCATGTGGAGCAAAGAAGCTAAAGGAGGAGTTGCCACGGCGCTTTCAGAGCCAAAGACGGTGTTCCATATGAGTGCGCCCGCTCGTATGGGCGGTCATATGAGGTGCCAGTGTCGCTGCCTCGTCCACTATTTTCACCATGTGAAATTGGATCGGGTATCAGACGCGAGGACAGACCAACAACTCGTCCATGAGGCAGAACCCTAGCCTCTGAAGATCATCTGGAGGAGGGATTGGCAAGGAGGAGATCGCCATCTTCACCACCAAGCAGAAGGGGGATACAACATCATCACCATTGTCATCATCATCATCCACATCCTTATCACTATAACATCAGGAATCCTAGTTGATCATCTTGTGTGTTACCTTTGTGATTCATTCATGTTTGCTATCACACTCTTATGATGTTCGTTGTCTCCATGTGTGAGTAGATCCCTAGTTTCTCAGGGATATGGATGAACCTTGGTATTTATAGGATCTGAAACATTATAATGGATATGAGACCATCTGTTGAATGCTTAGTTTTATTAGACTTCATGAATGTTGTGAAGGGGGGCCACTTAGCATTACTACAGAAAGGCCATGAAGTATTTTACTGTCGTTGTAATTTTGTGACATGAAGATTGTAATTTTGTGACGTGAAGGTAATTTGAGGTGACAGTAAAAGCCTTCACTTCTAATATTTGCAATCGATAGGGGATTTGACGAGAACCCTTAGAGAGGTCATGTCCATGGGGCAACCCTTAAATACCTTAGATGTAACCCACAGAGGGAGACTACATTAGTGGTGTGTGTGGTACGTGTGGGATTTCGGGTTCCGGCAAAACCCTTGAGGTTCGAACAATGGGGTGCGCACGAAGTTTTCCCCCTACCGAATCTCGCTCCCAGCCTCTTCGCGATCCCTAAGCTTGGCTCGATGAACTCACAACACAAGAGACACAAGATTTATACAGGTTCGGGCCACCATTGTGGTGTAATACCCTACTCCTGTGTGGTGGTGGTGGATTGCCTCTTGGGCTGATGATGAACAGTACAAGGGAAGAACAACCACCTGAGGAGAGGTGTTCTTGAGCTGGTGTGGTGTGAAGATGAGCTCGATTCCTCCCCTTCTACTATGGTGGGTAGCCCTATTTATAGAGGCCCTGGTCCTCTCCCCAAATATTGAGCGGGAAGGGATCCAACAACGGCCAATTTGAAGGGGGACAGCTAGTACAAGCTATCCTGACTAAAGGTGGTCTTCGCTTGTCAGAGGCGCTGGTGGTGACCCCGTCTTGTGCTCCACGATGACTTCCGTCCGGCCGTCCTGCTAGTCTTGGTCTTGTTGCACCGATATGGAAGCCTTTGCTTGATGCGTTGGTACTCCGCGCCTACGCTTGCCCCCTTTGCACCAAAGAGGAAGCAAGGACACTGCGCGCGCTGGCGCCCACCTAGCCTTGGTCGTCATTGCTTGCATCACGAGAACCTCGCGAGGTATCCCTTGCCTTGATCTCTTCACCTCCTCGCGAGCCTGCCTGGTGAGGCCGCTCCTGAGGAGGCCTTGTGTCGTCCGCCCCACGAAGCTTGGCCCCTCGCGAGGGTCTTGAGTGTTGGTTGATGACGACAGGCCGTACTGGGCCACTGGTGGAGCCACGCTGCGGGCCGCAGGCAGGCAAGTCTGGGGACCTCCGTTCCCAGAACACCGATAGTAGCCCCCAGGCCCAAGGCATGCTCGGACTTGGCTTAGCGGCGAAGCCAAAGGGCAAGTGCGGAGTGCCGCGGTCCCCAACAACCTACGGCCTTGGTCGACACGTGGCGACTGATTGGACGTGGGCATCTCCGCTTCCCCACGCTACCTCGGCAACTGCCCGACTTGACGAGTCCCTGCTGCATGCAAAAAGGGTCATCATTATTTGCGATCGTGGAGGTCGACGGTTGGCCTCCCTTGGGCTATAAATGAGGAGCGTTGAAAGCCCCCGTCGACCATCTCTTCCCATTCCGCTCGCTTCTCCTCCCTCGCTCCGTTGCTTGTAGTGTCCTCCATGGCGCCTGCGAAGAGGTTTTCGGCCGCGGAGAAGGGGAAGGCTCGCCAGGAAGGGCCTGGCTCTCCTCCACCCAAGCGCGGACGCGGTCGCCCTTGCAAGCACTCCGCGACCCCTGCCATGGCTTCCTACGGGCGCGGTAGTGGCCCTTCATGTGTTGGTGGCCGCCCATGTTGAGGCTGCCCGGTTGGTGGAGGAAGGCATGTTGTGGCTGCGCGGCCTCCCCGGCCGCGCTTCCACTCGGCGGAGGTGCTGCCGAAGTTCGTCGTGTGGTTGGAAAACCCGGCCGGCAGCTGGCTTCAGCTCCCGCGCTTCTTCGTCGGCGAGCTGCCGGCCGCTGGCCCAGGCGGGCTCTGGTTGCATGCGGACGGCTGCTGCAGCAGGGCTTCCTGGGTCGCGGTGGAGGTGTCCGTCGCCGGCAATACAGCCTTGGCTTGAGGCTGGCAGACGTTCGCCCGCGCGCGTGGTCTGGGTAGGCCGTGCACCCTCCACTTCAGGTATGATGGCGATGCGACCCTCTACGTGAGGGTGTTTGGAGGGGATGGCCGTCGCGTTGGGTGCTTCCCTGAAGACAACGACAACGATGAGGTGCTCGGTCCCGGCAACGGTCGTGACGAGGGTGAAGGCAAACCCGCTCCCGGTGGTGACCGCGGCTCATTAAGCTACGATCAACCGCCACATCGCCGTGTCCACCTCAAGGACAACAGTGGGGCGTCCCGTCGCCGCGCTTCTATGAAGCACGAGGTGGTGTCTGGCTGAGCTCAGGAGGTCGCCGTAGATCCCTCCTCGCGAACTACTACAAGGCACGTGCTGCTTTCGTTTTGTTTTCCTTCCTTCCTGCATCGAGAGAGAAAAGTATGGGGCCCCGTGGAGGCGTGCAACAAAGTATGATTTCCTAGTTAACATGATGCATTTATTGTTCCTGTGCTGTGTCATGGCGTCGTCATTGTACGTTAGTGTGTAGGAACAAATTAGCTTGGTATGTTTGAAGTAGTTTCCGCTTCGCGAGGTGCCCGCCTCAGGCCTTGCCGGGTGCCTTAAGAGCTGCAACAAACTCGTCAAGAGACTATCATTTTTTGGACCCTGGTCGCAAGGGCTGCCGGCCGTGGCCCGTTGCTTCGTGTCGCGGTACCCGAGGGGCACTGACTGAGAGGAGTGCTCCCGCTGCGAATTTGAACGAGGGAGCCTCGCAAAAATCAGAAGAGGAAGGGCTCACGAGGGCACCCGCACAGAGGAAGGGCTCACGAGGGCACCCACACAGCCCCCTCGTGAGGCTTGCGAGAGAGAGCAAGTCAGACAAAGAGCTGAAGACAGAAAACAGAGGCAAAAGGCGATGGAACAGAACCGGCAAAGAACACCAGAGGTAACTTTAATCAAGGTTCAAACAAATAAGAGCGAGCCAACCACGGAAAGCAAATGAGAAGCCGCGTCCGGCACCTAGTGTAGTCTTTGATGTCTTTTCACCAGCGCGGAGCTAAGTGCTGCCACTGGGCTTGGGAGGGAGCCCCCGAGGCCCAAGGGTGGCACTCCTGAGACTCCGGGGTGTGTACAACCCCACTCATTATTACGTGAGAGTGTCACGGGCGGCGAGCTTCACAGGCACTGGGCCTTCTTCACAGGCACCGGGCCTTTCTTCAAGGGTAGAACTTCCGGAGGTGCTAGATGTTCCACGCATTCGGGATGGGTACCCCATCCTGAGTCTCTAGGCGCGCGGCACCAGGCCTGGAGACATGGACGACCTTGAACGGGCCCTCCCATATGGGTGAAAGCTTATGCAGCCCTTCCCTAGAGAGCACCTGCCTCAGTACAAGGTCACCTACCTCGAGCGTCCTGGGGCGGATGCTGCGACAATGATACCACCGCAGGGCCTGCTAGTATCTTGCCGCACATAGCGTGGCTTCCTAGCGGCGTTCCTCCCCCAGCACGAGGTCCATCCCCCGCATGGTGTCCTGCTGCGCCTCATCAAATGCCAGGACCTGCACGGAGCGATGCCTGACCTCGTGAGGGAGAACCGCTTCTGCTCCATAGACGAGGAAGAACGGGATCTCGCCCGTTGGCTTGGTGGCCGTAGTGCGGATGGACCACAACACGGACTGGAGCTCGCCGTGCCAGCCCCTGCCGCAGGCCTCCAACTTCTTCTTGAAGGTCCTGGTCTTGAGGCCCCTCAGGACCTCCGCAGTGGTGCGTTCGGCCTGGCCGTTGCTCCAGGAGTGCACCACCAAAGCATACAGATCTGCGTTCCAAGGTTAGCACAATACGTTTTGAAGAGATTGCTGGTGAACTGTGAACCGTTGTCGGTGATGATGCGGTTAGGGACTCCAAACCGGCTCATGAGGCCCTTGATGAACCTGACTGCGGAACCGGCTGGGATGGTGCGGACGGCTTCCACCTCCGCCCACTTGGTGAACTTGTCGATGGCAACGTAGAGGTTGCGGTAGCCCCCAGGCGCTCGAGGGAATGGGCCCAAGATATCTAGCCCCCAGACCGCGAACGGCCACGAGAGCGGGATGGTCTGCAGGCCCTACGCTGGCTGATGGATCTGCTTGGCGTGGAATTGGCAGGCTTCGCAGGACTTCACCAGCTAGGTCGCGTAGTTGAGTGCCGTAGGACAGTAGAACCCACTGCGAAATGCCTTGCCGGCGAGGGTCCGTGAGGACGAGTGGTGTCCGCAATCTCCACCGTGTTTGTGGTCCAGCAGCTCTTTCCCTTGTTCCCTGGAGATGCAACGCAGGGAAACGTCATTCGGCCGCTTCAGGTATAACTCACCGTCTTGGATGCAGTAGGCCGTGGCCTGCCGGGCCACGCGCTCCGTGTCCTACTCCTTCTCCGGCAGCGCCCCTTGCGTCAGGTATTCCACTACTAGGAAAAGGCCTGCTAGTGGCGCACCTGTTTTACCTACTAATGGTGCACTACAGGTGCGCCACTAGCACCACGCCATTAGAATTTTTTACTAATGGCGCACCACAGGTGCGCCATTAGTATACAAGATACTATTAGTATAACCCACGGTGCACCATTGGTATACCAGATACTAATGGTGCACCACATAGAAGTGCGCCATTAGTAACAATTTTTCTTCAAATATTTTTTCAGAAAAAAATTTCAAATTTTTTTTCGTTTTTTTTCTTAATCTCGGGTCACTATGGCTTAATCTCGGGTCAATATGCACCAAGTGGTCAAACTTCCGGAAAGGTCACCCATCCTCACACTACTCCAGCCCGAGCACACTTAACTTCGCAGTTCTATCCAACCCCAGCGCCACCTCACCTAACAGGCACTTATTGATATATCTATCATATCAATCCTATTAAACCTTGTTGATGTCTAGGACTTTGTTCATGTTCATGAGTATGATGAAATTTTGAAAAATATTTCAAACTTCCCGGTCATATTACGTATCATTTTTTGAAAAAAATTCCAAAAAAAAAAAATTCAAAACCATTTTTTTTTCTGTTACTAGTGGCGCACCTAGCAAACGGTGCGCCACTAGTAAGTTTGAATTTTTTTGAATTTTTTGCCTCTAGATCTTGAAAGCCCCATAACTTTTTTCTGTTAGGTTTTTGAGGATTTTGAAAGCCCCGTAAATTCGGATGTAACTTTTTGAGTAGATGATTTTTCATATAAAAGCTTTTTAATCTGAGTTCGTATACAGAAGTTATGCCCATTTTACAAATTCCAGAGAGATTTTGCAAATAAAGTCGAAATTCATATTTGTAAATTTTCCCAACAACTAGACCACATATCACATGGGAAACTTATTTTATTTTATTTTCTTGACATTTCCATCATTTTCTTTTATTTTTTTTAAAACTGAAAAGGCGGTCCAGGGGGGGTGAATTCGGTGGATTTTTTGGGCCAAGTTAGTAATGGCACACCATGGTAGTGGTGCACCATTACTAGTTCAATTAGTAATGGCGCACCACTCCCACGGTGCGCCATTACTAGTTTAAAAAAATAAAAAAATGAAAAAAATAAAAAAATTAATAGTGGCGCACCGTGGATGTGGTGCGCCATTACTGTTTTAACTAGTAATGGCGCATTATCCCCTGGTGCGCCATTACTAGTTTTGAAAAAAAATAAAAAAAAATTGAACAAAAATTACTAGTGGCACACCATGGATGTGGTGCGCCATTACTAGTTTAACTAGTAATGGCGCACTATCCCCTAGTGCGCCATTACTAGTTTTGAAAAAAAAATTGTTACTAATGGCGCACCGTGGATGTGGTGCGCCATTAGTATTTGGACACTAATGGCGCGCCAACACATGGTGCGCCATTAATATATAGTAGTGGCGCACCACATGTCTGGTGCGCCATTAGTGTCCATATCATCTATAGCCCTTTTCCTAGTAGTGTTCCTTGAATTACTTGTTCCAGCATCCCTCCTGAGGCTCCAGCGCCAAGAGTAGCCGTGCTCCCAAGGTCCGGCCACAGGTCGGGGCTCATGTGGCAGGTGGCTGAGGGAGTTCTTCCCGAGGTTGTGCCATCCTTGAAAGTGGTGGTGCCGCCGATGGCTTGAAGAGTCATTCCTCGAATACGCCAGGCTCCTGAGGCAGCCGTTTGGATGCCCTCCTAGTGATGTCATCAGCCTCTTGGTTAGTGCCATGAGGCACATGCTGCAACT
Organism: Triticum timopheevii; assembly: GCA_963921465.1. Taxonomy (NCBI): domain Eukaryota; kingdom Viridiplantae; phylum Streptophyta; class Magnoliopsida; order Poales; family Poaceae; genus Triticum; species Triticum timopheevii. The sequence continues at coordinate 407,699,200 of OY997268.1, read as the reverse complement.
CCAGCCCCCAGAACTACTTCTCCATCTTGCGTACTTCCACGAGATATGCTTCCATGTGCTCGTCCTTCGGCTCATACACCTTGTTGGAGAAGTTGACGAGGAGTTGTGAATCGCCCTTGATGATGAGGCGCTTCACTCCCAGTACTACTGCAGCTTTCAGGCCTGCTATGAGGCCCTCGTGTTCTGCTATGTTGTTGGAGACCTTCTCGCCCTGCTGGAAACAGAGCTGGACGACGTAGTACAGCCTGTGCTGAGTGGGTGATATCAGCACTGCGCTAGCCCCTGCGCCCTGCCGCGAGAAGGCACCATTGAAATACATGAGCCAACCATCTCGTGCCTCACTTCTTGGGGAGAGAGAGCGGTCCTCACCCACCTTGAGCTCTGGCGCGTCTGTCCACTCAGCCACAAAATTAGCAAGTGCGGCTCCCTTGATGACCCTGGTTGTGCTGAACTCCAACTAAAACACCTGCAGCTCGATGTTCCATTCGGCAAATCTCCCAGGAGAGTTGGGGCTCCTGAGTACCCTCTCCAACGGGTATGCCAAGACGACCTTGATGGAGTGACCTTGAAAGTAGTGCCGCAGCTTGCGAGGCCACCAAGAGCACGAGTAAGAGCTTTTGAGGCATGGGGTACCGTGCCCTTGCATCCCGCAATACTGTGCTGACGAAGTACATTGGGTGCTCGACGAGGGTGGGTGCGCTGACGTGGCCTGCGTCTTCCAGAGGTTGAGGCGCCTCCTGAGATAATGGAGCCCCCAGCGCCTGGTCGCTTGGTGGGGCCTCTTCAGCCCTGGGGGCATCTTTCTGCTGAGCTTGGTCCCCTGCCACCGTTGTCGTGGTCCTCGCGAGGCTTTCCTGGTCCTGTGTCTCCCCGGCTGAGACCGTAACTGGGCGGGACGTGACTCTAGCCTGGCGCTCCTCCCGGACTGCCACTAAGGCTGCGCTGGCGGAGTAGGGAGTGGCGGCAAGGTAGAGCACTAGGGGCTCGAGAGGGCGCGGCGCCACCATCACGGGAGGGCTGGTCAGGTATTTCTTGAGGTCTTGAAATGCTTGGTCGGCCTCCTGTGTCCACTCAAATGGCCCCTTTTTCTTCATCAGCTTGAAGAACTGTAGGGCGTGCTCCCCCAGCTTGGAGATGAAGCGTCCTAACGCAGTCAGGCGACCAGCGAGCTTCTGCATTTCTCCGAGGTCTGCGGTGGACTCATGTCTTTGATCGCCTTGACCTTCTCCGGGTTGGCCTCGATCCCCCTATGGGACACGAGGAAGCCCAATAGCTTGCCGGAAGGGACGCGAAGCACGCACTTCTCTGGGTTGAGTCACATGTCCACTTGGCGGAGGCTCGCGAAGGTCTCTTCCAAGTCCTGGATCAAGGTCCTTGCCTCCCGAGATTTCACCACAATGTCGTCGACTTAAGCCTCGGCGTTCTTCCCGAGCTGCCGGCCCAAGGCGATGTGCATCAACCATTGGGAGGTCGCGCCCGCGTTGCGCAACCCGAACGACATGCAAGTGTAGCAGTACACCCCACATGGAGTCAGGAAGGCTATCTTCTCCACGTCTTCCACCGCCATCTTGATCTGGTGATAACCCGAAAATGCATCCAGGAAACACAGCAGGTCGCACTCGGCGGTGGAGTCGACGATCTGGTCGATGCGGGGAAGTGGGAACGGATCTTGGGGACAAGCCTTGTTGAGGTTGGTGAAGTCGACGCACATGCAGCCCTTTCCCCCATCTTTTTTGGCACGACAACGAGGTTCGCCAGCCATTCAGGGTAGCGGACCTCGCGAAAAACTCCTGCCGCCTCCATCTTGCGGGTTTCTTGGACGATGAAGGCCTGCTTCTCCATGGACTGCCGCCTTGCTTTCTACTTCATAGGGCGTACATTGGGGCACACGTTCAGATGATGCTCAACCACCTCCCTTGGGACCCCCACTAACTGCTTGTGTTCCCACATGAACACCTCCTTGTTCGAGCACAAGAACTTCACCAATGCCTTCTCTTGGTCGGGGTCGAGGTCGGCGCCTATGGTGAAGGTGGCTCCCGAGGACCCGTCTTCCTCAACTGGCACCTGCTTGGTCTCCGCCTTATCCTGAGTGAACAACTGCTTCTTTTTGGTTGGTGCGGCTTCCTCGGCCTTGGAGGCGTCCGCATCGGCGGGCTGCACCGCCGCGGCGGCCTTGAGGGCAAGATTGAGCACCATAAGAGCCTCCTTGGTATCTCCAGCTATGGTGAGGACGCCGTCGCTCCCGGGCATCTTCATGAGGTTGTAGGCCGGATGGGTTGTTGCCATGAACTGAGCCAGGGCAGGGTATCTGAGGATGGCATTGTACGGGAGGCCGATGCGAGCAATGTCGAAGTCGATAAGTTCCGTGCGGTAGTTGTCGCGGGTGCCGAAGGTCACGGGAAGGCGGATCTGCCCCAGGGAACTGGAGGAACTGCCTCCGACGCGTGAGAAAGGCTTGCTGGGTCGGAGCCGTTCCAGCGGGACGTGGAGGAGGCTGAAGGCCTCCACTGAGAGCATGCTGAGGCCGGCACCACCGTCGATGAGGGTTCTGGTGACGACCACTTGGCAGATGGTGGGCGTGCAGAGCATTGGGAGTGCACCTGAGCAGGCGGTGGTGACGGGGTGATCTTCCACGTTGAAGGTCAGGTCGGCCTTGGGTGCCACCCAACCCCAGGGAGCTCCTTGCCGCGGGAGGACGGTGCTGATCCGGTGAATGGCTTGGCGTGGCGGTCTGAGGGTGGCGCCTGCGAGCCACCCAGGAGAGCTGCGATGACCGAGGGCGCCGACGCCGTGTAGTGGGCGAGGAAGAGGTCACGCAGCTCCTCCTAAGAGGCCATAGAAGATGGCGGCAGGTTGAGAAACCACGCGCGCGGGACACCTGTAAGGGCCATGGGAAGCTAGTTGGCCATAACCTTGTCGTCGCCCCCGGCCTTGAGGACGGCCTCCTCGTACGCCAGCAGGAAAACCACCGGGTCCGTCGCGCCATCGTAACGCGGCGGCATCTCTGGCTTGAACTTGTGCGGCCACTGCACCTGCCGTAAGGCGGGGGCCAAGGCTCGGAGCCCCCTGGCTCCAGCGCTGGCGCCGGTCGCTGGAGCCGGAAGCGCGATGTCTGCCATGAGGGCGAATCGCGGTGTTGGTGGAGTGCGGGTCGACAGAAGGAAAAGCTCCGGCACACCCTTACCTAGCGCGCCAAATGTCGGATTTCGGGTTCCGGCAAAACCCTTGAGGTTCAAACACAGGGGTGCGCGCGAAGTTTCCCCCTACCGAATCTCGCTCTCAGCCTCACCGCGGTCCCTAAGCTTGGCTCGATGAACTCACAACACAAGAGACACAAGATTTATACAGGTTCGGGCCACCGTTGTGGTGTAATACCCTACTCCTGTGTGGTGGTGGTGGATTGCCTCTTGGGCTGATGATGAACAGTACAAGGGAAGAACAGCCTCCTGAGGAGAGGTGTTCTTGAGCTGGTGTGGTGTGAAGATGAACTCGATTCCTCCCCTTGTACTGTGGTGGCTAGCCCTATTTATAGAGGCCCTGGTCCTCTCCCCAAATATTGAGCGGGAGGGGATCCAACAATGGCCAATTTGAAGGGGGACAGCTAGTACAAGCTATCCTGACTAAAGGTGGTCTTCGCCTGTCAAAGGCGCTGGTGGTGACGCCCTCTTGGGCTCCACGATGACTTCCGTCCTGCCATCCTACTAGTCTTGGTCTTGTTTCACCGATATGGAAACCTTTGCCTGACGCCTCGGTACTCCGCGCCTGCGCTTGCCCCCTTTGCACCAAAGAGGAAGCGAGGACACTGCGCGCGCTGGCGCCCGCCTGGCCTTGGTCGTCATGGCTTGCATCACGGGAACCTTGCGAGGTACCCCTTGCCTTGATCTCTCTGCCTCCTCGTGATCGTGCCTGGTGAGGCCGCTCCTAAGGAGGCCCTGTCTCGTCCGCCCCGCAAGGCTTGTCCCCTCGCGAGGGTCTTGACTATTAGTTGATGAAGACGGGCCGTACTGGGCCACTGGTGGAGCCACGCTACGGGCCACAGGCAGGCAAGTTTGGGGACCCCCGTTCCCAGAACACCGACAATACGAAGTCTACCTAGATTAAAGCGTGTTCTATACCCGGCTCCACCCAACATAATCATCAAGGGTGGCTCAAGTATCTAGGGCATACTATGCTAATGCATAGGTTACGCTGGAAACATACTAATGGGGATTCTAGACTCCCCGAGAATACCTTACTCATATATCATTCCCACTTGTTGATCGTGCTACTGTTCTCTATTTACTATTATGTTATTTACTTCTAGTTCTCTTTACACCTAAACATATATTTATTTTTGCCCTCACTTTGTCTATAGTTTGCAATCACTTGCAGGCACAAACTCCTAATTCACTACAAGAGGCAACACTCAATTCATGTGCGCCCTGCAGGATCGATACTCTTACTTCGAAAAGGCTACAACTAAACCCTATGCACTTGCAGGCTATCAGTCACCCTCGCATTGAAAGTGATTGTTAGCCCACATAGCCCAAGGATATCTCCACTAGCCCTGCATTAAATGCCTTGTTGGTTGGTGGGCTACCTAGAGGGGCCACCGAGTGCAGAGCTAGTGTACTTGGGGTTGAAGGTGTTCGGGGTGGACCCGAGAACCCCCCGTGGTTCCATAACTTGTTTTCCTTGCTGCTGAAGTTGAGTCTTGTTCTGCATGATCGTGTTAGGTTGGTCTCGGATCTGGGATAGTTGGTAGAAGACTCGGCTTCTGATGAAAATCCCGCACCGACCTTGTCGATGCCGATGGTAACAACATCTACAGATGTTGTCTTCCTCCTTGGAGGTACCGCTGTGGAGCTCGTTGCTCTTGCTACCACATGTCTGAGGTCTCTGGGTGAAAACCTAAGACCTGGTTTCGCCAGATTGGGTGATGATTGTGTCCTTGATATCATTTCCTCCTTGGAGGCATCATCTTGAAGACCTCGGCGATGGATTCCGATGATGTGCACGGTTGATGCTGGAGCTTGGGTGTGTGGTGGTGCCAGCATGGTCCTTTTTTCTTTCTTTTCTTTTGCACTAGTATTTTTGATGTGCTTTCCTTCTTTGGAGGTTTTTGTATTACCTCTTTTGATCAATGAATTTGGTGGATCTCTTGCCAACATTCCAAAAAACACGTTGTAGAGCCCCGGGGCTCTAGCGTTCTTGGGGGCATCACATGATTTCTCTGCTTGATGTCTACTACACAGCTTGTTCTTGTAGACTCATGTTGGGCCTCCAAGCGTAGAGTTTTGTAGGACGGTAGCAAATTTCCCTCAAGTGGATGACCTCAGGTTTATCAATCCGTGGGAGGCGTAGGATGAAGATGGTCCCTCTCAAACAACCCTGCAACCAAATAACAAAGAGTCACTTGTGTCCCCAACACACCAAATACAATGTTAAATTGTATAGGTGTACTAGTTCGGCGAAGAGATGGTGATACACTTGTAATATGGATAGTAGATATAGGTTTTTCTAATATAAAAATATAAGAACAGCAAGGTAACTAGTAACAAAAGTGAGCAAAAACAGAGCAATGCTTGAAAACAAGGCCTAGGGTTCATTCTTTCACTAGTGCAAAATCTCTCAACAATGAAAACATGATTGGATCATATAACAATCCCTCAACATGCAATAAAGAATCACTCCAAAAGTTTCTATTGGAGAACGTAGGACAAAAATGTGCATCAATTCATTACAAGAAGGTAGTGAGGGAAGAACACCATAAGATCCAAATATATTAACAAAGCTCGCGATACATCAAGATCGTGCCAAATCAAGAACATGAGAGAGGGAGATCAAACACATAGCTACTAGTGCATACCCTCAGCCCCGAAGGTGAACTACTCCCTTCTCATCATGGTGGCCGCCGGGATGATGAAGATGGCCTTTGGTGATGATTTTCCCCTCTGGCAGGGTGCCAAAACGGAGTCCTGATTGGTTTTTCGTGGCTACAGAGGCTTGCGGTAGCGGAACTTCTCATCTAGGGTTCTTTTCGGAGGTTACTATATATATAGGGGTATTTGGCTTTGGAATCAAGTTAGTGGGGTGCATGAGGGCCCCGCAAGCTCGGGAGGCCCGCCCTAGGGGGGTGGGCGCCCCCCAGGCTTGTGGCCTCCTTGGTCACCTCCTGGTCCAGCTCCGGTGCTCCGTGGGTCTCTTCTGGTCCATAAATGATCACAGTAAATTTTCAGCCCATTCCGAGAACTTTTATTTCTACACAAAAAAAGAAACCACGGTAGTTCTCCTGAAAACATCATCAGTCCGGGTTAGTTCTATTCAAATCATACCAAAACCATATAAAATTGTTGTAAACATCGCATGAATACTTCATAAATTATAGATATGTTGGAGACGTATCAACATCCCCAAGCTTAATTCCTGCTCGTCCTTGAGTAGGTAAATGATAAAAGAAATAATTTATGAAGTGTGAATGCTAGCATAGTGCATAAGTTTGATCAATGATAGTTCCAAACACCTTTTCTAGCATCATTATATATCATAAACAGTAGCTCATCTCATAAAACTTCCCATGATCAAGTTGCAAGCTATTCACATGTTAAAGTATAGACCATAAATTTCTTGAAAACTAACAAACTATGTTTTCAGTCATCAAATAATTGCAATTCTTCTTATTTTCAGGAAGGGTCTATGTAAGAGCTTTGATTTAGCAAATTCCACATACTCAACTATCATATAGTCTTCCATGATTGCTGGCACTCAAAGCATATTTTTAGAACAAATAGCATCCATCAAACGCAGAGACAGATAGGGGCTTAATGTTTCACCTCCCAACTTATTTATCATATAGATAATTGTCAACAATAATAATTCATGATCAAATATATTTGAATGTCCATATATGCTTGGATCTCTCCCCAACACATGAAACTTTCCAACTAGAGAATAATTGAGGCTGAAATGAGAACGAATACTACTGACTCTTACATAAAAGTAAAAGATAGGCCCTTCGCAGAGGGAATCAGGGATTTGCAGAGGTGCCAGAGCGTGAAGCTTTTAAAAAAGATATGAATATAATTTTGAGAGGTACGCTTTCATTGTCAACGTGACGACCGAGAGTTCCCAATATCTTCCATGCTAGACACATTATTGGCGGTTCCCAAACAGAAAGGTAAAGTTTTTACACCGCCACCAACAAACACAAGCCATGGCGAGCTGAATCCTCAGGTTCCCTCCATACCAACAATGGTCCGGGGGAGTTATGTTTCATTATTATATTTTGATTTTGATTTTGATTTTGATCATAGGACCGGGCATCCCAATTACCAGCCATTTTCTCGTGAATGACAAGGAAATAAACACTCATCGTGAGAATAATCCACCTAGCATGGAAGATACTGACCGCCCCCTGTCGCTTCATGAGCGATTTGGGCATACAAAACATATTATTTTTTGAAGATTTAGAGTTTGGCACATGCAAATTTACTTGGAATGGTAGGTGACCGCATATAGGTAGGTATGGTGGACTCATATGGAATGACTTTGGGTTTAAGGAAGTGGATGCACAAGCAGTATTCCCATTTAGTACAGGTGAAGGCTAGCAAAAGATCCTAAGTAAGCACCACATGTTCGAGGATCGATAACAATATAACTTCTATACAAATATACAAAAAACGTAACTCATTACGTTGTCTTCCTTGTCCAACTTCTACTAATTTGCTCAAGTCTGGAAATAATTAATGGGGCTCACAATCATAGGAGATGTCCAAGATAGTATATTTATATGTGAAATCTCTCTTCCTTCAATATTCTTTCATGAATTGCTGAAGTGACCAATGCTGTGTTTGATAACTTTCAAATAAATTTACCACCTATACTTCTTATATGTGAAGTCATTACTCCCCATGGGATAAGCATATGAGACATATGTAATTTCAGATTTATGATATTCAATTCATTCAACCATTTATTCATAGGATATAAGTGAAGCACGAGAGTAAATGGCAAACTACTCCAAAAAGATATAAGTGAAGATCAATGAGTAGTTAAATAATTAAGTAGCTATGTGAAGACTCTTTATCATCTAAGAATTCCAAATCTTAAGTATTTTATTCAAACAACAAGCAAATCCTAACAAAATAAAATGACGCTCCAAGCAAAACACATATCATGTGACGAATAAAAATATAGCTCCAAGTGAGGTTACCGATAATATTGAAGACGAAAGAGGGGATGCCTTCTGGGGCATCCCCAACCGTAGGTTCTTTCGACTCTTCATTCTTCTCATATCGATATGTCACCCAAAACTTGAAAACTTCAACCACACAATACTTAACGGAACTTTGTGAGATGGGTTAGTATAGTAAAACAAATCATTCACTTTGGTATTGTCAAATACAAGATTAATAATTGTTTCCACATAATACCTACTGTACTCCATCATTTCCACAATTTATGTCACTTAATATAAGCTAAGCTATGGAAACACTAAAACAAGCAAACTATGCATTGAAAACAGAATTCATCAAAAACAGAACAGTCTGTAATGATCTAAACAATGACCATACATCTGTCGATTCAAAAATTCTGAAAAATTAGGACAACGTAGGGAATTTGTATATCAATTATGTATAAAAATTTAGAGCAAAATCACATTTTTGTGAATTTGAAAAATTCTAGAACTAGGCGCAAAAGTTTCTGTTTTTTCACAGAATCAAGTCAACTATCATCCAAACTATCCCAAAGGCGTCACTTGGCACTTTATTGAAACAAAAGCTATGAAACATGATTACTACAGTAGCTTAATCATGTGGATCGAAAAACAGTAGGCATGATGATTTCAATGATGCTCACATAGAAGATAAGAATTGAAACATAATGAGAGCATCATGAAGCATATGACTAGCACATTTAAGTCTAACACACTTCTTATGCATAGAGATTTTGTGAGCAAACAATTTATGGGAACAAGAATCAACTATCATAGGAAGGCAAAACAAGCATGACTTCAAAACTTTCAACACATAGAGAGGAAACTTGACATTATTGCAATATGTAAAAGCATATGTTCCTCTCCCATAGTAATTTTCAGTAGCATCATGACTGAATTCAACAATATAACTATCACTTTAAGCATTATTTTCATGATCCACATGAAGGAAATATTCCCTAGAGGCAATAATAAAGTTATTATTTATTTCCTTAATTCATGATAAATGTTTATTATTCATGCTATAATTGTATTAACCAGAAACTTAGTACATGTGTGAATACATAGACAAAACATATAGTCCCTAGTATGCCTCTACTTGACTAGCTCGTTAATCAAAGATGGTTATGTTTCCTAACCATAGACATGTGTTGTCATTTGATGAATGGGATCACATCATTAGGAGAATGATGTGATGGACATGACCCATCCGTTAGCTTAGCATTATGATCGTTTCAGTTTCATTGATACTGCTTTCTCTATGACTTATACAAGTTCCTCAGACTATGAGATTATGCAACTCCCGAATACCGGAGGAACACTTTGTGTGCTACCAAACGTCACAACATAAATGGGTGATTATAAAGGTGATCTACAGGTGTCTCCAAAGGTGTTTGTTGGGTTGGCATATATCAAGATTAGGATTTGTCACTCAGTGTTTCGGAGAGGTATCTCTGGGCCCTCCCAGTAATACTCATCACTATAAGCCTTGCAAGAATTGTAACTAATGAGTTAGTTGCGGGATGAAGTATTACGGAATGAGTAAAGAGACTTGCTGGTAACGAGATTGAACTAGGTATATATGATGATACCGATGATCGAATCTCGGGCAAGTAACATACTGATGACAAAGGGAACAACGTATGTTGTTATGCGGTTTGACCGATAAAGATCTTCGTAGAATATGTGGGAACCAATATGAGCATCTAGGTTCCGCTATTGGTTATTGACCGGAGAGGTGTCTTGGTCATGTCTACATAGTTCTCGAACCCGTAGGGTCCGCACGCTTAACTTTCGATGACAATATGTATTATATGAGTTATGTGTTTTGGTGACCGAAGGTCGTTTGGAGTCCCGGATGAGATCACGGACATTATGAGGAGTCTCAAAATGGTTGAGAGGTAAAGACTGACATATTGGAAGGTAGTATTCGGACACCGGAAGGGTTCTGGAGTGTATCGGGTACATACCAGAGTACCGAAGGGGTTACCGGAACTCCCCAGGGAAAGATATGGGCCATATGGGCCATAGGAGGGAGGCACACCAGCCCACAAGGGGCTGGTGTGCCCCACCAGGGGGAAACTGAATTGGACAAGGGGTGGGGGCGGCGCCCCCCTTTCCTTCTCCTCCTACTCCTTCCCCCTTTCCCCCTCCGGAAAAAGGAAAGGGGGGGGGGCGAATCTCACTAGGAGTCCAAGTGGGACTACCCGCACTTGGGCGCGCCTAGGCCGGCCTCCTCTCCCTCTCTCCTTTATATATGGGGCACCCCTAGAATACACACAATTGCTTCGAGCCATGTGCGGTGCCCCCTCCACAGTTTACGCCTCCGGTCATATTCTCGCGGTGCTTAGGCAAAGCCGTGCGCGGATCACATCACCATCACCGTCACCACGTCGTTGTACTAACTGAACTCATCTACTCCTTTGACCCTTTGCTGGATCAAGATCTCGAGGGACGTCATCGCGCTGAGCACGTGCAGAACTCGGAGGTGTCGTACGTTCGGTACTCGATCGGTCGGAACGAGAATACATTCGACTACATCAACCGTGTTAAGTAAACACTTCCGCTTTCAGTCTACAAGGGTACGTAGACACACTCTCCCCCTCTCGTTGCTATGCATTTCCTAGATAGATCTTGCATGAGCATAAGAATTTTTTTGAAATTGCATGCTATGTTTCCCAACAATGTGGTGCTCAGTTAACGTTTGGTACATTTGTTGTGGTGTTTAGTTAACTGTTTGGTTCAATTCTACAATGTGATGTTCAATTGTTGTGGGTGCATTCTATTATTGTATACCATGTGAGAAATATATCGAATTTGGCTGTACTAAATACATGAAAACAAATACAATTTCTATATTTCCAAGTTATTAAGCATGCTTGGTTTGGTTAACTATCTGATCTTCTATTAGGAGTATGTTATATTGTGCAATGTGGTGCTCAGTTAACATTTGGATCATTTGTTGTGGTGTTTAGTTAACTGTTTGGTTCAATTTTGCAATGCGCTGTTCAATTGTTGTGGGTGCATTCTGTTATTGTATACCATGTGAGGAATAAATTGAATTTGGCTGTACTAAATACATGAGAAACAAATACAATTGCTATATTTCCAAGTTGTTAAGAATGCTTGGTTTGGTTAACTGTCTGATCTTCTATTAGGAGTATGTTATATTGTGCAATGTGGTGCTCAGTTAATGTTTGGTTCATTTGTTGTGGTGTTTAGTTAATTGCATGGTTCAATTTTGCAATGCGATGTCCAATTGTCGTGGGTAGAATTTTGTATTGTTGTGCATGTGAGGAATGAATCGAATTTGGCTACACTTAATACATGAGAAACATATACAAGTGCTATATTTCCTAGTTCTTAATCATGCTTTGTTTGGATAAATGGGTTTTCCATGTGGCTTGAATTAATCTAATGAATCTGCAATGTGCTTATTTTTCATCAACATATTTTACTGATAGCATGCGAACCCTTACTTAACCTGATGACTAACTACCTTATATGTGTTGCAGGGAAACAATGTGAAGCACTGAGGTTTACAATCGAGGTTTGCACATGCATGGTCATTTGTCTAATAGCACATTATTGTGCAATTGCAGGAACCATTCTAATATTTTTAGGTTTTTAACAATTTGGTCTTGCACATGTAGGTCCTGCTGTCGGAGGTTTTGACGCACTGTTTGACCCTTTTTGCATATGGGGAATGAGTTGTCCATGAATATCAATCAAGTCAAGAAACTCAGAAAGATTGTTAGGATAAAGAAATTAGCGACAAAAAACAACAAGATCTTTGTCTGCCCAATGAAGAAGACATCAGTTCACTACAGGATGGTACTAAGCATTATACCTTGCCTTTTTTATTCCTTTGTCCCATTTCCAATATAGAGAATATATTTATGCACATCCTTGTTTTCAGGCCTTTCCAAAGCAATTCACTGATTATTACCTCTCAAACCACCTCTATGGTCAGGAGGCGAGGAAGGTTTTCAAACAACACCCATGGTTCAATCTTGAAGTGTTCCTGAAGAGGACTAAGGATGGACGGTCAATCATCCACAGGCACTGGCCTAAAGTTGCAAAGACCTTCAACATCAATGAAGGCTTAATATTCGCCTTCTGCTTCAACATTTTTCTAGATGAGATAGATTTGTCTATGTATCATCTATGATGCTAATTTCAAAAGGTTATAGATGTTGCATGTGAAACTTGGTGCTGGTGTAGTTGTGTAACGGGGTAGCTGAGTGTTCTTTTTGACAAGAAACAGTAGGAGTACCTCCCACTGTAGTATATATTAAGTTAAATTAGTGACACTGTACATTGTAATTACAATCCATGCCCCTTTGAGGGTGGCATGCAAATGCTATCTTACAAGGATGCAAGGATGAGTGGAATGTATTGTTTGTGTTCGTCCCTAACCCTCTGGATGAGCAAGGAAAAATCAGCCCTAAGTCTATCCAACCAGGAAGTTTTGGAGGGTATTGTAACGCCCCAGATACAACTTTCCATATTTGTAACTCCAACTCTTGCCTTTTCTGGAGATGCGATATGATATTTCCTTCGTGGTTGGGTTTTTGTCTTTTGTTTTGCATTTTGTTCATGTCATGCATCTCATCTCATAGCATCATCTGCATTGCATCCGCATGTGTTCATAAAACTCATAGTCATTCGTGGTTGCCGCGTCCCCCTTGCCTTCATTGACCGTTCCGAGACCAACCGTGTTTTCGTTTCCCTCTTGTCCAGCCACCAACCCCTTTTCCGCGCGTTTGAAACTGCCCCGAACTCGAACCGGTCGGTCGTGACCGATGAGTCCGGATCATCCCCAAACATCTATAAAACATCTCCGTTTTCTTATTTGGACTCCCTAGCCTATTTTTTTCGTCCGTTCGATTGCGATCGGAGGGATGAGATAGCCCCTAGCCTAATCCCATTGCTTTATATACCCACCTAACCCTAAATTTTAGGAGCCATGTCCAATCCATTCCATTCCCGCAGCCGCCGCCGCCACTCTCTGGCATCTCCTCGGGATCTCCTCCCGATCCAATCTCCCCGACCACCTTCCTTGTTTTCCGTCGGCGCACAATCCTCGCTCTCCACTACTCCTCCTCGATCCAGATGCCAGCAGCCCCCCTCGATCCACTCCATGCCCACCCTCATTACCGTGCTACCGTGCTTCCCGAGCTGTTCTCCCTCCCGATGCCTCTTCCTTCCTGCTTCGCTCAAGCCCAAAGGAGAGGAGCTCCTTCTCTGCCCCGGCAAACCTCTACGCCGAGCACCAGCAGGAACTGCTCGCCGTGCCCCCTCCTTGTTCCTTTCTCTCCCTTCTGTGGTTCCTCCCTCCGCTAAGCATGCTCTCTCTCTCTCTCTCTCTCTCTCTCTCTCTCTCTCTCTTCTCTCTCTCTCTCTCTCTCTCTCTCTCTCTCTCTCTCTCTCTCTCTCTCTCTCTCTCTTGCTGAATCAGGGAACGCCATGGCCGCCTCCGACCTGAACTCCTCCTGCGCCCGCACCTGTAGCCATGGACGCCTCAAGCTAGGGCTTGCCTTGCTGCCCTAGCAACCTCGGCGTCGCCTTCGCGCCTCCGACGACCGGCCTCGTCGTCGCCGGCAACCCCAGGCCGTGCCCCTACTCCCTTCCCCGTTCCCTTCGTTGAAGCCCCCTCTCTTCCATCACCTCACATCTCTCTCTGTTCTCTCTTTCTCTGTCGACAGAAGCACCCCGCGCCATGGCCTCGCTGAGCTCTGCTCGCGCCGGCACCTCAAGCCACCACCGTTCGCTCCAGACCCGGCCCCTCTGTCGGATCCCGTCGCCCCAGTCCCGTTCCGGCCGGTCCCCGCTGAGGCCGCCTCGCCGGAGCCCCTGCATCGCACTGCTGCTCCCTTGCTTTACCTGCAGTTGCTGCCTATATTCTTCAGTAACGAGCATCAGCTCGCGCCTCACCTCGCTTTGACCACGCCTGGGTCGCGTCGTTGCTGCGTGGTCCAGTAGCCTCAAGGCCCAGCGCCTCGCCTCAGCCTCTCCACCGACTGGGCTTGTCCCATGGGTGAGCAGCCCCCTCCAGCCCTCTCCTGTGCATGTTGGGCCAGCTAGATTCAGCCCGTTGTGTATTTTTTTCCTGCTGCTGCAATTTAGCTATTATCCCAGGATTTACAGATTTGCAGAAAAACCCTCGCTCTTCATGCATTTAATAACTAATCAATCATGCATCATATGTAAAAACTTTATATATGTAAAATGCTTAGTTTTTCATCTAGTTTCACAATCTGCTGCTTTCATCCATGTTAAATATGCTTAAAATGTTGTTTGTTTAAATTTGCTCAAATGCCATGTTAAAATGATTTATTTCATAACAAAATAACCGTAGCTCGGTTTTAAATAAACTTTATATGTAAATGGGGTGGCAAAATGCCTAGTTTAATATGCTGGACTTTATTTTCCTGTTTAACAACAGTAAACTATGTTTTAGGGCAGAACAGTACCAAATTCGAAATATGCATATGGGGATTTTCCGGAATTGTTGTTTGTTGTTCCGGCCTCATTTAAACTTGCCTAGATAGGTAGCTTAATTATGCTTCACCTCTTGCCATGTTTAACAACATTTAATATTGTTTGGTAGCTTAAATGAGATTAAACTAAAAATGTCAATGTGGTGTTTTGTCAAAATGCAACTCGTTGCATATTGAGCTCCACTTAACTTGTAGTATTGTTTGTTGCACTTTGCCATTCCATGCCTCATTAAACCGGACATGCATCATACTTGATTGTGCATCATGCCATGATTATGCTTGTGTGTTTACCATGTTGTTTGCTTCTTTCCGGTTGTGCTTCCTCTCAATAGTTCCCGTTTCATTGCGATCATGAGGATTCGTTCAAATATGTTGGTTCGTCTACTTCATGGACTCGTTCTTCTTCCTAGAGGGATTTCAGGCAAGATGACCACTACCCTGGATCTCACTACTATCATTGCTATGCTAGTTGCTTCATTCTATCGCTTTGCCGCGCTACCTATATCTTGTGATCAAGCCTCCAAAATTGCAATGTCAGCCTCTAACCTTTTCGCCCTTCCTAGCAAATCGTTGCTTGGCTATGTTACCGCTTTCCTCAACCCCTCTTATCGCGTTGTTAGTTGCAGGTGAAGTTGAAGATTGCTCCATGATGGACAGGATTATGTTGGGATATCATAATATCTCTTATTTAATTAATGCATCTATATAATTGGTAAAGGGTGGAAGGCTCGGCCTTATGCCTGGTGTTTTGTTCCACTCTTGCCGCCCTAGTTTCTGTCATACCGGTGTTATGTTCCTTGATTTTGCGTTCCTTACGCGGTTGAGTGATTTATGGGACCCCCATGACAGTTCGCTTTGAATAAAACTCCTCCAGCAGGGCCCAACCTTGGTTTTACCATTTGCCTCACCTAGCCCTTTTTTCCCTTGGGTTTCCAGAACCTGAGGGTCATCTTTATTTACCCCCCCCCCCCCCGGGGCCAGTTCTCCTCCGAGTGCCGGTCCAAACCGAGTGATGTCCCGAGCCCCCTGGGCAACCAGGGTCTATGCCAACCTGACATCTTGCTCATCCGGTGTGCCCTGAGAACGAGATATGTGCAGCTCCTATCGGGATTTGTCGGCACATCGGGCGGCTTTGCTGGTCTTGTTTTACCATTGTCGAAATGTCTTGTAAACCGGGATTCTGAGACTGATCGGGTCTTCCTGGGAGAAGGAATATCCTTCGTTGACCGTGAGAGCTTGTGATGGGCTACGTTGGGACACCCCTGCAGGGTATAAACTTTCGAGAGCCATGCCCGCGGTTATGTGGCCGATGGGAATTTGTTAATATCCGGTTGTAGAGAACTTTACACTTGACTTAATTAAAATGCATCAACTGTGTGTGTAGCCGTGATGGTCTCTTTTCGGCGGAGTCCGGGAAGTGAACACGGTTTTGGGTTATGTTTGACGTAAGTAGGAGTTCAGGATCACTTCTTGATCATTGCTAGCTTCACGACCGTTCCGTTTGCTTCTCGTCTCGCTCTTATTTGCGTATGTTAGCCACCATATATGCTTAGACGCTGCTGCAACCTCACCACTTTACCCCTTCCTTACCCATTAAGCTTT
This sequence comes from Triticum timopheevii, assembly GCA_963921465.1. Classification (NCBI taxonomy): domain Eukaryota; kingdom Viridiplantae; phylum Streptophyta; class Magnoliopsida; order Poales; family Poaceae; genus Triticum; species Triticum timopheevii. Next base: position 407,682,901 of record OY997268.1, on the reverse strand, counting down.
GCTAGTCTTGATACCCATGGCAATGGGATTGCTAAGTCCTCGTGGCTCACAGATTACTACAACAACAGTTGCAGGTACAGGTTATGCGATGATCATGACGCGAGAGCGATGTTTGCTTGTTTAGGAGTTCTTCTTCTGCTTCTTCTTCGATCAGGGGATAGGTTCCAGGTGGGCAGCCTGGGCTAGCAGGGTGGATGTCGTTTGAGTTTTTCATTGTGTTTCATCCGTAGTCGGATGGTGCTCTTATGTAAGATGATGTTGTATTCGTGTGGCATTGTATGCCTTTTTTATGTATCCCCATCTATTATGTAATGTTGATGTAATGATATCCACCTTGCAAAAGCGTATCAATATGCGGTTCTATCCTTGGTGGGACCTGCGAGTCTCTTTAGGATAGTATCGCATATTGGGCGTGACAAGTTGGTATCAGAGCCTCGACCGACCATAGGAGCCCCCTTGATTGTTGGCTGTTGTTCAGTGTAGAAGAAAACTATTTTGAGTCTTAGGATCATATATATCGGAGAGTAGGATTCTTTTTACTCCTCATCCCCCTTCGTCGCTCTGGTGAGGAGTCTCGACATAGATGTTTTGTCTTTCCTCTCCTCAATTTTTCACAATTTTTTAAGGATCACGCGGGTATCTTGGAATCGTTCCGATAGTCTTATGACAAGAACATTGTTCTTGGTGCCTCCTGACATTTAGGGGTTGTGGCAGTGTCCAGGGGAGTTGAGCTCCGAGGTGTTGTCGTCAAAATTTTATCGTTGCAGTTCTGGAATACATGAGTTTTGCCGACATCGAAAATCTCTTTTATGCAGTTGTTGGTGAGATAACCTCGACGCCACCCAGTACTGGGGAGTTCGGGAGTATTGCCATAGCTCGTATAACGGATGCTTTTCGAACCTTGAGGTACACGATTTCCGGAGTTTTCTTGGTTATGTGTTGACGGATGGATGCAACTAGATGTAGGGATTATTAGTTTGGGTGAGATATATTGCTTCCCCTGTATCCCCAACACCAGATTGCATAACCAGAAAGTTTCGGGAGTTTATAGGTGGGAATTCAAGTATCTCGTAGGATATCTTTCCAACAGGCACATGATACGATATGGGGTCTATCATATGTTTGTTTCCGGCTTATTCTGCAAGCCAAATCCTTTGTTTTGTTTTATTTGTGGTATTCGAGTTGCTTAGGAGTCAAATGTTAAATCCATACCTTTCTTAAATGGTGTTCTCATATTTATATGGGAGTGCTAATCCTTCTTGATCATTGAGGTTGTCATGTTAATTCTTTTCCCAACCGGTGTGTTTCTCTTCAAGTGGATCTGATCATTTCAACATTTGCGAGATCAATTCTAAGTTTTCTCAATGGTGTTTGTTTCATCTGTCCCAAGTTGTCTTTGTTATCCCGCCCTCCCACCCTTTTCTTCAAGGACTCAAATTTCTTAATCAGGTATCCATTTTATTGATGGGAAGTTTCTCCATTCTTTTCCGCCAATGTTCTTATCCGGTGATTCTCAGGAAGATACTAACGGAGCTTCAAGCTCATCATTCTTCATTCTCGTATTCTTCTCCGGTGGATTAATTTCAAGCTTCAGTGTTGATCATATCTCTTCCTTTTGTTTCACATATCTTCCCATGTGAATTTCTTATCCAAGGCTCTCTTATTTATTCACCTTGCCCAATTCATATCCGGAGTGTGGAAGATATCTCAGAAGAATCATGTTTCCATTCTTAATCCCTTCGAGTTAGTTCGAGGTTTTTCTATCATTCAAGCTATTTAATTCTACCGGTGCAATCTCTATTTCAAGCAATCGTTCAACGGTGTATCTTTTGAGTGGGCCCTAACCTACAGGTCTTTTCCAAGATCCTACCCGACTCTTCTAATTTATCCAGAGCGATTCTCAAATTCTTGCAAAGTGTGACGTAAGAATGGATCCCATCAGTCATATGCCTTCTCCAAGATTGTTTTCAAATTCTTTTCATCGTTGATTCAACCTTTCTATTCTTCATTTTGGGAGTATCTCAACAATTCATGGTGGTTCTCATCATCATTCTCAACATTTGAAGACCGAAGAAGGATTTTCTCCTAAATCTTGGTCCGTTCTCTTGAAGATTCATAGTTCTAGCTTATGTCATCCTCTCATAATTGTTTTTGATTGTGAGAATTCTTTTCAACCATCCGACGCATTTCAGGAGTTGCTTCCTTTCTTGATAATCCGAATGCCATCATTTCTGAATATTACTCATTCTCAACCTTCAACTCTTGTTCTCCAAATCTAACTGGTGCATCATTCAAGTATTCTCTAATCAGTTCTTGATCTATTCGTTCACTTGTATCTAATTCTCTCAAGCATCTTCGTTCATTTTCCGATTCTTCCCAGTGATGTGTTCATTTTCTTTGTTTGTTATTTTAATCCTTACGGTGGTTCGTCCAACATTCCTCTTCCGTTGTTATCATACCAATTCATTCGCTCTTTCCAAATCCTACTGGTGGTTCGTGGAAGACCTTCCCAAGTTGCGCTATTTCTCTCTTCAATCTTTTCAAGAAGAATAAGTAGTATGCCAAATCCATTGCTTGTCATCAATTTATATTGGTGAAGGATACACATAACATAATTCTAATTCTTGTTTCATCCAAGTGATTAATTCCTCTTCCGGAGTTCCAAGTTTTCCGCATTATCTTGTCACGAAGCTCCATCTAAATCATCGCAAGGCTTCAACTTGTGTTCTCAACTTCTATTTCGTTTTATCATCTTTTTATTACCGGAGTTCTTCATAGAGGCTCTACATGGTGGTTCGTCAAGGATTCTTTTAATTATTCAATTGTTCTTCAAGATTTCTCTCGAAGTTATGATCCGCCAAGCTATGCTCTAAAATAAACATGGTGTTCAACACATGTTTTGTTTTGAGGAGTTCAAGTATTCTTCTTCTTGCATTTCGAAGTGCAATTCTTCCTACCTTATCTTTTGAGGCGGTGTTATGCCATTCTTAATAATTTTCCTCCGTGTTTCATGATTCACAAGTTTTCAAGACTGACATATTTAAATCCATCATTTTCTGTTCGTTCAAGAGATCTTTTCAACCAGTCAATCTTTTGTTGGAGTTATATTGGGTTATATCTCACCTACAACCTTCCCTAAGGAATGTAGCTATTTGTGGTGCTTATCAATGATCCAATTTTCTCTTTCTCATTTCGGTGAAGAAGTTTTTCATATCTTGGGTGCTCTCAAGCAAATCAATGGTTTCCATTAGTGGCCGATTGTCACCTCATAGTCTTGAGAAGTATTTCCATAATCCCAGTACAAGCTTATTCGTTTCGTTGTTGGTTTTTCCAACAATTCCGTACTAACCTTCTTGGAAGGGTGCTTTCCAAGATCATTTGTGGCAGAAGTTGGCATTTTCTTCTCCATTATTTTATTCCAATGATCTATCTTCTATTCTTTCTTCCGGAGGCATGGTGATGTTGCTCTCTTCACTCATCATCTCGAATTGCGAGGATCGTGTTCTTTTCTTGCTTATCCATTTAACCGGAGTGTTGTGTCATCTCTTCAAGTGATTTTCATCTTATCAAGTTTTCCTTCTTCTTTCAGTCAGAGTGCTGCCCAAATTATATCAATCTTATTCCTTCTCTATCTAGTTTTAACTGGAGTGGTTTCAATATCTATCTTATCACTAAACCTCTTGGTTCTCTTCATATCCCTTGTTCCTCTTTTCTAAAGGAGTGTTTTCAACTTTGTTCATCTTCGTTGTTTTCTTTCTCTAATTTTGCTCAACCTCTCAAGGTTCATGGTTTCACTTGTTTGTCGAAGAAGCAACTTAGTTTACCTCTTATCTTCCTCTTCCTTTTCCCTCCGGTGCCATCCTAGATCTCGGGACGAGATCCTCTCGTAGTGGTGGATTGTAGTAACATCCTGGATACAACTTTCCATATTCGTAACTCCAACTCTTGCCTTTTCCAGAGATGCGATATGATATTTCCTTTGTGGTTGGGTTTTTGTCTTTCGTTTTGCATTTTGTTCATGTCATGCATCTCATCTCATAGCATCATCCGCATTGCATCCGCATGTGTTCATAAAACTCGTAGTCATTCGTGGTCGCCGCGTCCCCCTTGCCTTCGTTGACCGTTCTGAGACCAACCGTGTTTTTGTTTCCCTCTTGTCCAGCCACCAACCCCTTTTGCGCGCGTCCGAAACTGCCCCGACCTGAACCGGTCGGTCGTGACCGATGAGTCCGGATCATCCCCAAACATCTATAAAACATCTATGTTTTCTTATTTGGACTCCCTAGCCTATTTTTTTGTCCGTTTAATTGCGATCGGAGGGATGAGATAGCCTCTAGCCTAATCCCATCGCTTTATATACCCACCTAACCCTAAATTTTAGGAGCCATGTCCCATCCATTCCATTCCCGCAGCCGCCGCCGCCACTCTCTGGCATCTCCTCGGGATCTCCTCCCGATCCAATCTCCCCGACCACCTTCCTTGTTTTCCGTCGACGCCCAATCCTCGCTCTCCACTGCTCCTCCTCGATCCAGATGCCAGCAGCCCCCCTCGATCCACTCCACTCCCACCCTCATCGTCGTGCTCCCGTGCTTCCCGAGCTGTTCTCCCTCCCGATGCCTCTTCCTTCCTGCTTCGCTCAAGCCCAAAGGAGAGGAGCTCCTTCTCTGCCCCGGCGAACCTCGACGCCGAGCACCGGCAAGAACTGCTCGCCACCCCCTCCTTGTTCCTTTCTCTCCCTTCTCTGGTTCCTCCCTCCGCTAAGCATGCTCTCTCTCTCTTTTGCTGAATCAGGGAACGCCATGGCAGCCTCCGACCTGAACTCCTCCTGCACCAGCACCTGCAGCCATGGACGCCTCAAGCTAGGGCTTGCCTTGCCGCCCTTGCAACCTCGGCGTCGCCTTCACGCCTTCGACGACCGGCCTCGTCGTCGCCGGCAACCCCAGGCCGTGCCCCTACTCCTTTCCCCGTTCCCTTCGTTGAAGCCCCCTCTCTTCCATCGCCTCACATCTCTCTCTATTCTCTCTTTCTCTAGAAGCAACCCGCGCCATGGCCTCGCTGAGCTCTGCCTGCGCCGGCGCCTCAAGCCACCACCGTTCGCTCCAGACCTGGCCCCTCCGTCGGATCCCGTCGCCCCAGTCCCGTTCCGGCCGGTCCCCGCCGAGGCCGCCTCGCCGGAGCCCCTGCATCGCGCTGCTGCTCCCTTGCTTTACCTGCTGTTGCTGCCTCTGCTCTTCAGTAACGAGCATCAGCTTGCTCGCCTCGCCTCGCTTTGCCCGCGCCTGGGTTGTGTCGTCGCCGTGTGGTCCAGTAGCCTCAAGGCCCAACGCCTCGCCTCAGCCTCTCCACCGACTGGGCTTGGCCCATGGGTGAGCAGCCCCCTCCAGCCCTCTCCTGTGCATGTTGGGCCAGCCAGATTCAGCCCGTTGTGTATTTTTTTCCTGCTGCTGCAATTTAGCTATTATCCCAGGATTTACAGATTTGCAGAAAAACCCTCGTTGTTGATGCATTTAATAACTAATCAATCATGCATCATATGTAAAAACTTTATATATGTAAAATGCTTAGTTTTTCATCTAGTTTCACAATTTTCTGCTTTCATCGATGTTAAATATGTTTAAAATGTTGTTTGTTTAAATATGCTCAAATGCCATGTTAAAATGATTTATTTCATAACTAAATAACCGTAGCTCGGTTTTAAATAAACTTTATATGTAAATGGGGTGGAAAAATGCCTAGTTTAACATGGTGGACTTTATTTTCCTGTTTAACAACAATAAAATATATTTTAGGGCAGAACAGTACCAAATTCGAAATATGCATATGGGGATTTTTCGGAATTGTTGTTTGTTGTTCCGGCCTCATTTAAACTTGCCTAGATAGGTACCTTAATTATTCTTCTCCTCTTGCCATGTTTAACAACATTTAATATTGTTTGTAGCTTAAACGAGATTAAACTAAAAATGTCAATGTGGTGTTTTGTCAATATGCGACTCGTTGCATACTGAACTCCACTTAACTTGTAGTATTGTTTGTTGCACTTTGCCATGCCATGCCTCATTAAACCGGACATGCATCATACTTGATTGTGCATCATGCCATGATTATGCTTGTGTGTTTACCATGTTGTTTGCTTCTTTCCGGTTGTGCTTCCTCTCAATAGTTCCCATTTCATTGCGATCGTGAGGATTCGTTCGACTACGTTGGTTCGTCTACTTCATGGACTCGTTCTTCTTCCTAGCAGGATTTCAGGCAAGATGACTGCTACCCTGGATCTCACTACTATCATTGCTATGCTAGTTGCTTCGTTCTATCACTTTGCCACGCTACCTATCTCTTGTTGATCAAGCCTCCCAAATTGCCATGTCAGCCTCTAACCTTTTCACCCTTCCTAGCAAAACGTTGCTTGGCTATGTTACCGCTTTGCTCAGCCCCTCTTATAGCGTTGTTAGTTGGAGGTGAAGTTGAAGATTGCTCCATGATGGACATGATTATGTTGGGATATCATAATATCTCTTATTTAATTAATGCATCTATATACTTGGTAAAGGGTGGAAGACTCGGCCTTATGCCTGGTGTTTTGTTCCACTCTTGCCGCCCTAGTTTCCATCATACCGGTGTTATGTTCCTTGATTTTGCGTTCCTTACGCGGTTGGGTGATTTATGGGATCCCCTTGACAGTTCGCTTTGAATAAAACTCCTCCAGCAAGGCCCAACCTTGGTTTTACCATTTGCCTCACCTAGCCCTTTTTTCCCTTGGGTTTCCGGAGCCCGAGGGTCATATTTATTTACCCCCCGCGCCAGCTCTCCTCCGAGTGCTGGTCCAAACCGAGCGATGTCCGGCGCCCCCTGGGCAACCAGGGTCTATGCCAACCCGACGTCTTGCTCATCCGGTGTGCCCTGAGAACGAGATATGTGCAGCTCGTATCGGGATTTGTCGGCACATCAGGCGGCTTTGCTGGTCTTATTTTACCATTGTCGAAATGTCTTGTAAACCAGGATTCCGAGATTGATCGGGTCTTCCTGGGAGAAGGAATATCCTTCGTTGACCGTGAGAGCTTGTGATGGGCTAAGTTGGGACACCCCTGCAGGGTATAAACTTTCGAGAGCCGTGTCCTCGGTTATGTGGCAGATGGGAATTTGTTAATATCCGGTTGTAGAGAACTTGACACTTGACTTAATTAAAATGCATCAACCGTGCGTGTAGCGGTGATGGTCCCTTTTCGGCGAAGTCCGGGAAGTGAACACAGTTTTGGGTTATGTTTGACGTAAGTAGGAGTTCAGGATCACTTCTTGATCATTGCTAGCTTCACGACCGTTCCGTTTGCTTCTCTTCTCGCTCTTATTTGCGTATGTTAGCCACCATATATGCTTAGACGCTGCTGCAACCTCACCACTTTACCCCTTCCTTACCCATTAAGCTTTGCTAGTCTTGATACCCATGGTAATTTGATTGTTGAGTCCTCGTGGCTCACAGATTACTACTACAACAGTTGCAGGTACAGATCATGCGATGATCATGACGCGAGAGCGATGTTTTCTTGTTTAGGAGTTCTTCTTCTGCTTCTTCTTCGATCAGGGGATAGGTTCCAGGTCGGCAGCCTGGGCTAGCAGGGTGGATCTCGTTTGAGTTTCTGTTTGTGTTCCATCCGTAGTCGGATGGTGCTCTTATGTAAGATGATGTTGTATTCGTGTGGCATTGTATGCCTTTTGTATGTATCCCCATCTATTATGTAATGTTGATGTAATGATATCCACCTTGCAAAAGCGTATCCATATGCGGTTCTATCCTTGGTGGGACCTTCGAGTCTCTTTAGGATAGTATCGCATATTGGGCATGACAGGTATGATCCTTCTAAAGTGCTTGTTATTGGGCTCCTTGCATAAACTCCAAGTGGCCAACAAAAATAACTCCATAAAAAGTGGCCGATTCCAGTCTTCTTATTCTTTGGAGATGTTGTGTAATCTTGTGTTGCCCGGAAGCCAAGAGAGACCAAGGTGGGACCAGCAGTCAGAGCTGAAATGTCACTCGAAGAAGAGGTGCTCCAACGTCTCTTCGATTTGTAATCCACAAAGAATGCAATCATGAACATCTCCAATATTGTAGTGTCGTTGTTTAAGCATGTTCCTAGTGTTGAGACGGTCAGAAAGGAGCAGCCACTCGAAGACTTTGATTTTCATGGTTGACTTAGATTTCCAAATCCATCCGAAAGCTTCATGTGCTTGAATTTCTCTGAAGTAGAATGTATAGTATTGTTTTGCAGTGAAGATGCTAGTGTCCCAAATTTATGTCCACTGGTCAAGCTCATTGGAAAGCTGAACCTCCATAATCAAAGATTGTAGGTGTCTCAGTTCTGCATGCGCTTGTGGGGAGAGTGGTAGATGAAATGCCTCTTGTAAGGTCGTGATGCCCAAGAATTCCTTGAAAGATAGATCCTCATTTATGACGTAGGAAAAAGCGCGAGGATATGACTCAGCCAGGATCTCCTTTCTCCACATGTCTTTCTAGAAGAGTACATTTTCATCATTTCCCACGTTTGCCTTTCAAATACCTCTATATGTTGGCATTAATTTGGTCACATGTCTCCACCAAAAGACCCGCATGGATCGGAAGCATGTGAGATTTGGTCCGTGTAGTATGTATCCCAGATTAATTGCACCCATGGTGTGTCCCAGTCGTTATAAAACTTGTGGAGATATTTTAGCAATAAGGCATCACCTTGAATACGCAGATTTATGACGCCCAGGCCACCACTGGCCTTGGGGCGACACACCATGTCCCAAGAAGCAAGGGAGTTAATTTTGTCGCCTTGATCCGTTTTCTTGATCCATAAGCATTTTCTTCTTATTTTGTCCAGTAATTCAATGATCTTTGTTGGCAGTCTCAAGTGCAAATGGCAAAGATAATGAGTGATGTAATGGCCGAGTTGAGAAGAGATAGTTTACCACCATAAGAGATCATGTTGAGGGTGGCAGATAAACGTCTCTCGAGCGAGCATACGAGGGGCATAAGCTCTTGGACAGAAGGCCGAGTAGTGCCAAGTGGCAGCCCAAGGTAAGTGAATGACATTTTTCCCACCACACAGCCAAAAATGTTGGCAAGCTCATCACTTTTTTCTGGACCATAATTGATTGGTATAAGAGTAGATTTGTGAAAGTTTATTCTTAATCCAACCGAGGAAGCATAATCAATGAGTATATTCTTGACAATCTGAGCTTGTTGCGTGCATGCTGGAAGGACCAAAATAGTGTCATCAGCGTATTGGATCACGGGATATTCCTTTTGGTTTGGTGAATGAAAAGGTAGGCGTATAAGATCCCGCTGAAAAGCATCGTTAATGGCTGTTTGAAGGAGATCGGCAGCAAGCACGAAAATGAGAGGAGAGAGGGGGTCACCCTGTCGTACTCCACATTTGCAGAGGAATTGCCGACCAGGTGTTCCATTAAGTAGCACCGATGATTTTCCCGAGGAGAAGATGCATCGAATCCAGCTGATCCATTTTTCATTAAATCCCATGTTTTTCATAATATCAATCATGGCCTCATGCTCAATCGGTCAAACGCTTTGGCAAAGTCTAGTTTTAGGAGCATAATTTCCTGTTTGGAGTGTTGGCATTGATATATGTATTCGTATGCCCATGCAAGACAATCTTGGATAGTTCTTCCCTTTAGAAATCCATATTGGTTGCGGTGCACAATCTTTAGTATGACTTTTTGTAAGCGATTGGCCGGAATTTTTGGGATGACCTTAAGACAGCAATTCAAAAGCGTGATTGGTCTATAATCATTGACCGTCTCTTGGGAACTGATTTTGGGATCAGAGTAATGAGGCCATCATTTATGCTTTCGAGTGAAAGAATGCCCGTGTGAAATTGATGGCAAAGCTTGTATAAGTCCTCCTTTATTATTGGCAAACATTTCTTGAGAAACACTCCTGTGAAACCATCCGGGCCAGGTACCCTATCCGCAGGCATCTCTCTAATTACATTATCAATCTCTTCGTTTGAAAAGGGGATAGTGAGAGCATCCAGACCTTGGCATTTCTTAATGATTCTATGTAGATCAAATTTCATATCATGGCCGGATGAAGAACCCATTCTTTCTTTAAAAGTTTGGAAGATGATTGATTCTTTCCCTGTATGATCTTCAACAACGGTCCCATCAGCAGTTGTTAGAGATGCAATATTGTTCTTTCTATATCTTTCCGAAGCCATTGCTTGAAAAAATTTAGATGGCTCATCTCCAAATTTAACCCGGCATATGGTGCACCTCTTTTTCCAATAGAGTTGCTGATATCTGAGCAGACAGAGAATATGTTTTTTGAGGATTTTTCTAAAGTTATTCTCTGGGACGGTTAGGGCACGTTTATTTTCCAGTTCATCAATCTCGCAAAGAGCTTTATTAGAGTTCTCAATTGCCACAAAAAGTTTGGAAATTCCTTTGCTCCGTTGTTTAAGATCTTTGCGTAGGGTTTTAAGCTTACGATAGAGAGTCGTGGTAGGGTTTGTGGAGGTGACATTTTTAGCCCAAGAATTTGCAACCACATCCATAAAACCAGGGTGTTGCACCCAATATGTTTCAAAGCAAAAAAGTTTGGATGTAGGGATGGTAGTTTCAATGTTAACCACACAAGGTATGTGATCGGAAACTGGTTTACCTAGTGGTTTTACCATGGTTTTAGGGTATGAAGTACTCCATTTTGTACTTGTGAAGAACCAATCAAGTTGTTCTAGAAGAGGATCTTGCTGCATGTTGCTCCATGTAAACATGCAACCTTTGATGGGTAGTTAATTAGGCATTGTGATCTGATTAACTCGTTGAATGTATTCATATCAGTCATGCAACCACCCAGCTTGTTTCGATTGTCAGGTGCTCGAATAAAGTTGAAATCGCCCACAAAGAGCCAATCTTCATTTGTTGGAATATCCAGAGCACCTAACCATGTGATAAAGTTAGCTCTCTGTTCCCCTTGACAAGGCCCATATACGTTAACAAGCATCCAACATTGTGCTGATTGCGTGGAACAAAAACGAGTGACAAGAGCAAAATCTTCAGAAAATAGAACATCTGCTGTGAAGATGGAACTATTCCAGATCGTGGCAATACCAACCGAGGTGCCACGAGAGGGCACATAAGCAAATTGGTCAAATATACGAGGGAAAAATGATTTAACAAATGACAGCTCAAAAGTTGACTTCTTTGTTTCCTGCAAACAGATAACAGCACATCCACTAGAAACAATAACATTCGATAGGGCCAGCTGTTTGTCATCTGAATTTAAACCGCGAATGTTCCAACACAGGACATTCCATGAAACCAAAAGACTCATAGTAATAAGGTAAGAGATGATATATTAAGTGGAAGAAGCAGGCTCCTCCTCCTGGGTCGCCATGAGAGCCTCTTCAGACAGTTCGTCAACAGGAATAGCACAAAGCTTGGTGCCAATCTGTTGGATTACCTGGATTGGTGTAGCTGGAGGAATCTGCTCAGCTGGAGTGTCACTGATGGCGAGGGCAGAAGGCACATGTTGCGACTTGACCTTGGATGACTTGATCTTGCCGTCAGTAAGTGGAGGCACCTTGAAGCCGTCATATTTGTTGGATCTGCTGCTCCTACGCAGAGAAGCAAAGCACTCCGGCCCCATAAATTTCCCCTTTTGGGGGGAGTTACAGACTGAAGCAACAGTTACAGGAGCCGGCATCCTTGCATCAGTATCATCTTGGGTGTTCTGAACTGGATCAACCAGAGAGGGTGCAGGCAGAGCCGCCACAGAGATAGCATTTCCAGACAAATCACAGTCAGGTGGAGTGGTTTGCTCAACAGAGGTGACATTCAGAGACAGTGCAGGCAAAACAACATCAGATAAGACAGTTTCAGACATTGTACCTTCAGGTACACCATTGGCAAGATGAATATCCCCGATCTCAGCAACTTCAGTTAAAGCTGATGTAAGTAAAACAGAGTTTTGAGCAATATTGTAAGCAGTATCATCCATCGCAGGAGATGGATTGAGCTCCCAAAGAGAGGCCTCAGAAATTTCCTCAATGTGAGCAGAGGAAGTCCCAGACTGATTGATGACTTTGGAAGCATAAATAATAGACAGAGAGCCTGCATTTTCAGCTACAGTAATGTTGAAGGTCATAGAATCCTGTGTGAAGCCAAAGTGACCATTCCAAGGGCCAAAAGAAGCAATGATAGGCCTAATTGCTGCTGTGAGATATGTGTTGAGTTTAAACATTGGAATGCAGTCCCTTAACAACATGGTTGGTGTGAAATTCCCATGAGAGGCCATATCCACATGCAAACCATCAGCAAAAACAGAAAGTGATATGTCAAGCCTATTAAGAGGCAGAGCATTGGCAGGTGGGACCAATTCCTGTGTTGCAGAGAGCTTCCTATGGCCAGTACTGGTTCATAAGAGTTAGAGGAACCAAGACATAAGAATCTGAAATTGTGGCACTAGAGTCAGTACTGTCATTCCAAGCAGCTGCAGGACTTTCATGAGTGTTATTTGGGGGTACAATGCCATGATCCACCTGCATACCTCACTAGCAAGCCACTCCTGGTAATTATAGAGCATTGGTGGCTCTTGTGGGGGAGGAGGAGGCTAGACACCCCACTTAGGATGAATCTCAATGTCATTATCCTGATCCACAACAACATCGCCACCATCTGCATTAGGGTTCTCATTTGGAACTGCATTTTGGGCCAGCCAGTTGTGCAATTGCTATTGATACATCTGTTCAGCGTTGAGGCCATCACCATGCAAAGGATGAGGGATGCCATTCTCAGGAGGGGGGTCCTCTCCAGCTGGTGGCACCTCCAGCAAATGGGCATTCCAGTCGCTGCTCCGGAGCATGGTGACAACAACTGTCCAACTCTGACGGGCTCCACCTAACTGACGGATAACCAGGCTCTTTGGAACCAGACGTAGATGTATGACTCTAGCCTTAATGAGCACAAATCTTCGATCCCCCCTAGGGTTGTTCCAATCTACCACCAAACTTATCAACGGACTTGTGCATGTAGTGTTGGGTCTGATAATCATATGGAAACCCCACATAGAGAATCCAAACTCCTGGTCCAAAGGTGGTGTGGCGCATATTCAGAGCAGCATCATGCAGGACAAACGAAATCACAGTGTGTTCCTCTACCTCATTATCATCAAGCTCAAAAGTGGTGCCGACAACTGTGTCCCTAACTACAGAGTTCACAAAACCAAAGATACCAATGCCGAGAGGGTGATCTGAGATTTCTGTTGGGAAGTAGTGAGACTCGTGTAGCAAACCTTCGATTATGTTGCGGATGTCAGCCTTCTGGTGGTGCGGGATGAATCGATTAGCCTCCTCAATGGCCAATAAGTCATGTCGTAGTGGATGAATGGCGCTAACCACCATATCGTCACGAACCTTTCGATCTGCCGGACCAAGTTCGATCGTCATCCCCGGCGGCAGGTAGGGGACGACATTGAGGGGGTAGTTGGCCATTACTATGGTGGATGTGGGCGGAGCAGGAGCAGAGGAGGGCACGGACAGCGAGAGAGCAGAGGAATGCGTATCGACAGACTTGGGGTGAGACTTTGGTCTCCAAACTCCTCGATTACGGTACCGCAACACAGTGCAAGATGCCTTCTCGTGGCCCTTGAGGCCGCATGATTTGCATCGGACGGCAGGCGTTCGCCTAACAGCTAGACCCTTATTACGGGTAGGAGCAATTAATTCGCGCCTCAGTATCCCTGAAAAGACTGGATCCTTATCCTTTGAAATCTTATTTCCATGTGTTGACCTAACAGGAATGGAATTGTTTTGATGGGAGTCGGTGGCTGAGGCGGAAACCAATCGAGTATTATCTTTTTGATTCCATTTCATACGAGCTACCTCGTCCCAATTACAGGAGTATTTTTGGTGCCGCAGAAAACCACAGAAATCACAATGATATTTTGCCGGGCATTCAAAGAACTGATGGGCCCTGGAACTGCATACATAACAGGTTGCACCCTCCAAGAGATGGTTGTTGGCATGGCCCAAAGGTGTGCACGTACATGGCCTGCTAAAACAAAGGTGGCAATAAGGCCCTAGGCAATTAATGGCCAGATGATCATTATCATGACATTTATGGCAGATTATCAATTTGTCCCATATGTAATCCACGGTCGGAACAGAGGGTATTTTCCATAATGATACAATGTATTCCTCTAATAAACCCGCTTGGTGATGATCCAGAATGTGACGAAGCATAAATTGCGGGACCTAATTCAAGGTATCATGTTTGAATTGAGCCCCCTGAAAGCGCCGAGCAGTGACCGAGTCCACACTAGACAGCCGCTCATTAATGTTGATTTGAATTGCTCCAAAAACCATGGAATTTAGCAATGAATGCTCATTATGTGTCGGTAAATTCCTCAAAACAGAGGGATCCTGTCGGCTCGTCGACGGTTGCTGGTTGGCCGTCACCGTCGCAACACAATTTCGATGGGCTGCCGGAGAAAAACCCACTTTTGATAGTCTCCAATGATGCAACATCAACACTGCTAGCCTTGCGAGTAGAGAGATAACTCGATTTGACTGCCATAGGAGATCTAACCAAGACTTCTTGGTTGGTTTGATCCAAATGCCAAGTCCGTGGGTTTTCCATGGGTAGCTGAGTGGGAGAACGAAAGAGACTGAAATGGCATAGAAAATCCGGCCAAACTCTATCCTTAAGCCCATAGATGAAGTGACCAACATGATTAGAAGCAACTGAGAATCGAAACTTTCTGCCCTCCAAATTATGAACATGTAGTCCCGAAGGCAAACCACCAATGCAACATTGTAATGCAATGGCCACCGATTCTTCATTGAGAGGGAAGGAGGCTGAGGGGAAGCTTACCACCAAGAAAAACTCCTTGGTCATACCAGAGTTGGAGAAGTGGACAGTAGATCCAAAACGACGACGCACCTGAGCCGAGACCGCAAGGCCGGGGGAGAAGTCCCAATGTAGAAGCCCTTCCACGGAGTCTTAGATCATAGAGTGCCATGGTAGAGTGGTAGGGTTTGGTGGGTGGGAGGAGAGGAGAGGAGCGGCGCCATGGTCAGAGCTAAGTGTTGAAGCTATATGATGTTGTACTCTGATGTATTTCAATTATGAAAATGAAATATATTGTGTGCTTAATATGAAATGTCAATTAGATTAATAAATGGATTATTAATAATAGGATAATTAGCTTGCTAATTAGGTTTTTCTATTGCAAATGGTTATTGAGAAAACACCGTGGGCAATGACCTCAGGGAGCGCGCACAGTTTCTAGGAATAAACCGTGTTGGATTCATGAACAATCACACACGGCATCCTCTTGAAAACTGTTTGCATTAGGCCAGCTAGCGCAAATGTTTACCACATTAAAACTATGTGTGATGGACAGCCTTTGCCACAAAGTTTCTTCTACGCACCTTGTGTGATGCATTCAATAACGCAAACGATAAAATTGTTAATACTGTGTGCAATGGAAACGTTATCACAATGAATTAACGGGGAAAATTGTGTGTGATGTACCTGCGAAAAGAAATGTTTTCCTTAGAGCGACTATGTGGGATGTAATACGAATGAAAAAGTTTAGCGGGGACTGACTGCGTGGGATGTACTTACGACCGGAAATGATTTCGCGTGTATAATTGTATTTTTTAGCACAACTGTACGTATGACCGTATTTGATCGTTAGTCGGTTGCACACGACCTCATTTTGCCGAGCGTGTGTGCCAGGAGGGCATATCCCTGATGGTTTCTGGGTCGTGTGGGAAGAACCCCCCTTCGCCCACACTCACTAGGCGAAGGTTCCAAATGCCGTCGCGGAAAGGGGTTAAAAACCGTTTGTATAGCACCCTGTTGTACTAGTGCCGGTTTAGACCTATAGACGTCGGGCTGGTAGGCTTCACAGGTCGGAGTTAGAAAAGTAATTTCCTTCTACCAAACATTGGTCTCACGCAGTTTCGGTGAGTAGAGGCTCTTTTGGCGCTTAGTTCGAAATTTTGAAACAGAAGCATTCACGTTTATAGTACTCTTGAACTTTGAAGATTGACATAAATAGACAACGTTAAATTTGACCTTGTATGTTTGAAAACCTCATCAAATTATGCGCTTCTTTTTGAAATTTTGACACTTGAAAATCCTATAACTACGATTATTTTGGAATGGAGGAGGTAAATTTGAATCTATTTTGTACACAACTATATATGCTACTATGTACAGAAGTAGAGCAAAGATTGGTGCCCCCATAATTTAGGTACGAGTTACAAATGCCATGATCTCGAATTCAAATAATTGAATGGACTTCATGTTGAATTTGAATTTTTTAAACCACCTTAAGTTGAATTCAAATGTATGCTAGTTCATAGCTAGCTATTTATATTGTTCATTGTGTAACTTTTGTATGTATGATGTGCTTTACACACACAACATGAACTATACTCACGTTTATATCCGAACTGCTAAAGCGATGCATTGTCTGGAGTTCAAAATACTGACTCTGTGGATCAATTATGTCGAATAATAACATGGACATGCTCAAATTCGATAGAATATAGATGTCCGATGGATCAATCACCATTCCTTACGCGAATTGCAAATATCATGACCCCATCCTAATATCTGGATACAATTTATATTTTTAATCAGTGTGTACATCAGTCTTTTACGCGTAGTTTCACTCTCCATAGGCCCCTCCTCACATACGCGCTGACTTTCTGTCTCACACATACGCGCACACGGTGTATATACATCGGTGGTCTCTCACACATGCTCACACACTCTCTTCCGAGGTGTCTTTCTCGCAGACATGCTCTCGATATCTCCCTCCCCCCTCTCTCACAACCTTTTACGACTGTTTTCACTAACCTTTATCACAAGCACTCTTCCTCTCACACACATCCACATGCACAACCCCCATCGACCCTTTCTATATACATAGACCTGCCTACGTGTCTCCCGCACGCACATTATCTTTAGGCATGTCTCGCACGCATTGTATTTGAAGCAAAAGCATGATACGTACATTGGACTTCAGGATCCACTCATTACAGTCATCATTTATGTTTTGTGGTTATTATACATTCACGGGCTCACCGTATAGCTCTGTATTTGCTCAAGACATGACTAGTTGACCAGTTAAACGCTCCATGTGGCACCTCTAGTGTTGCATCACATTAGCTCACCATTGGGCCCACCTGTCGGCGTGTATAAGAATGAAAACAAACGATAAAAAATATTGGATGGTGATTCAAAGTCAGGACCGCGGGCACAACGGACATGGTGGCCTTGTATTGGTATGGTGAGCCATCTATTTTAACACACAAAAGCTGGTGTGGTGATTATAAACAAACACACGCATGCACACGAACTACACGCATGCAACACTCAAACGTACACATGCAGCCACACGCACACACGCAACACTCACATGTAGACACGCAGCCACGCACACACGCAACACTCACACGCACACATGCATGCACACACCACATGACCAACACACACTCTCACGATCAAGTGCACAACCTACACATGCATGCGCACACATCGGGCCCTAACAGACACATACACATCCAGGTGGTTCCGGCGCACGGGTTGGAGTCTTGTCGCGCCTGCGTAAATTTGTGTTTATCTTACCTTTTTCCTATGCAATCTGATAGGTGGGACCCACATGGAACATGGTCAATTTAACCAGTCAACATAGTGCCACAAAGACTATTTGGCCGGTCAATAGAGTGCAATCCAATGCTGAACGGTGAGCAAGTGACCGTACAATCACCGCAAAATGTATATAGTGACCGTAATGAGCGTATTCTGAAGTCAGGTGACCGTATTGCGCTTTTCACTTGAAATGCACTGACCGCCCGTGTATTTATCTCTTCTCTCGCTCTCTCTGTGGAGCCGAGTAGGCCAACACACTAGTGCCTAAATTGGTGCATGCCACCCCGTTATAACTGTACTGGTTTCATAAGAGAGAACAATCATTCACGTCTACTATACAAACCATAGATATGAGTTACAAATGCTATGAAGATGAATACAAATATTTGAATCCACTTTATTCCCAATTTCTCTCTGTAGGCCCTCCAAAAGTACATCTCTACACGTTCTCGCAAGTTACATCTAACAACAATGCAATACAACACTATTACTACACTCTAACACAATAAATCATATGTGTTTTTAGTTTTACTAGATCTCATATTGTTACTTAATTATTCAGTTTGAATACATTAAAATTGCCTTTGAAATGTATGGCTAGTATCATCTACCACGCGGGAAAAATCCTGCCCTTGCCTGTTTAATCGGGTTTGTATCAATGGATCGTGCGAAACAACAAAACTATAGTAGTACTACAGTACAACTAGCAGTTCACTGGGCCGCCGTGTCGTGTACTCCTCCTTGTAAGAGTGGAGCGCTTGCTTTCATAAATGTTCTAGTACCTTTAACTGACATGTGGGACATCAAGCAACCAGGTCCACGTGCCATACCGAAATAACAGTGCAAAGCGGTAGGGGTGAAGCACCACAGTCATGGCGCCGACGTAGTAATTAGCAATAAGGCGTCAAATCACAAAGCTGCACCTTTCCCGCAGTTAAGTTGGAGGGACAAAGTAATGCTAAAAAATAAGTTGGAGGGACGAAGCAACCACCATTTCACTTGTTGCTGAATCCGCTTCTCCCTCATCTTCTTCAAGTTAACCATGTGTTGCTTCTGCCGTTGTTCTGCCTCATGTGGGACGCAGATCGGCTTGATAAAGCACTGACACGTGGGACCGCATGTTAACAAACCGCCAGGCCAACATCCTCTAAAAATAATAAACCCCGCCGCCTTCCGTGCGGCAAGATCACCTACTTTTTACTAATCTTGATACTATAATTTTTTAGATCAATATAATCGAGATTTGTATAGATAGCACACAGGAGCAAACCAAGTAGTACGGTTAAGGGCATCCACAGTGTGTAGCCAAATGTGAAAATAGCTTTTGGCATCGATGGGAACCATTGCGGAGGGTGCTGCCAAAGCCAAAAACTTGGAACCTAAGCTCCCTAATCGATTGATTGAAGGAATAGAAAAATGCAACCTATCTTCTCTTTCTCTCGTGCTTGGACGCATGTACAGTATAGAGCATAGAGTCTACTCCCCTGTCTCTTCTATCACAAATCACAAAGCAGTGAGGCGTCAAATCACAGAGCACAGACGAAGCAACCATCATTTCACTCTTCGTTGACTCCGCTTCTCCATCATCTTCTTCAAGAAACCACCTTACCGCACTAAGCTGGACGGATGACGCTATTGTGTAGTACTAGTACATTTACGCCTCCTTTGGTTCAACGGACTTCCTGGATGCAAAGAAGGCAGTTGTCTTGGCTTGTAGGAGGCACTTGCGAATGACTTACCATGGTCTCTCTCAATGGTGTGCTCCCTCAAATGCACTTCTCCAAAGCCACGACGTTCGAGATATTGTTGACGTCACTGCAATGGGGAAGGAAGTCAAATATGTAGTTACTACCTCCATTTTTTGTATACAAGGCTAGTATAAAAATTACAATTTGCAGAAGGCCACTAACACTAATCGAGGCAAAATTGATGGGGTTTGCCTCGTACTAGCAACCAAGGACATTAATGTACCCTTGCATGCACGCGGAAGTGAGAAGGTTGGTTTGCACGGCGCTGCATTAATCAAGCAATGAGGAGTGAGATGGTTAGCTCTTTGGGCATTGGAGAAAAAATACGCATTAATTGACACATCAAACGAGGATTTGTATCAATCAATCCCGCGAAGGAAAACCCCGGCTTTCTTTTTTAACACAAGTAGTGCGTACGTACTTGTATCCTGTTTGGGTCTAGGCATTGCATTGCCATAATTCGCCACACATTTTTACCAACCTAGCCTAAAGTTTTTCAGAATGAAAAGGAGGTACACCTGCGCACGGCTGTCGCGGTCGCACCGCACCCTCACACAGTCGCTCCTGCACGCCGCAAACCCAACCAAGGGAACGCACCCTCACTAACACGTGCTACCGCATGTGATCAAACCAAACTCAGCCATCCTACCGCTGACACATAATTTTCGCTCATATAGTATGTTTATCCAACCGCATGTGGGGGAAGATCCGTGCGGCCCGTGCGGTGGTCTGTTGGGGAATAAGAAGAGGTGAGGAAGAAGAAGGGTTAGGAGACGTAGGATATTCATCCAACCGCCTGAAATGGTTGACTGACCCAAATGATGAAAGTCAGGCGACCTGCATAAATATATGTTTTTACACAACAAAAGATCCCTAAAAACAACAACATAAAGAAAAACTATCGCTGCTCGCGGAACGAGACGACCTCGTCGTCTTTGGCTGCCAGCGTGAACCAGCCGTAGCTGTCGGCATGTGTCTTCGAACCGTGGTTGTCCATGGCCTCTAGCTAGTCTTTCACGCAGAGCGTGCGGGCTCTCTGCACGGATGCGGGCACCACTCAATTCATGCCCATGACTTTGTGTTCCGCCTGCAGGAGGGCCTCGATGGTAGCGGCATCCGCGCGCTCCGCGTCGAGTAGACCCTCCGCCGCTCGGTTCAAGTCCAGGACATCTGGTTCCGCTTGGAGGAGGGCCTCGATGGCAGCGGCATCCGCGTGTTCCACGTCAAGTTGAGCCTCCGCTGCCCGGTTCACATCCACGACATCTGGTTCCGCCTGCAGGAGGGCCTCGATGGCAGCGCCATCTGCGCGCTCCATGTCGATTAGAGCCTCCGGCTCCCGGTCCTCCTTTAGGATCACTAGGTTGAACCGCCGGTCCACCTGCACCATGGGGGACCCGGACGCCGGCACGAAGTCGATGTCCATCATCTCATACGCATCGGGGGCCTTCTGCGCCGTGACCTCCGTCATGAACATTGGATCGGCTTCCTCCACCTCGGAGCTTGGCTCCAGAGAACTCGGGGATTGGCCCGCCAAAAATCAAGCTTGGGAACTGAGGTCTGTGGCACCGACCGCCGCCCCAATTTCTACGCAACTCTCCGGTGTCAGCATCTTGTAGTACATGATCTTGCAGTGCCATGGCTTTCTGGCAAACTAGGGGACGGCTTATGCGGTCTAGGGGATCGAAAGGTGGGGGAATGGGTTGGAGAGGAGGTGTGGTTTTGGGGCAGTGGTGACCGGCCGGTAAGTAGCTGGCATAGGATGAGCAACAAAGGTTCTTGTGTGAATAGTGGTTTCGGTGACGACCGTTCAGTCGGTTTTGACTGTGCGGCGTTTGCAAAGCCGGACGGCTGGAGCCTAGAGAGTTGTGGGGTGGGATGGGACCAAAGTTTCAGAGTTTCACGTGGCAGACGTCTGGACCTCCCAACTGTTCCTGTCGACGACAAGGCGGTGACTTCGTAAATCTCAAGATGACTAGCATGATGCCCGTGCATTGCACATAACATCAGAATGCATTTTTTAATGATATCTTGAGAATTTCATTGAAAAATGGTATCTCAAGAATTTCATCAAAAAATGATATCTCGAGAAAGATGAGAGATTAGGTGAGGAGGAGTGGGGCGCGGTGGTGATTGGTGGCCGGACTTAGCGGAGGCATGGGGATGGACGACGCCGGCAGCAGCCACCATGCCAGATTGATCTAGAGGCTTCCTTTTTTAATTACTCAACAATGAAGTTGTGGGAGATAAGGATGAACAATAGAGGTGCGGGTATCCTTTTGCAAATTGCCATAGTTTTGTTTCTATCCATCAGATATAGATCGGACGGTCTATATTGCAAGAAGGCAGACACACAATCATCACCGAGAGTAGAGATAAGAGTAGAGATAGAGGTTTGATGGCTCAGTCCCTCGAAGGTGCTCATAGGGGTAGGGTGTGCGTGTGTGCATTCATAGGGGTGAGTGTATGCGCGCATGTATGAGCGCTTGCGTCTGTACTGTGTTAAAAAAGGAGTACTTGAAGTATGCAAGTTCATAAGGAACGGATGGTGTACATCACTCTTGTCGCGCTCGCGTTGCACCTCGTCACGCTGGAGCCTGCATGTCGCTCACCGAATGGAAGACACTTCGTCTTGCGTTTTCGCTTACTTGTGGGACTGCAGTTGAGAGCAAACCAACGTCCCTCCCCCTCCCTGGCCCGTGTCATCTATACTACTAGAAGACAGAGAGAGGTCAACCAAGTGTTACTAGCTATACTACTAGTACTATGAGCACCGCATACTCTACTGCATATGTTGTCAGTACTCCACTAGTACTACTACTTCTACTACTATTGGATAGGGAGCTTAAAAAAAGTTGCTATTGGACTGGCGATACGTGGCGAAATCCTAGTAGGAAGAGCATGCGCGAGAACAAGCATTCACGTTTTTGAAAACAAATTGGAAACCATTTTTGTTTGAATACAAATCTAGGAGTACGTAGGAATCTAACAATGTTGATTGGGTGTTGTTGAATGTTGATACTTTTTTCTTTAAGTTTGATAAAAGTAGAGATACTTTGACTAGACATAAAACTTATATGTAAACTACAAAGGATCGGAGGGAGTATATTGTACGTTCAAAAGCAAAACAAACATTGAATACCCTTTATATATGAATTGCTGATGCTATGATCACTGGTTCAAAATTTTGAATCCGCCTTAGGTATCACACATGCACCCACTCGTTCTCTCTCGGTTTCATCTCGAGGTCTCTCTCTCTCTCCCTCCCTCTCTCTCTCTCTCACACACACACACACCACCTCTCTTCCTTTTTGTGCTTATCAAACCTAATTGATCTCCCGAGGTATCGGGATTGTATATCGCTCGTCGTCAGGTCACTCTTCAACACACGCCTAGGTCACTCTACCATGCATTAATTGTAACCAAGCCTTTCATCTATCTTTTTTTAAGCATACATTCATCCTCTCCGCCCCTCTAGATCGGTCGATCTCCGGACCCACCCTAGTCCTCTTTCAATCGATCTAGCTAGATGGTACATGACCGACGCGCACACACAGACCCCCCGGGTCATTTCTATCATAGAAACACACCAAACCTTTATCTCCTTGCAATACACACACTTGATCTCTCAACATCAATCAATATCGTCAAGATGTGTCGGGGAATGAACCGAATGGGATGTTAAAACTAAGATGGGAAGCGGCACATAGTGGACGCAAAGTGAAACTTTAAATGAACCGTTTGTCTATATGCATGTCGGTCAAAATGAAACATTGGAAATATAAGCATGGTCTAGACCCACATGCTAATGACACTCGACGGAATGTTCAAATGAGGCATGCCAGATGATGGACTCGACCGGAGGGCGGCATGATCGATGGAGAAGAGGGTTGGAGAGGATGAGAAACAAGCAATGCCACATGATTATACTTGAACAGCTCAAATAAACATTAAGTTGTCTCGTTTTCCCTTCCGTCTTGGTGACGGAGTAAGATGCTCCCTCCATTTTTATTTACTCTGCATATTAGGTTTGACTGAAGTCAAACTTCATAAAAATTGACCAAATTTATAGAAAAAATATGAACATTTACAATAGCAAATCTATATGATGTGAAAGTATATCAATAATGAATCTAATGGTATTGATTTGTTATTGTATATGTTATTATTTCTATGTATAAACTTTGTCAAAGTTTACAAAGTTTGACTTTGATCAAAGCTAAAATGCGGAGTAAATAAAAACAGAGGGAGTACGCAAGGACTAGTATAGTTACTACTGCCGGAACATGGTAAGTTGTACCCCTAAATGCGGGCATGTACCGGGCCCAACTCAATTATTCCTTCAAACAATCGGACACCTAAATTAGCACACCATCCAGCTACTTAATCAAGTGTTACACTTCACGAGTTCAAAAGGAAAAGGGTGGTACTGTACCCAAAACCACCACACTTGGGGCTAAGGTAACAACTTGGTACTGTACTATTGGGGAACATAGCATGTAATTTCAAAATTTTCCTACGCTCACGCAAGATCTATCAAGGAGATACATAGCAATGAGAGGGGGAGAGTGTGGCCACGTACCCTCGTAGACCGAAAGCGGAAGCGTTTGGTTAACATGGTTGATGTAGTCAAACTTCTTCTCGTTGCAACCGATCAAGCACCGAACGTACGACACCTCCGAGTTCTACACACGTTCAGCTCGATGACGTCCCTCGAACTCTTTGTCTAGTAAAGTGTCGAGGGAGAGTTCCATCAACATGATGGCATGGTGACAGTGATGGTGACGTGATCCACACAGGGCTTCACCTAAGCACTAGGTGAATATGGCCGGAGGCGTAAACTGTGGAGGGGGGGGGGGGCGCCGCACATGGCTTGGAACAATTGATGTGTGTTGTAGGCGCCCCCATGTATATAAAGGAGGGAGGGGGAGGAGGCCGGCCCTAGGCGCGCCCCAAGTAGGAGGAGTCCTACTTGGGCTCCTAGAAGGATTCACTCCCCCCCTTTCCTTATACCGGAGGGGGAAAGGGGGAAAGAGAGAGGGTGGAGAAGGAAAGGGGGGCCCCGCCCCCTCTCCTAGTCCTATTCGGCCTCCTTCCTTGTGGGGGTCCTGCCACCCCTTTGTGGGCTGGTGTGCCTCCCTCCTATGGCCCATATGGCCCATATCTTCCCCCATGGGGTTCCGGTAAACCCCCCGGTACTCCGATATGTACCCGGTACATTCCGGAACACTTCCAGTGTCCAAATACTATCATCCAATATATCAATATTTACCTATAGACCATTTCAAGACTCCTCGTCATGTCCGCGGTCTCATGTGGGACTCCGAATAACATTCAGTCACAAAATCACATAACTCATATAATAAAAATCATCATGGAACGTTAAGCATGTATACCCTACGGGTTTGAGAACTATGTAGACATGACCGAGACACCTCACAGTTCAATAACCAATAGCGGAACTTGGATGCTCATATTGGCTCCCACATATTCTACAAAGATCTTTATCGGTCAAACCGCAATGACAACATATGTTATTCCCTTTGTCATCGGTATGTTACTTGCCCGAGATTCGATCGTAGGCATCTTCATACCTAGATCAATCTCGTTACCAGCAAGTCTCTTTACTCGTTCCATAATGCATCATCCCGCAACTAACTCATTAGTCACATTGCTTGCAAGGGTTATTATGATATGCATTACCGAGAGGGCCCAGAGGTACCTCTCAGATACTCGGAGTGACAAATCCTAATCTTGGTCTATGCCAACCCAACAAACACCTTTAGAGATACCTGTAGAGCATATTTATAATCACCTAGTTGCGTTGTGACGTTTGATAGCACACAAGGTATTCCTCCGGTATTCGAGAGTTGCATAATCTCATAGTCAAAGGAATATGTATAAGTCATGAAGAAACCAATAGCAATAGAACTTAACGATCATTTGCTAAGCTAACGGATTGGTCTTGTCCATCACATCATTCTCCTAATGATGTGATCCCGTTCATCAAATGACAACACATGTCTATGGTTAGGAAACTTTAACCATATTTGATTAACAAGCTAGTCTAGTAGATGCTTACTAGGGACATTGTGTTTTGTCCATGTATCCACACATGTATCAAGTTTCCGGTTAATACAATTCTAGCATGAATAATAGACATTTATCATGATATAAGGAAATATAAATAATTACTTTATTATTGCCTATAGGGCATATTTCATTCAGTCTCCCACTTGCACTAGAGTCAATAATCTAGATTACAATGTAATGATTCTAACACCATGGAGTCCTGGTGCTGATCATGTTTTGCTCCTAGAAGATGCTTAGTCAATGGGTCTGCCACATTCAGATCCGTATGTATTTTGCAAATCTCTATGTCTCCCTCCTCGACTTTATCATGGATGGAGTTGAAGCGTCTTTTGATGTGTTTGGTTCTCTTGT
Source organism: Triticum timopheevii (assembly GCA_963921465.1). Lineage (NCBI taxonomy): Eukaryota > Viridiplantae > Streptophyta > Magnoliopsida > Poales > Poaceae > Triticum > Triticum timopheevii. The sequence goes on along the minus strand of OY997268.1, from coordinate 407,657,051 downwards.
AAAATCTGGATTCCTTAGTGTCGTTGTCAAAACCGGCGGATCTCGGGTAGGGGGTCCTGATCTATGCGTCTTAGGCTGATGGTAATAGGAAGCAAGGGACACAATGTTTACCCAGGTTCGGGCCCTCTCGATGGAGGTAAAACCCTACTTCCTGCTTGATTAATATTGACGATATGAGTAGTACAAGAGTAGATCTACCACGAGATCGTAGAGGCTAAACCCTAGAAGCCAGCCTATGATGATTATGATTGTAATTGTGATCGGCCTTCTAAGGATCAACCTCTCCGGTTTATATAGACACCAGAGAGGGCTAGGGTTTACACGGAGTCGGTTACAAGGAAGGAAATACAATATCCGGATCGACAAGCTTGTCTTCCATGCAAAGGAGAGTCCCATCCGGACACGGGACAGAGTCTTGAGTCTTGTATCTTCACGCTCCAATAGTCCAGACGATGTATATAGTCCAGCTGTCCGGATACCCCCTAATTCAGGACTCCCTCAGTAGCCCCTGAACCAGGCTTCAATGACGATGAGTCTGGCGCGTAGTCTTGTTTCGGCATTGCAAGGCGGGTTCCATCTCCGAATACTCTGAAGTAATTATCAAACACTTAGACCGTGTCCGGATTTCTAAAATGATAATCCAACCGCACCGCTAATCGCGGCGAGTGGGGAACGACCGGGTGCCACCAGGCAAGTGGGGAGGCACAAAAAGCTATTACTATCTCTATAAAGAGATAAGGTCTCTTCTTCTTTACCCACGCCTTCTCCTTCCGCTAGCCCATTCCCCTCTGTTCGAGCCCTAACGCCCAGGCACTCTTCTTTTCCATCGAAGAGAGGTTTTCCAAAGATGTCCGGATCCGGAGCAGGAGGCAGATGGATGGCGTCAAGGAGAAGGATATCAAGAGGCTCTGGGAGGCCGGGTATCTGGCCAAGAAGATCGGCCACCGTCTCCCACCAGTGGGATAGGTCGTCCCTACTCTGGAGCCTCACGAGAGAGTCGTGTTCCTTCCACATTTTGTCCGCGGGATCGGGTTTTACCTTCACCCATTTGTTCGTGGAGTCATGTATTACTACGGGATTGATTTCCATGATCTTTCCCCCAATTGTTTCCTCAATATCTCGACGTTCATCGTCGTGTACGAGGCTTTTCTTCGGATTTCGCCCCACTTTGGCCTGTGGTTGAAGATTTTCAATGTGAAGCCCAAGGTGGTGAGTGGCAAGCACGCCGAGTGCGGCGGCGCCATGGTGAGCAAGATACCCAAGGTCGTTTGGCCGATGGGTGCCTTCAACGACTCCGTCAAGGAGTGGTAGCAGCAGTGGTTCTATATCACCGAACCACGCGGTAAAAAGTGGGCTGCAGCTCCTGAGTTCAGATCCGGAGCCCCACTGCGGCTCACGTCCTGGCCCAAGAATGGCCCGAACTGGTCCTCGTCCGATGAGCTGTCACTGCTCCAGATGCGCGTTTAGAGTGTGGTCGACAAGGACGTTAAGCTCGTCGACATAGTGCAGGTGATGCTAGTTCGCCTAGTTATCCCTTGCCAGCGCCGAGCCTGCAATTTGTGGGAGCACGACCCAACCAAGCACCAAACCCTTTGGGAGCTCTATGACTCCTCCCACAATGATATCTGGAAGGTGCTCTTTAAGTCCGGCAAATCGTGGTCGGGCTCCACCGAGGACTGTGGGTATCAATTATCCCATTCTGCAAGCCCGGTAAGTTATAGCCACACTCTGTTCATCCATGCTTCAATTAGCATGTCCCAAGGGAAGCATTTTTATCGTGTTTCATCGTGACCCCAGGGATGGATAAAGAAGGTGGAGCGGATACATTGTCCGGCCCCGCTGCCGGAGGAACCGGCCGGACGTCTTCTGACGAAGATGTTGGTCCCCCCGCCTTACGAGGCGCTAAAGAAAGAGGCCTCCAAGAAGGTCAAAAAGACTCGGAGTGGCCTCCGTCGCCACGAGGCTTCGGATGAAAAATCCGAAGACTCCAGCGATGCTCCTTCTTCCGAAGACGAAGAGGAGGAAGTAGAGGAGGAAGCAGAGGAGGACGAGCCTCACTCTAGAGGTGGGAAGAAGAGGGCGGCTTCCTCGTCCCTGGAGGCCGAATCGCCCAAAAGGGGGAGAGGCTCCCACCCAGAGGCATCCACCACGGCTGCTGATAACAGCCCGGAGTGGGATCCCAGGGCCCGCCCCTGGAAAAGTCGTAAGTATCCGGAATCTGAACATGCATATACATCCGGGGTCGTTTGGGTACAGTAGTCTTAAGTGCCGCCATATTTCGTACAGCCCGGCGAGGTCTCGCGCCGGACAATCCTCATCGGAGGATTCGCTGAGCTCAGACGCTTTGGCGAGCGAGACGCCTCCGGAGGCTCCTTCCCCAAAGTCCAGGCGTGACACCGAGGTGTCGTCTCAAAGAGACTCGGACCAGGGGAGGCATGTCTCTAGGGCTGGACACACGGGGGCGGCGCCCCCCCGGCGAGTCGACGATGGGGGCGACCTCGGATTCGGACCCCAGCCGGATAAGGTTCTGGAGACCTCTAAGGCTCCAGGATCGGGCGAGTAGCCACCTTCGACAGTGGGAGGCTTGCCTACTCCGTCGGCAACCTCTGTCCAAGCAGAGCTGCCCGGCGGTCTATCGACAGCGTTAAAGAGCGCGTCTATCATCGATGAACATCGGACCCTCATGGTTACGGTGGTTGAAAAGATTCAGTCCGTCGAGAGCGGTCTGAATGAGTCCTGCCTTGGACTTATAAAGGCTTTTGTGGTATGTTTTCTAAGAAACCTGTGAGGAATCATCATAATATGAGTAGTAGCCCCTGATACACTGTCCGGCGACAGATAGAGAGCCGGGCAGGGGATCAAATCCTATGCTTTTGCAGGAGCCTTTGTTAATGACGTACACCACTTTGTTTGAAAATAGGCGTCTACAGAGAAGACAGCCGCTCATAATGCGGAAGTGTCCGGACTGAAGTAGAGCCTGGAACGGGCCGAGGAGGAGCTTGGCCGTGTGAAGAAACAATTGGAGGACAAGCAAGGTATGTTGGAACATTGTCTTGAATTTGGCACAAATGAGTAATTGTGCCTAGTGAAAAGTATTTGTATTTTATGCTCCAGGAGCGAGTGCCGAATATGAGGCACTGAAGAAGGCTGTGGCTGATGCCAACGAGAAGGCTGTCGCCGAACAGGCGCTTTGTGAGAAACACGAGGCGAGGGTCATCGCAGCTGAGCGAGAGCTCCAGGAGGCTGTGACAAAAAGCGAGGGCTTGGAGCAAAGTCTAGTAGGGAAAGAATCCGAACTCGCCCAAGCTCTCCAAGCCGCGGAAGATCCTCGGGAAGAAGCCCGAGGTGCTATGCGGGACATTCAGGAGGCCCAGAAAGTTGCGGCTAGTAAGGCTTTTTGTACTCATGGCCATTTTTACATGATAATGGGAGGAACTCTAAGCGACAAGCTGAATTCTTATTTTTACAGGGGCGTTTGCAGATCTGCCTCGCAGCATATCAGATGCCGCCCAATTCTACCGGACCGAGGAGAAGAAGTCTGCGGAGGGGAATCTCTGGTCGTAGTATTTGGCGCCGAACTATCCGGTGCCCTTTATCGATCAGCTGAAGCAGCTGGTCGAACTGTACCAGGCGGCCGAACTAGCCATGAAGGACTTGGTTGTCCGGCTATGGCCTGCGGAGCCCATTCCAAGCAGTTACTTCAGTCTCGTGAAGCAGATTGTGGGCGCCTGATCTTGACTTGATGTTGTTAAGCAATCGGTCTGTATAGAGGGTGCGCGTATGGCGTTTGCCCGTGCAAAAGTGCATTGGGGGGAAGCTTGACGCGGAGAAGCTGATGACAGAGGGGCCGCCAGAGGGCAAGGAGCACCGCAAACACGAGCTGTACTATGAAGGTGTACTGAAGGGAGCCTGCCTTGTGGCGGATAAGTGTATTAAAGACATTATATTTCCTTGAGGGCATTCACGCCATTCTTTGTAATATGGGATAATGGCACTTTTATTATTTATTGCCTGTTTTGTTTGAACATTTGTTCTTCCTGTGCGGCTGTTTAGTGTATGTAAATCCTGAGAGTTGGCCAGTCGTCGGCTTCTGCCCCCACGAAAGAAATACGGGGGTGTTCGGGGTATACCTGAACACTCTTTATCCCATGGTTGGGTCCTTTTAAGGAGGTGTTCCTCACCACGAACCAGGCAATCGGACTATAGGGCTTTACCACTCTCACTTAGCCATATGAATTCGAGTATGGTCGGCGCAGCCCCTAGTGTTCGGAAGGCCGAACTAGGGGCTCTATTGGCGCCTGATCGGAAGACCGATCCGTTGCACTCTGCATTTATAATGGCGTTATGCGGAATAAATCTTTAAGGATTTTACAACCTCTCGAATAGCTGACCAGCTCTCGCTGTATCATTACAGTCAGTTTTCGGCTTAGCCGATGGGACGGAACGTAAGGTACCAAAACATGGGAGCCAGGCAAACCCAACCAATGACCCAAGACATGATTCGCAGCTGATGCATATAGTGCTATAAGTTCGGGGTGCCGAGCGACCGAAAAGGTTGTCGGGCTTTGTTGCCGTACTGTGAAGCCCCTGGCTTAATCGGGTGTAACACGAAGCATGGCTGCCATTTTTGGCAAAGAGGCGTCGATGATAAACGACAGTCGGTAAGTGTTATTTAAGTCTACATACTGTAGTAGGATGGTATGTCTATGCATATGAGTACGATTTATGATTATAAAAAGAGGTGTTTTTGGCGGAACCTCTGATGGCCGGACTGGAGGGGGATGTGAGTGGATTCGAAGTGAATCCGGACTGCCTTCTTTGGGGGGGGGGGGTCACATGCATGTTCCTGCCCTTGTGTATCCGGGCCGATTCCACGTCGCCAATCCTGTTCTGAGTCAAAGTTAGTTTGTAAAGGCAAATACTTGGAGGCAGCTGAACGTCCTCTTGTGGTTGGTTCAAGGATTCCTGATAGGACCCTGGTTAACTCAGCCGTTATACCGTGAAGTAGCGCGGAATCCTCAGTCGGTGTCCGGATAGTTGGCTGTCATATCAAATTTTTGATGGGCATGCACGACTCGCTACTCCGGCAGCTGTATGATTTCCGCTCTAAGGGCGGGGTTCGGCCTTGCCTACAGGTCTGATTATATCACACGGTGTTGGCCTAATGGTTTACCACATGGAATCTAGTCAACGTGGTTCGTCCCATTACCATATGGTAAATTACCGTATGAGGGGAAGGTGCCAAAGAATTATTCTTTGGCGTATCATTTGTTGGTGATCCGAAGACAACCGTTAGAGTGCTGGGACAATACAACTTGGCCTTTGCACCTGGCATCTTTTAGGATATGTTATTTGCAGTTTCATACCCGTGGGGGCTTTATGTGAGATGAAGCCCCCGGACTACTAGCTCTCGAGGTACTGCAATTGAATTGCTGTGGTTGATGTTGTCCGGACGGTTGGTATGATCGAGGGAGATCGGCCGCACTTGGAGGAGCTTTTGGCTTTGTAGTTGTTGGACTCCTCCCCTCATTGTTTCCGGCATGCGACCGGCCGCTTTGTTTTGAGGATCCGGCATTCTCTATTGGTGTGCTTTGCCGTCCTTCTAGGAGTACCATGAATTTCACATGGTTGGTCAAGTATGTTGCTCGGGCCGTGTAGGCTTGAGCTGTTCTTTGTCCATTGACCGGACTGGGAGTTGCTGGATTTGGCACCAACTTCCCTGACTTGGCGTTTATGACAATTGCACCGAGGCTTGAGGATGCCTCTTCGTGTATCCTTCATATTGTCTTGGACCGCTGTGGTGTGTTGACGTTGTGGTATGTGCCTTGAGTTCTCCTGCTGTGGTTGCGGTAGCGAATTACGCCGTGTGTGCCCTTTGTCGGGGCATTCGAGTTTGTATTTCTCGGTGGCCAGGACCTTGGTCCATCCGTCCACGAGCAAATCTTGGTCAGCTTTGAGCTATTGTTGTTTCCTTTGTAGGCTCCTTGCCGTGGCCATGAGTCGTCACTTCAAGCGAACTTGCTCCACTGGATCCTCAGGCACGCCGCATTCGGAATTGCCGAGGCTAATCTTGTCTTCGGAGGGGGGAATGCATTTGTTCTCCTCTAGATATCCGTCCGTTGCCTGTTCGGCCTGCTTGAAGGCAGGCTGGTCGGGGTTGTATTCTTCTTCGGCCCCATCCGGATTGTTTTCGTCTCCTAGGCTGGCATTGCTAAGGCGGGGCTTGGAGCGGCGCTGACAACGCCCATGCTCTGTTTTTATTCCTGAGGGTTTATCCTCCATTGCCTCATCGCCATTGATTTCTTTCGGAGTGTCAACCATATATATATCGTATGAGGAGGGGGCTGTCCACTGCCCTATGAGTGGTGGTTCCTTTGCTTCTCCTGCATCGTCGTCCATACCGTCGATGTCTTCGGAGTCGAAGTCAAGCACGTCTGTTAAATCATCAACCGTGTCAATGAAATGGGTGGTGGGTGGGCAACGAATTCCTTCGTCGCCTGCTTCCCACTCGAGCCGGACATAGTTCGGCCAAGAGCCTCCTGACAAACAGAGATACTTTAATGAGTTCAGCATGTCGCCTAAGGGCGAGTGCTGGAAGATATCCGCAGCGGTGAACTCCATTACCGGAGCCCAACCAGACTCGGCGGGCTCGGGAGTGCGTGGACTGGGACCTACAACCGGATATGAGTCCGAGGGTACGGAGTCACAGGCCTCCTCAGAAGTGAGGCCTGTGTTCGGCTCTACCGCCGATGAGTGTGCGGCCTGCGGAGCGAGGTCCATCCCTCCGTCCTTAGGCAACGCAGCCTACTCCGGATTTAGGCCCGGGGCTTCTGCAGGGGTGATCTCCCGAGCATTGTCCGACAGCAGGTCTAAGCCGTGCTCATCGTGACTGTTCGGTGCTCCTGGCACATGCTCGAATCCGTCGAAGATCAAGTCTCCGCGAATATCCACCGTGTAGTTCAAGTTTCCGAATCTGATCTGGTGGCTAGGGGCGTAGCTGTCGATCTGCTCCAGATGGCCAAGCGAATTAGCCCGCAGTGCGAAGCCGCCGAACACAAAGATCTGTCCGAGGAGAAAAGTCTCACCTTGGACTGTGTTGTTGACGATAATTGCAGGAGCCATCGAGCCTTGCAGCGATGACACAGAGGAACTCCTAATGAAAGCACCAATGTTGGTGTCAAAACCGGCGGATCTCGGTTAGGGGGTCCCGCTCTATGTGTCTTAGGCTGATGGTAACAGGAAGCAAGGGACCCAATGTGTACCCAGGTTCGGGCCCTCTCGATGGAGGTAAAACCCTACTTCCTTCTTGATTAATATTGACGATATGAGTAGTACAAGAGTAGATTTACCACGAGATCATAGAGGCTAAACCCTAGAAGCTAGCCTATGATGATTATGATTGTAATTGTGATCGGCCTACTAAGGACCAACCTCTCCGATTTATATAGACGCCGGAGAGGGCTAGGGTTTACACGGAGTCGGTTACAAGGAAGGAAATACAATATCCGGATCGCCAAGCTTGTCATCCATGCAAAGGAGAGTCCCATACGGACATGGGACGGAGTCTTGAGTCTTGTATCTTCACGCTCCAATAGTCCGGACGATGTATATAGTCCGGCTGTCTAGATACCCCCTAATCCAGGACTCCCTCACTTAGCCAAGGCAATTTCTCCAGTATTGTCACAAAAGATTTTCATTGGACCCGATGGACTAGGTATTATACATTGATCGGATATGAACTCCTTCATCCAGACTCCTTCATTCGCTGCTTCCGAATCAGTTGTGTACTCCGCTTCACACGTAGATCCCGCCATGACGCTTTGCTTGGAACTGCACCAACTGACAGCTCCATCATTCAATATAATACGTATCCGGTTTGTGACTTAGAGTCATCCAGATCAATGTCAAAGCTAGCATCGACGTAACCATTTATGACGAGCTCTTTGTCACCTCCATAAACGAGAAACATATCCGTAGTCCTTTTCAAGTACTTCAGGATGTTCTTGACCGTTGTCCAGTGATCCATTCCTGGATTACTTTGGTACCTCCCTGCTAGACTTATAGCAAGGCACACATCAGGTTTGGTACACAGCATTGCATACATGATAGAACCTATGGCTGAGGCATAGGGAATGACTTTCATTTTCTCTCTATCTTCTGGTCGGGCATTGATTCTGACTCAACTTCACACCTTGTAAGACAGGCAATAACACTTTCTTTGACTGATCCATTTTGAACTTCTTCAAAACTTTATCATGGTATGTGCTTTGTGAAAGTCCAATTAAGCATCTTGATCTATCTCTATAGATCTTGATGCCCAATATATAAGCAGCTTCACTAAGGTCTTTCATTGAAAAACTCTTATTCAAGTATCCTTTTATGCTATCCAAAATTTCTATATCATTTCCAATCAACAATATGTCATCCACATATAATATTAGAAATGCTACAGAGCTCCCACTCACTTTCTTGTAAATATAGGCTTCTCCAAAAGTCTGTATAAAATCATATACGTTGATCACCTCATCAAAGCGTATATTCCAACTCCGAGATGCTTGCACCAGTCCATCAATGGATCGCTGGAGCTTGCGCACTTTGTTAGCACCTTTAGATCGACAAAACCTTCTGGTTGCATCATATACAACTCTTCTTTAAGAAATCCATTAAGGAATGCAGTTTTGCCGTCCATTTGCCAGATTTCATAATCATAAAATGCGGCAATTGCTAACATGATTCGGATAAACTTAAGCATCGCTACGGGTGAGAAGGTCTCATCGTAGTCAACACCTTGAACTTGTCGAAAACCTTTAGCAACAAGTCGAGTTTTGTAGATAGTAACATTACCATCAGCGTTAGTCTTCTTCTTGAAGATCCATTTATTCTCTATGGCTTGTCGATCATCAGGCAACTCAACCAAAGTCCATACTTTGTTCTCATACATGGATCCCATCTCAGGTTTCATGTTCTCAAGCCATTTCATGGAATCTGGGCTCATCATCGCTTCCTCATAGTTCTTAGGTTCGTCATGGTCTAGTAACATGACTTCCAGAACAGTTCTTACATAAACTTCCTAGTAATTCCCTCTTCGTAGGTGCAGCATTACTCCTAACATTTGTAATATCAGTTTGAAACTTGTAATATTGTCGTGTCCTATTCCTACGTTTTCAAAATCCTGCAAATCAAACAGGTCCTGAGTTGGTGATGATGTTGTGCCTCCCATCTTTCACCAATAGCCGTCGGATCTAGATCTGATGCATACAAACCAAACTTCTCCATTTTTGCAAAAAGATGCCCGCACTTGTTCCCTATTTACAAACAACTCCTTGTCTCTCACAATCAGCCTTATCTCCTCCCCACCACATCTAGAAGGCCGTGGAAAAATCTGGCGCGATGGCCGCTGCCGGCGCCGTCCACCCCCAATCTTGGTGTTCCGTGCAATGCACGTGCATCTACGCATGGGAAATTATGTCAAACAGGGCTAGTTGTAAGCAGGCTAGATCTACAGCCATGATGATAGTGACTGCAGACGGTGAGGCTAACTATGGTATGACAAACACGACGCCTATACTCAGGTGTCATCTCCGGCGCAGGGTCTTTTCACTTCACTGTGAGGAGCAGCACGTAATAATTTGACCAACGGGTAGTACAGTGCTAGTACTCCTACTACATTGGTAGTACTACTACTAGTACTAGTAGCACCACCGTCTGGATTTAGGAGTACTACCACGTCCATCTGGATTTTAGTATTTGACTAGCAATATCTAGTAATGCATGTCACAAAAAATGTACTACTCCCTCTGTAAATAAATACATGGTGTATTGTTTTATTCCTATTGGCGAGAGAACTTAATGTCTTTTTGCTAACTAATAGGATTACATGCAATGAACTAAAAACTGCATGTCATGTTTGGTAGTCTCAAGTCATTGAAAGCATGGACGGCCCACATCGCTCATTGGTTGATATGTCATGAAATAAGAAACAAGGATGGAGTTAATGTACCGTGCCTAAGTATTTTGGGATTATTTGGTTTTCGTAAGGTGACTTACACAACATTTTTCTTTACATGCATTAACATTTTATTAGTTAAATCAAAGGTCAAAACTTGGCGCAAAATGCAAAGGGGACCAATAAACCAGTAAACATCAAACTTCTCTCGTATGGCCCCAACTAGAGGTCGGATGAGATGACTATACTGCACCGGCACGGAGGGGGTGCAGCTTCATTGACTTACTGCAACTGCCTTTGGGTGAATGACACGTGGGCCCAAGGGGTGGCTGGCCCACCTATCATACAGCCAAAGGCAGGTGCAGTAGAGGGCCGAGGAGTAGTATGAAATCCGACGCACCTACACACGCTAACCAAGGGCAAGAGTGATCACTTGAATCGCAAGATCAGTTGACTAGAAGCTAAGCTAGACCCATGGAGGCGATGAGCGCGTGCATCATCCGGCTGTGCCAGATGGTCCACGACGCCGGTCTGCAGCCCGGCACCGTGGAACGTCTCCAGGTATTGCTTGAGGCCGCCAGGGCGAGGGGCCGCTTGGACGACAACTTCGTCTCCTTCTTCGACGAGGTCCTTGTCGGTTTCCTGGACAAGCTCACCGTCATCAAGAAGCTTGCGGATAACTTCGACGTACGCCTCCAGCCGACGTGCCCAAGCTCTGCGATGCCCGCCACCCTCAACGGCCACTATCGTGACAACCTCTTCGACGCACTGGTGGCCCTGCGACTGCCCGCCGTCACGCCGGAGAATGTCCACCTCGATGTCGTGCTCGCTGCGCAGCGCCTGGCGCAGCAAGACACCATCGACATAATCACCCACGTCTAAGCGCAAATCGTCCACAAGGACTACTACATGCAAGAGGAGGACAATAGGACGCTGGCCTTCTTGGACCGCAGGGCAACCTTGGATGGCATTGTTCAGAATCACGTTGAGCTCGCCGCCAACACCGCTGCTCCTCACACGTCGGTTGGTGACCCGGCGCACTAGGGCATGAGGATGTCGTTGATGGATCCGTATGTATTTTTATCTTTCCGTCAAATCCATGTAGTAGTATATGGGACTACTAGTAATTATCTTACCTTTTGCATCAACTTCATAATTTCCGTACGTACTCCATGCATGAACGGCGCCAGAACCAAACTTCTCATTACTCTAGGAAAAATCGTTGTTTTCTCTCTATCAGTCGCACCATGGAGCAGAACCAAATTTTACAAGTTACGAGTTCAAAAGGAAAAGCTTGCCGTGTTCGTGTTGCACCCCCACACGGTTGGTTCGGCATGCCGCTTAAGGGGGAATGCGTGCGGTGTTGCATTTTCACTTACAAGTGGGACCGCAGTTGAGCAAACCGACTATCGGTAAACCCCCACCCCACCCACCGCGCGATGGCTGAGAAAACAGGAGGGAGAAGAGATGGCTGTAGCACGGACTCCAAGAAAATTGGTGTTGGATGGGACTCGTGTGGGTGGCGTGTGTCATACTGCTAGACGTGAATGCTAGTTATGGCCCATGCCACCCCACTATATCGAGCCTATATCGAGGTACGTAGAACAAATTTCCTGGAGTCCGTGCTCAGCCCTCCTCTATCTCTCTTCTCAGCCAGCCAGCGGACGTGCGGAGCCCATCGTTTGTTTGCTCACATGTGGTCCCACATGTCAGTGAAAACATAATAGGACCCACTGAACCTGCACATCTTTCACCTCAACGTGCTGATGATGAAAAACAAATTCAATAAAGATCTTCGGTGGCCGCTTTTGGAGTTACTCAAGAGTAGTAATATTCTATTTACAGTTTAACCCAAGATGCACATCACGTGGCTTCAACTACCACTCTTTTCTTGCATGACATGACCTGGATGCCGGATGTCCCATGTGTTGGCAAAAGGAGGAACCCGACCAAATCTTCGATTGTGCTCTCGGATTAGACTAGTTGTGCTAACTTAAAAAATTTATTGTGTGGAATGGATGCAAGTTTTGGTATTGGGAAGAATAGTACATCGATATATCGATAGAGCGCAATTTAGTAGATGTTCTAGAACTTTTAGCTAGCATAGAGGCTAGAGATGAGACTAGTGCACTTGTTGATACTCCTACTAGAATAGAGGCTAGACATGAGACTAGATGCGAGGAACCAACGTATACTTCTTTACACTCGAAGAAGAAAGAAGCACGCAAGATCGAGCCTCCACAGATCAACAATGAATGCATCGAGAAGGCACTAATCCAACTTACAGGAGCAGTTATGGAAGTTGGATATCATCTAAAATGTATTCTTATGGTTCTTGTTTTCTTTGGTCTTGCATTTCTAGTCAAAATTATCTTTGGAGTTCGTGCAAAATGGAGGTCCATTTGGGGTCGTGCGTTGGAGTTGGCCTTACAATTGGGACCACAGTTGAGGAAACCGACTATCGGCAAACCCCCACCTTGTCCGCCGCGCGATGGCTGAGTTAGAGAAACGACGAGGTTGAAGAGATTGCTCTAGCACGAACTCCAAGAAATATGGTGTCAGATGGATGTCGTGCTGGTGGCGTGTGCCGTACTCCTGGACGTGAATGCTTGTTCTGGCCCATGCCACCCTACTAATCCTACTACTTATATAGTACTCCTACTAGTAGTATCAAGAATTCGAGGTGCTGGTTACGTACAACGAACACATTAACATATGGCTACAGTAAAAACACCCACCCGACGAGCGAAGCATGTGAAGCTAGTACAAATAGTGTACTACTATTGTTTATTGGCCTCATCCGATAACCTGTTGCAATGCACGTACAATTATGTATTCGGAAAATATTTTTTTGCCTCATCGCAGCACTCACTCAGAGAAGCGACTCGAAAGCCATTCATAAATTTAGTAAGTTTATCACAGGCATATCATTTTATTACATAAAACAGGTCATCAACCCAAATCGACAACGAGGATACATTATAAATACTAAAGTTTTCATCACACAACAAATAACAAGCAATGAAATGAACTTCAACTCAACCAATCCTCGGCGTTGGAAACGCTTGCTTTGAACCACAAGTGATTCTCTGGGAAGGGCCATCCATTATCGATCTCGAGACCAACACAGGACTGATCATCCAGGCTGAAACAGCCTACTATGACAATACCAGGGTAGGGAACCACCCAAATGTCCGAGGTATAGATACAATTGCTTCTCATAAATGGTAGTAATGTTGTGTCAACAGAAGTTGGATCGCCTTTCACCATCATTGGATAGTTTTGTCCAAGGAAGAGCGAGTTTTCTCCAAGACTATCAATTCTGTACTAGGGAGAAGGTGTTGGCGCTAGCACACTAGTATCCATCCCGAATACCATGCAACGGGTGTTGGAATAGGTCCAGAGAGTGCGACCATGGGAGACTACACCTGCTTCCTTAGTAGTAACATCATCAGTGGGCTGTACACACACAAGAAGAGGTGATCCATGGGAACTAGTTGCCAGGCGCCACTGAGTATATGGGCACTGCTCGTCCTCATGCTCGTGATCATCACCATCGTCATCTCCCCCTTGGTTATAAAATTTTTCAAGTATAGGTGGTGGAATGTTCACAGGACCTTGGAAACACAAGAAGAAGGTTAATTAGTAAAGAGAAACTTGATAACCCGCATGCATGTGGATGAAACAATTATAATTACGGTGGAAGACAAATGTACCAAAACTACGAGGATCCCATGCAAAAACAGTGCCATGAGTGGTGGAAGCAAACACAAGGCCCTCGTATTGAATTGCATTGCAGTACTCTTCCGTGTATAGAAACTGATTTTTGAGCAATATCCATCCAGTCGAACCACGAAGGATGGCAACAAGCTTGTCGAAGATAGCAACAACTTCATAGTTCTTGTAATTCCAAGAGCGGTTGGGAACTCGACAAATTGCTATCTTCCGTAGAAGACACTCACCATGATCGTATTTGAATGTGCGTACAATACCGGCGTGCTCAACCTCTGGACAGTCTGTCGAGATTTTTGGAAGTGGAACCCGGTGACGAGTGTACACATTCACAAGTTCCCACTCGCAGTTGGACCCAGTGTAAACAACTCAATTTCCATTTGCGCCTGTCCAAGCCTTACCCTCAAGCGGTGGCATCTTAACATCATACGTATCATTATCAAGTGGCATCAACTTGCACATGGCGAGGCCTCCGTCATCCCCGCGCCAGTCATCAGGGTCACGGCGAAGAAGATAGGGGAGATCAAATCACTCCTTGACTCTTGGGTTCCTTGTAATGATGTTATTAGTTGAGTCGAGAATGGTCTTGAACGAACCTGCCATGCTAGCCGAGGTGATGATGTTGCACCGATCAATGAGTTCCTCCACCACGTCATCTTTCAGATTGGGGCAAGAATAACGGGGTCGTTTCCGGCATGTTCCCTCCATGGAGAAGACGATCGAACAATGGCAGAAAGAAGGGTGAAGGCAAATGGAGGAGGGAGAGGAAGAGCGTGCGACAACAGTTCCAAATCGAGAGGGAAAGGTAAAGAGTCGGTGGACGGTTGCCAGTTTGCGACGGTACACGAAGAAGCGCCCCGGCCTACACGTCCGTTCGGAAATACTAGTAGAAAAGGACTCGCTGTTGTCTCACTGATATGTCGAAATGGGACCACATGTCAATGAAACATGGTGTGTGATTTCTCGTGCAAAATGCGATCTGGCCGCGTTGGCCCGAGTTGCCGCATTAGTTACCGATGTTTATTTTTTTAATGGCATGCCGTTCAGTTTTGAAGCATGACTAACTGGTACTATACGCAGAGAAAATATAAACTACTCTACCACTACTCCACCTCTAGTACTAGTAGTATAAAAAAGATATATAGGCTAGAGCTTCAGCGCTTTCTTGCTAAGGGCTGCCCACTTGCTTCTCACACTATCTCCCTCTCTCCAGATCTAAAAAAGATGGCCTCTCTCTCCATCCTCACCGGCTGTCACAGATCCGCTGGGGAAGAAAAGGACGTGCAGCATTGACGCACTCGTCGTCGGCGAGCGAGGTCACGCATAACGACAAGGCCGTCCTCTCAGACCTAGCGCCTGCGTGGGATGGCCTCCGTCCCCAAGCTCGCTGCCGTAGTGTGTGCGGAGGACGACGACCACGAGCGAAGCCACTTCCCTCCGACCCTCAGGTATGCGACCTCTTTTCGAACCATACCCTTGTTCTATTGCCCCATCTTCCACGTTGTTGCATGTGGATATTTTCCACTCCACCATCTTCCCAATTTGCTATCCTCTGCTCTGCTGGCCACGCAGACGAAAACCATAATTTGCACTATTAAAGGAAACACTACTTCATGCAGACTAATCCATGTCTAGGTTGAATAAGGAAAGGAAGGGAGACTGTACTATCCAAGAGAGTAGGCATCGAACCCACATCTAGGTTGAGAAGGGGAAAATCAGTAGCTAAGGAATGAGTCGTGTGTCTCTTGGTTGAAGAAGGGTAGAAAGGCATGACAACGCAATAGAGAATGACCAGGTCAATCGGTTTGTTATCCTCACATAGGAAAAAGGTGGCTAAAGAGAACAAAAATGGGACGTGATCCACATATGTTGCCTGGATATTTGTTGCTCTGGGCAACCATACCTCCCTCACCACTCTGCGTCCGTGGAGGTACATCGTACTGGTGCACCCATTGTCCCAATGGGCCTCCCATGCTCTTATTGCCACTTTTTGCTGTTAGTATAACGCCAGCAGTCAATTCAAGCAATGCTACTGCTAAAGTGATGCCACATTTAACTAATGCCGCTCTCAGTCTAATGCCACCGATAAATTTAAGCAATGCCATTTAATGTCACTAGATTATTTCAGGGTTAGCTGTTGATTGTGGATGTATTAAAGATTTTTCAGCTAAGGCATTCTAATGTTGTTGCACAGCTAGTATACCAATGATGAAACTTGTTACTACCTTCAGATTTTTGCACTATTAATGCTTATAGATTACATACCTCACTTTCATGAGATAAGTTAATTTTTTTGTACAGTGTCACCAAAATGCCAAGGCGCTGATGTCATTTTATTTTGGGTAAACTACACAAAAAGTTATGAAGACAAGAGGAAAGGTCAAGAGTGGGCACCTCCTCCTCCGGCTGTTCTCTTGATTCGTTCGATCAAGTTTTTATGTTTCATCGATTATCAAGATTGGGATAGCAATTTTTTAGGTCCCCATGAGTTTGAAATGATATTTACCTTAGAGGTACATGGTTTGCAATTTTTTTATACTGTCATTAGTTAATATTGCTAGTTACCTTCAGACTTTTGTATTTGGTTTAATGCTCATGCATAGCTAGTATACCAATGCTGAAACTTGTTACCTTTACATTTTGTATTGTTAATTCTTATAGAAATCTTCTAGTGCTAGAGTTTATCAAAATCTGTTCAGTAAAACCATTGTATTGTACCCTGTAATAAACTAACTACTCTACTGTTGCACTAGCCACTGGATTAGTGCATATTTGTAGTATTCGAATGGTGTTGCATTAGCGTATGGACATAAATAAAGTGTGGCAAGCTTTCCCAGATATGTGCTCAAGAAAACTACTACCTGTTTTTCTAAATACTAGACGTTTGGGTACTTTAAATTGAACCGCGAAAATATCTTATATTAAGGAATAGAGGGTGTAGAGTTCACTCAAATTATCCCGGTAAAGCTAGTCACACCTTTGTTAAAATTAATGTTCATTATGTTATCGGAGGAGGTCTGTATGTTTGTCTCTAATGCCTGTCGACTACATACCTGACATCATGATGTAATGTTAAGTCATTTCCTTTTGTACAGTGTCACTGAATTTTCAAGGCGGTGATGGCTTTATTTTAGTTGAACTGCACAAAATATGCTTAAAAGAAGAGGAAAGGTCAGGAGTCGATCATTCTTTCAAAAAGAACTATATATGCCTTTCTGACATCAGCCGTTGTTGCCTTATTTATTCCTTCAAATAGGTGGTTAGAAATAGTCTTGCTACCTTTTCCATTAAAAAATTGGAATGCTTATATTTGTTAGTCTATGCTTCAACTATTGTCGTTTTGCAGTAATCACACTTCCAATATCTATGCAAACAGGGATGCTCGATTTTAGTGGAACTGCACAAAAAGTCCAACTGGTTCAACATTAGGAGCATGTTTTCTTCCAAACCTTTATATCCAATTGGTGGCACTATGAGCTGTTCATTACGAAGGTACATGGTTTGCTATTATCTTTGCTACTCTTTTTGTACTGTCATTAGATAGTAATACTAGTGGTTTGCATGTGAATTTATTGGCAGGGTGGACCTACATTGGAGGTGCAGGACAGGATTCAATAATTGGATGCTCAATTCCGGTTGTATCAATTTCACCTCTTCCATCACTTCGAACATGGATAGGTGAAGAATAGGCACATGTGTGGTTCATTCTCATGGTTCCAGCTATTGGTGAAACCACTTACATTTGCAAGAGGAATTGTAGACTTCACAAACAAATTTGTCTTTCAGTCTGTACTGAATGTTGGCCAAGAGAAGCATCCATGTTAGTAGGAAGAATATATGTTTTTTCTAGATCTTTGCTTTTGGAGCTACATATTTGTATATGATCTGTGAATATTGAGATGCATTAACATGTTGATCTTATGTATGGGAATCGTACTAGTTAGTTTTAGTTGCAACGCAATATCCGAAGTGGCTGGTCTTTGCTTTTGGAGTGACATATTTCTATATGATTTGTGAATCATTGAGATGCATTAACAGTTACTTATTTATGTTTGCTCAGTGTTTACAAGTTACTGATTGATCACTAGCTAGCCTACTAATGCGCTCCTGGCAGTTTTATTTGCGATGCAAGATCCGAAGTGGCGGTTTTTTGAATAAAAATGCCTACCTCTGAAGAAACTGACAAGCTACACTATCCTACCTACTCGATCCTACACGGATAAATAGCGGATCACGCACGTACTACCTCCTTTCCGGTTTGTAGGGCTCAATTGAAGAAACGAACTACTCGATCCTACACGAATAAATAGCAGATCACGCACGTACTAGTACCTCCTTTCCGGTTTGCAGGGCTTAATTCAAACCTCTCACCAACCAAGGTACTCCCTCCGTCCGGGTTTATTAGTCCTGTGAGCAAAGCAGCAAGACCAAGGCATGGCATTAATTAATGGCATGCAGAAGTTTAAGCCTAATTAATTCCAGTGATTTAAGTGGTTGCATGCGTGCCCTCGGCTGCGACTCATTGCACGCTGCTCCGCGTACTGGCTGCAAGCGATTCTGAGTGCCTGCATGCAGCCGGCCATAATTAAGGCAGCTAACTGATGCGGAAAAAGATGCGCTTTAATTATTGCGGCCTTTTTAAATCTGTGGAATCATTATTGACAAGGAGGGAGATGATTCGAGTGCGCTCGTTTGACTGCCATGCCGGCATGCGACCCAGATGGGACGGGACGACACAGTCATAATTTCAGTTTCTCTAATTTTCCACGGCAAGATGGCGTGCTAAGCCATGCCTGCTTATGCATTGAATTTAGATGACCTTCACGCTACCTTCCGCCTATAAGTACTGTTTCCCGGCCTTCTTTGGTGGCGCCGTGACCCAACTCGCCCTGTCCTCATAAGCCCCCACCGGCCCAACGTTGCTCGCCACGTCCGCCATGCCCCCGCCAGTCTGCAGTAGGCAACACCGGAGGCGGTTACCGCCGGGACTAGTGTTCGGTTTTTCACCAAAAGGCAGACGGAGGGAGGAGACATTCTATCTGTCTTTAGAAGGCAATGCGGAGATCGAGGACTTGTTGGAGCGCGACCGCCTGGTAGAGGAGCAGGAGTTGTTGGAGCGCGACCGCCTGGCGGAGGAGCGGCGTATCACCGATTTGCGTCGCCAGCGGGACATGGAGCAGCAGCGCACCGACGCTCTGAGTCGCGAGCAGAGCACCCGCAACTGGGCCGACTACATGGAGGCCGGTGCCCGGCAAATAGCCCTGGAGGCTGTCGGGCACGCACGTGTTCGCGACGTAGATTTTTACTACCAGCTCGTTAAGTGGGCTTCCCGCTTGGAAGTTGAAGCTTCGGTGGACCACGCCGGCATGGAAAGGGCCAACACGCACGAGCAACACGCCCTATCGCACCTCTGGCAAGTCTGAGGCGAGGCGCAGGACGCCGGTGCCGGTGTTTAGCGTGTATCGCAGATGGCGGCCGACATCATCTAGTTAGCTAAGAGTAAGTTAGTACTTGTACGCTACTAGAATATTAGTGGGAGTAGATAGTTAACTTGGCTATGATGGTTGTCAACGTAGAAGTTCAGTACTCTATATGTGGATCAGACCTGTTACTTTGCTCTGAATGTTGAATTTCCGTTTGAACATATGGAATTGGCTGTTATTTTTTTAAATGGGTTGTATTTTTCCTCCACGGGTTTAGAGGCTGACTTGTGGGCCTACCAAGTTGACGCGTACACAATCAGGAGATGATTGTACGTGGAGAGGATGACAGCAGGGACCCGCCAAGGTCATGGCAGTACGCAAGCAAGTGCCTCCTTATTTCAAGCCAATAGAAAAATGGCTCCTCCTAGTGGATTTCTGACATCTGGGTCCCATGCCATTGTCAACATAGTCAATAGACGAGAGAATTGCACAACGAGCGGCTGACACCAGGGACCCAACAGCTCGCCCAGTTATTTTTGTTTTGGGTTAATTTGATAAATGCCACTCCAAATCTGGTGTTTCCGAGAAATGCCACTGCAATTTCCAAACTTTGAAAAATGCCATTTCTAGTGGCATATTTCGAAGTCTGGAGTGGTGTTTTTCAAAGTTTGCAAACTGCAGTGGCGTTTTTCAAAGTTTGCAAAAATTGCAGTGGCATGTTTTAAAGTTTGGAAATTGCAGTGGCATTTTTATAAATCGCCATAATTGGAGTGGCATTTATCTAATTTGTTTTTGAGACGGAAGCAGGGTGTCGACTGGGCTATGCGGGACACTCTGGCCTGTCTAGACATCCTTTTCTTTTATGTTTACCACAGACCCCAGTAGTTTTTTTCTTTCTGAAAATGGCTAGCCCAGTTTTTTTGTGATTTGTCAAGTAAGTCGCTTTATCAGGCCTGTTGGGCTGTAAATCTTTCAAGACTAGGAGAGCTTCATTCGGCTGGCCGAGAAAATGGCCTATCAGTAATGAGAAATGGGTTGTACATTTTTAAAACACATCAAACCGGCAATTAGTTTCAAATATCTTTTTTTCATTTCGAGATTTTAAATTGCATTGATTTTTATGCATGGACAATTTATTGGATTTTATACTGATATACATTTATTTTTAAAATCAGTCTGCATGTGACTCAAAATTTCGGGATTGAAAACAGTTCAGACCGCACCGACATATGCAAAATTTCATACAATTTTTTAACCGTGGCCAGAATATGGGCTGTAATGCTAACAAAAAGAATATGGGCTCCAAGAAAACGTAAGAATTAGCAAATGGGCTGTAAATTATTAGAAATAATGGCAGATGGCCTGTATGCTATTTTCCACAGATTTGAGGCTTTCCTAAGAAAAGGTTGATGCACAAGCAGTGACTGTTGGATGTCCATCCAAAGGCCGTCGTGCTTCTTCAATCTCTGCTCTTCCTGCTCCAGCCGCTCAAACAAGCGCCGGCGGGACTGCCTGCTCCCTCCTCCCCGCGGCCGGCTGTGCTGCCGCGCAATCCTCATCGCAACATCATACTCCCATCGCTGTCCTAGCCATCCCTCTACTCACCCACACCTGTTGTTATTCTTTGGCAATGGCACACGAACCCGTAAACCCTTGTACAATCGTACTCCCCTCCATGTGGGAAACAACTGCCGATTCTTCACTGGCTCCGTGTCGTTACCTTCCTACGCCTCGCTGTCATCCACCGCCCGGGTGCTCTCGGCCTGGCGTGGTCAACATGGTCAACGAACAACATGCATTTGAAGTGGACTGTACCTGGAGAGGCTGACAGCTGGGTCCACAGCCGCACGCAAGGAAATGCCTCCTTATTACGCGCAAAATAATGATTCCTCCACCTGACATCTGGGACCCACCGAAAGGGCCTCTGTGTTTCGCGGAAAAAATGTTACCGCCGCTGACAGCTCGGACCCACCAGCTATATCTTCGCACACAAGGAAGTGCCTCCTTATTATGCACAAAAAAATTAATACTCCCCCTGCTAGTTGGGACCCAGTATAGTGGGCCTACTAAGTTGATGGGGACGGAGGGCTTTGTCAACTTAGTCAATATGCATGATTCTAGCTCGAGTGACCGTACGATGTCCATCCAACGGTTGTAGTGCTTCTTCAACCTCTGGTCTTCTTGCTCCAGCCGCCCAAAGCAGCGCCGGTCATGGCGCCTGCTCCTGCCTCCCGTGGCCGGCTGTGCTGCCGCGGAGGCCTCACCGCCCCCATACTACTCCCACTGCTGGCCAGGCCGTCCCTCCACTCCACTCACCCACAACCCCTGTTATTGTGAAGCAACGACAGTGTAGCCGAACCAGTGAACCCTCGTACTCCTCTCCGCGTGGGCATTGAGGGAATCCTGGATTAAGGGGTCCTTGGACAGCCGGACTAAATACTTTGGCCGGATAGTTGGACTATTAAGATACAAGATTGAAGACTTCGTCCCGTGTCCGGATGGGACTCACCTTTGCGTGGAAGGCAAGCTTGGGTATTCGGATATGTAGAGTTCCTTCTCTGTAACCAACTCTGTGTAACCCTAGCCCCCTCCGGTGTCTATATAAACCGGAGGGTTTAGTCCATAGAACAACAATCATAATCATAGGCTAGCTTCTATGGTTTAGCCTCTACGATCTCGTGGTAGATCAACTCTTGTAATACTTATATCATCAAGATCAATCAAGCAGGAAGTAGGGTATTACCTCCATCGAGGGCCCGAACCTGGGTAAAACATCGTGTCCCCTGCCTCCTGTTACCATTAGCCTTAGATGCACAATTTGGGACCCCCTACCCGAGATCCACCGGTTTTGACACCGACATTGGTGCTTTCATTGAGAGTTCCACTGTGTCGTCATTGTAAGTCTGATGGCTCCTTCGATCATCTTCAATGATGCGGTCCAGGGGGAGGTTTTCCTTCCCGGACAGATCTTCATATTCGGCGGCTTCGTACTGCGGGCCAACTCGCTTGGCCATCTGGAGCAGATCGATAGCTACGCCCCTGGCCATCAGGTCAGGTTTGGAAGCTTGAACTATACTGCCGACATCCGCGGAGACTTGATCTTCGACGAATTCAAGCCCATGTCAGGTGCGCCGGACGGTCATGGCGGGCATGACTTTGATCTTCCATCGGACACTATTCAGGAGATCGCGCCTGCGGCGGCGCCGGGAATCAATCTGGAGCAGATTGTGCCCTCCGAGGACGGGTGGATGGACCCCGCCACAGAGGCCGCGCACTCATTGGCGCTGGAGCCGAACACTGATCCCACCCCTTGTGAGCGTGGTGTCATCGGACCCTCGGACTCGTCTCCGGCTATAGAATCCGAACCGCGTGCGTCCGTGCCTATCGAATCCGATTGGGTACCGGTCATGGAGTTCACCACCGCAGATATTTTTCAGCACTCGCCCTTGTGTGATGTGTTGAACTCATTAAGGTCTCTTTCCTTGTCGAGAGATTCTTGGCCGAACTATGTCCGGCTCGAGTGGGAAGCGGACGACGAAATTCGTTCCCCACCCACCACCCACTTAATAGCCACTGTCAATGACTTAACCGACGTGCTTGACTTCTACTCCGAAGACATCGACGGTATGGACGACGATGCAGGAGAAGAACAGGGACCACCGCCTATAGGGCACTAGACAACCACCTCATCATACGATATATATATGGTGGACACCCCTAAAGAAACCAATGGCAATGAGGCAACGGACAATAAGCCCTTGGAGAAGCAATCTAGGCACCGACGTCATAGGCACCGCTTCAAGCCCCGCCATAGCAAAAATAGCGATACCAGCACAAGAGATAACAATCCGGACGGTGCCGGAGACGAAAACAATCTTGCCTAGCCAGGCTTCGAGTAGGCCGAGCAAGAGGATGGGCAAGCTAGCCCTAAACAACAGGCAACAGATGGAGAATCAAAGGATGATAATTACGTGCCTCTCTCCAAAGACGAAGTGAGCCTTGGCGATGAAGAATTCATCGTGCCTGAGGATCCTGTTGAGCAGGAGCAGTTCAAACGCTGGCTTATAGCCACTGCAAAAAGCCTGAAGAAAAAACAGCAACAACTTCAAGCTGATCAAGATTTGCTAACTGACAGATGGACCGAGGTCCTGGCTGCCGAGGAATACGGATTCGAGCGCCCTACCAAAAGTTACCCAAAGCGCAGGTTGCTACCTCAACTCGAGGAGGACGCGTTAAATCCCACACTACCAGCGCATGATGCGGCTGACCGGCCACCCCATGGCCGCGACAAAGCAGCGTACCAGCCCGAAGTCCAGACCGCACCCCGTCGCCAATCAAACGATAATACTAAGGCCTGGGGCTACACGAAGGACCTGCGAGATGTATTGGAAAACAAAGCAGGACAGTCAAGATCGATCTACGGATCACGGGGGCGCGCCACAAGACGTGACGATGACCGTCATGCCGGATACAATAAACCAAAGTCCGGCCGGGCTGAATACAATAGACCGGATTCATTCGAACTACGTCGGGATGTAGCCCGGCATAGAGGCGCCGCACATCCCCTATGCTTCACTGATGAAGTAATGGATCATGAATTCCCGGAAGGGTTTAAACCCGTGAACATTGAATCATACGATGGTACCACAGACCCCGCGGCATGGATAGAAGATTTTTTCCTCCACATTCACATGGCTCGCATAGATGATCTACACGCCATCAAGTACCTCCCATTAAAACTAAAGGGACCGGCTTGGCATTGGGTGAATAGCTTGCCGGCAAACTCCATCGGGAGTTGGGAGAACCTGGCAGACGCATTCCTTGACAACTTCCAGGGCACTTATGTGCGACCACCGGATGCTGATGATCTAAGTCATATAACCCAGCAGCCCGGAGAGTCAGCCAGGAAATTTTGGACCCGGTTCCTAACCAAAAAGAACCAAATTGTCGAGTGTCCGGAGGCCGAAGCCCTAGCGGCCTTTAAGCATAACATCCGTGATGAGTGGCTTGCCCGACATCTCGGCCAGGAAAAACCAAAGTCCATGGCAGCCCTCACAGCACTCATGACCCGCTTTTGCGCAGGCGAGGATAGCTGGTTGGCTCGTAGCAATAATACAACAAGCAATCCTGGCACATTGAAAGCCAAGGATAGCAAAGACAAACCACGGCGCAACAAACACAAGCGCCGCAAAAACAGTGATAGTGCTGAAGACATGTCAGTCAATGCCGAATTCAGCGGCTCCAAGTCCGGTCAGCGGAAGAAGCCATTCAACAAAAACAATTCAGGCCCGTCCAGTTTGGACCGCATACTTGACCGTCCATGCCAAATTCATGGCACCCCAGGAACACCGGCCAACCACACCAATAGAGAATGCTGGGTTTTCAGACAAGCCACAGGTCAGATGCCAAAAACAAGGGGAAAGGGTCTCAAAGCGACGATGACGACGAAGAGCCCCGATCACCTAATACAGGAGGACAGAAGAAATTCCCTCCCCAGGTGAAAACGGTGAATATGATATGTGAAGGCCACATTCCCAAGTGGAAACGTGCACTAAGGGAGGTCTATACAATCGACCCAAAGTTTAACCCATGGCCCTCTTGTCCGATCACTTTCGATCGCAGGGACCATCCTACCAGTATCCGTCATAGCAGTTCGGCCACACTGGTCCTCGACCCTATCATTGACGGATTCCACCTCACACGAGTCCTTATGGACGGATGTAGCAGCCTGAACCTGCTATACCAGGATACATTGCGCAAAATGGGCATCAACCCCTCAAGGATCAAGCCCGCAAAAACCACCTTCAAAGGTGTCATACCAGGTGTAAAGGCCTGTTGCATGGGCTCAATCACATTGGAAGTGGTCTTCGGATCTCCATACAATCACCGTACCGAAGATTTAGTCTTCGACATCGTCCCCTTTCGTAGTGACCATCAGGCACTGCACGTACGAACCGCGTTCGCTCGATTCAACGTGGTGCCACATTATTCCTACCGTAAATTGAAGATGCCCGGTCCACGCGGTGTCATCACGGTTAATGGCAGGTCCGAACTCCCCCTCACTGTCGAAGAGTCTATCACCGCTATAGCAGCAAGAACAACGGATGGCACCTTCCAGCCGAACCTCGAGTCGACGACCAAGTTCCTGGACACTGTCAAAGGAGTCCGAACTACTGCGCTGCAAGATAGCCCGGTTCACCCGGAGCTTAATTAAAAACACTCCAGAAAAAGATAATACAAGCCACATACTGCGGCTCAACCGCCCTGCGGCGCAAAACAATTTCTTGCATTTTCTTTGCAGGTTCACCTGTACAAAGGCCAGGATGGATGGCGTGGAAACAATTCGAGCGCGTAAGGGAATCTCTAGATATTCCCCTCTATGATCATCCGACTACACCCTGTGTCACGCCCAATATGCGACCCTATCCAAAAGGAACTCGAAGGTCCCACTAAGGATAGACCCGCATATTGGAACGCTTTTGCAAGGTGGATATCATTACATCAACATTACATAATAGATGGGGATACATCCAAGACATACAATGTCACAAGAATACAACAATACAACATACAAGAACAACATCCGACTACAGATGAATCATAAACAGAAACTCAAACAATATCCACCCTGCTAGCCCAGGCTGCCGACCTGGAACCTATCCCCTGATCGAAGAAGCAGAAGAAGAAACTCCAAAACAAGCAACATCGCTCTCATGTCATGATCATCGCAAAACCTGTACCTGCAACTGTTGTTGTAGTAATCTGTGAGCCACGAGGACTCAGCAATCCCATTACCATGGGTATCAAGACTAGCAAAGCTTAATGGGAAAGGAAGGGGTAAAGTGGTGAGGTTGCAGCAGCGACTAAGCATGATATGGTGGCTAACATACGCAAATGAGAGCGAGAAGAGAAACAAAGGAACGGTCGTGAAGCTAGCAATGATCAAGAGGTGATCCTGAACACCTACTTACGTCAAACATAACACAGAAACCGTGTTCACTTCCCGGACTCCGCCGAGAAGAGACCATCACGGCTACACACTCGGTTGATGCATTTTAATTCGGATCTGGTGTCAAGTTATCTACAACCGGACATTAACAAATTCCCATCTGCCACATAACCGCGGGCACGGCTCTCAAAAGTTTATACCCTGCAGGGGTGTCCCAACTTAGCCCATGACAAGCTCTCGCGATCAACGAAGGAATAGACCTTCTCCCAGGAAGACCCGATCAGTCTCGGAATCCCGGTTTACAAGACATTTCGACAATGGTAAAACAAGACCAGCAAGACCTCCCGGCGTGCCGACATCCTGATAGTAGCCGCGCGTATCTCATCTCAGGCCACGACCGGATGAGCAGTTCGTACAACTAAAACCAGACCTCAAGTTTCCCTGAGGGGCCGCTGCAAAGCGCTCTAGTTTGGACCAACACTTAGACAAGCATTGGCCCGGGGGGGCTGAATAAAGATGACCCTTGGGTTAATTACTCCCAAGGGAAATATAGGTGGTGGTGAGGCAAATGGTAAAACCAATGTTGGGCCATGCTGGAGGATTTTTATTCAAAGCGAACTGTCAGGGGGGTCCCATAAATCACACGACCGCGTTAGGAACTCAAAATCCGGGAACATAACACCGGTATGACGGAAACTAGGGCGGCAAGAGTGGAACAAAACACCAGGCATAAGGCCGAGCCTTCCACCCTGTACCAAGTATATAGATGCATTAATAATATAAGAGATATTGTGATATCCCAACATAACCCTGTCCACCATGGAGAAATCTTCAACTTCACCTGCTACTAGCAACGCTATAAGAGGGGCTGAGCAAAGCGGTAACATAGCCAAGCAACGGTTTGCTAGGAATGGTGTCAAAGGTTAGAGGTTCATGGCAATTTGGGAGGCTTGAAGAGCAAATGATAGGTAACGCAGCATAGCGATAGAACGAAGCAACTAGCATAGCAATGATAGTAGTGAGATCCAGGGTAACGGTCATCTTGCCTGAAATCCCGCAAGGAAGAAGAACGAGTCCATGAATAAGATGAAGCCACGAGGACGAACCAAGCGGAGACGAATGCATCCTCATGATCGCAACGAAACGGGAACTATCGAGAAGAAGCACACAACATGGTAAACACACCACACATGAACAAGACATGATGCACAACAAGCATGATGCATGACAAGGCTACATGAAGCTACTCATGGCAAGAGATGATGCAAACAAGAACAACACATCAAGGCAAGTTTAAATGAGGCCGGGAACAACATATAACTATTCCGGTAAGTCCTCATATGCAAATTTCGAAATTGGTCCAGAACTGAATAAACCTTATGTTCAAGTTGTTAAACAGCAAGTTAAGATGCACCAAGATGATCTACACGAAATTCTAGTCAAGTTACATATAAAGTTCATTAGATTCGGAGCTACGGCCTAGAAGATATGAGCAAAACAAGTTAAACATGGCATTGATGCAAAATGCACCCAAACATCAAGCAAACACACCAAAACAAGGATGCAACATGATAATATGAAGCTACATGCAAAATCAAGCAAGTTTCATATAGAGCACACTCAAAACGGAGCAACGGTTCAACACATGCACATTATACAAGTCATAGCAACAATCTGTCCATAACAGCAACTAGGCATCTTACAAGCATCAAAACAACATGCTACAGCACCCCAACATAAGAACAAAAGGCATGGGCATGAAGTACTGGTAAAGCATAACAAAACATGAACACTGAGCTATCTCCAGAAAGCACTAGAACATGCTAAAAAACACATGGTAAGATTGCAAATAATAACAGTTTCAGGCTTGCCAGGAAATAACATCAGGTTGCAATGTTTAGAGCAAGCAAACAACATGTTACAGGAACATATTATGGCAAACAAAGGCATGGCATGATACTACTAAATGCATAGAACAACAGTCCGTTACTGACCGTGAGCCAAAAAGGAATATAAAATATGATGGCACCCATGTAAACATGGCAAGTTATATTACAGATTCATACATGGCAGGAACAACAATAAGTAGGCATGTTGGTGAGCTTGAACCACACACCACAGAGCAATACATGGCATGGCAAGGCAACCAACAGTAAGAAGGCATGTTTATGAAGCTAAGCATGGCAAGAGCAAGGTCATAGGGTATGTGGATCACTAGCAAAACACATGGGAACAAGTGAACTTAATGTTAACAGGCTGACAGCAACATTTTCAAGCAACTTTGGAGCAAGATTACAACATGTTCCAGCAGGCTATAATTGCAACCAAGGGTATGAATAGATAGAGCAAGACATGTAGATCAAAACATGTTTATAGAACATCTCCAGATTGTGCATAGAATGATTAGTAGCCACATGTTAACATAGCAACAAAATATAACAGAATCTGTCAGGAAAACAGCAACAACAACTACCCTACTTAGCAAGCTTGATACACTCAGCACACAACTCACAAAAATACGTGGTTGGCACCTCTGGAAAGATGGCATGGCATAGATCAACATACATGTAGACATCAACCTCATAGGATGCACACATCAAACATGGCAAAAATGACAAATGAGCAAGTTATAACAGTTTCAGCAGATTAACATCAACATGCACTCTTCCAAAAGCATTTCGGGCATCAAGATGAGCTCAAATGAAAATGATGCAATGTAATGAAATGAGGTACTCGTCGAGATGAACAATTTGACATATTACACGCACGAAACGGACCTACGGATGCAGAGATACAATGCGATGAACATGGCATGATTATGTCACAGAAATGGGGACTTAGAGAAATATCAGGGGAAGGGAAAAGTCAACCTCCGTGCACGGTTTACGAGGATCGCCGGAGCAGCGCGGATCTGGCCGGAGGAGCACCGGCGAGGGGCTCCGGCGACGGGGCGATGGGGAGGCGGCCGGAGGAGGCAGGGAAGGCACCGGCAGGAGTCGGGGAGGCCGGAGGGAGCCGAGCCGGCCGGATCCGGGCGGCGGCTCGCCGGATCCGCGGCGGAGCGGCGGCGCACCACGCGGGAGGCAGCGACGGCGGCGGCGCACCGGGCCGGTGGAGGGCGTGGCCGGCGGCGGGGCAGGAGGCCGGCGGAGGGCGCGGCGCGGCGGCAGGGCGCCGGGCGGCGCGGTGGGGAGGCGTCGGCGGCCGGGCGGTAGCGGCCGGCGGGGCGGAGCCCAGCGGCGGCGGCGAGTCTGGCGGGGCGGCGGGGCGAGGCGGGCGCCTCGGGCCCGGCGGCGGCGGCGGCTGGGCCCGCGGGGGCCAGATCCGGGCCTCGCCAGGCCGGCGGCGCGGGGCGGCGGCGGAAGACACGCGGCGCGCTCTGATTGGCTGGGCGCGGTGGCGCGGACGTGTCCGGCCGGACCGGACATGTCCGGCGGCGCGGAGAGGAGCGGGGCTAGGGTTTCGGGGGGAAATGATCCGAAAATGGAGAGGGGAAGACGTTTTTATAGGTGGAGGGAGCTAGGAGAGTCCAAATGAGGTGCGGTTTTCGGCCACGCGATCGTGATCGAACGGCGGAGAACATGGAGGGGAGTTTGCTGGGTTTTGGGCCACTTTGGAAGGGGTGTTGGGTTGCAACTCAAAGAGGGCTTCTACAGTTACCCGGTTAACCGTCGGAGTATCAAACGACCTCCAAATGGCACGAAACTTGACAGGCGGTCTACCGGTGCTATACCAAGGCCGCTTGGCAAACCTCGGTCCATTCCGAGAACGTTTAACACCCGCACAAGAGAAGAGGCAAAAGGGGGACGCCGGAGGACATAGGAGTGCCGGATTACAAAACGGACAACGGGGAAAATGCTCGGATGCATGAGACGAACACGTATGCAAATGATGACATGATAAAATGCAACACGCAAACAAATGACATGGAAACGATGGCGAATAACTGGCAGACACCTGGCGCAACTAATCCGGGGCGTTACAACACTCCTCCACTAACAAGAGATCTCGTCCCGAGATCTTAGGACCGAGACGGAAGGGAAAAGTGATGAGGTGAAACAAGAACTCAAGAGAAGAAGAGAGGAACGATGAGAATGACGAGAATCGAAAGCTCACGGACACAGATAGACTATGAAACAACTCCTGTTAGAACGAGTTAGAAACGAATAAGACTGAAAGGATTTAGGTAGCACTCCGGAAGAAAATGGGTGGATTAGAACGAACTTGAGAGGATGTAATGGTACTTGATGAACTCTTGAAGGATGAATTAAATCATGAAGAATCGCCATGAAGTACTCCGGTAAAATAAAGGATGATGAGACAGAATGAAGGATGAAAGAATAAGATGAGCCTTGCGATGATTAGATGGAGGTTCCGACGAGAAGGCCGAGGAAATTGAACTCCGGAAAAGAAAACACTTGGAACTAGAATTTATTCATCAAGAACAAACTCCGAAGAAAGGGATTACTCACCTGGATGGAATAAGAATAAGATTTATTGTATGCTTATCCTTCATCAAATTAAATTGATGACAAGCAATGGATTTTTCATACTACTTATTCTTCTTGAAAAGGATTGAGAAGAAAGTGGCACAAAACTTGAGAAAGTCTTCATGAACCACCGGTAGGATTGGAAAGAACAAATGAATTAATATGATAAACAAGGAAAAGAATCTGAAAGAACCACCATAAGAATTCAGAAATGACTGGCGAAAGAGAATGAATCACCGGGAAGAATTAGAAGAACAAATATGCGAGGGGATTTAGATGCAAAAGAATGAAGAGATCGCGAACTGATTGAAGAACACTTGAACGAAGCACCGGGATAAATAGAGAATGATAGCTGGGATGATGGCCTCTGGTGGAAAGAAAAGGAAAAACAACTCTTGACATACTCCGGATGGGTGAAAAGAATTTGCACGTCTGGAAAACAATTTGAGAGGATAACATCAAGCTAGCACCACGAATCTCCGGGAGAACGGACAAGATTTAACAGAAATCTTCTTCTTCGATCTTCAAAGCTGAGAATGATGACAAGAAACACCACCGAAATTACTGAGATACTCCGGGAGAATGAAAAGCGAAGAGGTTGAGCCAACAATGAAATGATTTGAAATCGATCTTGGAAAAGGCATCTGACTGATGAAATTTATACTTACGTCACACTTTGAAAAGAATTTGAGAATAACTCCGGGGGAATTAGAAGAGTCAGGTAAGATCCTGGGAAAATACCTGTGGGTTAGGGCCCACTAAAAGAAAACACCGTTGAAAAGGATGATGAACAGATAGATGATGCACCGGAACAATTGAAATATTTGAACGAAGTGACAACCTCGAATTAATTCGAATATAGACAAATCTTCTGAGATGTCTTGAGCACTCCGGAAGGATAAACTGGCGAGAGGCGAACGAGCAGGGAAAACACTTGAGCCGAGGAAAAGAATAAGATCAACACCGCAAAACTTGAATTGAGTCCACCGGAAAAGAAAAAAATAGATGAAGAATGTCGAACGAGACGAGAATTCACTGGTTGAAACAATTTACGAAAAACTGAAGAGGTTTCGCACGAATGAAATTGATGCTCGAAAGAGACTCTGGCTCTGGGAAGAAAAAAGGTGGGAGGGCGAGAAAAACACAGGCAACTGGAAGGGAGAACCAACGAATATCTTGAAGAGAAAACACCAGTTGAAATCATTGAGGAAAGAAAGCAAAGACTTCGCACAAGTAGGATGGATACTCGATTATGGACTCTGGTTCCGAGGAGGAAAAGGGTAGGCGGGTGGAATAATAAAACAACTGAGGATTGAATTCAAAGATGAAGAGACTCGAGTCAACTTGACGAGAAATGCACCGGATGAAAAGAGCTGAGGAACAACTACCGGAAAACCAACTGCGTGAACCTAAATAAAAAATTTGAATGGGAAGAGGAGTAGTTCAAAACACCTACGTCAAGATTCCTTACCAGAGCGACGAAGGGGCAGAGGAGTAAAAAGAATTCCTACTCTCGGATATAACTAGACTCCGAAAATAGTTTACTTCTAGACTCAACAACGGCCAACAATCAAGGGGGCTCCTAGGGTCGGTCGAGGCTCTGATACCAACTTGTCACGCCCAATATGCGACCCTATCCAAAGGGAACTCGAAGGTCCCACTAAGGATAGACCCGCATATTGGAACGCTTTTGCAAGGTGGATATCATTACATCAACATTACATAATAGATGGGGATACATCCAAGACATACAATGTCACAAGAATACAACATACAAGAACAACATCCGACTACGGATGAATCATAAACAGAAACTCAAACAATATCCACCCTGCTAGCCCAGGCTGCCGACCTAGAACCTATCCCCTGATCGAAGAAGCAGAAGAAGAAACTCCAAAACAAGCAACATTGCTCTCACGTCATGATCATCGCAAAACCTGTACCTGCAACTGTTGTTGTAGTAATCTGTGAGCCACGAGGACTCACCAATCCCATTACCATGGGTATCAAGACTAGCAAAGCTTAATGGGAAAGGAAGGGGTAAAGTGGTGAGGTTGCAGCAGCGACTAAGCATGATATGGTGGCTAACATACGCAAATGAGAGCGAGAAGAGAAACAAAGGAACGGTCGTGAAGCTAGCAATGATCAAGAGGTGATCCTGAACACCTACTTACGTCAAACATAACACAGAAACCGTGTTCACTTCCCGGACTCCGCCAAGAAGAGACCATCACAGCTACACACTCGGTTGATGCATTTTAATTCGGATCTGGTGTCAAGTTATCTACAACCGGACATTAACAAATTCCCATCTGCCACATAACCGCGGGCACGGCTCTCGAAAGTTTATACCCTGCAGGGGTGTCCCAACTTAGCCCATGACAAGCTCTCGCGATCAACGAAGGAATAGACCTTCTCCCAGGAAGACCCGATCAGTCTCGGAATCCCAGTTTACAAGACATTTCGACAATGGTAAAACAAGACCAGCAAGACCTCCCGGCGTGCCGACATCCTGATAGTAGCCGCGCGTATCTCGTCTCAGGCCACGACCGGATAAGCAGTCCGTACAACTAAAACCAGACCTCAAGTTTCCCTGAGGGGGCGCTGCAAAGCGCTCTAGTTTGGACCAACACTTAGACAAGCATTGGCCCGGGGGGGCTGAATAAAGATGACCCTTGGGTTAATTACTCCCAAGGGAAATATAGGTGGTGGTGAGGCAAATGTTAAAACCAATGTTGGGCCCTGCTGGAGGAGTTTTATTCAAAGCGAACTGTCAGGGGGGTCCCATAAATCACCCGACCGTGTTAGGAATGCAAAATCCGGGAACATAACACCGGTATGACGGAAACTAGGGCGGCAAGAGTGGAACAAAACACCAGGCATAAGGCCGAGCATTCCACCCTTTACCAAGTATATAGATGCATTAATAATATAAGAGATATTGTGATATCCCAACATAACCCTGTCCACCATGGAGAAATCTTCAACTTCACCTGCAACTAGCAACGCTATAAGAGGGGCTGAGCAAAGCGGTAACATAGCCAAGCAACGGTTTGCTAGGAATGGTGTCAAAGGTTAGAGGATCATGGCAATTTGGGAGGCTTGAAGAGCAAATGATAGGTAACGCAGCATAGCGATAGAACGAAGCAACTAGCATAGCAATGATAGTAGTGAGATCCAGGGTAACGGTCATCTTGCCTGAAATCCCGCAAGGAATAAGAACGAGTCCATGAAGAAGATGAAGCCACGAAGACGAACCAAGCGGAGACGAACGCATCCTCACGATCGCAACGAAACGGGAACTATCGAGAAGAAGCACACAACATGGTAAACACACCACACATGAACAAGACATGATGCACAACAAGCATGATGCATGACAAGGCTACATGAAGCTACTCATGGCAAGAGATGATGCAAACAAGAACAACACATCAAGGCAAGTTTAAATGAGGCCGGGAACAACATATAACTATTCCGGTAAGTCCTCATATGCAAATTTCGAAATTGGTCCAGAACTGAATAAACCTTATGTTCAAGTTGTTAAACAGCAAGTTAAGATGCACCAAGATGATCTACACGAAATTCTACTCAAGTTACATATAAAGTTCATTAGATTCGGAGCTACGGCCTAGAAGATATGAGCAAAACAAGTTAAACATGGCATTGATGCAAAATGCACCCAAACATCAAGCAAACACACCAAAACAAGGATGCAACATGATAATATGAAGCTACATGCAAAATCAAGCAAGTTTCATATAGAGCACACTCAAAACGGAGCAACGGTTCAACACATGCACACTATACAAGTCATAGGAACAATCTGTCCATAACAGCAACTAGGCATCTTACAAACATCAAAACAACATGCTACAGCACCCCAACATAAGAACAAAAGGCATGGGCATGAAGTACTGGTAAAGCATAACAAAACATGAACACTGAGCTATCTCCAGAAATCACTAGAACATGCTCAAAAACACATGGTAAGATTGCAAATAATAACAGTTTCATGCTTGCCAGGAAATAACATCAGGTTGCAATGTTTAGAGCAAGCAAACAACATGTTACAGGAACATATCATGGAAAACAAAGGCATGGCATGATACTACTAAATGCATAGAACAACAGTCCCTTACTGACCATGAGCCAAAAAGGAATGTAAAATATGATGGCACCCATGTAAACATGGCAAGTTATATTACAGATTCATACATGGCAGGAACAACAATAAGTAGGCATGTTGGTGAGCTTGAACCACTCACCACAGAGCAATACATGGCATGGCAAGGCAACCAACGGTAAGAAGGCATGTTTATGAAGCTAAGCATGGCAAGAGCAAGGTCATAGGGTACGTGGATCACTAGCAAAACACATGGGAACAAGTAACTTAATGTTAACAGGCTGACAGCAACATTTTCAAGCAACTTTGGAGCAAGATTACAACATGTTCCAGCAGGCTATAATTGCAACCAAGGGCATGAATGGATAGAGCAAGACATGTAGATCAAAACATGTTTATAGAACATCTCCAGATTATGCATAGAATGATTAGTAGCCACATGTTAACATAGCAACAAAATATAACAGAATCTGTCAGGAAAACAGCAACAGCAACTACCCTACTTAGCAAGCTTGATACACTCAGCACACAACTCACAAAAATACATGGTTGGCACCTCTGGAAAGATGGCATGGCATAGATCAACATACATGTAGACATCAACCTCATAGGATGCACACATCAAACATGGCAAAAATGACAAATGAGCAAGTTATAACAGTTTCAGCAGATTAACATCAACATGCACTCTTCCAACAGCATTTCGGGCATCAAGATGAGCTCAAATGAAAATGATGCAATGTAATAAAATGAGGTACTCGTCGAGATGAACAATTTGACATATTACACGCACGAAACGGACCTACAGATGCAGAGATACAATGCGATGAACATGGCATGATTATGTCACAGAAACGGGGGCTTAGAGAAATATCAGGGGAAGGGAAAAGTCAACCTCCGTGCACGGTTTACGAGGATCGCCGGAGCAGCGCGGATCTAGCCGGAGGAGCACCGGCGAGGGGCTCCGGCGACGGGGCGACGGGGAGGCGGCCGGAGGAGGCCGGGAAGGCACCGGCAGGGGTCGGGGAGGCCGGAGGGAGCCGGGCCGGCCGAATCTGGGCGGCGGCTTGCCGGATCCGCGGCGGAGCGGCGGCGCACCACGTGGGAGGCGGCGACGGCGGCGGCGCACCGGGCCGGCGGAGCGCGTGGCCGGCGGCGGGGCAGGAGGCCGGCGGAGGGCGCGGCGCGGCGGCAGGGCGCCGGGCGGCGCGGCGGGGCGGCGTCGGCGGCCGGGCGGTAGCGGCCGGCGGGGCGGAGCCCGGCGGCGGCGGCGAGTCCGGCGGGGCGGCGGGGCGAGGCGGGCGCCTCGGGCCCGGCGGCGGCGGCGGCTGGGCCCGCGGGGGCCAGATCCGGGCCTCGCCGGGCCGGCGGCGCGCGGCGGCGGCGGAAGACACGCGGCGCGCTCTGATTGGCTGGGCGCGGCGGCGCGGACGTGTCCGGCCGGACCGGACGTGTCCGGCGGCGTGGAGAGGAGCGGGGCTAGGGTTTCGGGGGGAAATGATCCGAAAATGGAGAGGGGAAGACGTTTTTATAGGTGGACGGAGCTAGGAGAGTCCAAATTTGGTGCGGTTTTCGGCCACGCGATCGCGATCGAACGGCGGAGAACATGGAGGGGAGTTTGCTGGGTTTTGGGACACTTTGGAAGGGGTGTTGGGTTGCAACTCAAAGAGGGCTTCTACGGTTACCCGGTTAACCGTTGGAGTATCAAACGACCTCCAAATGGCTCGAAACTTGACAGGCGGTCTACCGGTGCTATACCAAGGCCGCTTGGCAAACCTCGGTCCATTCCGAGAACGTTTAACACCCGCACAAGAGAAGAGGCAAAAGGGGGACGCCGGAGGACATAGGAGTGCCGGATTGCAAAACGGACAACGGGGAAAATGCTCGGATGCATGAGACGAGCACGTATGCAAAATGAAATGCACATGATGACATGATAAAATGCAAAACGCAAACAAATGACATGGCAACGACGGCGAATAACTGGCAGACACCTGGCGCAACGAATCTGGGGTGTTACACCCTGGGTCCGAACACAATTTCCTCACACCCGGTATCATCAGGTTCCGCAATCATATTTCCTTTTATCACATCATCAGTACTCATACGCATTAACGTATTATTCAAATACAACATGTGGACTTATGTGATGCTCATCTGCTGCTATTTCTTATTTAAAACTCTTCTGTTAAAAGGCGGCTGCTTATGGCAATATGCCTTAATATGCCAGGGGCTTCATCATGCCCATACTACGGCAAAAAATTCCGAACACCTTCATGGTAGTTCGGCACCCCGAACTTATAGAATTATATGCATCAGCTCCGAATCATGTCTTTGGTCAATAGTTGGGTTTGCCCGGCTCCTATGTTTTGGTACCTTACATTCCGCTATATCGGCTAAGGTAGCACTAGGAGAACTGCTGCGATTGTGTCCTGGTTCTTCCGTATGAGCACCTAAGTAGAGAAAACAGAAAACTGACTGTCATGATGTAGCGAGAGCTGGTCAGATGTTCGAGAGGTTCTAAAATCTTTAAGGATTTCTTCCGTATAATGCCATAACCAATGCAGCGTGCGACGGATCGGCCTTTTCCGATCAGGTGCTTATAGAGCCCCTCGTGTGGTCTTCCGAACACCAGGGGCTGCGCCTACCTTCCTCGAAAAAACTCCAATGGCTAAGTGAGAGCGATAAAGCCCTATAGTATGATTGTCTGGTTCGCTGTGCTGAACACCTCCTTTAGGGACCCAAATCTGCGATAAAGAGTGCTCAAGTTTATCCCGAACACCCCCGTACTCACTATGTGGGGGCGGAAGCCGACGACTGGCCGACTCTCAGGATTATTATATAAAACGGCCGCACAGGAGGAAAAACTTTCATACGACAAGCAATAAATAATGACCTTGTTCAAATATTACAAAGGAAAACATGACCGTATTCACAGAAATATAATGTCCTTGGTGCATTGCTCCACGTCAAGGCGGCCCCCTTTCAAGACACCTTCATAATACAGTTCGGGCTTGAGGTGCTCTTTCCCCTCTGGTGGTCCCTCGGTCATTAACTTTTCTGCATCCATCTTCCCACAATGCACCTTTGCACGGGCGAAGGCCATTCGCGCACCTCTATGCAGACCGACCGCTTGATGACTTCGAGTCGATGGTAGGCACTCACAATCCGCTTCACGAGCCCGAAGTAACTACTTGGAATCGGCTCGGCAGGCCACATCCGGATAATCAAATCCTTCATGGCTAGCTCGGCCACCTTATGCAGTTTGACCAGCTGTTTCAGCTGATCGGAAAACGGCACCGGATAATTCGGCGCCAGATACTGCATCCAGAATAGTTTATCCGCAGTATTCCTCTGTTCGGCTCGGTAGAATTGGGTGGCATCAGATATGCTGTGTGGCAGCTCCGCAAATACCCCTGGAAAAATCATAATTTAAACTCTCAACTTGATTTTCTCCTTTCAAAATACTCGCTTTGTACAAAAAAAGCCTTACCAGCCGCAATCTTCCTCGCCTCCTGGATTTCCTTCGGGGCACTTTGGGCCTCCCCCCGGGCATCACTTGCGGCTTGGCGAGCCTGGGAGAGTTCGGATTCTTTCCCTGCTAAACTCTGCTCAAAGGTCTCGCGTTTCTGCACTGCCTCTTGAAGCTCTCGCTCAGCCTCAATAACTCTAGCCTTGTGTTTTTCACGAAGAGCCTGCTCTGCGGCTGCCTTCTTCTCGGCTTCGGCCACAGCCTTCCTGAGAGCATCAATTTCGGCCGTCGCTCCTAGAGCACATTATAAAAATATTTTCATCATCTACACTTATTCATTTGTGCTACATAAACAAGGTTCCTACATACCTTGATTATCCTCCAGCTGTCTCTTCACTTGGCCAAGTTCTTCTTCGGCCCGCTCCAGACTATGCCTCAGTCTGGATACTTCCGCAGCATGAGAGGCGGCAGTCGCTACAGATGCCTGCTAATTAAAAAGAGTGATAGATGTCATCAAGTGAGTCTCCTGCGAGCATGAATGTGATTCTCTGTTCGGTTCTTTCTTTCACCGAACAGTGTATCAGGGGCTGCTATCTATACCATGACACTCTCCCAAAAACTCATAAAACATACCTCAAAGCCTCTTATGAGGCTGATACATGATTCATTTAGTCCACTCTCAGCGGACTGAATCTTCTCAATCACCACACCCATGAGGGCACGGTGTTCATCAACGATGGAGGCACCCTTCAGCGCCTCCAATAAAGTATCCGGCACCTCTGGTTGGACAGAGGCGGCCGGTGGAGCAGGCATACCTCCTCCAGTTGGCGGAGGCCGTCTGTCTGACTCGGGGACCTTATGGGTCTCTAGAATCGTGTCCGGCTGGGGTCCGGATTCAAGATGACCCCGTCGACGACGCCCACGGGAGCTTTCTCCCCCGTGTATTCGGCCCCTGAAGTATGGCCTCCTGGCGCTGCCTTTGCGACCTTTTCCCCTCCTCCGTGGCCTGGGTCCTTCTAGAACGAAACCTCAGTTTCATTCCTATGTTTGGAGGAGGAGGCCTTCGGGGGTGTTCTGCTCTCCATAGCGTCCGAACCCAGCAGATCTTCTGACAAGGATTGTTCGGCGCGGGGCTTCGCCTGACTGAAAAAAGCACGGCTCGGATTAGAATGTGATGCCATGACAAGTCCGGACGCATGAGTGTGTTCGGATTTTATACTCATGAGTTCACCAGGGGCTCGGCCCTGGGATCCCACTCCGGGCTGCTATCGGTGGCGCCGATGGACTCCTCTTATAGATGAGTTTTCCCCCTCTTAGGTGGCTCGGCCTCCAAGGATGTGGAGGCCGTCCTTTTCTTTCTTCCCCCCGCGGGGGCTTCGTCTCCTTCCTCCTCCTCATCCTCTTCGGAGGAAGAATGGCATTGGACTCTTCGGATCTTGCGTCTGAAGCGCCACAATGACGGAGGCCGCCCCTGGTCTTCTTGGCCTCATTTCCGGCCTTCTTCTTCGGTGCCTTGTAAGGCGCCGGGACCAGCATCTTTGTCAAAAGTGGGCCGGCCAGCTCTTCTGGTAGCGGGGCCGGACAGTAGATCCGCCCCGCCTTCTTCGCCCAGCCCTAGGAAATTTGGGGGAAATGCTTCAGACATTTTCTTAAAGAATATGCAAATGAAACATATGAACTGTCAATGAGCGATCACTTACCGAACTTGCCGGGCGGGACAGTTGGTACCCGCGGTCCTCGATGGAGTCCGGCCATGATTTGCCGGACTTGAAAGGCACCTTCCAGATGTCCTTATGCGAAGAGCCAAAGAGCTCTGACAAGGTCTGGTGCTTGGCCGGGTCGAACTCCCATAGATTGCAAGCCCGGTGTTGACAAGGTAGAATCAGGCGAACTAACATCACCTGGACTACATTGACGAGCTTGATGTCCTTCTCTTCCATATCTTGGACGCGTGTCTGGAGCTCCGATAGCTCGTCAGATGAAGCCCAGTCTAGGCCCTTCTTGGGACAGGATGTAAGACACAGAGGGGCGCCGGATCTGAACTCTGGGGCGGTGGCCCATTCCTTGCCACACGGCTCTGTGATGTAGAACAACTGCTGCTGCCACTCCTTGACGGAGTCATTGAAAGCACCCGTTGGCCATGTAACGTTGGGCATCTTGCTCACCATGGCACCTCCGCGTTCAGCATGTTTGCCGCTCACTACCTTGGGCTTCACATTAAAAACCTTCAGCCATAAGCCAAAGTGCAGCGGGACGCGGAGAAAGGCCTCGCACACGACGATGAATGTTGAGATGTTGAGGAAAGAATTGGGATATAGATCATGAAAATCAATCCCATAATAGTACATGATGCCGCGAACAAATGGGTGGAGGGGAAACCATAGCCCGCGGACAAAATGAGGGAGAAATACCACCCTCTCGTGGGGTCCTGGGGTGGGGACGATCTGTCCCGCTGTCGGAAGGCGGTGGCAGATTTTCTTGGATGGTAGAGGCCATCCACTTGCCCCCTGCTCCAGATCCGGACATTTTTGGGAAGCCTTTTTAATGGAGAAGGCGGATGCTTGAGCGCTAGGGCTTGAGCAAGAAGGGATGAATGCGCAGAGGAAGAAGGTGTGGGTGAAAGAGGGAGTTTTTATCCCATTATAAAGGAAGCAGGGATCCTGCGCCTCCCCACTTGCCTGTTAAAATCGCTTATTCCCCAAGCGCCACTTTTGATGGCACGGCTGGGTTACCCACGTCCGTATTTATGAGGATCCCGTGATAAGGGGACACGATCTCTACTTCGACAAGACGTGCCGATAAAACCGCCTCGCGATACGTGCGGTGGCTAGTTATGAAAGACGGTTCGAATAAAGATCGGGCCATGGTGTGACGTCACGCTATGAAAAGCCGTCAGCAGATTAGATTTGTGGAATATTGTGCTCTCTACGGTGGTATGTGGAATTTGTTTTGCAGAGCCGAACACGATTTTCGTGTTATAAATCTTCTATGGAGTATTCGGAGAAGGAACCCGCCTTGCAATGCCGAAGACAATCTGCACGCCAGACTCATCATCATTGAAGCTTGGTTCAGGGGCTACTGAGAGAATCCTAGATTAAGGGGTCCTCGGATAGCCGGACTATATACTTTGGTCGTACTATTGGACTATGAAGATACAAGATTGAAGACTTTGTCCCATGTCTGGATGGGACTCTCCTTTGTGTGGAAGGCAAGCTTGGATATTCGGATATGTAGATTTCCTTCGTTGTAACCGACTCTGTGTAACCCTAGCCCCCTCCAGTGTCTATATAAACCAGAGGGTTTAGTCCGTAGAACAACAATCATAATCATAGGCTCGCTTCTAGGGTTTAGCCTCTACGATCTCGTGGTAGATCAACTCTTATAATACTCATATCATCAAGATCAATTAAGCAGAAAGTAGGGTATTACCTCCATCGAGAGGGCCCGAACCTGGGTAAAACATCGTGTCCCCTGCCTCCTGTTACCATTAGCCTTAGAAGCATAGTTCGGGACCCCCTACCCGAGATCCGCCAGTTTTGACACCGACAGGCATCCATTGCCGCGTCTTCCTCAGCTCCACGTCGTCCCCTTCCTAGGCCTCGCCGTCGTCCACCGCCGCGGTGCTCTTGACGCGGCCTGGTCAATGTGGTCAACGACCGACTTCCATCGGAAGAGTACTGTATGTAGAGAGGCTGACAGCTGGGTCCACGGTAGCCGCAAGGAAGTGCCTCCTTATTACGCGGTAAATAATTATTCCTCCACCTGACAGCAGGGACCCATCGGACGGGCCGCCGGTATTTCACGAAAAAACGTTTCCCCCCTGACTGTTGGGACCCACCGGACGGGCCACTGTATTTCACGAAAAAACATTTCCCCCTGACTACTGGGACCCACCGGACGGGCCACCATATTTCGCGAAAAAAACGTTCCCCCTACTGTCAGCTTGGACCCACCGGAAGTGCCTCCTTATTATGCACAAAAAAATGAATACTCCCCCTGCTAGCTGGGACCCACCATGGTGGGAGGATGACTTGTGGGCCTACTAAGTTGACTGGGACAGAGGCCTTTGTCAACTTTAGTCAATATGAACGATTCTAGCTCCAGTGACCGTACGATGTCCATCCAACGGCTGTAGTGCTTCTTCACCTGTGGTCTTCTTGCTCCAGCCTCCCAAAGCAGCGCTGGTCGTGCCGCATGCTCCATCCTCCACTGACCGGCTGTGATGCCGTGGAGGCCCCACCGCCTCCTACTACTCCCACCGCTGGCCAGGCCATCCCTCTACTCACCCACACCCCCTGTTATTCAGTGGCGACGGCAGCCTCACACCGCAGCCGAACCAGTGAACCCTCGTACTCCTCTCCGCGTGGGCATCCACTGGCACATCTTCCCTGGCTCCGCGTCGTCCCTTTCCTAGGCCTCGCCGTCTTCCACCGCTGTGGTGCTCTCGGCGCGGCGTGGTTAACATGGTCAA
Source organism: Triticum timopheevii (assembly GCA_963921465.1). Taxonomy (NCBI): domain Eukaryota; kingdom Viridiplantae; phylum Streptophyta; class Magnoliopsida; order Poales; family Poaceae; genus Triticum; species Triticum timopheevii. Next base: position 407,614,442 of record OY997268.1, on the reverse strand, counting down.
CGACCGACTTCCATCGGAAGAGTACTGTACGTGGAGAGGCTGACAGCTGGGTCCACGGCAGCCGCAAGGAAGTGCCTCCTTATTACGCACAAAATAATTATTCCTCCACCTGACAATGGGGACCCACCGGACGGGCCACAGTATTTCACGAAAAAAATGTCCCCCCCAGTGCTGGGACCTACCAGCTATATCTTCGCACGCAAAGAAGTGCGTCCATATTACGGGTAAAAAATGATTTGCCCCCTAACTGTTGGGACCCACCAGCTACATCTTCGCACGCAAGGAAGTGCGTCTGGGCAAAAAAAACAATTCACCCCTGGCTTCTGGGACCCACCAGCTACATCTTCGCACGCAAGTAATTGCCTGACAGTCAGGACCCACCTGGTCGAAGCGTACGTAGCATTGTCATTCTGGTCGCGAACGTGTACGTACATACTGGTCGATGTAGAGGTGCACACGTGTCGTAGTAGAGGCGCGCACGTAGCATGTACACGTACGTACAACGGCAAGGGGGCAAGAAAGTAAATACGGCCACGTACGTACATACGGGCAGGGTCTCGAACGCCTACTCACGCATACGTACGGCCAGGGCTCATGTACATGGCTGGGTCGGAATGGAGAAACTACCTCGTCGTCGTGTTCATGGGGAGGCAACAAAATGCATCGTGTTCATGGGGAGGCAATGGAATGCGTCGTGTTCATTGGGAGGCAACGGAACGCGTGGGAGCCAACTGGCTTGGATGGAATAGGCGATGGAAACGAGGCCTGGCGTACCGCAGAACGGAGGAAACGACCTTGTTTTCGACCGGCCACGTTCGAAACGGGATCCTGTTCATCGGGAGGGGTCTGGCGTACCGCAAAACGGAGGAAACGGACTTGTGTTGGACCTCCTACGGTCGAAACGGGGTCCTGTTGATCGGGAGGGGTGTGGCGTACCGGAAAACAGAGGAAACGGACTTGTGTTGGAGCGCTACGGCTGAAACGGGGGTCATGTTCATCGGGAGGGGTGTGGCGTACCGCAAAATGGGACTCCACGGGATACTATTCATCTCCAGCGTCGACCTCCTCCAGCCTCCACGGGCTACTGTTCATCCACCGTCGACCTCCTCCAGCCTCCACCTGCGACCGTTCATCCACGGGCTCATGTTCATCCAGCCTCCACTGCGCGCTACTCCACCGGCTATTGTTCAACCACCCCTCTCCACGGGCTCCTGTTCAACCACCCCTCCACAGGCTACTGTTCATCCACCCCCTCCACCGTCTACTGTTCATCCACCCCTCCACGGGGTCGTCCTGTTCATCCAGCCCTCCACAGGGTCCTGTTCATCCAGCCCCAACCGACTCGATCGATCGGGGTCCTGTTCATCCAGAGGCAACGCTACGGGGTCCTGTTTATCCACCCCCACCGCTCACTATTCATCCACCCCCCCCCCCCCCCCCCGCAACACTCACTGTTCATCCAACCCCCCCCCCCCACAATGCTCACTGTTCATCCAGTGGCAGCATCGAGTGGCTTCAATTAGCAGCAGTAGTGAAGGAATCGCTCGATCGGGTTTAGTTAACAGCCATCGATCGATCGCTCAGGTTCAGTAACGTGTAGCCTGCAGTGCAATCGCTCGGGTTCAGTTAGAGCCCAACGTCTCGCTCGGGTTCAGATAGAGCCAACGCCTCATACACACGCGCGTACGTGTACGAGAGAAACGCACATCGCTTGGCCCCCGACCTCCCACCGTAACCGGGAACTCGCCGAAGCTTTCCTCGCCCTCGCTTCTACCATGGTTTTTTCCGTCATGGACGGCCCAAAGAATGTCATGCAGTTGCGCTTCCGGCCCGCCCAGGACGAAAAGCCCATTTTCTGTCATGATTTTTTGTCATAGAAGTAGGAGCCCACCACATGTATGATGATACCGGGTTTTGTCACAATTATCGTCATAGAAGTGTCATAGTATGACAGAAAAAAAATCCGTTCGGCCCAAAATGTCATGGATGTGTCTTTTTTTGTAGTGGGTTTGGATTCAAACCAGCTACAGGAGCACGTCTCTGCTTTTTCAAAACCTCATCAACGTCTCTTTACTGGTACACTAGCTTGTTCTGTACGCCTTCTCAAGTCTTTGTTTTTATTTATTTTTTGCGAGGAAGGAAGGAGGAGAAAATTGAGGGTTCCTGGCACTTGAACCCAAGACCTCTTAGTTGAAAAACAAGGGTGCTAGTCACTTATGTGGCGAACGTTCCCTAGGAGGAGCACGACAAATGAACGCATTTTCTTGGCAGTTTTAGTTGCGACGCAAGATCAAACGGTCGCAGTTTTGGGAATGTTATTTGGCGAACGAGCCCAATTTTTCTTTTCTTCCTATAAAAAAGTATGCTATGTGGTGTCAGCTTACTCAACAAATCATTATGAAAACCTTGATTGTTGGATTTACATTCAACATATGTCGTGTTTCTTCAGTCTCTTCTTCCTCCATCCGCCAAAGCCAAACCAGCGCCGGCGGGACCGCCTGCTCCCGCCTCCCACAGCTGGCTGTGCTGCCGCACACGCATCATGGCCAGATCGCACCATAAAACTCTACTCATCTTCCCCGGATCCTATTCATTCCCGTCCAAGGCCTCACCATCGTCCTCCGCCTTGGTTTGCTCGCTGCGATGCCGCCCTCCCGTGTTGTTAACATGGTCAACAACCAAGAGGAATAAGGAGATGATTGTACATGGTGAGGATGACAGTAGGGACCCACCGGGATCATGGCAGTAGGCAAGCAAGTGCCTCCTTTATTACAAGAAAAAAAGGGTTCCTCCTGATGGTTTCCTGCCATCTAGGTTGCACGCCACTGTCAACGTAGTCAATAAGCGAGATAACTGCACAAGGAGTGGCTGACACCCGTGACCCAGCAGCGTGCGCAATATTTTTTTGTTTTCGGGACGGAGAAGGGTATCAACTGGGTTGTGCAAGAGCTGTGGCCCGTCTAGCCCAGACTTTTATTTCATATGTTTACCACATGGTCAGCCCAGTTTTTTTTCCTTTCTGAAAATGGCTGGCCCAGCTATTTTGTTTTTTGCAGAATAACCAACGTAGGCCCACTTGCTTTTCTACGCCCGGATGGGAAGGAAATCTTTCAAGACAAGGAGGGACGCATTCGGGCTTGCCCAGAAAATGGGCTATAAGTAATAAGAATGGGCTATAAAATGAAAAAATATAGCAAACACGTAATTAGTTCCAAAATACTTTTTTCTTTAGATTTTAATATTTTATATTTCATCGTTTTCGTGCGCGTAAAATTTCATTGGATTTAAATTAAGGTATGTTTAGTTTTTGAATTAATTTGAATCTGGCTAGAAATTTTGGGGTATATGCTGTTTTGGACAGATTTGAAGGCTGACTTGTGGTTCTACTAGGTTGACATGTATGAAATGCTTTGTCAACTTAGTCCACAAACGATTCTAGCAGTAGTGACCGTTGGATGTTAATCCAATGGCCGTGCTGCTTCTTCAATATCTGATCATCTTGCTCCAGCCGCCCAAACCAGCGTCGGTGGGACTGCCTGCTCCCGCCTCCCGTGGCCGGCTAGGCTGCCACACAATACGCACTACCCCACCCTACTCCATCGCTGACCAGGGCATTCCTCTACTCACCCACACCTCCTGTTATTTTCCGGCGATAGCAGTCGAACCAGTAATCCCTCGTCCTCCCCACCGCGTGGGCAACCACTGCCGAGTCTTCCTCGGATCTGGGTCATTTCCTTCCTAGGCCTCTCCGTTGTCCACCGCCCTGGTGCTATCGGCGGCGTGGTGAACATGGTCAACGAATGACATACATCGGAAGAGGACTGTACGTGGAGAGGCTGACAGCTGGGTCCACGACCGTACGCAAGTAAGTGCCTCCTTATTATGCGCAAAATAATGATTCCTCCACCTGACAGCGAGGACCCACTGGAAGGGCCTTTGTATTTCACAAAAAAATGTTCATCCCGCTGATAGCTTGGACCCACAAGCTATATCTTCACATGCAAGGAAGTGACTCCTTATTACGCACAAAAGAAAGAATACTCCCCCAGCTAGGTGGGACCCACCATATTTGGAGGCTGGCATGTGGGCCTACTAAGTTGACAGGGACACGGGATTTATCAACTTAGTCAATACAAACGATTCTAGTTGTAGTAACCGTACGATGTCCATCCAACGCCCGTCGTGCTTCTTCAACCTCTGGTCTTCTTGCTCCAGCCACCCAAACCATCGCTGGCCGTGCCGCCTGCTCCTGCATCTCGTGGCCGGCTGTGCTTCCGCATAGGTCCCACCGCCCCCACCCTACTACCATCACTGGCCTGGCCATCCCTATACTCACCCAGACCTCCTATTATTCTCTGGCGTTGGCAGCCTCACACTATAGCCGAAGCAGTAAACCCTCGTACTGCCCTCCGCATGGGAAACAACTGTCGAGTCTTTCCCGACTCCTAGTCATTCCCTTCCTAGGCCTCTCCGTCGTCCCCGCCTTGGTGCTCTCGACGTGGCATGCTCAACATGGTCAAGGAACGATTTCCATCGAAAGAGGACTGTACCTTGAGAGGCTGATAGCTAGGTCCATGACCGCAGAAAGGAAGTGCCTCCTTATTATGCGCAAAATAATGATTCCTCCACCTGGCAGCCGGGACCCACCGGAAGGGCCATCATATTTTGCAAAAAAAAAACGTTTCCCCCTCACAGCTGGGACCCACCAGCTACATCTTCGCACGCAAGGAAGTGCGTCCATATTACAGGTAAAAAAATGATTCTCCCCCTGACAGCTAGGACCCACCATCTATATCTTCGCACACAAGGAAGTGTGTCCTTTGCCTCCCTGACAGCTGGGACCCACCCGGTCGAAATGTACGTAGCGTTGTATGTGTACATATCGGTCGATCGGTCTATCTGCCACAATGAACCATGGCCGAGTAAGGACGGTAGTAGTTCAGGTACTCCAGTCAAAACCGTGTACATGTACATACAGCCAGATGCCAAAAAATACGACCACATACGTACATACGGGCGGGGTCTCGAACATGTACTCACGCATACGTACGGCCATGGCTCGTGTACATGGAGATACAACCGACGGCAACAACGGCGTCCTGTTCATTAGAAGCCAACCGACTGGGTCGGAACGGAGAAACTGCGTCGTGTTCATCAAAAGGCAACGGAACGTGTCATGTTCATCGGGAGGCAACGGAATACGTCGTGTTTATCGGGAGCCAACTAGCTTGGACGGAACAGCCAAAACAAGATCTGGCATACCGCAGAACGGAGAAACGGCCTTCTGTTTGAGTCCCTACGATCGAAATAGGGTCCTGTTGATCAGGATGGGTGTGGCGTAATGCAAAACAGAGGAAACGGACTTGTGTTGGAGTGCCTAAGGTGAAACAGTGTCATGTTCATCCACCGTCTACTGCCTCGCTCCAGCCTCCATGGGGTTACTATTCATCCATCGTCGACCTCCTCCAGCCTCCACCAGCTACTGTTCATCAATGGGCTACTGTTCATCCAGCCTCCACCAGCTATTTTTCATCCATGGGCTACTGTTCATCCAGCCTCCATCGGCTACTATTCATAGAGCCTCCACGGAGTCCTGTTCATCCACCCCAACTGGCTGGGATGCTGCTGCCTCCTCGGGGTCCTATTCATCCAACGGCAACGGTCTACTACCACGGGGTCCTGTTCATCCAACCCCCACCAGGTACTATTCATCCACAGCCAACCTACCGGATCGACTCACCACGTCTCGACTCGTTCTACGTACCGCCCGCATGGTAGATGTTCATCGAGAGGCAACCCAACACTGGCTGGCTACGTCTCAAACGGGGGCTCGATCGGCTTTAGTAAACAGCAACAATGATCAATCGCTCGGTTCAGTTAGCAGCAGCAGTGAAGGATGGGTTCAGTCAGTAGTGAATGAATCGCTCGGGTTTAGTTAACAGCCAAGGGATCGATTTCTCAGGTTCAGTAACGTGCGACCGATCAGGTTTAGTTAGCCAGCCTCGCACACACACGCGTACATGAGAGAAACGCGCAAACAACAGTGCATCACTCAGCCCTGACCACCCACCGTAACCGGGAACTCTCCGATATATTCCTCGCCCTCGCTTCTACCATGATTTTTTTGTCATGGACGGCCCAAAGAATGTCATGCCGCTGGGTTTCCGGCCCACCCAGGATGAAAAGCCCATTTTCTGTCATGATTTTTTGTCATAGAAGTAGGAGCCCACCACATCTATGTTGATACTGGGTTTTGTCACAATATCGTCATAGAAGTGTCATCAGCATGACAGTAAAAAAATTCGTTCGGCCCAAAATGTCACAGATGTATCTTATTTTGTAGTGTAACTGGATTAATCTATCAACCATTAATTGGTGGATTAAATAGGAACTTGCCAGCATATATCTATATTATAGGTATTATACCATACTCTCATGCTCTCAGCTATGTAATATATCAAAATATGTTACGATTTGGTCCAACCCTAACTATTGAGGGGCAAGAGGGGGATGGGAGGTATTACGGGATAGAAATTTGGGCCTTGTTATCCCATAAGTTAATGGGCCAAGAGTGATTAATCGGCCGGACAACCTATTAATCGGCCTGAAAAGTTAACACAACGAATAGGCGCTATTCGATTTAGCCATCCTATGAGTAGCAATAAAGTAGCCATTAACTGATTAATCAGACGAATTTTTGAACAATGATTGTCATATTGTTCGCATATGCATGAGGCATTCATATAGAGTCATATCTTTGTTCTAGTATCAAGTTGTAATTCTTGAGTTGTAAGTAAATAGAAGTGTGATGATCATCATTATTAGAGCATTTGTGGAACCCAGCTCAAAGAAACCGGAACGCCCCGTATTCCAGCCTAGAGATCGAGGAGAAGTCTTCTGGAATACGACACTACTTGACATAGAACAAATCAGCTCTTATTACAGAGGATAAATACGAAGGTCTGATGTTACAAAGGATCACATCAGCACAACGACACTACGCCTGCGATACTACACTTGCTCTATGCCAGCAGCGGAACAACTCGTAGCAGCGGAAATCTTCTAGCAGCGGAACAATGACGACAGTGGTGAACTCCACTTCATAGGGACTCTAGCAAGGACACGATCTAGCTCACACGAACGGAAACCACGACCAGCAAACAAACAAGACATCACCTACAATCTGGCATGACATGCCAGGTAAGTACATTGAATGTACTTGCAAGCTCACGACAACCAAAAACATCAAGGCAAGACAACAACATAGCATTAGCAGATTAATTAAATAACAACTACTATGATGCGAAAGCAACTACTAAGCATGATATGAAACTACTACAATATTGGTAAACCATCATTTCATATCTCAATAATCATCTCACGCTTGGTTAACCGGCCAAGCAATATACCATCTCGATCACCTCGTGATCTATACCTCCACATGATGTCCCTGCGACCACATCACCAACTGAATGATCATCCTCAAGATCATCCCAACATCATCATCAACATCCTGCCAAACTGTCACAGCTCATCATATCAACATATTAGTCCAACAAAAGTCATTCTGTCACATGGATGGTGATCGAACGGTGTGACCTAGTACGAACTTGTGCCCATGACCGAGGGCGGCTATCAATAGATTTAACAAACACACACTCTGCAGAGGTTAGCACACTGTACCCACACCACGAAACCCATGGCCTCGCACTCCCATTCGGGTGGACCAACGACGTTCCTACAAAACCAATCTACTGCCATGACACTCTCCCGGCCACTCTGACCAGCACCCCCTTTGCGTTCAGTCCTGGGTGGCCTCGTGCCTACCAAAGGTATCAATGACCACTGTTGTGGAAAAACAAAAACGGTCCCAAACAGGGACAAAAAGGGCCCTATCCAACTATGGGCACACAAGGCTTATGTCCGCCTACCTGATCAGGGTAGCACGCGCCCATAACCTTCCCTCGTTGGAGGCACCGGCGAGAGACATGACAATAGACTGCATTAGGGCCTTCCCCATAAAAGGCAAATGTGGTTGCACTGGAAAAGCCCGGTTCGGTGGCACCTGACCAACCTAATGACGGAATTTATCCCCAAAGCATATCTACAATAACTTATACTCTGATATCATCTATCAACCTATAATCGATTTCGTAGCAATATCCAACAAATAACTCAAAGCATAACCAAGTCATATCTTAATACCCAGAGGTTAGCATAACACTACTATCGTGATGAATCCAAGAACAATATTACTACTACTCAAATATCAAGAACAAGCTATCCATCTAAGATCCACATGCAAGCATCATCTACGGAAATAATACTCCAAGCAACAGAACATCAACTATCATCATAAAAATAATCATACTAGCCACTAATAATCCAAAGGCAACCTTTCATCCATCAACTGCAAGCATAACCCCTAGTAATCCAAACAATGGCATGGCAACAGCAAGATCAAAAACTACTCCGAGAAAATGCCATGCACAAGATCATACATAGCTAAAACAATATTTTAAAAGAGTTCAAATAAATAAACCATGTCATTGCATTATAGTGATGCAAATGGGGGGTGTGGATTACCTCAGAAAGATGGATTCACCGGGAGAAAGTGTGAGGAACTCGCGGAAGGAATCGCCGGAAAACATTCTCTCTCGGAGGGGGCTGAATGAGTGCAAGGGCATAATGGTCATTTTCAAAATGTTAACACATGATGAAAATTACACCAACACAACGGCCTCGATGAAACGAAGAAGTGGGCTTTGGAATCACCTCAATCGGAGTTACGAGAAAAAAGTTGTGAGTGTTTGACTAACGGGGACCTATCTGTAAACATTTATCCATAAATAAGTCCCTGATTGGAAAAACAGAAAACACATTCACTGGAATACGCTTTCGACGAATGAAAACGTATTTCCAGCCGCAGTAGCACCGAAATACGCTTTCATGAACCGAATACGTAATCTAATGGATTACGTTTCCACTTATCCAGTCAGCAGGTCCGGGTCAACAAGCATGAGGCTGACACGGGGGCCCCGCGGGGAGGTTGGGCCCGCCTGGCCTGGCTCCTTCTTCCTCCTCGTATGTGCCCTGACCGAAACAGAGCAGGGCAGGGGAGGGGCGACGCCGGCGATGGCCCGAGCAGCTCCGGCCGTCCCCGGTGGAGCTGGGACCGCCGGCGTGCGTGGAACGGGTGCTGCTCCCTCCTGGAGTAGCCGCCGGGGAGGCCTGGAGTGACGGCGGCCCATGAAGGCCGAGAGCAGTGGCAGCGGCCGGACCTTGGAGGTGACGGCCACAACCACTCTGGAGACTAGGTGAGGGCATGGGGAGGACCGTAGGAGTACGGGGAAGCCAATGCTGGAGTTCAGAGGAGGAAGGGGCTCGACATGACGCGAATTTAGGCCGGAGGGGGCAGCGGCCATGGTGGCAAAGGGAGGCGAGGAGAGGCTCCGGGGCTCGGGAAAGTAGCTAGAAAGGAGTATGGGAGTGAGGTGAGGTCAATGTGGTGCTCGGGAGGCCGTGGGGAGGGCCATTTATAGGCAGGCGAGGGAGGCCGTGGCCGCGTGCCGCCGCTCGATCTCGGCCAAAGCTCTATTGAGGCTCAGCGAGCATAGGCGGGCATGGGAACACGACGAGTAGGAGTGGACGAAGGTCATGGAGCAGCAGGAACCAAGGGGGAGCAGACGAAGAAGAGATGAGCGCCATTAATGCCTTGTTGGCCACTATTTGCCCGTGGGCGTGCGTCAGTGAGCGCCGATGAGGAGGTTTCTGGAGGGGGAGAGGGGTCCAGGGGGATGACGACGACAAGAGGAAGATGCTGGACAAGGCTAGAGGATGAGAGATCGACTGAACAAGTAGAGAGGAAGGGGCTGAGGCGCTAGAGTGCGTTTGCTGCAGCCAGAGCGCGTGCATAGGCCAAAATACATGTAGTCACCACGCGACATGTCATGGGAAGGACACAATGGGCTGGCAAACCGTGTCTAGCATGATGTTCTTCCAAATTGGAGATTGTGGGGAGGGAAAACGTGAGAGAAGAGGCTCTGCAGCTATGTTAGGCATCGATTAAAGTTTTGTTGTAGCAAACTTGGCTGCGCACTGGTGATCAACAGGGAATTGATTGGAACCAAAGTTGTTGTCTGGGGTGATTAACTAAGGAAGGACTACAGTCCCGGGGAGTTTGAGGATAAATGGACCAATAATTAATATAGTTGCTTTGCAACATACCAAAATGGTCAAGAATCAAGATCAAGCCAAAATGGTACTTGCTTCACAAACATCCTCACTGTTGAGAAACTAGGAATAATTTTGGAGAGAAAATGACTTGATGAAATGATCCCAAAATAGGTGGAGAGATGTTAATGTGGTAGGAGCATGATCTGGTAGTTTTTCAGAATTAATGAAGCAATATAAAATATACTTGCTTCACAACCTGGAAATATTAATAGAATCAAAGATTTGAATTCTGTCCTCACATAGATCAAGGGATGGAGCTGAAATTTGGAGGAGTGGGATAATATGAGCACATGAAGGAGTGTGCAAAATTTCAACTCATTTTGATACTCATAGCTAGTACTTCCTTCACAAGGCCTTCTGTTTGACGGAAACTTTGAAAAATCATTGAGGAAGATTGGCTAGACAAATGAAGCTGAATTTTGGCATGAGCCAATGATTTGGACATAAAAGAATGCCCAAAAAGTTTGGGAGCAACTAGGTAAAGGTAAATGACACTTCCTTCAAAAAGTTCCATTCAGGACAGAATAGAAAAAGGAATATTGGAAATTATTTTTGAACTAGGCAAGGAAGTGTTTGGGCATATTGAACAATATATGACCCAAACTAGTTATGAGAAATATTTGGGAATTTTTGGATGGACAAAAATATAGGTTGCTTCACAACCTAGGGGGGATAGGTTATTCCTTTAATAGAAAAAAGGAATATTCCCTAGAAAAGAATTTTGATGTTGATCTAGAATGGTCATGGCATAATCTTGGGATAGGTTTGAGAATGATGAGTCACTTGGGAGAAGAAGAAATGATGATCTCCCAAGTTTCAAGGCCAGAGAGCCACAGAACCACTCCAAAAATAAAATCAACATAGCCTCCATGATATTTATGTTCATGGTGATTTATATCCTACTCATGCTTGCACTCATTGTTCGTTAATCTTAATGCATGTTCATGACTGTTGTCGCTCTCTGGTTGGTCGCTTCCCAGTCTCTTTCTAGCCTTCACTTGTACTAAGCGGGAATACTGCTTGTGCATCCACTTCCATAAACCCCAAAATTATTCCATATGAGTCCACCATACCTTCCTATATGTGGTATTTACCTGCCGTTCCAAGTAAATTTGTATGTGCCAAACTCTAAACCTTCAAATGAAATTCTGTTTTGTATGCTCGAATAGCTCATGTATCAACTAGGGCTGTTTATATATTCCATGCTAGGTGGGTTATTCTCACGATGAGTGGACTCCGCTCATCATTCACGAGAAAATGGTCGGTAACCGATATGCCCAGTCCCATGCTCAAAACAAATCAAAATAATTAGAAAATAAAACTCCCCCAAGATTGTTGTTAGTTGGACAGTACCCGTTGTTTCGGGCCAGCCATGGATTGATGCTCGTTGGTGGTGGGGGAGTATAAACTTTACCATACTGTTTGGGAACCGCCTGTAACGTATGTAGCATGGAAGATATCGAGATCTCTTGGTTGTTATGTTGACAATGAAAGTATGTCACTCAAAATATTATTTATATCTGTTTCAAAACTCGAGCTCTGGCACGCTGCAAATCCCTGCTTCCCTCTGTGAAGGGCCTATCTATTTACTTTTATGTTGAGTCACCATCCTCTTATTAAAAAGCACCAGTTGGAGAGCACCGCTATCATTTGCATGCATTGTTATTAATTTACATTGAGTATGACTGTGACTGGATCTCTTTTGCCATGAATTACAATGCTTAGTCAGTCCTTGATCTTCAAGGGTGCTCTGCATTTATGTTTTGCGGTCTCGGGAAGGGCTAGCGAGATACCATCCTGTTATATCATATTATGATTATTTTGAGAAAGTGTTGTCGTACGACATTTATTATTATTGCTTGCTAGTTGATTATGCCATTGATATGAGTAAATGTGAGACCTAAGTGTTATTGTAAATATGGTTAGTTCATAATCTTTGCTGAAAACTTGAATGCTGACTTTACATATTTGCAACAACAAGATCAAACAGAGTTTGTAAAAGTTTTTCTTTATCACTTTCAGTTTGTCAACTGAATTGCTTGAGGACAAGCAAAGGTTTAAGCTTGGGGGAGTTGATACATCTCCAACGTATCTACATTTCCAATTACTTTTGCCCTTGTTTTGGACTCTAACTTGCATGATTTGAATGGAACTAACCCGGACTGACGTTGTTTTGAGCGGAATTGCCATGGTGTTATTTTCGTGCAGAAATAAAAGTTCTCAGAATGACCTGAAACTCCACAGAGATACGTTTTGGAATTAATAAAAATATTGGTGAAAGAATCAACGTAAGGGGGCCCACACCCTGTCCATGAGGGTGCAGGGTGCGCCCCCCTACCTCGTGGGCCCCCTGGACCTCCACTGACCTCAACTCCAACTCCATATATTCACGTTCGGGGAGAAAAAAATCAGAGAGAAGGATTCATCGCGTTTTACGATACGGATCCGCCGCCAAGCCCTAATCTTCCTTGGGAGGGCTGATCTGGAGTTCGTCCGGTTCTCCGGAGAGGGGAATCCGTCGCCATCGTTATCATCAACCATCCTCCATCACCAATTTCATGATACTCACCGACGTGCGTGAGTAATCTCATCGTAGGCTTGCTGGACAGCGATGGGTTGTATGAGATTTACCATGTAATCGAGTTAGTTTTTTAGGGTTTGATCCCTTGTATCCATTTTGTTCTAAGATTGATGTTGCTATGACTTTGCCATGCTTAATGCTTGTCACTAGGGCCCAAGTGCCATGATTTCAGATGTGAACCTATTAAGTTTTCATGAATATATGTGAGTTCTTGATCCTCTCTTGCAAGTCAATAGTCACCTACTATGTGTTATGATCCGGCAACCCCGAAGTGACAATAATCGGGACCACTCCCGGTGATGACGGTAGTTTGAGGAGTTCATGTATTTACTAAGTGCTAATGCTTTGGTCCGGTACTCTATTAAAAGGAGGCCTTAATATCCCTTAGTTTCCAATAGGACCCCGCTGCCACGGGAGGGTAGGACAAAAGATGTCATGCAAGTTCTTTTCCATAAGCATGTATGACTATATTCGGAATACATGCCTACATTACATTGATGAACTGGAGCTAGTTCTGTGTCAGCCTATGTTATAACTGTTGCATGATGAATTGCATCTGACATAATTAACCATCATTTATCCATTGCCTACGAGCTTTTCACATGTTGAACTTTGCTTAGTTACTTCTCCATTGCCACTGTTATGATTACTACAAAACTGTTGTTGTTACTTTTGCCACTGTTACCATTACTTCCATACTACTTTGCTACTAAATATTTGCTGCGGATATTAAGTCTTTCAGGGGTGGTTGAATTGACAATTCAGTTGCTAATACTTGAGAATATTCTTTGGCTCCCCTTGTGTCGAATCAATAAATTTGGGTTGAATACTCTACCCTCGAAAACTATTGCGATCCCCTATAGTTGTGGGTTATTAGTGGGCACAACACACCTGGGCGCACCAGGCATGCCTTGCATGCCCTAGTGTATTGTGCCCACCAGGGTCACTTTCCTGGAAGTTTCTTATTTTCCTAATTTTCTAAATATTCCAAAACGGACAAAAAATATTTTTGCGGATTTTTTGAGTCTGTTTACTTACCGTATCATGTACCTCCCTTTTTTCATGATTCTGGAGTGTTCCGGAAGGTTTCCTTTATATGTTCTTCTGGTGTCAAAGTTTGGATAATATTGCTTTCAACATAAAAGTTTGGATAATCACAACTTGGCGACGGCAACCTTCTGATCGTGCCCGGCATGACCGATGGTGTACTCGAGGTCGAAGCCGACCACTTGGTACTTGTCATCGGCAAGGAACTACTCCATAGTTTGGATGGAGCTCTTCACCGACACCAGGTTGTTCACGTACACCATCGAGAGGTCCTTCCCCCTCATGTGGGTGTCCACTTCGTGATGCGTGGTGAACTTCCCGCCGTTGTCGTCGTTGGCCGCTGGGAGCGCCATTGGAGCCACGGGGATCGCCATTGGAACCGCTGGATGTCCTCTCTGTATGTGTCATCGTGGGTGTGCTTATTGTGTCGTGTGACACGAGAGATGAAGGTAAATGGCCGTAGGAATAAATGGGGGTCAGGCGGCCTGGATTCTCGGCGTGTCCGCATGGCAGTTTTTGCAGCGGGTAACTGCATTGTAGCACCGTGCCCGGTGAAACCGCATGCACACGAACATGCATGATCGTGCGCCGACCCCAAACACTGGCAGTGCACATAAAGGGACGAGGGCAGAGCACCCGAAGGGACGCGAGAGCAGAGCGCGCATGGCGGGACGTGAGCAGAGCGTGCTGCGGCCGCCTCAATCGTAAGCAACCACACGCATAGAGCAGTTGAACACGTAGGAAATGGTCGCCTACAAGCCGACCGACACTTGTGTCACTCCATAGAGAGCGGCCGTGTGCTACTACCTTCGTCTTGGTCTATAGTCCCCTTTATATCTGTGCCATACTTTGCCCTAAAATTTAACCAACAAAATGTCAATGCATGTTATAAAAATTATATAATTCGAAACTATGTTCAAATACGAATCCAACTATATAATCTTTGGCGACATGCATTCGTATTTTATTTGTTAAATCCTACTTATAAATTAGGACGGGGTATAGTAGGTAATTAAATCACAAACGTTTTTTATTAACCATATGTGTACGTGGCCTTTCATCCTCCTCCCGCATGTCTTGTCACACCGCTGCCGCAGTAGGCTTACAGCGCAAGCTTGCGCTGCGTGCGGGGGCGTTCTTTGTGCCAAATGGTGGTGGCAATGAATAATCGGTGAGCCCGTTCCCGCGCAACCTTGCAGGTTCCTGTGCAAGCTTCCCGCCTGACTCGGTGAAATCCCCCAAAATCCCAATGCTTACCGTCCTGCTATATAAAGCCTCAAGGCCGGCGAGTCCTGCGTCGCATTTTCCCCTCTCTCCTTGTACCTTATCTCGTCTGCTTCTCCCACAATCGCCAATGGCACCGATCCATCATGGTCGCTTAGCCACTCCACCGTCATCAGACAACAACTCCATCTGTGAGGCTACAACGTGGCGGCGGCGCAGTCCCCGACATAGTGTAGTGCGCATGGCGTCCCTGTGGGTTTGCGCGGAACACCCACCACACGCTCCGCCGCCGCTGCCCGTCGGCAGCTGTTGCCGGCCGCCGTTGCCACCACACCACCATCAAAAGCCAGGGCCATCGCTTGCTCTGTCGCCGCGGCCCAA
This sequence comes from Triticum timopheevii, assembly GCA_963921465.1. Lineage (NCBI taxonomy): Eukaryota > Viridiplantae > Streptophyta > Magnoliopsida > Poales > Poaceae > Triticum > Triticum timopheevii. The sequence goes on along the minus strand of OY997268.1, from coordinate 407,598,973 downwards.
AGGCGGGAGGTGGCCGTCGTGGCCGCCACCCCACTGTCGGCCACCATGGCCATCACCCGCTCTGCCAGCGTGGCCCGAAGGCGGCAGGTGGTGGTCGTGGCCGCCATGCCATCGTTGGCCGCCGTGGCCGCCAGCCCACCGTCGATAGCCGGGACCATCACCCGCTCCGCCACCGCCGCCCGAAGGAGGGAGGCGGAGGTGGAGGCCCGCATGTGCAGCAGTGACCTTGCGCGCTACATCGAATCCCTTCATGAGGAGGAGGAGTGCCTTGTCGAGCATGCAAAGAGCTTTACTGCTGTCGTGGCCGCGACACACACCAGCGTAGAGGCGAGGAATCAGGAGTTCTACGAGCAGAACCACCACTTCGAGAGGGGTCGTCTGGAGCGGCAAAGGGCGTTTGAGGTGTGCGTCGCTGAAGGTGAAGCAGTGGCAGGCACCGTATTGCAGTTGTCCAGCTCGTCGGTAGGCTCCTCCTCCTCTTCCTCTTACCTAGTGCGCTCAGCAGAGGAGAGGCTGCTAGAAGTAGTACAAAGCCCCTTCGTAGTAGTAGTAGTAGTACTATTTAGGGGCTATTTTGTTCAGTTCATCTGTCTATAGATGTGGTGGAACTGTACAACGTACTTAAAATTAGCTAGTATATAAAGTAGAACTAGCTATTTTAGTACGTGGTTGGCAACAATTAGGGAAAAGTTTGGTCGGTTCAGCTGTAGAGTTGAACTGTTTGTATAAAGAACGACTGCTTAATCTATGAATGAAATCTATGCTTAACTACTGGATTTTAGTTGCAAAAATTAGATAGTGCTAGTGATTTTTAACTGCATATTTTGACAAATCTCAGTGTTACAAGGTTGACAAATGTCAATGTTACTAGGTCAACAAATGTCAATCTTTCTAGTTTGACATATGGCAACATACCCAATATGACAGATGCAAATCTTACCAAATTGTTTATAAGTGGTTGCACACGGGTCAGCCAAAACAACCGTTTGCATTGAAGAGATGCACAAATCCTGCTCTCACTTTGCATACGGGTGTTCTATCTAAAACGTTTGCGATCAAGAGCTGCACAAATCCTGCTCGGCCCATTTTCCCTTGGCTTCCTGGGGAAGCTGTCGGTTTGCATACGGGTGCTCTAACTAAAACGTTTGCGATGAGTGTTTTATATTTAAAAACCATTGACTTTTTTCAAAAGAAAATCATTTGATAAGTCTGTACAATAAGAGAGAAAAATGCAAGTTCGCTCAAACCATATATTTCATTCAGCCACACTGCGAATTGACATTCATATGATCGAGATACAGTATTAAACCTAAGAAAAAACTATTTCCGGCGGCGGTGGAGGCGGCATGCCACGCCGTCCTTGTCGTTGTCGTCCTCCGGGACGCCGTTGTTGAAGTCTTCAAGGCAGCACAGAATGTTCTTCACTTGTAAATCAAACATCATGTCGTCGTGCGATTGATGGGCGGGGCGCGGGAGGACGGCAGTTAGCGGTGCTGAGAGGTAGCGGTCGACGGCGGCGTCCCACGCCGCTGAGGGGGGCGTGCGCACGGGCACAGACGCGGCGGGCGCAGCCAAACGCACGGGGACCGATGCCGTAGTGGGTGGAGGGGCATGCACGAGCACGGGCACGGGCGCTGGCACTGGCATGTACACGAGCTCGCGCGGGTCCACGGAGACCTCGCTGATGCCCGCGGCTTCCAGCTCTGGGATAGTGCTCGGCGACCAGCCCTTCAATGCTATGGGGATGGTCGCTGGCGCGGGAGCGGGGATGGAAGCTGGGACGGGAGCGGAGGCAGCAACCATTGCGGCCAGCTCGTTTTGGGCCATGCCCATGAGGCCCCATTCTTCCTTATTTTCTATCTCCTCCGGCTCGGAGTCGACTTCACCAAACTTGAAGACTAGTGGAAGATGTGTTGGGTTCTACGGTAGGGTGCATCAACTGCAAAATTAAAATTTCCTATGCGCAGAACATCCAGGAACATGCTACGGGAGATGGATCACAGTTTGTTACCACTAGACGCGCAGTGCCGTGCAGCGGAAGAAGAGTTTGGGCAGCGCGTCCGCGTAGATCGTCTCCTCCTCGTCCGATCTCCCTCGAACAGTGGGTCGTCCGATCCAACGTACAAGTTCGTCCGAGCGGCACAAGTGCACCGCCTCTAACAGTATCCGCGCGTGCAGGAGGAACACCGTGCGGCGGACTGCTAGGTCCGATCACACAGTCGGCGATGAGTGGAGGAGGCTATTTTCAACACATGCAAACCCTAGTGACAGCGCCAAAGCGATCAACCACATGTGTGTGCTGCAGATCCACTTTATATAGGCGTCCGTCGCAGGCTCAACACTTGGGCCTCGCACGGACCCTAAAGCCCAAAGTCTACTCGGTCACGTTCCTAGTCCAGTTCGGATCACATCCGACCAGTGTCCTACGAACCGACCTCGTAGGTTCCTTCCCTTAAGCACACGACCCCTTAGGTTCAAGTCGGCTTGGTCACAGTTCGGATCACCTCCGACCTGCACGGTTGGTAGCGGCCTCTAGCAAAGCGTGCCAACCACCAAGCAGACTATGAAGCTGGTTAGGCGAACCTGTACAACGTGTCACACTTCTGTTCCCTTTGCCACATGATATATGTTGTCGGGCTCAAGGCGAGACTGTCATCCTTGTGCTAGCCCGACCTCTTTCTCGTTCCACTGATACCGACCACAAAACGGATTATCTCATAATCCCTGTCGCATGGCCATGCTTATCCTGGTCGGATCACACGAGGGGCCCAGAGTATATCTCTCCTGATCGGAGGGGCAAATCCCATCTTTCTCGACCATGACTCGCAGCGTGGGACTGGACAAACCCGAAACCTACCTTTGTAAATACCCAGTCACGGAGTAGCGTTTGGTCGGCCCAAAGCAAGTCTGTCACCATCCCGAGTACATGCGTCAACTCAGGTCTTAGGACATAGAACATATGTTGTACTAGAGACTCACAGATGACATATCGCTGTGTCTCATAGTTGGGTCTGTCCGACTCGAACCTTATCTCGACTCGGATCCGACTACGTCGAATCCGACCAGACCTTTACAAGTCCATATTATCCGGTTAGCATCCAATGCTCCATGGCCAGTGAGACCAAGCCATCGACCGTGTCATATGCTAGTCTAGTCGGCTGCGCGTCCACACAGCCCTTTCGACTAGGGACCTTTTAGGACAGTCACCATAAAATGCATAGTCCCACAAACAAGTCACGTACTTGCCGATACACATCATTTATAATGTCCAAGGACTATCTTTATTCATAAACACATAGGAAATATCATCATACATGATTGCCTCTAGGGCATATCTCCAACAGTCTCCCACTTGCACTAGAGTCAATCAAATAGACATCAAATGCCCATAGCTCTAACGTGCCCCTCATGCTTGGGTTGTGGAAGCGGCTTAGTCAACAGATCTGCAACATTTGCATCCATGTGAATCTTGCATAACTCTACATCACCATTCTTTACGATCTTTCGTATCAGGTGATATTTCCGGTCTATGTGCCTGACCTTGTGGTGATTCCTCGGCTCCTTGGCTTGTGCGATGGCACTAGAATTATCACAATAAAGGTCCAACAGTTTCACCGAGGCTGGAAAAATACCAAGATCATCCAGAAAATGCTGGATCCAAACACCTTCCTTTGCAGCTTCACAAGCCGCAATGTATTCGACTTCTGTGGTAGAACCGGCCACCGTATCCTGCTTGGAACTCATCCAGTGCATTGCTCCTCCATTCAGGACATACACGAATCCGGACTATGATCGACAATCATCTCTGTCGGTCTGGAAACTAGCATCGGTGTAATCCTTTACGACGAGCTCTTCCTCACCTCCATAAACTAGGAACATCTCTTTAGTCCTTTTCAGGTACTTCAAAATAGTCTTTACCACTGCCTAGTGACTCTCACCTGGGTTAGCTTGGTATCTACTTGTTAGGCTTATTGCAAAAGCAACATCAGGCCTTGTACATATCATGGCATACATGATGGATCCGATTGCTGAGGCATACGGAATCCTACTCATCCTGCTTCGCTCATCAGATGTCGAAGGACTCTGAGTCTCGCTTAGCCTTATACCATGTGAGAGTGGCAAGAACCCTTTCTTCGCCTCACTCATGTTGAACCGCTTCAACACTTTATCTATGTACGTGCTCTGGCTCAAGCCAAGCAGCCTCCTTGATCTATCTCTATAGATCTTAATGCCTAAAATATAGACTGCCTCACCAAGGTCCTTCATCAAAAACTTGCCATTCGATGATTCCTTGACCGAGTTTAGCATCAAAACATTGTTCCCGATCAACAATATGTCATCCACATACAAGATCAAAAACACTATCGAGCCCCCACTTAACTTCTTGTATAAACAAGAGTCTTCTTCGCTTTTGATGAAACCAAGATCAGTGACGACCTCAACAAAACGAATGTTCCAACTCCGAGATGCTTGCTTCAACCCATAAATGGATCTCTTGAGCTTGCATACCTTACTAGTGCTAGTCGGATCGACAAAACCCTCGGGTTGTATCATATACACGTCCTCGGTTAAATTTCCATGAAGGAAAGCCGTTTTGACATCCATCTGCCATATCTCGTAATCGAAATATGCAGCTATAACTAGTATGATCCTCACCGACTCCAGCATCGCTACCGGCGAGTAAGTCTCGTCGTAGTCAATTCCTTGAACTTGTCCATAACCCTTAGCGACAAGCCGAGCTTTGTGGATCTGAACATTTCCATCCACATCGGTTTTCTTCTTAAAGACCCATTTGCAACTAATGGCCGTTACGCCAGGCGGCGGATCAACCAAGTCCCAGACTTGATTTTCATCCATGGACTTTAACTCGGATCTCATGGCCTCTAGCCATGCCTCGGAATCTGGGCTTACCATCGCTTCCGCATACATGGCCGACTCGTCGCTTTCTAGCAACAATACATCACGCACTCTGTGCAATCTTTCCAACCTCTGTGGTTCCAGTGCCACTTCCACTACAGGTTCCCTGACTGACTCCGGTCTGATCTCATCACCAGCCGAGCCGTCCCCGAGTGGTCCTCGAATTTCTTTGAGTCGAACCGTCCTCCCACTGGCCTCCCGACTGAGAAACTCTTTCTCAAGGAAAACCCCGTTCCGAGCAACAAACACTTTGTTCTCTTCCCGGTTGTAGAAGCTATATCCCAAGGTTTCCCTCGGATATCCCACGAATATGCATTTATCCGATTTAGGTGTAAGCTTGTCTGACATAAGTCGCTTGACAAATGCTTCACAACCCCAAATCTTTAGAAAAGACAAATTGTTCCCGGTCCACATCTCATGTGGTGTCTTGTCTACGGATTTTGATGGTACCCTGTTAAGTGTGAAAGCTGCTGTTTCTAGAGCGTATCCCCAGAATGACAATGGTAAATCCAATTTTCTCATCATAGACCGGACCATGTCCAACAAGGTCCTATTCCTCCGTTCTGACACGCTATTTCTTTGTGGCGTACCTGGAGGTGTGAGCTGAGGTATTATACCTCGGCCTTTCAGATGATCATCAAACTCCTGGCAAATGTACTCAGCTCCACGATCAGATCGCAAAAGCTTTATAGTCTTGCCGAGCTGATTCTCAACCTCGTTCTAAAACTCTTTGAACTTTTCAAAAGTCTCCAATTTGTGCCTCATCAAATAGATATATCCATATCTACTCAAGTCGTCGGTAAAAGTCACGAAGTACTGATAGCCACCTCTGGCAGTTGTGCTCATTGGACCACACACATCACTATGTATAAGTTCCAACATCTCGGACGCCCTCTCACAACTCTTTGCGAAAGGAGACTTAGCCATGTTGCCGAGCAAGCATGATTCACATGTCTCGAATGACCCGAAGTCGGACAAAGTTAGGAGCCCATCATCATGGAGCTTCTTCATGCGTTTCAGACTAATGTGTCCAAGCCGGCAATGCCAAAAGTATGTCAGATTTATCTCATTAGGCTTATGCCTCTTGACATTCACGTTATAGACCGGTTCCTGTTCTAGCTTCAATATAAATAGCCCATCAATAATGGGTGCATAGCCGTGGAACATACCATTCAAAAATATCGAACAACCATTGTCCTTTAAATTGAATTCATATCCTTGAATCATCAAACATGAGGCAGAAATAATGGTCCGACTAAGTGCAGGAATGTAATAACAATTATTCAATTCCATAATGAATCCGGAAGGAAGCTGGAGCTGCATCGTGCCGACCTCCAACGCAGCAACTCTTGCTTTGTTGCCGACCCTGATGTCAATCTCCCCTTGTGCCACACGCCTAGTTCTTACCAGCCCCTGCATCGAGTTGCAAATATGAACAACCGATCCGGTATCAAATACCTAAGAGCTACTAGGTATGTCAGCAAGGTAAATGTCTATAACATATGCAACAAGTGTACCTTTGCCTGAAGCAGCATTCCCGGCCTTCTTGCCATGCTCTGCAAGCCACTTGCTATAGTTCCTCTTCCAGTGACCAGTCTCCTTGCAGTGAAAGCAAACGGTCTTTGAGTCCGGTCCAGACTTTGGTGCAGCGGCAGAGGTTACCGTCTTTGTGCCCTTTGCCTTAGCCTTTTTCTTGGACCAACTCTTCTTGAACTTAGCCGATTTCTGCACCATCAACACTTGATGCGTGCCTTTCTTAATATCCTGCTCTGCTACTTTGAGCATCCCATGCAATTCAGTGAGCTTCTTATCCATGCCATGCATATGATAGTTCGAGATGAACGTCCCATAGCTGGGCGGAAGAGAACCCAAAAACAGCATCAGTAGCCAGCTCATCCAAGAGCGGGAAGCCCAAACGATCCAAAGCTTGCACATATCCGATCATGTTGATCACATGTGGGCTCAGTGGATCACCTTCCTTCAGCTTGCAATCCATCAAGGATTGCCAGACGTTGAACCTTTCGGTCCTAGCATGTGTCTAAAACATGGTCTTGAGACTCTCGATCATATCGTAAGCCTCAACATTTTCGAAATGCTGTTGCAAATCAGGCTCCATACAAGCCAGCATCAGACAGCTGATCTCCGTTGATTCATCAACGAGTTTCTGGTAGGCATTCTTAGTTGTGGCATTAGCATTATCGGCAGGTTCCTCTGGAAGTGGATCCTCTAGAACATGTTCCTTTTTATCATGCTTGAGAACAATTCTCAGATTTCTATACCAGGTGGTAAAGTTTGTTCCATTTAGTTTATCCTTTTCCAGAATTGATTTCAATGCAAAGTTGGGTTGAGCAGGTGGTGCCATTGATCTACAACAGAAAATATGCAATCACTAAGCAATGTGTTTATGTAGAGTAGTTCTAGCCTAAACAGAAATACTCCCACTGAAGTCAGCATCCCTCCGCAAACTCTCAGTGATTCAGGATCCGACTAGCGCATGCGACTAGTGAGCTTTAGCATCACTGCTAGCCAACATACCTATCCGGTAAGCAACTCCTTGCTAATCGTATCTCTATACGACTCCTGTCGGTCGGGAAGGTATCTTATACCCCGGCTCCCAACCTTCTTTGCCACAAGGCCCAAAACCGTTTTGATAGCCTTGTCAAGTTAACCTGATGTAGTGCATGTCTGTGTCCGACACGAACCCTTCAGTTCAACGACACCCAGCAGCACCCCAATTTTATGATCCCACTACTAGACGTACTTGACGTGCGAAGGTGCAACATCGGGGATGGCAATTCGCTTGATATTCATGAGGGATCTTTCTACCATTCTAACATGCATAGAAATAAAGAAGCATAACAATCACAAATAAACACATATTGTGAAATACTATGGCTCCTTCATGGACGTTCTTCCAGGTCGGCTCCGACTCCGATGACCATCTACGAACTCCATCTTGTTTGTCACATCGGGACGCTAAGCCACCAACCTGATCTCTATTATCCAACTACTACATCTAGTAATGAATTTTACATAGTCACAAGTCGACACGCAGGTCGTTATACAATATAATGACAGCTCTTTGGCTCCTGCCGGCTAACAAACATGACACGCAGGCCACGTATAAATTACACACATGCATCACATACACATGAGCCATACTATTCACATCAAACCGGCAAACAAAGTTATGCATAGAATTGCATTCTACCGGTTTGTGTGTCGGGTACGAAATACAAGGTGCTACGCACACGGTGGTCCTCGCATGTGCGGGCAGTGCCCGACGTTTTCGGAAATCACAGATCACATCTGAACTCCGATCACGCCGAATTTTCTGATCTGGCCGATCTTATCGATCATCGCGAGTCCGGTTCGGGTTTACGTTTCACTGTTAACCTCGATGGCGGATGACCAACCGGTAGGGGTAGATCGTGTCACGACCTCATCGACTTCGATCATCAGAAAACATAGCCTCTTCAATCCCCATGTGCAATTGATCTCATCAACCGTGCACATAGCCGATCTCATCAAGGACAACAGATCTCATCTACTGCCTCCACATATCTAATATGCATACGATATGAATCCAAATCCTATAGCAGAGGCTGTGATACCACTGTTGGGTTCTACGGTGGGGTGCATCGACTGCAAAATTAAAATTTCCTATGCGCAGAACATCCAGGAACATGCTACGGGAGATGGATCACAGTTCGTTACCACTAGACGCGCAGTGCCGTGCAGCGGAAGAAGAGTTGGGGCAGCGCATCCGCGTAGATTGTCTCCTCCTCGTCTTATCTCCCTCGAACAGCCGGTCGTTCGATCCCACGTACAAGTTCGCCGGAGCGGCGCAAGTGCACCGCCTCTAACGGTATCCGCGCGTGCAGGAGGAAAATCGTGCGGCTGTCACACCCTGATTTTCGTGGCACAACACTTAAGATGATAAATCATGATAAAATGTGGTTTGACAAAAACTTTTGAGTGTTTTGGACTTTGCCTTGATTGGATTTTGTCTGTTGTTTGCAAGTGCTCTAAAAATAAAATAAATCCTCCAACTCTTATACTCCTTCTCCTTGATCCAAAAACCTTTCCCAATGATCATGCCATGTGTATAGGACATAAAAATAATTTCTTGCAAAAATCATTTGGCCAAATAGTATTTTCAAAAATTAGTTTTTCAAAAACCCCTGAATTGAGGTTTGCACTGCAAGTACTTAATTAAGGGCAGTAAAAATCTTTCCAAAAATATATTTGACTCCTATTAGATATAGGATACCCAGAGACCACAAAAATATAATTTTAAAAGTTATTTTCCTGTTTTATTTAAAAGCTTTTTCTTAAGGCCAGAAATGGTCTTTAATAGGGAAAAATTATTTTATTGCTTCAATAATATTTGACAAAATTTAGGGAAACTCATAGGACATATATTGTCCATATATAAGAGTTTAAACACATGGTCATGTTCAAAATATTGGTCAAACCTCTCAAAAACCCTTTCTGGATATTTCAAGCTTTTCAAATATTTACAAAGGAAATATTCTCCACAAATTCCAAGAAAATTATATCATGTCACATATGACATGTTTGATGATCTTGACAAGTATCATGTCATGGAGAATAGTATAACCCCATGAAATCCCCTCAAAGCCATTTCTGTCCATTTTGAAGTTTGAGCAACTTTACATTGCCAAACATGTCCAAATGTTCTCACACCTTGTGAACATGCTCAAATGGTCTAATAATTAATCTAGACCAAATGGTACAAGTTGGAGAACAAGTTAACTTGATTTGAACAACTCTACATTGGAAACTTTCTCCTTTTGATCTCAACATTTGTGGACATGTTCAGAGCCTCAAATGATGACACTACACCAAGTGGTGCATCAAGGAGAATTGATTTGCATGACTAAATCTTGGAAAATCCATTTCTGTTCATTTCTAGGATTTACAAAAGTTGCATTGGCAACTTTGCCCAAATAAGCTCCAAATTGGTGGTAGGCCCTAATTATAAGTGCCATTTCACCCTGTGGAGTCTCATGCCAAATGGAGTCCATTTGCTTACCCAAATTTGCATCAAACACCTTCTGGTCATTGCAAAAAGTCACTGGTTTCACCCCCCTACACTAATCTCCTTGACTCCACATGTTTACCACAACTGAACCTGATCACCAGCAACCTCCAGTAGCTCCCCCTCTTCCAAAGCTCAATGATTGAGGGGTAAAAACCCCCATTTACCTCTCTGGACAGCCCTTTCCTCTCTCTCCCTCAACCTCTCGCCTCTCCTAGTGGTTCACCAGGGCATCCAAGGCCACCTCCCCTTTGTTTACTCACCCCACAAAGCCCCAGACACTAGTGGACACGCCCATGGCACATAAACAATGCCATGGCGTGCAGAGCTCGCGCTCTGGAGCACGCTACAGTGCTCTCCGGCACTGTAGCACGCCCATTCCAAGGCCTCCCGTCGACCTTGGGTGCCGGAATCGTGACCCCGAGGCCGCCTCGGCGTCCACAACACGCAACACTGTCGACCCCTTCCTCCCTCGCCCTCCTTATCCCTCCACGAGCTCACCCGAGCACGTCCATGGACGCTGCCCGTGGTGCACCGGTGCCCCCCTATATAGAGCCTTCCCCCGAGCTCTTCCTCTCCTCTTCTGGACCCCCATCACTCCCGTGAACCTCTCGGACATGCCCAATCTCCCGCTTGTGCCCTCTTCCCACCTCCATGACCGGAGTGCTACCGTCGTGCCCTCGGGCGTAGTCGAGCCATCGTTGCTTTCCCGCTCCCACTGACCCATCCCGAGGACTCCTACGACCCCAAGAAGCGTCTCCCGCACACTAGGACCTCCTCCCCATGCCTGCCTCGCTGTGCCCATCCTCGCCGTCGCCGGTCTCCGCCATGGCCGACGCTCCGCCCAAGTCTGGCGCTCCCCGCGTCTAGCGCAACCACCTCTGGGCGCGGCGTGGAACGGGGCATCCGCCCAGACCACCGGCCTGGCCCGGGCGCAGCGGGGCAGCTGAAATCGTCGTCGGCGCGCTCGCCATCTGTCCCCTGCCTCTGCCCATCGGGAGGAAGAAGGAGGAGGCGGGAGGAGAGAGAGAGTTGGTGCGGGACCCGCAGGTCAGCGATGTCGGCAGCGGACCCCACCCGTTTAAGTGGAGATGGTTTCCAGCGTTGCCGTCTCCCTCACGCGAAGGCGTATTTCCAGGAAGCCGCCTCCGACGTGGCCCCTGCGCGCGTGCAGCCGAGCCGCTGGGCCGGCCCGCTGCCTATGTCTCGCCCTGCGTGCATGATAAGGTTAACCCTTTTTCCTTTTCTTTTTCTCAGTCAATTCAAAAATCCATAAACAATTCAAATGGACATCAAATTTGATGATTCAAATTTCTAGTGACTCTATAAATCATGATCTATCTGGTGATGCAACATGCCATTTTTCCAGAGACCTTTTCTTCACAAATATTTATCAAATCCTACTTTTCCTATTTCTGTGATGAACTTTAGAAAATCATAGAGAGCCCATTTTTTATCCAAATTCCATGATTCAAAATCCTAGATGTCTATAAGTTCAAAACTTAGTTTTTGAACATTTTTGCTAATACTTTCTGTATCACCTCAAATAATGGTCTATTTCTTTATATATAGCCAACTTTGCGAATTCATAGGAAAATCATCTCAACTCCAAATCCAGTGAAAGCAATTCCTAGATGCTTCTAAAATCATCCTTTGTTAAATGGGTGCCTTTGCTTATTTTTCCAAAATATATTTCAGTACACTTCTTGCAAACCCATTAATCCCTTGATTCCATCATATTGAAATGTTCAGAGATGTCCATTGATCAAATCCTAATAAAACCACTTTGGTCATCCCTCATATGACCAGAGGTATCCCAGAAAAGTCCAACTCATATTTTTAGAGCACTTTTATTTTTGCCTTGTTGTGTTGCTTATTATGATTGTTTCCAACGTTAGTTGACGAAGTAGACGGAGTACTTGGAGAAGGACCAGAAGACTTGAAGACTCTGAGGAACCAGGCAAGCAGCCCTTTGACCATGTCTATGAAACCCTTTTTATGCATGTCATATAGCACCATATTGTTGTTGCAACGGAATCATGATGAGGTGGTAACCACTTTGATGGTTTGCCACTGTACTTTCTCGTTGATACTTGCATTGTGCATGACCCTACCTTCTTATGAGGGTTATGCCGGTGGGAGTAGATAGGATGCTAAAGTAGATGCTACGCAAAAAGGGACGGGAATATGCATGGTGAAGGAGACTAAGTATTTTCAAAGGACTTTTCGAAAACCCCATCGGGTGCCACTTATGCCCGGGAGAGATGATGAGTTGGGTAGCCACTTGATGACGAAGTGGTTTACAGAGGCAAGTGTGTGTTGTTTTCAAAACGGATTGGTTGAAGTTGCGACCGTTATTCCAACCTTACATGCGCAACCACTCTACCCTTATATGGGAAAGGGCATTATTGATTACCTAGGTCGATACTAGCTTGGAGCCCACATTACTAGTGATGGGGGAGAGTTGGTGCTCTCTCTCGGGACGGGGTCGTGCCAGGTAGGGCGGCCATGACTGTCTTTACAGCACCGGACACACCGTTGGTACCTCGTGCTAGTGGTATGTGATGAATATGGGAGCGAGGCTCCACAACTTTATGATGTGAAATGTTAGACACGGGGGTTACTACCAATCGAGTGGACTCCATGTTAGTGTTGTCTAGGGAAAGGTAGTGATCGAGTGCTTACCCCGGGTACTTGAGGTACCGCGGGTCGTGGATGACACGGAAGTTCCCCGGATCTAGTGGGTAAAGTGTGCAACCTCTGCAGAGTGTAAAACTATTCGAATAGCCGTGTCCACGGTCAAGGACAGTTAGGTAACCGCTCTTGGGCTACGTCCACATGTTTACAAACCGAGTGTGTGTGTTGATAAAACTACTTGGGTCAAGTCAAGGGACTTGACATGATTGAGTTGGGTTGCTGCCCACTCTATTTATGTTGATATCTGTAACCTGTCCTCATGGTTACTTGAATTCTCTTGATGCATGTATTACAAGTTGTTGAACATGTAATTGCACTCAAAACTAGCTTTCTGCAAAAATTTACCTATATCATGCATTGTTGTATCTTGAACCAAAACATGGGTTGCTTGCGAGTACATTCAAAGTACTCATTGGCTTGCCACTGGTTATTTTATTGGCCAGGCATGAAAGAATAGGATGTGATGAAGAACACTTCGGTGACAAACATGCGAGCTAGGACGCTTCCCAGTCAGAATGCCTGTAGGGTTAAGGCAGATGGCATGGGTCCAAGTTGTTATTGAAGATTTCCGCTGCGATGATACACTCAAGACTTGACCATAATGGTCCTACTTGTGTAAAACGGTATGTATGGATGTAAGACTCTTGTTATTCAGCTTCTGTGTGTTCAGTGAGCATTGATCTCTGGGATCACTGTACACGTGCATTCGGTGATCTCGACTTACGAGTCGGGGTCCCCACAGCGGCGGACTTCTAGGTCCAATCACACAGTCGGCGACGAGTGGAGGAGGCTATTTCAACACATGCAAACCCTAGTGACAGCGCCGAAGCAAGCAACCACATGTGTGTGCCAAACCTCCACTTTATATAGGCGTCCATCGCAGGCTCAACACTTGGGCCTCACACGGACCCTAAAGCCCAAAGTCTACTCGGTCACGTTCCTAGTCCAGTTCGGATCACATCCGACCAGTGTCCTATGAACCGACCTCGTAGGTTCCTTCCCTTAAGTGCGCGACCCCTTAGGTTGAAGTTGGCTTGGTCACAATTCGGATCACCTCTGACGTTCACGGTTGGTAGCAGCCTCTAGCAAGGCGTGCTGACCACCAAGCAGACTATGAAGCTGGTTAGGCGAACCTGTACAACATGTCACACTTCTGTTCCCTTTGCCACACGATATATGTTGTCGGGCTCAAGGAGATTGTCATCCTCGTGCTAGCCCGACCTCTTTCTCGTTCCAGTGATACCGACCACAAACCGGATTATCTCATAATCCCTGTCGCATGGCCATGCTTATCCTGGTCGGATCACACGAGGGGCCCAGAGTATATCTCTCCTGATCGGAGGGGCAAATCCCATCTTGCTCGACCATGTCTCGCAACATGGGACTGGACAAACCCGAAACCTACCTTTGTAACTACCCAGTCACGGAGTAGTTGGTCGGCCCAAAGCAAGTCTGTCACCATCCTGAGTACATGCGTCAGCTCGGGTCTTAGGACATAGAACGTATGTTGTACTAGAGACTCACAGATGACATATCAGTGTGTCTCATAGTTGGGTATGTCCGACTCGGACCTTATCTCGACTCGGATCCGTCTACGTCGAATACGACCAGACCTTTCCAAGTCCATATTATCCGGTTAGCATCCAATGCTCCATGGCCAGTGAGACCAAGCCATCGACCGTGTCATATGCTAGTCTAGTCGGCTGCGCGTCCACACAGCCCTTTCGACTAGGGACCTTTTAGGACAGTCACCATACAATGCATACTCCCACAAACAAGTCACGTACTTGATGATACACATCATCGATAATGTCCAAGGACTATCTTTATTCATAAACACATAGGAAATATCAGCATACATTATTGCCTCTAGGGCATATCTCCAACAAGATGATCCTTCTGCGCCATGGTATTGGTGGAGGTCTGCGTGAGGGGGGGAATGGGAGGCAAACAGTAAGGCCGCCCGTATTAAGCAGCGGCTCGGGCACCATTAATGGAGAGGAAGGCGGGCGGCCATGGAAGTCAAAGGGCTCGCTTCCTAGTGAGCCTGTGCAGCGTACAACTCGCACGCTTCCCGGTGAGCCTGCGCATTGGAGGACAGCTTGCACGCCTCTCAGTCAGCCTGTACACCGGACTGTGCTCGCACCCCTCCCGTTCAGCCAAGCAGCTGTCCGCACAACACCTCCTATAGCCATTAAAACCAAGACACGTGGCGTCACGTGAATGGTTACATAACGCACATGATTTGAATTATACAAACGTTTGTGATGTTAGAGTGGCAGCTATTTGTTTCAAAATGCCTTTGTTGGCTGTTATTTGAGTGCTTCTTCTCTCAAAATGGACACGAAAAATACCACAGCACGACGGGTGCCATTCCATGATAGCATGCCAAGTTTCATGAATTTCAGACGAGTTTTGGATTTGCTAGAATTTAAAAACAAAGTATCTTAACATTTAGCCGGCAATCAACAGTGCCATGGTGTTTGAAATTCATTCATATTTCTTGCATGGGATCTAAGCATGCCCCCAAGGACAAAGATTTGATTTTTCAACCAATTTATATGCACTGGAGCATGTGCATGTAGTTCAAATTTGAATTATGCACATAAAATGCCTAGAAAACCTAGTTAATGTATAAAAATGTCCAAATGAACCCTGAAAAATTCCAAATTTTAACACAACACTCCTGTTGTTCTCTGTTGACACTAGAAAATTTTGAAAGCAATCAGAGGCAGCGGATATCATTTCATCCCCAAAGGTGGGACGTTCCCTACAGAAACCATTAGGCTCATTGTGAGAAGCTCTAGTTTGTGAGAAGCTTATGCCCAAACCTGCCCCAAATGGGACAAAAATTTACCACAGCATGTTGATGCCGCTCCATGATAGCATGCCAAGTTTCATGAATTTCAGACGAGTTTTGGATTTACAAGAATTTAAAACCCAAAAATCTCAATGTTTGTGACGTTGGCAGGGTGTCTGACGTTCATTCCCATTTCTTGCATGGGACCTAAGCATGCAACCAAGGACACATATTTGAATTTTCAACCAATTTATATGCATTAGAGCATATGCATGTAGTTCAAATTTGAATTATGCACATAAATGCATCAAACACTAAATTAATGCATAAAAATGTCCAAACGAACCCCGAAAAATCCCAAAAATTGGCACAACACTGTTGTTGTTCTCTGTCGAAACACTACAAAAAATTTGAAAGCCATAAGAGGCAGCGGATATCATTTTCCCCCCAAAGGTGGGACGTTACCTACGGAAACCATCAGGCTTGTTGTGAGAAGCTTATACCCAAACCTGCCCCCAATGGGACAAAAAATTTTACCACGGCATGTTGATGCCGCTGCATGATAGCATGCCAAGTTTAATGAATTTCACACGAGTTTTGGATTTACTAGAATTTGAAAACCAGGAATCTCAATGTCTGCGGCCGAGTGATGGTTGCAGGGTGTTTCACATCATTCCGATTTCCTGCATGGGACCTAAGCATGCAACCAAGGACACATATTGGAATATATGCATTAGAGCATGTGCATGTAGTTCAAATTTGAATTATGCACATAAGTGCATTGAAAACTCAATTAATGCATAAAAATGTCCAAACGAACCTCGAAAAATCCCAAAAATTGACACAACACTCCTGTTGTTCTCTGTTGACACACTAGAAAATAATTGAAAGCAATAAGAGGCAGCGGAATCATTTCATCCCCAAAGGTGGGGCGTTCCCTACCGAAACCATCAGGCTTGTTGTGAGAAGCTCTGGTTTGTGAGAAGCTTATACCCAGACCTGCCCCCAATGGGACAAAAAATCTACCACGACAAGTTGACGCCGCTCCATGATAGCATGCTTAGTTTCATGAATTTCAGACAAATTTTGGATTTACTAGAATTTGAAAACCAGGAATATCAATGTCTGCGGCCGTGTGACGGTGGCAGGGTGTTTCACATTCATTCCCATTTCCTGCATGGGACCTAAGCATGCAAGCAAGGACACATATTTGAATTTTCAACCAATATATATGCATTAGAGCATGTGCATGTAGTTCAAATTTGAATTATGCACATGAATGCATTGAAAACTCAATTAATGGATAAAAATGTCCAAACGAACCCCGAAAAATCCTAAAAATTGACACTACACTCTTGTTGTACTATGTTGACACTAGACATTTTTTGAAAGCAATAAGAGGCAGCGAATATAGTTTCGTCCCCAAAGGTGGGCCGTTCCCTACCGAAACCATCGGGCTTATTGTGAGAAGCTCTGGTTTGTGAGAAGCATATCCCCAAACCTACCCCAAATGTGACAAAAAATTTACCACGGCATGTTGATGTCGCTCCATGATAGCATGCCAAGTTTCATGAATTTCAGACGTGTTTTGGATTTACTAGAATTTAAGAACCAGGAATCTCAATGTTTGTGGCCGAGTGACGGTCGCAGGGTGTTTGACATTCATTCCCATTTCTTGCATGAGACCTAAGCATGCAACCAAGGACACATATTTTAATTTTCAACTAATTTATATGCATTAGAGCATGTGTGTGTAGTTCAAATTTGAATTATGCACATGAATGCATAGAAAACTCAGTTAATGTATAAAAATGTCCAAGCAAACCCCGAAAAATCCCAAAAGTTGACACAACACTCGTGTTGTTCTTTGTTGACACGAGAAACATTTTGAAAGTAAGAAGAGGCAACATATATCGTTTCTTCCGAGGTGGTACATACCCTACCGAAACCATCAGGCTTGTTGTGAGAGAAGCTCTGGTTTGCGAGAAGCTTATACACACACCTGCCCCAAATGGGACAATATTTTTACCACAGCATGTCGTTGGCGTTCAATGATATCATGTCAAGTTTCATGAATCTCACATGAGTTTTCAATTTACTAGAATTTTAAAAGCATGTATCTCAATGTTAGCAGCCGAGCGACAACGTCAAGGTGTTTGACATTCATTATCATTTTCTTGCATGTGACCTAAGCTTGCAACCAAGGACAAACATTTGATTTTTCAACCCGTTTTCATGGACTGGAGCATGTGCTTTAATTTTGAATTGTGCACCTGAAATGGCTAGAAAACCAATTTAATGTATAAAATTTCCAAACGAACCCTGAATAATTCCAAATTTTTTACGGCACACATACAGTTGCATGTTCACTATAGATAAAAGGTCTAGCAATTCAAACACCGTCCATTTCCGTTGTGACCCCATTATGTAATTCATAGCAAGATGAAAAATCAAGTAGATCCCACACAGTTTATTATCACCAACCATGTGAGATGCAGTACAAAATATCCTGGTGCACCGTCGGTGTATATTACGCCTATGGCTTACAAGAGAAGGTGTGTCGGCTACAATCCATAGCCGGCGTGTAAAGCACACTAGCTCGCTCCCCAAATATCATTTCACTATTCAATCATCGTTGGTGAAAGATGGGGATGTGGACCCGCATCGCGAGGGAAACTTCAGTGGCCCACTCCGGCGAGAGCGCGGCTGCAGCCACCATGCGCGTGCTAACAAGGTGCTTGAGCGCGGCTGCAATCTGTGAACGGGCGGCCAAGGCAGCCCAAACGGCCGATGTTGCTTCTCAGGTGGCGGCAGCAACATCTGCCTCGGGGATAGCAACTGGCGAGAACGGCACAACAGTTGTCTGTTCCACATCGGCGTCCTTAGCCCTGATGGAGGCCGCCCACGACCATGTTGAGGCCGCCCACGCCCAGCTCGTGGCGGACACTGCACAAATGGAACGAAGCTTCTCCGACAACGGTGGGCAACCCACGGTCGAAGAGTTGGCAATCACCGAGAGCGTTCGAGAAGCCGTCCGTTCCTCCGCCGCATACCTTGCAACGATGGAGCCCGTACAAGCCCAAATCGTGGCCGCCCACGCCCAGCTCATGGCGGCCTTTTCCAAAGAGATGGCAGATGTGGATGGCGAGATGCTTGACGAGTATGGTGCGATGGATGCCATGGAGCCCCTTCCCCAGGAGACCATCGGGCACGAGCTGGACATGGAGGAGGCGGTGGAGATCGATGAGCACCAGCCGTAGTAGTATTATTTTTTTGTTTAATTAAGAGCACAGTCTTTAATTTGTAAGAGTAATGTTTAGGCTAACTAGCTCTATTTAATTACGGAACTTGCTCGATTAAGAAGTGTGAGTGTGTTGTAGTCTACTACTGTAGTCTCCTTTGTGTACCCAAATTATGCAATGACGTGGATGAGCACTGTAACCAGGGAAATTGGAACCAAAATTTTTGACGTTCAAACTCATCACACACGGGTTAAGCTATCTGAATCGTTTGTGATGTTCACATATCCTACACAGTTCTGAATAAGGAACCGTGTCTGATGACACTGCGCTAGTTTTTTTTGTGAACCGATTCAAAATTTTCGGCTTCCGTGAAAATATCTACCTCCCCGCCCCCTCCCCCTTACAAAAAGCCACATTTCCCCTATTTCCTCCTTCCTTTCCAAGTTGAAACCTTAATGCCTTGCTTGCTGCGCCGCCCCCCTCGCCGGCGACCCTCCTTCGCGCTGCTCGGCCTCGTCTATCCAGGCAGGTAATCCACACCAGACCCTCGTCCTCCTTCCACATCCCACATGCCCCGACCACCGGTGCGACACCTTCCACCCAAATCACTGACCCATCCACCAAATAAGCGCCACCCTAAGCCATGGTGCACGCAGTATAGCGAGGAGATCAAGGAGCATTTGGCAGCAGAGAAGCAAATCGCAGCAGCACGCGCGAATGAGGTCGCGATGGCTACCATTCAGGCGGACCCCCAGATCTTGGAGGAGCACCTTGCCATTTGCTAGCTACGCCAGTTAAGCATGTGTGTTTTACCCATTGCGTGTGGTGCTCCTGCCTTTCCTTAACAAATTCTAGTGAATCGTGCCATCTAATTTTACCATGCAATCTGTTACTCATGTGTATATGTTCTATATGTCATGCAGTGTGGTGCTCACTTATTAACTATTGGTTAATTAGTTGTCGTCTTGAGTTAACTGTTTGGTTCAATTCTACAAATGTGATGTTCAATTCTTCAGGTTGCAATTTTGTATTGTCTTCCATGTGAGAAATAAATCGAATTTATCTTTACAAAATACATGAGAAACGAATACAATTGCTATATTTCCAAGTTGTCAAGCATGCTTGGTTTGGTTATACATTGTGCAATGTGGTGCTCAGTTAACGTTTGGTTCATTTGTGTTGTGGTGTTTAGTTAACTGTTTGGTTCGATTCTGCAATGCGATGTTCAATAGTTGTGGGTGCATTCTGTTATTGTATACCATGTGAGAAGTAAATCGAATTTGTTTGTACTATATACTTGAGAAACAAATGCAATTGCTATATTTCCAAGTTGTTAAGCACGCTTGGTTTGGTTAACTGTCTGATCTTCTATTAGGAGTATGTTATATTGTGCAATGTGGTTCTCAATTAATGTTTGGTTCATTTGTTGTGGTGTTTAGTTAACTGCTTGGTTCAATTCTGCAATGCGATGTCCAATTGTCGTGGGTAGAACTTTGTATTGTTGTGCATGCGAGGAATAAATCAAATTTGGCTGCACTTAATACATGAGAAACATATACAAGTGCTATATTTCCTAGTTCTTAATCATGCTTGGTTTGGATAAATGGGTTTTCCATGTGGCTTGAATTAATCTGATGAATCTGCAATGTGCTTATTTTTCATCAACATATTTTACTGATAGCATGCGAACCCTTACTTAACCTGATGACTAACTACCTTATTTGTGTTGCGGGCAAACAATGGGAAGCACCAAGGTTTACAATCAAGGTTAGCACGTGCATGGTCCATTGTCTAATAGCATATTATTATGCAATTGCAGGAACCATTCTAATATTTAGGTTTTTAAACAATTTGGTCTTGCACATGTACGTCCTGCTATCAGAGGTTTTGACCCACTGTTCGACCCTTTTTGCATATGGGGAAATGAGTTGTCCATGAATATCAATCAAGTCAAGAAACTCAGAAAGATTGTTAGGATAAAGAAATTAGCGACAAAAACAACAAGATCTTTGTCTGCACAATGGAGAAGACATCAGTTCACTACAAGATGGTACTAACTATTATACCTTGCCTTTTTTTATTCCTTTGCCCCATTTCCAATATAGAGAAGATATTTATGCACATCCTTGTTTTCCGGCCTTTCCAAAGCAGTTCACTGATTATTACCTCTCAAACCACCTCTATGGTTAGGAGGCGAGGAAGGTTTTCATACAACACCCACGGTTCAGTATTGAAGTGTTCCTGAAGAGGACAAAGGATGGGCGGTCAATCATCCACAGGCATTGGCCTAAAGTTGCAAAGACCTTCAACATCAATGAAGGCTCTATGTTCGCCTTTCGCTTTAGCAATTTTCCCGATGAGATGCATTTGTCAATGTACCGTCTATGATGCTAATTTTGAAAGGTTCTAGATGTTGCATGTGAAACTTGGTGCTGGTGCAGTCGTGTAATGGGGTAGCTGAGTGCTGAAGCTATATCATGTTGTAGTCTGATGTATTTCAATTATGAAATCCTGCTTCCTTTATATGGGAATGAAATAT
Organism: Triticum timopheevii; assembly: GCA_963921465.1. Taxonomy (NCBI): domain Eukaryota; kingdom Viridiplantae; phylum Streptophyta; class Magnoliopsida; order Poales; family Poaceae; genus Triticum; species Triticum timopheevii. The sequence goes on along the minus strand of OY997268.1, from coordinate 407,577,713 downwards.
ATTATGTGATTAATATGAATGTCAATTAGATTAATAAATGGATTATTAATAATAGGGTAATTAGCCTGCTAATTGTTTTTTGCTATTGCAAACGATTATTGAGAAAACACCGTGGGCGATGACCTAAGGCAACGCACACAGTTTTTATGAATAAACCGTGTTGGATCTATGAACAATCACACACAATATTCTCTTCAAAACTGTTTGCATTAGGCCACCTTGCGCAAATGTTTACCACATAAAATCTGTGTGCGATGGACAGCCTTTGCCACACACTTTCTTCTATGCACCGTGTGTGATGCATTCAATAACGCAAATGATAAAATTGTTAATATTGTGTGCGATGGCAACGCTATCACAAACGTTTTAACGCGGAAAATTGTGTGTGATGTACCTGCGAATGGAAACGCTTTTCTTGGAGCGACTGTGTGGGACTACGAACAGAAACGTTTACTGGGGACTGACTGTGTGGGATGTAGTTACGACCGGAAACGATTTCGCGTGTATAATTGTATTTTTTAAGCACTACTATACGTATAACTGTATTTGCTCACTCGCCGGTCGCACACGACCTCATTTTGCCGAGGGTGTGTACCAGGAGGTCATATCCCCGACGGTTTTTGGGTCGTTTGGGAAGGACCCCCTATCGCCCACACTCACTTGGCGATGGTTCCAAATGCCGTCGCGGAAAGGGGTTAAATATCGTTTGTATAACACCGTGTTGTACCAGTGTGTTCTTATGGAATTGGTTGCTAGTTAAAATGCTCCTATTGATCCTAATGATGTGCCTTTTCACTTTGGTTGAGCAAAATAATGATCTCATAGATGTGAATTTTGTCTCGCGAAACAATTTTAATAGCAATGCTTATGGAGGTAATTCTAATCCTAGGTCGTTTCCTGGAAATTCCTCTAATAATTATGGAAATTCCTATGGTAATTCTAAGAATAATAATAATAATAATAATAATAATAATAATAATAATAATAATAATAATAATAATAATGATAATAATGATAATAATAATAATAATAATAATAATAATAATAATAATAATAATAATAATAATAATAATAATAATAATAGGATAACCTCTGATCTTGAAAGTAATATCAAAGAATTTATCAATGCTTAAAAAGTTTTCAACACTACGATAGAAGAAAAGTTGAGTAATATTGATGATATGTCTAGGAGCATTGATGGAATTATTCATGATGTGGAAAATCTTAAGACCAAAATATTGCCACCCAAGGTTGATATTAACGAATCAATTAAATCTTTATATGTCTCTATGGATGAAAGTAAGAAAAGAACCGCTATGCCTAGAGCTAAAAGCGAATTTTTAGAGAAAAAAATTCCTCCCGGTTTGTTTCGTAGTAATGATGAGGAGATTAAAATGATTGGTGTTTCTTCTATTGATCCTTATTTAGTAATGTTAAAATTGATGATGAGAGGATTGAAGAAGAATCAACTTTAGTTAGAAGGCGTCCTCATGATTTAGTGGGTGAAAAACTTGATGAAATTTTTACTAAAAGTGGGTTTGAAGAGGTAAAAACTTTAACTAGTGATGCGCCCACTCTCTTGGATTACAAAGATTTTAGTTATGATAGTTGCTATTTGATTGAGGGTATTTCTTTGTTGCAATCCATGCTAAATTCACCCAATGCGTATGAACAAAATAAAGCTTTTACTAAACATATTGTAGAAGCAATGATGAAAGCTTTAGAAGAAAAGTTAGAATTAGAGATTTCAATTCCTAGAAAATTATATGATGAACGGGAACCCACCATTAAAGTCAAGATTAAAAATTATGAATGCAATGCTTTATGTGATTTGTGTGCTAGTGTTTCCACAATTCCGAAATCTCTATGTGATTGCTAGGTTTTACCAATATGGATGAATGTTCTCTTAATTTGCACTTGGCGAATTCTACTATTAAAAAGCCTTTGGGTAGAATTAATGATGTTCTTATTCTTGCAAATAGGAACTATGTGCCCGTTGATTTTATTGTACTTGACATTGATTGCAATCCGTCTTGCCCCATCATACTTGGTAGACCGTTTTTACAAACTATAGGTGTCGTTATTGACATGAAAGAAGGGAATATTAAATTGCAGTTTTCGTTAAAGAAGGGTGTGGAAAACTTCCCAAGAACTAGAATTAAACCACCATATGATTCAATCATGAGGGCCACCTATGGAACAAAAACCAAAGATGACAACACTTTAAACTTTGCATTATGCCTAGCTAGGGGCGTAAAACAATAGCTAGTTGGGAGGCAATCCAATAGTTATCTTTTAATTTATTTTCTTTTATTTTCTATTTTTCAATAAATATACATTTATGCTACTATTACGATTGTGTTCTAGTGTTTTAGTTAGTGTTTGTGCCATGTAAAGCCTTTGGGATGATTTGGGTGATAGTTGATTTGATTCTGTGCATTAACAGAAACTTTTGTCTCCAGCAGAAGAATTGCTAAAATTTGCTGGAGCGTTATAAAATTATATATTTTTTACACATGATTGATATACAATTTTCCCACATTTTCCAAAGTTTTCAGAATTTTTCGAGTTACAGAAGTATGGTTAAATTTAGATTACTATAGACTATTCTGTTTTTGATAGATTCTGTTTTTGTTGCATTGTGTGCTTATTTTGATGAATCTATGGATTATATCGGGGGGTATAAGCCATGGTAAAGTTAGAATACAGTAGGTATAATGAAATAACAAAATATGAATGGGTTTGCAACAGTACTAAAAGTGGTGATTTGCTTTATTATACTAATGGATCTCACGAAGGTTTTGTTAAGTTTTGTGTGATTGAAGTTTTTGAGTTTTGGGTGAGATCACGATGGATGAAGGAATAAGGAGTTGCAAGATCTTAAGATTGGGGATGCCCAAGGAACCCCAAGGTAATATTCAAGGACTCCCAAGCAACTAAGCTTCGGGATGCCCCCGAAGGCATCACTCTTTCTTCTAACGATCATCAGTAATTTTACTTGGAGCTATATTTTTATTCGTCACATATCATGAGTTTTGCTTGGAGCGTCTTCTATTATATGAGTCTTTTTCTTTGTTTTATTTTTAGTTTGTCACAATCATCCTTGCTGAACACACTTGTTTGAGAGAGCCACACGCATATCATGATTTGCTAGAATACTCTATGTGCTTCACTTAAATGTTTTGAGCTAGGCAGTTGCTCTAGTACTTCAGTTATATCTTTTTGAGCACGGCGGTGGTTATATTTTGAAGAAATAAACTCTCATACTTCACTTATATTATTTTGAGAGTTGGAAAATTTTAAATAAATATGCTCTCATGCTTCACTTATATTATTTTGAGAGATAAAATTTTTGAACAAATATTTATGCTCTCGTGCTTCACTTAGATCTTTTTGAGAATTAAGAATAGTAATGGTAATTTTCACGAGATATAAATTTGGTCCCAAAGTGATAGATATCCAAGGGGGATATAATATAAACTCTCATGAAGATCATTGGATATTATAAACTTGATTCCTTGCAATAATTTTGCGATATGGAGATAGTGATATGTGAGTCATGTTGCTGAGTAATTATGCTTTAGTAACAATATTGGTGTTAAGGTTTGTGATTCCCTATGCATGCACGTAAAGTCAATAGTTATGCAATGAAATTATATCCTACTTGTGGTACATTATTTCATGATAATTATTTCCAATGCTCATTTATGACCGTTTGTTTTTTGGTTGGTTGCTTCTCAATCTATTTGCTAGCCTTCCCTTGTACTAAGCGGGAATACTGCTTGTGCATCCAACTCCTTAAACCGAAACTTGTGCCAAATGAGTCCACCATACCTACCTGTATGCGGTATTTCCATGCCGTTCCAAGTAAATTTGTATGTGCCAACTCTAATTTTCAAAATGAATTTCCTTTTTGTGTGCCCGTACCACTCATGAAGCGGCAGGGGTGGCCAATATTTTCCATGCTAGGTATTTTATTCTCGCGATGAGTGTTTATTCACTTGTCATTGCATGAGAGTGTGGCAGGTAATAGGGATGCCCCAGTCCCGAAATAAAAAATACTATGACAATAAATTCCTTCAAGAGTGTTGGTATGGAAGGCACCCATGGATACGACTAGCCATTTATTGTGAAAGAATGGTGGAAAGGAAATAAACTTTACTTTTTGTTTGGGAACATCCTATGAATTATCTAGCATGGAAGATATTGGGCATTCTTAGTCGTTTCCGTTGACAGGAAAAGCATGCATCTCAAAACAATTTTATCTCTCAATTTAAGCTGTGAGCTTTGACACCTCAACAAATCTCTCCTTCCCTCTGCGAAGGGCCTGTCTATTTACTTTTATGCAATTTTTATTTTTATGTTGAGTCTCCATGTTCTCTTATAAAGCACCAACTAGGGAACACTATTGTCATACTTGTGCACTGGATGAAATTAAGATTTGAGTGTGTTTCATGAATGGGTCAATGATTGAGCATCACGGGCTAGGGATAACTTTCTATACTGTTGATATTTTGAAAGACATAGTTGCTTGTTGATACGCTTGAGTATTGATGTTTCCATGTCAAATTATAGAGTATTGCTTTGAACCATTCAAGTCCAAATGTCCATGCTACAAAGAAAAGAATATATGATTGAGTGTGTTAGGTAGCATTCCACATCAAAAATTCTTTTTTTATCATTTACCTACTCGAGGACAAGCAGTAATTAAGCTTGGGGATGCTTGATACGTATCCAATGTATCTCCATTTTTTATTGTTACGTGCTATTATTTTATCAATCTTGGATGTTTTAAATACATTTACAAGAAACTTTATATCATTTTTTGGGACTAACCTATTAACTTAGTGCCCAGTGTAAGTTGTTGTTTTTTGCTTGTTTTTACTTTGCAGAATATCAGTACCAAACAAAGTCCAAATGCCACGAAACTTTTTGGAGATTTTTTTTTCTCATGATAAGAGACCCTGGAAGCTTCTGGAGGCCACGAGAAGATTAAAGTGGGGCCCACTAGGCACCAAGGCGCGCTAGGGGCCTCTGGCGCCCTGGTGGGTAGTGGGGCCCACGGACATTGTTTAGACCTACCTCCGCCTCTATAAATACTCTAAAATCCCAAAACCCTCAGGGGAGTCCACGAAATACTTTTTCCGCCGCCGCAAGTTCCATAACCACGAGGTCCAATCTAGAGGCCTTTTTCAGTACTCTGCCGAAGGGGGGAATGATCACAGAGGGGTTCTTCATCATCCTTGCTGCCCCTTCGATGATGCGTGAGTAGTTTACCACAGACCTAGTGGTCCGTAGTTAGTATCTAGATGGCTTCTTCTCTCTTTTTGATCTTTAATACAATGTTCTCCTCGGTGTTCTTGGAGTTCTATTTGATGTAATGACTTTTTGTGGTGTGTTTGTTGGGATTTGATGAATTTTGAGTTTATGATCAGATCTATCCATGAATATTATTTGAGTTTTATCTGAATCTTTTATGCATGATTGTTATAGCCTCGTATTTCTTCTCTGATTTATTGGTTTGGTTTGGCCAACCATATTGATTTATCTTGCCATGGGAAGAGGTGCTTTGTGATGGGTTCGATCTTGCGGTGCTCAATCTCACTGACAGAAAGAGACATGACACGCATGTATCGTTTCTATTAAGGGTAACAAGATGGGGTTTATTCATATGTGAGTTTATCTTGTCTACATCATGTCATCTTGCTTAAAGCATTACTCCACTTTTCCATGAACTTAATACACTAGATGCATGTTGGATAGCGGTCGATGTGTGAACCAATAGTAGTACATGCAGGCAGGAGTCGGTCTACTAATCTTGGACATGATGCCTATATACATGATCATTGCCTTGGATATCTTCATAATTATTTACTTTTCTGTCAATTGCCCAACACTAATTTGTTTACCCACCGTATGCTATTTCCTTGAGAGAAGCCTCTAGTGAAAACTATGGCCCCAGGGTCTATTTCCTATCATATATTAAAACCAAAAGTACCTTGATGCAATTTTATTTTATTTATTTTATTTTGTATTTTTGTTTGATCTATTTATCAAAACTTATACAATTTAATCTTTCTCAATACCGCTGAGGGATTGACAGCCCCTCTACGCGTTGGGTTGCAAGTATTTCTTTGTGGGCAGGTGTTGTTTACATACTGTTGCTTGGTTGTCCTACTGGATTGATAACCTTGGTTTCATAACTGAGGGAAATACTTATCTCTAATGTACTGCATCATCCTCTCCTCTTCGGGGAAATCCCAATGTAGCTCACAAGTAGCAGTGACCCCTGTAGTCCTGAGGCGATGGGTTTTGGTGACGGCAATGTTGAGCTTCTCGTCATCCTTGTCATAGTTGCTCCATTCCTTGTTGCGAACCACCTTGGTATGCCGGGGCAAGCAAAACGGCAAGAAATCTGCCTCCTTGATCCAGCACCATTCACCTCGCCATTCTTCCCACTTCTTGTGAAAGTTGCATTCAGGGTAGATATCCTTGTTCCATCCTCTGGGAATCCAAGTGATAGAGCCAGAAAGTGCATCTCCAGATTCAACACGGGGAGTCAAGTAATGACGGAAGAGTGTTGTATTGGGGACTACTCCGACGAAATTTTCACAAAGATGTACAAAAACTGACACGCAAGTGACAACATTTGGCGTAAAATCAAGGAGATGGAAGCCATATGTGTACATGATGGCGTTGAAGAAATCGAAGAAAGGGCAAAGTCCGCAATAGAAATTTGCAACAAAGAAGGGATATTTGTCTGCGCTACTCTTGACGGAGCCGGGAAGTACATGTAGGGCAGTGTGAGCTTTTGTGGTTCTCCTCCACATGTATTTGTACCGTTCGACCAGGTTGCTCTTGTCAAGAACTGGCTGGAAGACGACGTGTTGTTTCCGCTCCTCCACCAAAGCTTCCACGTCCATGCTGATAGCCTTTTCTGCCTTGTCCTTGCTCGCCTTCAGCGCCATGGCTTCTTTCGAAGCGAGGATTGTGGAGGAGCAGGAGTGTGGGGGCGGCAGATGAATGCAGAGCGCTCTGCTTTGGGGGTGCAAGGAAGAAGATGATAGTAGATTGTGAGATTGTAAAAGGGAAGGGGTAAATGAGCAGCGCCTTTGCCAGGACCCTGATTCTATGCCACACCGATCTAGCATGTAACAACTCAAATCACTTTGCGGCCTCATGCACGGTATTCCTACGGGCGACGCCTTACCAGGCCCGGGAACGTTTGCGCCTTTTGGCACACGTATATCACAGTGTCGCTAGCATCCATATGACAAAGAACCTGGGCTGACATGGCTAGTCGTGAACCCAAAGTGGCGCTAACTTACAGGGACATTCATACATGACCCAGCAACGAACATGTCGATCAACAGCGAGTGAATCCCAAGTCGTAGCAAGCTATAAGGACTTAGAGGATCACCGCGTGACATTTCCCCGAAGGGACAGACACAGGAACGAAGAAGGACACATGCCGGCCAGCCTAAGTGTTCCGGAGCAGTAGCAAGCTACCATGGCTCAGTGGAAGCACTAGGAGACATTTCCCGGTAAGAGAGGCTACCAAGGATAAACAACTAGATAGTCAGATCCCACACATACCAATCATTTCAATCATACACACAATATGCTCGATATGTGCAAATACAACATGGCATCATAGCAAAACTCTACAACTCAAGTACTTTATTTAAAGGCTCCACAGAGCCATACATATCATTCACGCAGGTACGGGTCACACGACCCAGCATTCAAGTCATACAAACATACAAGCCATAAGTGGAAGCAGCATGTCTGGGTACAGACATCTAGAAAGTAAAAAGGCTCGAGGAAGCCTAACTATCCTACAAGGGTCCACCATGTGCTCAGGATCACCACCTGGGCCTCAGGCTACTCGTCGACATCAAGGTCTATGTAGAACCCATCAGAAGGGGTTGCAGCATCTTCTGAAAACGTAAATAAGCAAACATGAGTACAAGGTACTCATCAAGACTTACATCAGATCCTACATACATGCACATTATCAAAGAAGGGATGGTGGGGTTATTGCAGCAAGCCAGCTTTGACTCTTGGCTAAGCTATCTTATGAGACTCCAACTTGTAATTGTTTACGCACTCGAGTCCACTACACACCACATCAATACACTACCGGGGATCCACCTCCGTCACCCTACGGAAGGCCATCCACGGCACTCACACTTATCTTGAGGTTTCTAGTAGTTTCCATTTACTTGTCTATGAACTGTATAGGCAACCAAGTAGTCCTTTACCGTGGAAGCGGCTATTCGAATAGATGGTGTTAACCCTGCAGGGGTGTACTTCTTCATACATGTTTCCACCACTTAGCGTCTGCACACGACATGTGCTCGGCAGACTTCAAGCGAAAGCCTACGTGGGTGTAGACCACGACTTACCTAAACACTTAAGTCTCTAGTCCAGGTTCATCGCCTATTCAGGTTCCATCCGGAGAGAGTCCAGCCGAGGTCTCCACATACGGCCCCGAACGATGTGTACAGGGTCCCGAGACACCTAACGGGTGCCCGGCATACCCGGCCACGTACCTACCACATCACAACCCACCCCGAGGGTCAACGCTGCCCACGGCCTCCAGTATACTACAAACACCAGAAACTACTTTCAACTCTTGGACATAGGACTAGGGTGGTTAAGAAGTTGAGCGGGGTCATATTTCAGGTCCCAATGCATGGTAGTAGTTGAATCTTAAATCACACATACAGATCTCAGTGCTTAAGGACGGTTCCAATGAAACAATCAATCATGTACTCCTACATGGCCTCACATCGATACCTTTACCAAATCGCATTCAACATATCACTCTCATTACAGACATGATCATTTCACCCTAGCCCATCACCCAGATGAACCAGACCTGACACAACTCTAAGCATAGCAGGCATAGCAAGGTAGGAAACACAATCATGGCTCAATCAACTCCTACACATGCTACTGGGTTTCATCTAGTTACTGTGGCAATGACAGGCCATGCAGAGGAAATGGGTTCAACTACCGTAGCACACAGCAGTTTGAAACGCGTTGTCTTAAATGCAGTAAATGAGATCAAGGGCGAGAACATGGGATTATATCGATATGATCAAATGGTTGGTTGCTTGCCTGGCAGGTCCGTAGTCTGATACTGGTATTCGTTCGGGTACTCGCGGCATTCTTCTGGGGCAGAACCTACCGCAAAGAGCACCGATAACACAATCAATTCCAAACAATATGCAACATTATGATGCATGCATGAGACAATGGCAAAATGAGTGTGTTGGGCTAATGCAGCTATGACCCTATGAGTTTGAGCCATTTTGAACCAAAGATTCAAATTCCAAACTCATATGTGATCTTAAATAGTGCTTTATCATGTTTTGCACTAAACAGAAAGTTAACTTGTTTAAACATGCATGAAACCGGTACAGATGGATAGATTGGATTTTTCTAATCATTTTTCATATATATCACTTTGCATTTGGAGTTATAGATTAATTTATATGAATTTTTGAAGTTAGCACTATTTTTTGAAATTTCCTGAATAAGAATAAATCAAGAAAAATGAGTTATTGCGTCACCATTGCGTCAGCTGGTCAACTGGGCCGGTCCAGGTTAAACCTAACTATTAGGACCCAGTGGTCAGTGTCTCTGTTAATTAAGTAAGTTAATTAGGATTAGTTAATCACGAAACTAGGTTTGACCAAAAGGCAGGGCCCACATGTCAGTGACCCAGGGGAGTCAAACCCCTGGTCAAACTAGGTTGACTCGCTGGCATTTAGTTGCCGGCAACGTCCAGACGCGGCGGAGGCTGCAGGTTTCGCCCTCCGGTGACCAAATGGACGGCGGAGGCCATCTACGAGTAGCTGGGAGCACGCTGCGTTGAGGGGTGGTGGTGGTTGAGCTCAAGGTCGCCGGAAACGACGCCAGCGATGAGCTTTGCAGCTGCCAGAGTTTGGGCAAGGACGAGCTCGTCGTTGCGGTAGTCTTGGAGGCTCAAGGCCAGCTGCTACGTGGCCTACATGGTGCAGTGAACTTGTTGGACAAGGTGGTGTGGTCGTTGGGTGGCCGGAGCTACGTCGGCGACGAGCTCAGGCGGCGGCGCGTGCGATGAAGCTCCTTGCAGTCGGTGCAGGGGACGGCAGCGAGAACGGAGAGGATGGGGAGAGGCAGAAGCTCACAGTGGTCATGATGAGCTAGACAGCACGGTCAGGGATGAGCTGTGGCTTCGGGGCGAGGTTGGTGCAGCGGCTTCGGGGCGAACGAGCGCTCAGGGCTCGGTCTGCTCGATGGAGAGGAGGGTGGCAGAGCTGCTGGACACGGCGAGGCGGCATGGAGACGGCGGTGGCCGTGTCTACGACGCAAGGCGGTTGCGGCTGCATCGGCCATGGCGGAAGGGAGCGAGGGAGAGGCGTTCGGGGTGAATGGAGGTGTCCAGGGGCTCGAGGGGGCGACGTGGAGGTCGACCAGGCATCCAGGGGCGCGGGCAGCAAGTAGGTGGCGCCGTGGCGAGCTCGCGCATGCCGGCGTCACCTCCCTGCCTGCCTGGCAGGGACGAAGCAGCTGGTTGGCGCGGGCCAGCACAGTGCTGGGCCGCCAGGTGGGCCGGGTGGTGGATTTGCCAGGTAAGTGAGCTTTTCCTTTTATTTTCTATTTTCTTTTCTTTCTGTAGGTCTGTGGCATTTCTGGAAATACCTAGGCATTTCCAAAATTCACCAAACTACTCATGCCCACTATATGGAATATATTCTACAGTGAACATTTTAGTTTGGGATTATTTGGACATTTAAAATATTTTATAGCATTTAAATGCCCAAATTCAAATAAATGATTTAATCCACTGACCTTAGGATGACCTAGAAATTTATGCACCATCTTTGTCAGAGGTTTAAGACCAAGGCAAAGATGATGAACATTTTAGAAGGGCATTTCAGGTTCATTGATAATAATTTTAGTAAACCCTGGTTGATTAAGAGGGGTGCTGGGGGTTCTGGCATCCCCATTTCCAAGTTTCTGATAAAGGTAAACATGATGCCAACACTCTAATGCATGAACTAGCTAGGGTGTGACAACTCACCCCCACTCAGAAAAATCTCATCCCGAGATTTAGGATCCTCCGGGAAGAAGGTGGGGTAGTTAAGTTGAAGACGATCCTCCCTTTCCCAAGTGGCTTCTTTCTCGGAATGGTGTGACCATTGAACCTTGAGAAACTTGATATTATGGCATCGAGTGGTACACTCGTCTTGATCAAGGATATGAACGAGGTATTCTCAATATGTAAGATTATCTTGGTGATCAAGCGTTTCATGGTCCACTCCACGGATAGGATCCGAGAAGCAACGCCTGAATTGAGAAACGTGGAAGACATCGTGGACTCTGGAGAGGTGCGAAGGTAGTTCCAGTTGGTAGGCAACTTCTCCTCGTTTGGCAAGAATGCGAAAGGGTCCAATGTAGCGAGGAGCCAATTTGCCTTTGATACCGAAGCGATGGGTTCCCTTCAGAGGAGTAACCCAAAGGTAAGCCTTCTCGTGAACTTCAAAAGTCATAGACTTATGTTTACAATCATATTGGCTCTTTTGATGAGATTGGGTTGTTTTCAACTTTTCACGAACAATGCGAACTTTCTCTTCTGCTTCCTGGATCATATCCGGGCCAAAGAATTGTCTTTCCCTAGTTTCTAACCAGTTAAGAGGCCTTTGACACCTTCGTCCATAGAGAACTTCAAAAGGAGCTTTGCCCAAGCTAGATTGATAGCTATTGTTATAAGCAAATTCGGCAAATGGAAGGCATTTCTCCCAATCCATTCTGAATGAGATAATAGAAGCTCGGAGCATATCTTCCAGAATTTGATTAACGCGTTCTACTTGACCACTTGATTGAGGGTGGATGGCGGTGCTAAAGGAGAGACGAGTTCTCATAGCATCTTGGAAACTTTCCCAAAATCAAGAGGTGAAAAGACTTCCACGATCTGAGTTGATTTCCAATGGAACACCATGGAGAGACACTATTCGGGAGATATACAAGTCTGCTAGCTGGCTAGCGGTTATACTCTCGCAAACAGGCTAGAAATGGGCTACTTTGGAAAGACGATCGATTACGACGAAAATAGCATTATTCCCTCTCTTGGTCCTGGGAAAACCGGTGATGAAATCCATACCAATTTTATCCCATTTCCATTCAGGAATAGCTAAAGGTTGAAGGGTGCCAGCAGGCTGTTGATGCTTTGCTTTAACACGACGACAGACGTTGCAATTAGCAACATATTGAGCAATGTCTCTTTTCATCCTAGTCCACCAGAACCTCTGGCGTAGGTCTTGATACATCTTGGTACTATGGGGATGAATGGTGAGAGGAGATTGATGTGCCTCCTTAAGGATCAACTGCCGTAGATGCTGGTTCTTGGGAACCACTAGATGATCCTCAAAGAAGACAACACCTCGGTCATCCATAGAGAAACATTTAGTAACCCCGCTAGCAATGCTCTCCCGGATGCGAGTTGTACCTCTATCTCGCTTCTAGGCAGCTATGATTTGATCTGTAAGAGTGGGTTTCGCCACCAAGGTGGAAAGGAATCCTTGAGGAACAATATGAAGGTTAAGCTTATGAAATTCCTCGTGGAGAAGTAGTTGACTTTGTTGTAACATCAGATTGTTACAATAAGATTTACGACTTAGTGCATCAGCCATGACAATGGCCTTTCCTGGGGTGTAAGTTATCCCTAAGTCGTAATCCGAGATCAACTCGACCCAACGTCTTTGCCTGAGATTCAAATCCAGTTGGGTGAATATATATTTTAGACTTTGGTGATCGGTGAAGATTTCGCAACGATTATCGAGAAGGTAATGTCGCCAAGTTTTGAGTGCATGGACTATAGCTGCAAACTCTAGATCATGTGTAGGATAATTTTCCTCATGTGGATGCAACTACCGTGAAGCATAGGCAATTACATGACGATCTTGCATGAGTATGCAACCTAGTCCCTGTCGCGAGGCATCGCATAGATAACAAAGTCCTTGGAAAAATCTGGTGGTACCAGTATGGGAGCAGATGTCAGGCGTCTTTTCAGTTCCTAAAAACTGTGCTCGCACTGTGGGGTCCACTCAAACTTTTTATCTTTCTTGAGGAGTTCAGTTAGAGCTTTAGCGACTTTGGAGAAGTTCTTGACAAAGTGGCGACAGTAGCTCGCTAAGCCAAGGAAACTTCAAACTTGCTTGACCGGATTCAAGTGGAGTCCAATTAAGAACGGCTTGAACTCGCTCGGGGTTGATAGCAATACCTTTACCAGAGATTATGTGGCCTAGATAGGTCACTTTTGGCAACCAAAATTCACATTTAGAGAATTTGGCATAAAGGCGATTCTCTCGAAGTTTCATCAATACTAGCCTTAGATGCTCGGCATGTTCTTCCTCATTCTTGGAGTAGATGAATATATCATCAAGGTACACCACGACAAATTTATCCAAATACTCCATGAAGATCGAGTTCATCAACTGAGAGAAAGTGGCTGGGGCATTGGTTAAACCAAGGGACATGATTGTGTACTCGTATTGGCCATAACGAGTGACAAAGGCCATTTTCGGAATGTCCCCGTTCTTGATTTTGATTTGATGGTAACCCAACCTTAAATCCATCTTAGAGAACACTGAGGATCCAGCGAGCTGATCATACAGGTCGTTGATCCTAGGGAGCGGATACTTGTTCTTTATTGTGACCAAGTTGACGGGTCGATAATCTACAATCATCCGATCCGTACCATCCTTCTTCTTGACAAAGAGGACGGGACAAGCCCATGGAGAAAAACTAGGACGGATGAAACCCTTTTTCAAGGACTCATGGAGTTGTTTCTTGAGCTCAGCTAGTTCTAATGGTGCCATCTTATATGGTCTCCTAGAGATTGGGACAGTTCCTAGGATAAGATCTATCACGAACTCGACATCTCTGTCAGGTGGAACACCTGGCAGTTCTTCGGGAAAGACATCCGGGAAGTCACGGACTACTGGAACGTCTTCGAGGTCTGGCAAAGGACTGGCATTAAGAGAGTAGAGCTGTCGCTTAGCTATTCGGGTCAAGACACTGACTACCTTGCCCGATGGATGTATAAGTTGAACAGTCCTAGAGAAACAATCAATCTTAGCATGATGGGATGACATCCAGTCCATACCCAAGATGATATTAATATCCAAGGATTTGAGAGCTATCAAAGACGCAAGGAAAACAAGTCTATCGACATGAATTTCATTCCCATGGCTTACTTTAGAAGTTTGCCATCTAGAACCAGGAGTAGAAATTTCCATGGTAGAGGGCATGTCACAAAATGCGGTGTTATGTAAACAAGCATAGCTCTCAGATGTAAATGGATGAGATGCTCCAGTATCGAAAAGAACAGATGCCAGATGGTAGTTAACAAGGAGCGTACCAAGAACAACGTTGGGATCATCCTGCGCCTCTTCAGCTGAGAAACAGTTCACATGGCCACATGCAGCGGTGGCCAGCTTGGCGTAGTACACCTTCCCTATTGGCTTGCCACGGCCAACAGCCTTTCCGGGCTGGTTGGGGTTGGGGTTGATCTGGGGGCACTCTCGCATGTAGTGACCCAGTTCTCCACTCTTGAAACATGTCATAGTGTTGGTGCGTGGAGGAGCATTGTTGGTTGATACACCATAAGACTTGGGCGGTGCATACTGCTGGGTTGGAAGAGGCGCTTGATAGGATTGCCTCGGTGTGAACCTAGGTGGCAGGGCTGTGTTAGGCACCCACAGCCGGCGCTTTTGAGATCCAGAACCGAATGAGGAACCAGTGTCACGGCTGTGCTTAAGTGTAGCCTTGAAATCAGTCTGACCTGTCTCGGTACTGATAGCTTTGTTCACTAGCTTCTGGAAGGAAGTGCACTCAGTCGGAGATCACGACGAAGCTCGGGGCTAAGTTCCTTGTGGAACCTTGCCTGCTTCTTGGCGTCGGTGGATACTCCCTCAGCTGCATAACATGCTAAGTTTCCGAACTCTCTGCCGTATGCATCCACAGTGTGTCTACCCTGGGTGAAACTGCAGAACTCCACTCGCTTAAGATCCATAAGACCTTCCGGGATGTGGTGCTCACGAAAAGTCTCACTGAACTCTGCCCAAGTGGTAACCTGGCCAGCTGGGCGCATGGCCTCATAGTTCTCCCACCAAAGGCTGACAGGGCCTTCAAGATGATAGGCAGCGTAAGTGACCTTATTAGCTTCGGCTACATGTGCAGAGCGTAGCTTGTGGGTGATGTTGTGGAGCCAATCATCCGCGTCAAAGGGCTTGACAAAATGATGGAAGGTGGGTGGGTGCAACTTGATGAAGTCACTGAGGGACACCAAGTCGTTCCTCTAGTGTACTGCTGTGTTCTTCTCAATGCATTCCAGCAAACGGTTGGTCTCACATTTGTTCCTCTCGGCCTCCAGCATGACCTCAGCCAAGGAAGGAGGATGAGGCAGATTCGCATCTCTAGCCCCACTGCCTTCAGCCTGCTCTGGGGCAGCAGGGTTGTTCCGGGTGCTGACCATCCTAGGGAAACAAAACAACGGTTTAGACAAGGATGACAAAATTCTAACATAGAAGTGCAGAATGTAATGGATGACTCGGAATACAAGATGTTCATCCGTGCAACATGATAATACAGAAACTGCCATATTTATACCATCGGTCATACATACCATAAACGGTTTAGTACAAGACCAAACTGAAGTACAACTACGATGAAAGGAAGATTACATCTCATCGGAGGCATCCCAAGCTCCTATACATTATTTTTCTACACCTCCGGAATCTAGTACACACTAAGTCATATTCCACAAGACGCGCAGGACTGTGGAAATACAACTACTACAAACTACTAGTGTCGTGATCCAGCTCAGTCATCTCCAGCTCCGTAGTAGTCCTCATAGAGTGTAACATCCCAAATTTTCAATTTGGAATGTTATACATAGATCATCATTGCATATCATATTTTTGTTGCATTGTTGTCTCGATCCTAGAAATTTTACTCAACTCAAGGACCCACGGAGAGAGTTGGGGATTTCGTTATTTTCTTATTTGAGTTTTTCTCAAATTTTGAAAATAGGATCATTTGATTTTATTTATTTTATCTTCAATTATTTCTACTACCAAAATTTCAGAGAGGGAATAAAATGACTTTCCCAAAATAAATAAATAATGAAGATTTAATAAAAAAATCAAATAAGATTTATTTTGGAGTTTTCGCCTTTTTATTTGAATTTAGGAAAAATGCGCATTTTCCAAAATTGCATTTAGGCCCCAAATAAATGTTCATCTTGTCCGGCTTGATTTTACAAGCCGGGGAAATTTTATTTCGGGATTTTTGGAGTCCGTTTAGTATTTCTTTTTATTTTTCTTCTGCGCGGAATTATTTAAAAAAAACGCGAACCGCCTCTGGGCCGTGCCCAAGCGGGACTCCGCTCAGGGGGGGGCACTATATAAAGCGCCACCCCGGCGCCCCCCAGGCCCAGCCGCCGCCACCCGCCAGCCCGATCCGCCGCCGCCGGCCCACCCCGCGCCCAAAACCCTAACCCTAGCCGCCAGCCGCCGCCGCCGCCGCCGGAGCCGCCGACTTCGCCGGAGCCGCCGCCGCCGCCTCGCCGACCCACCGCTCGAGGTTCGCCGCCACCTCGATCCGTGTGCCGCTGGTTTTTTATATAAAAACCGAGCGGTTTTTCTTCGGTTTTTTTCGGTTTTCCGTTAGATCGGTTTTTTTTCAGTTCGGTTAAATAGCGAGCGTTCGCTCGTTCGTTCATTTTAACGAACATGTTCATCAGATTAGTTTAGTTAAATGAACGTTCGTTCGTTGACCCGTTCGTCGTTTTTCTTTTTCTTGGATTTAATCCGTGATTTTTCTGATCGCGATTCTTGATCCGATTTTCGTTTTAGTATAACTTTTCGCTCGTTTATCGGAATCAGGCGATTCAAGCGCCTGGAGTTTCGTCTCGAAACCCTCTTTCTGAATAATCAACTTAAACAAGTTTTTGCTTCTATAAAGTTTGACTTAGATCCAGATTAGTAATAGGAAGTTGTTTTCTTTCGTCGTTTGACTTTCTTTGCTTTGTTTGATTTGATTCTTTTTGCAAACCGGAGTTCTTAAGTTGAACTTTCAGGTTAGATCTTTTATTCGAGTTTTACCTATGCATTAGATGAGTAGTTATTGTATGCTTGTTTGTTTGTCTGCGATAGAGTACCCGGAGTGCGCCGCCTGTTACTTCGAGTCTCTAGGTTTCACGGATCATCAGCAAGGCAAGTAACACTTTGATCATACCCTTTCCTCATACCCAGTTTTTATGCATTAGATCAATCCTCAAACATTGCATGATTAGGATCTAATTAAATTGTGGGTTATGGGAAATAGTTGAGGTAGTACCTATTACCTATTTTATTATCAAACCTTCGGGAGTTACTTCTACGTTTGCTTATTATGCCATGCTATGCTAGTAGACGTGGATTGGGTGAGTGTATCCATGACAGATGTGAGTTTGTTAAATTAATGGTTTATTTAAGGTGGCAACTTAAACACACATCTGGGTGGATTGAGGCACCTGGTTTCTATCAGGACTTGCCTGTATTTCTTCGGACCGCCACCCAGGCTCAAAGGGATCATGAGATTATTCAAACTAGAAACTTACGTGTGCAGCCACAAGCCATTATGGGCTCTGGCATAGTTGATTAAGTCGTGCGAACTCTTACGAGTAGACTAGTAGATGTAGGGGAATGTAGGTGTACCGGTCTACCCACATGTAAGGTGCTAGTGCTTCCGAAAGACTATGTCTCGGTCATCTGTTTCTCAAACATCATGTAGTGCGAGGAATCAAACGGAGGCGATCGAGTCTTGTGGGGAAAAGTGCGCAAACCTCTGCAGAGTGTATAAACTAATCATGATTAGCTGTGTCCCCGGTTATGGACATCTTGAGTATCTAGTACTTGGATATCATGTGAATCTCATCATGTTACTTCTAAATTAATATTGTTGGGTTTTAATGAGTACTTTTAATTGGGATTGAGAATGCTGTCAACCATTCTCAATGTTTAACAACCACCATGATAGTTAAATAAACTTATTCCTTTGTAGTAGGGAAAAATTGGCTTTATGCAAAACTGTAACCATAGAGCTTTCCACCAGCCAAATATGCATGTAGTATAGCTTATTTCATTGTTATTCTCTATGTGTTACATTGCCAGCATATTCCATGTGCTGACCCGTTTTCGGGCTGCAACGTTTCATGTTGCAGACTTTTCAGACGACGAGTAAGATGCTTTTAGGTCGTGGTTCTATACTCAGTGATGCCGTTGGAGTTGATGGACTCGCTTATCTTCCAAGTCTTCCGCTGTTATCGATTTTAGATGGCCTTAAGCCATATTTATTTCAATAAGTTCTCTTTTGAGACATTTGATGTAATAAGTGTGTGATTGCTACTCTGTTATAAATCCTCCAAGTACTGTGTGGTGTCAGCATTACTGATCCAGGGATGACATTGAGCACAGAGATCAGACTGTTTGAGGTCTGGTCGCTACAAAGGTGGTATCAGCGCACACGCTGACTGTAGGACACGGCCACTAAGCTTAAGCCCTAGATCACTACTCTTTCTTCTCATTTCTGACTCCTCATCTTTTCTATTCTTTAGGATGGCGGATGCAAGGATCAAGTTCACACAACCATATGAGAACTCACCTTTTGGATACCACTTGAAGGAAGCCACTAGATACCTAAACATAGGAGTACCAAGCTTCACCAGAACCTTCAATGCCACTTTACCCGAAGAGGAGAGCTGGAGGATTCAAGTGTACATTCCAGGAAGGACATTTGCACCAGCCACGGAGCCAATAGAGTTTACCTTTGATGCGCCAACATGGAGCCTAGGGAAGATGTCGCCATGGGACGAATTGGAGAAGTTTACCACAACGATCTCAAGAATACTATCTACCAGATTTGTGGGCGCCGAGATGAGCATTGGGAGATGATCACCACCAGGAAGGATAGATCAATCGCAGCTTATATTCAGGAGTTAAACCAACACATCCGACGCCAGGAGAATCAGATGTGCGCAGATATGGAGGAGCTACAGAAGGCTATGACCAAGATCAAGGAGCTAGAAGAAGAACTCAAGGCTACACGTAAAGACTATATGGAAGAAATCGTCGCTCTAGTAAGACAGAACGGTGACCTTAAGGAGAAGATTGGAGTACTCATGGGAGGATCAGCACCCAGAGAAGAAGAGGATGAACCTACTTGTCAGATAATTATATCATCATCAACGACACCGATTCGGATTCCGACGACAGCGATGATGACTATGTTGATGAAGCTGGAGCAGATATCATGGAATCTGCATCGGAGCAGTTTTTCTAGTTGACCACCACAACAGTAGTAGAATTTTCCACCATTTAATTAGTTTTAGTCCAAGCACTTTTTTAACGATAGTTAGACCGTTGTATGCCCTTGTTTGAATTGATTGGAATGATATTGTGTGCTTTTGTCTCATGTGCATATGGGTAGTGTTATCTCACTAGACCTCATTCTATTCTTAACTCTCTTCTCCTCTTAAACCCTCAGATGACTCCGAGACGCGACCCCGAGTTTGTTTTCCTGCCAGAGATCACTCAGTTGATTCAGCAGCAGAATACCTTGATTCAAACATTGGTACAGAACCAAGGCAACAACAACAACAACAACCCACCACCACCACCTGTTGACCATCTGGCACGTTTCTTAAGGTTGAATCCGTCGGTGTTTTCCAGTAGCACCGAGCCGATAGTAGCAGATGATTGGCTCCGTAAGATAGGGAGGGAGTTGACCACGGCAGGATGCACAGATGGAGAAAAGGTGAAGTTTGCTGCACATCAGCTTGACAGAACCGCAGCAGCATGGTGGGAGAATTTTACAGCCACTTACCCTGTAGACACTGTCACATGGAATCAGTTTCAGCAATCTTTTCGTACTGCCCATGTTTCAGCAGGAGCTATGGCCATGAAGAAGCGTGAGTTTCGCAACTTACGCCAAGGAGGACGGACAGTTGGCCAGTATGTGGATGATTTTAGTAAGCTAGCACGTTATGCCCCAGATGACGTTGCTACGGATGCAGCTAAGCAGGAGAAGTTTCTAGAAGGACTGAATGATGAGCTGAGCATGCAGTTGATGGTAGCCAATTTCAATAACTACCAGGAGTTAGTAGATCGTGCTCTTATGATTGAGGGGAAGCAGCAGCAGATTGACAATCGTAAGAGGAAGTATGCACAGGGGAAGTACAATTCTGGAGCTCAGCAGAAACCACGTTTTACCCCAAAGTCAGGAGGACATTTTCAGCATACTCACGGAGGAGGCAGCTCGCACAATCATAATGGCACAAAGAATGGAAACGGGAATGGAGGAAGCAATGGACAAAGCCGCACCAACCCGTCAACACCATCCAAGGTAGACCCGAGTCATATCACTTGTTATAAGTGCCGTAAGACTGGGCATTATGCAAATGATTGCCCAGAAGCCCAAAATGGAAAATGGCAATGGAAGCTCAGGAAAGAAGTCAAACCCTTTCAATAGGGGGCAAGTGAACCACGTTACCATGGAGGAGGTTGAAGCTCAGCCAGACGCAGTAATAGGTAAGTTTTTGGTTAAGGCATTTACTGCAGTTGTTCTTTTCGATACTGGTGCATCGCATTCATACATATCAAGGGGATTTGTGGATAAGTTTAGCCTGCCCACTAAGACTCTTAAGACACCTATGCTAGTAAGTTCACAGGGAGCTGAGTTTATGGTCAGTCAAGGATGCTTTCAGGTGCCATTAAGTATAGGAAGGCATGTTTTCCCAACGGATCTAATTATATTGGAGTCCCAAGGTTTGGATGTAATTCTTGGTATGGATTGGCTATCGATGTATGGAGGGAACAATGATTGCACCAGTAAGACAATTTTTCTTACGACACCAGAAGGAATAAGAATCAAGTATGTATCCCGGCATGAGCCGAGAAGGGCACATGTAAATTCCTTATCAGGAGTTGTGCAGGAGGAAGTACTAGTGGTAAAGGATTTCCCCGATGTATTTCCAGAAGAGTTGCCAGGCATGCCACCGGATAGAGATTTTGAGTTCTTAATTGAACTACTGCCAGGCACTGGGCCTATATCCAAGAGACCGTACAGGATGCCAGCCCAAGATTTGGAGGAAATCAAGAAGCAGATTAAGGAGTTGTTGGACAAAGGTTTTATTCGCCCAAGTTCTTCGCCCTGGGGATCGCCAGTACTTCTGGTGGAGAAGAAGGATGGATCGTTAAGAATGGTCGTTGATTATCGTGGATTAAATGAAGTAACAATCAAGAACAAGTACCCACTACCAATGGTCAATGATCTGTTTGATCGGTTGCAAGGAGCTAAGGTGTTTTCCAAGATCGATTTGCGATCAGGGTACCATCAGTTGAAGATTCTGGAGCAAGATATATCGAAGACGGCTTTTACCACCAGGTACGGGCTGTATGATTATGTCATTTGGTCTGACTAACGCCCCAGCCTATTTTATGAACATGATGAACAAGGTGTTTATGGAGTTTTTGGATAAGTTCATCGTGGTGTTCATTGATGATATTTTGGTTTACTCGAAGAATGAAGAGGAACATAAGGAGCACTTGCGTTTGGTACTGTGGAAGCTCAGAGAACATCAGCTATACGCCAAGTTCAACAAGTGTGAGTTTTGGCTGAAGGAAGTTGGATTTCTCGGACATGTTATATCCGGAGAAGGTATCGCAGTAGACCCCACTAAAGTTGTCACCGTGACAAACTGGGAAGCACCAACAACAGTTGGAGAAATCCGGAGTTTCCTTGGACTCGCAGGATACTATCGGAGATTTATTAAAAAATTCTCGAAGATTGCGAAGCCTATGATAGAATTGTTGAAGAAGGATACCAAGTTCATTTGGACTGAGGAGTGTGAGGCTAGTTTCCAGGAGTTGAAGAAACGTTTGGTTACCTCACCAGTATTGATTCTGCCGGATTAGACCAAGGATTATGAAGTGTATTGCAACGCTTCATGTCGAGGACTTGGAGCAGTGCTTATGCAGGAGGGAAGAGTTGTTTCGTATGCTTCACGACAGCTTAAGCCTCATGAGTTGAATTATGCTACTCATGATTTGGAGTTAGCAGCCGTAGTGCACGCACTGAAAACGTGGAGACATTTTCTCATTAGAAATCATTGTGAGGTGTACACAGATCACAAGAGTTTGAAGTACATCTTCACGCAGAAGGAGTTAAATCTCAGGCAGAGGAGATGGTTGGAGCTTATTAAGGATTATGATATGATATTGCATTATCACCCCCGGAAGGCTAACGTTGTAGCAGACGCGTTGAGCCGCAAGAGCCATGTCAATACACTAATGACGGGAGAAATACCCAAGGAGTTAGCCGAGGATCTTCATGAACTATGTTTGGAAATAGTTCCGAGAGGCTATGTAGCAACATTGGAGATTCAGTCTACTTTGATGGATAAAATCAGAGAAGCTCAAAAGGCAGATAAGGAAGTTGCTTCCATTAAGGAAAGAATGAGCAAGGGAAAGGCTAAAGGATTTCATGAGGATGAGCACGATACCTTATGGTTTGAGGACCGTCTTTATGTGCCCAATGACCCGGAGATCAGGAAGTTGATTCTGCAAGAGGCACATGATTCACCATATTCAATTCACCCCAGAAATACCAAGATGTATTTGGATTTGAAGGAAACTTTCTGGTGGACCGGAATGAAGAAGGATGTTGCAGAGTATGTAGCAGTTTGTGATGTATGTCAGAGGGTGAAGGCAGAACATCAGAAGCCAGCTGGATTGTTACAGCCATTGCCTATACCCGAATGGAAGTGGACAAACTAGGCATGGATTTCATCACGGGATTGCCTAGGACTCGTTCAGGCTATGACTCAATTTCGGTTGTAGTCGATCGTTTGACGAAGGTAGCCCATTTCATCCCAGTAAAGACTACCTACAGCAGTGCCAAATTGGCTAAGATATACATGACAAGGATTGTATGCTTGCATGGAGTTCCGAGGAGTATCGTATCAGATAGAGGAACCCAATTCACCTCAAAGTTCTGGAAGCAGTTGCACAAAACATTGGGAACCAGGCTGGAATTTAGCACAGCTTTCCGCCCACAGACAGATGGACAGACCGAGAGAGTCAATCAGATTTTGGAGGATATGCTTAGAGCTTGTGTGTTGGATTATGGATCAAGTTGGGATGACAACTTGCCATACGCGGAGTTTTCTTACAACAATAGTTATCAATCCAGTTTGAAGATGGCCCCTTTCAAAGCCTTGTACGGAAGGAGGTGCAGAACCCCGTTGTTGTGGGATGAGGTTGGAGACCGCCAGTTGTTTGGACCGGATTTGATTAAGGAGTCTGAACAGAAAGTAAAGTTAATTCGCGATAGGCTCAAGGTAGCTCAGTCAAGGCAGAAAAGCTATGCGGATTCAAAACGCAAGGGGATAGAATATGAAGTCGGGGACAGAGTTTATCTTTGAGTATCTCCACTTCGAGGAGTTAAGCGTTTTGGAGTTAAAGGAAAGTTAGCGCCACGTTTTGTAGGGCCATGCAAGGTTTTGGAACGCATGGGAGAAGTAGCGTACAAGTTGGAATTACCTGAGGGATTGTCAGGAGTTCACGATGTGTTCCATGTTTCACAGTTGAAGAAGTGCCACGTAGAGATGGCTGATATACCACTAAGAGATACAGTGCCACTGGAAGCGATTCAGTTGAAAGATGATTTGACTTATGAAAAGAAACCGGTTAAGATTCTAGAATATGCCAGCCGAGTTACCCGCAGTAAGGTTATCAAGTTTTGCAAAGTTCAGTGGAGCCACCACACCGAGGAGGAAGCCACCTGGGAGCGAGAGGAAGATCTGCTCAAGGCCCACCCTCACCTATTTTCTAGCCAACCCGAATCTCGAGGGCGAGATTCATCTTAGGGGGGTAGGTTTGTAACATCCCAAATTTTCAATTTGGAATGTTATACATAGATCATCATTGCATATCATATTTTTGTTGCATTGTTGTCTCGATCCTAGAAATTTTACGCAACTCAAGGACCCACGGAGAGAGTTGGGGATTTCGTTATTTTCTTATTTGAGTTTTTCTCAAATTTTGAAAATAGGATCATTTGATTTTATTTATTTTATCTTCAATTATTTCTACTACCAAAATTTCAGAGAGGGAATAAAATGACTTTCCCAGAATAAAGAAATAATGAAGATTTAATAAAAAATCAAATAAGATTTATTTTGGAGTTTTCGCCTTTTTATTTGAATTTAGGAAAAATGCGCGTTTTTCAAAATTGCATTTAGGCCCCAAATAAATTTTCATCTTGTCCGGCTTGATTTTAGAAGCCGGGGAAAATTTATTTCGGGAATTTTAGAGTCCGTTTAGTATTTCTTTTTTTTCTGCGGAATTATTTAAAAAAACGCGAACCGCCTCTGGGCCGTGCCCGAGCGGGACTCCGCTCGGGGGGGCACTATATAAAGCGCCACCCCGGCGCCCCCCAGGCCCAGCCGCCGCCACCCGCCAGCCCGATCTGCCGCCGCCGGCCCACCCCGCGCCCAAAACCCTAACCCTAGCCGCCAGCCGCCACCGCCGCCGGAGCCGCCTACTTCGCCGGAGCCGCCGCCGCCGCCTCGCCGACCCGCCGCCCGAGGTTCGCCGCCGCCTCGATCCGTGTGCCGCCGGTTTTTTTATATAAAAACCGAGCGGTTTTTCTTCTGTTTTTTTTGGTTTTCCGTTAGATCGGTTTTTTTCGGTTCGGTTAAATAGCGAGCGTTCGCTCATTCGTTCATTTTAACGAACGTGTTCATCGGATTAGTTTAGTTAACGAACATTCGTTCGTTGACCCGTTCGTCGTTTTTCTTTTTCTCGGATTTAATCCGCGATTTTTCTGATCGCGATTCCTGATCCGATTTTCGTTTCAGTATATCGGAATCAGGCGATTCAAGCGCCTGGAGTTTCGTCTCGAAACCCTCTTTCCGAATAATCAAATTAAACAAGTTTTTGCTTCTGTAAAATTTGACTTAGATCCAGATTAGTAAAATGAAGTTGTTTTCTTTCGCCGTTTGACTTTCGTTGCTTTGTTTGATTTGATTCTTTTTGCAAACCGGAGTTCTTAAGTTGAACTTTCAGGTTAGATCTTTTATTCGAGTTTTACCTGCGCATTAGATGAGTACTTATTGTATGCTTGTTTGTTTGTCTATGATAGAATACCCGGAGTGCGCCGCTTGTTACTTCGAGTCTCTAGGTTTCGCGGATCATCAGCAAGGCAAGTAACACTTTGATCATACCCTTTTCTCATACCCAGTTTTTATGCATTAGATCAATTCTCAAACATTGCATGATTAGTATCTAATTAAATTGTGGGTTATGGGAAATAGTTGAGGTAGTACCTATTACCTATTTTATTATCAAACCTTTGGGAGTTACTTCTACGTTTGCTTATTATGCCATGCTATGCTAGTAGACGTGGATTGGGTGAGTGTATCCATGACAGATGTGAGTTTGTTAAATTAATGGTTTATTTAAGGTGGCAACTTAAACACACATCTGGGTGGATTGAGGCACCTGGTTTCTATCAGGACTTGCCTGTATTTCTTCGGACCGCCACCCAGGCTCAAAGGGATCATGAGATTATTCAAACTAGAAACTTACGTGTGCAGCCACAAGCCATTATGGGCTCTGGCATAGTTGATTAAGTCGTGCAAACTCTTACGGGTAGACTAGCAGATGTAGGGGAATGTAGGTGTACCGGTCTACCCACATGTAAGGTGCTAGTGCTTCCGAAAGACTATGTCTCGGTCATCCATTTCTCAAACATCATGTAGTGCGAGGAATCAAACGGAGGCGATCGAGTCTTGTGGGGAAAAGTGCGCAAACCTCTGCAGCGTGTATAAAGTAATCATGATTAGCCGTGTCCCCGGTTATGGACATCTTGAGTATCTAGTACTTGGATATCATGTGAATCTCATCATGTTACTTCTAAATTAATATTGTTCGGTTTTAATGAGTACTTTTAATTGGGATTGAGAATGCTGTCAACCATTCTCAATGTTTAACAACCACCATGATAGTTAAATAAACTTATTCCTTTGCAGTAGGGGAAAATTGGCTTTATGCAAAACTGTAACCATAGAGCTTTCCACCAGCCAAATATGCATGTAGTATAGCTTATTCCATTGTTATTCTCTATGTGTTACATTGCCAGCATATTCCATGTGCTGACCCGTTTTCGGGCTGCAACGTTTCATGTTGCAGAATTTTCAAACGACGAGTAAGATGCCTTTAGGTCGTGGTTCTATACTCAGTGATGCCGTTGGAGTTGATGGACTCGCTTATCTTCCAAGTCTTCCCCTGTTATCGATTTTAGATGGCCTTAAGCCATATTTATTTCAATAAGTTCTCTTTTGAGACATTCGATGTAATAAGTGTGTGATTGCTACTCTGTTATAAATCCTCCAAGTACTGTGTGGTGTCAGCATTACTGATCTAGGGATGACACTGAGCACAGAGATCAGACTGTTTGAGGTCTGGTCGCTACATAGAGATCCCCCGCATAGCCTGGAAGCGGGTCGTGCGGATCCGAGAACTCACGATCACGTCGGCCCTGTGGACCATATGGACTCGGATGAGGCCTCGGCCCCACGAAGGGTGGAAGACGGCGCCCACGCGGAGGCGTGATACCTCCAACATCTGGGTAATCCCTGCGAGCTGGAGGACGTGTGTGGACAGGGTAAAAGTCCCGCATATCCAGGTAACCGGTCTGCACGGCTGGTGCGAGCCGCGTCAGGGTAGCCCAGTGGTCCTGACGGGTGCTGTACAGCTCCATGCGTAAGGCACGGTTCTGTCAGTCTCTCTCCTCCAACATCTCAGTGGTGGTGCAGAAACGTGGCACCTCGTGAGAAGCATCGGCATATAGCCCAGTGTAATAGCCCTCTTGGCCAGTGTGTGCCGCCGGCAGATAGCGGAACTCAGAATCATTCAACGATGCATTCCCGGCTCGAATGATGGAGATCATAGAGTAGGCAGCATCCTGCACGGACATCTCCATGGTGACACCAAGCCCATAGGACCAGTGCAGAGGCTCGGTAGATCTGGGATAAGATGGGAAGATCCTCACAGTGCAGATAAACTGACTCTGATTGAAGTCGTGAAACTGCTCCTCGAGGGTATATCCAGGATACCATCTGTAGCCCGTCTCAGTCATCACTCATGCTAACATGGCCGTATGCCCGGGCACGTCAATGCACTGGGTCAATCGTACCACCTGGTGAGTAATGCGAGACGACATCTGAAACACCAATAATGCAAAGGTATTAGAATTTCTAGAAGAAATTGGATAGCATAACGGCTGTAAATGCTCAAAAAGGATTTTGAGACACTTTGCAAAAGGTTGCATTGACACTCAAAAACATCATATCAAATTTATGGTCAAACTTAACAACATACCGAAGTAGTAGAGCTGGACTGGGGCTTGTAACCATCAATCCTATAAGTTACTACAGATTACTAACACATGAACCTGATAGAGAGAAGAGATCCTAGTCCTTAACCCCCGTGGAAAGAATGGACTGACTCAGATCAGAATGCCATGAGGTAAAGGAGTAAAAAGAGCCTTACGTTCCATCCCACAATAAATTCCCCTACATATAACTAAAGCATTTCTAGACTCGACATCGACCAGTTTGGCTTGAAGAACCTACAGGCAGTCCGGCTCTGATACCAACGCTGTCCCGACCCCAATTCTATGCCACACCAATCTAGCAAGTAACACCTCATATCACTTTGCGGCCTCACGCACGGTATTCCCATAGGCGACGCCTTACCAGGCCCGGGACCGGTTGCGCCTTTTGGCACACGTATATGACAGTGTCGCTAGCATCCATATGACAAAGAACCTGGGCTGACATGGCTATTCGTGAACCCAAAGTGGCGCTAACTTATAGGGACAGGCATACATGACCCAGCAACGAACGTGTCGATCAACAGCGAGTGAATCCCAAGTCGTAGCAAGCAAAAGGACTTAGAGGATCACCGCGTGACATTTCTCCGAAGGGACAGACTCAGGAATGAAGAAGGACACATGCCGGCCAGCCTAAGTGTTCCGGAGCAGTAGCAAGCTACCATGGCTCAGTGGAAGCACTAGGAGACATTTCCCGGTAAGAGAGGCTACCAAGGATAAACAACTAGATAGTCAGATCCCACACGTACCAAGCATTTCAATCATACATACAATATGCTCGATATGTGCAAATACAACATGGCATCACAGCAAAACTCTACAACTCAAGTACTTTATTTAAAGGCTCCAGAGAGCCATACATATCATTCACGCAGGTACGGTCACACGACCCAGCATTCAAGTCATACAAACATACAAGCCGTAAGCGGAAGCAGCATGTCTGGGTACAGACATCTAGAAAGTAAAAAGGCTCGAGGAAGCCTAACTATCCTACAAGGGTCCACGATGTGCTCAAGATCACCACCTGGGCCTCAGGCTACTCGTCGACATCAAGGTCTATGTAGAACCCATTGGAAGGGGTTGCAACATCTTCTGAAAACGTAAATAAGCACACATGAGTACAAGGTACTCAGCAAGACTTACATTAGATCCTACATACATGCACATTATCAAAGAAGGGATGGTGGGGTTATTACAGCAAGCCAACTTTGACTCTTGGCAAATCTATCTTATGAGACTCCAACTTGTAATTGTTTGCTCACTCGAGTCCACTACACACCACATCAATACACTACCGAGGATCCACCTCCGTCATCCTACGAAAGGCACTCACACTTATCTTGAGGTTTTTAGTAGTTTCCATTTCCTTGTTTATGAACTGTATAGGCAACCAAGTAGTCCTTTACCGCGGAAGCAGCTATTCGAATAGATGATGTTAACCCTGCAGGGGTGTACTTCTTCATACGTGTTTCCACCACTTAGCGTCTGCACACGACACGTGCTCGGCAGACTTCAAGCGAAAGCCGACGTGGGTGTAGACCATGACCTACCTAGACACATAAGTCTCTAGTCCAGGTTCATCGCCTATTCAGGTTCCATCCAGAGAGAGTCCAACCGAGGTCTCCACATATGGCCCCGAACGATGTGTACAGGGTCCCGAGACACCTAACGGGTGCCCGGCATACCCGGACACGTACCTATTGCATCACAACCTACCCCAAGGGTCAGCGCTACCCACGGCCTCCAGTATACTACAAACACCAGAAACTACTTGCAACTCCTGGACAGAGGGCTAGGGTGGTTAAGATGTCGAGCGGGGTCATATTTCAGGGACCAATGCATGGTAGTAGCTAAATCTTAAATCACACATACAGATCCCAGGGCTTAAGGACGGTTCCAATGAAACAACCCACAATGTCGTGGAATTAACACGTCAGATGTCCTAGCAGAAGGACTTAGTCGTGGAGCCATCACAACGAGATTAGCTTAAAGGGGTTAAACCGGAACAAGGGATACGAGAGTTTTATACTAGTTCGGCCCCTTACGATGAAGTAAAAGCCTACGTCTAGTTGTGATGGAATTATTAGGGTCATGATGATCAGGGAGCGAATATGCTTTGCCTGAGTCTCGAGTTGTTGTTTCTTGTCCCAGAACCGCCGTCGGGTCGTCCATTTATATACGCTGGTTGACGCCCGGCCGGTTTACAGAGTTCCGAGGCCGGCTCATACAAGTGTCCGGCTCGGCTCTTCCTTTTCCTAACTTACAACCCAAGTTATACAACTATGGCGGTTTACAACTATGGGCCCTAATCTGCCTTTGGGCTCTGGGCCTCTAAGCTTTACCAATAGAGCGCCATCTTCTTTATGTTCATGGGCTTCAATACGGATGAGCGTGAACCGGCCCCTCCTGGGCGGTTTACACTCAGTAGTTATATCCTCAACATTAGGCCTGTCGGATTTCGGGTTCCGGCAGACCCTTGAGGTTCGAACTCTGGGGTGCGCGCGAAGATTCAACCCTCCACCGTCGCACTCCTCACCGAATCACTAGGACCTAAACTACTAAACAGAACAGCACAAGGGACACAAGATTTATACTGGTTCAGGCCACCATTGTGGTGTAATACCCTACTCCAGTGTGTGGTGTGGTGGATTGCCTCTTGGGCTGATGATGAACAATACAAGGAAGAACAGCCTCGCGAGGGTCTGTTCTTGGTTGGTGCTACTTGGTTCTGGCTCTTGGGTTCTTGATATCAGATGCCTCTACCCCGGGGGTGGCTAGTCCTATTTATAGGCAAAGGCCCTAGGCCTCTCCCCAAATATTGAGCAGGAAGGGCGCCAACAATCAGCCATTTTGAAGGGGAACAGCGGGTACACTTATCCTGACTAAAGTTGGTCCTCGCCTGGCAAAGACTCTGGTGATGACGCCGACTTGGGCTCCACAATGACTCCCTTCTGGCCGTTGGGCTGGTCTTGGTCTTGTTGCACCGAAATGGACGCCTTTGCTTGATACTCTCGCCTGCGCTTGCTCCCTTTGCACCAAAGAGGAAAGGAGGACACTGCGCGGGCTGGTGCCCGACTGGCACCCTTGGTCGTCATGGCTTGCGTCATGGGCACCTCGCGAGGTAGCCTGCCTTGAACTCTCCGCCTCCTCATGAGCCAGCCTGACGAGGCCGTGCCTGAGGAAGCTCCTTGTCGTCCGCCCCGCGAGGCTTGGCCCCTCGCGAGGGTCTTGAACTTGCGTAGATGAAGATAGGCTGTGCTGGCCTCCTTTGAGCCACGCCGCAGGTCGCAGGCAGGCAAGTCTAGGGACCCCCGTTCCCAGAACACCGACAGTAGCCCCCGGGCCCACGGTGCGCCCGAACTTGGCTGAGCAGAGAGGCGAAAGGGCAAGTGCGAAGCATTGCGGGCCCTAACAGCCTGCGG
The DNA here is from genome assembly GCA_963921465.1 of Triticum timopheevii. Lineage (NCBI taxonomy): Eukaryota > Viridiplantae > Streptophyta > Magnoliopsida > Poales > Poaceae > Triticum > Triticum timopheevii. Next base: position 407,546,796 of record OY997268.1, on the reverse strand, counting down.
CCTTGGGCGCCGCGTGGCGGTTGATTGGACGCGTGCGCCTCTGCAACCGCGTGAGTTGATAAAAGAGCGGCATCTTCCTTTCCTCCTTTACTTTCTCCAGTTGCTGCTCAGATCCCCTTTCTTGCACCTCTCCTCTCTGCTTCCAAAATCTTCAGATCTACTCCGCCTGCGTGCCCTAGCCAGTCATGGCGCCTCGCCAAGCCCCGGCCGGAGCTTGGTACTTGCCTGCCTTGGACCCGCCAAATGTGTCAGGGGCGAGCCTTGCCCTGGTGCGCCAGATGGCGGAGGCGCAGGGCGTCGACGGAACGAAGGCGTTCAAGGCCAGCTCTTCCGTCTCTGAGGGTCGGGGGAGCACCTTCTACCTGCTCTTCGTGAGCGCCATCATTGCTGGTCTGGTGCCTCCCTTTTCCGAGTTCTTCTCTGTCCTCCGTCACTACAACATTCAAGCTCTGCACCTCCATCCCAACTCCGTCCTTCTTCTGGCGATCTTCGCCTACTATTGTGAGGCCCATGTTGGGGTGATGCCCTCGGTGGCCTTGCTGCGCCACTATTTCTCCCTCCGAACCTCCCATGGTTCCGCCTCCGCGTGCGCGAGCTTCGTCACATACGGCGGAGCCATCGCCATTTCAAACCCTGGGAAGAGGATTGAGGGCTTCAGGAGCAAGTGGGTCTTGGTGGATGCTGGGCGCATCCATCCTCGGCTAATCCTGCCCATGGAGCACCCCGCGAGCTCTGACGACTGGTCCCGAGTGGAGCTTCTGGATCCCTGCGCGAAGCTGGTGTTGGAGAAGATGGATGCAGATCTGAGGCCGGCCAGCGTGGCAGCGGCGAAGCTGACCGGTGCGTCGCTGCTGAGGGAGTTCCTGGAGCATCAACTGGCTCCGCTCCGTCAGTACTCGCTGCCGATGTGGAGGCCTCACTCGAGTCCCGTGGTCCTGGCCGACGAGGACCTGGCGGCGGTCCTCCAGTCCTTGGTTGGGGGCGACGTGGCGAGGCTGGAGGGCGCTCCCACGCCCCTGTTCCTCCGCGAGGATTGGGAGCAGGTAGTGGGGTCCAAGCCTGTCTTCAATGGTGACGGGCCCGTGCCCGTGGAGGCTCCAGAGGACCTGGTGGACGTGTCCTCCGACGACTCCAGCGAAGAGGTGGAGGAAGGGGAGCCGGAAGAGGGGGTTGACTCGGGGGTGGAGTCAAGAGCTCCTCCCCTTCGGTGCAGGTCCCGCACTCTCCGCCTCCCCCAGAGTGACGATGACGAGGATAAGGATGAGCAGGGAGGCGGGAGCCTGCCCCCAATCCCGAAGAAGGACCGGACTGGGATGGTCCCCCGCGGGTCTGCCCCGGCCCCGGGGCGATCCGCAGGCACGCCTCCTGCTCCCGAGCCCCTTGAAGCCGACCCTTGCAGCCGACTTGCGGGCTTTAAGTTCGGCCGGAGGCTGCTCGAGTCCACCAGCGACGACCTGTAAGTGCCTACTTCCCGTCTTGATTATTGCTCTGTCGACGAGATCTGATGCCCATGTCCTTCGGCCAGGCTGGCGCCCGTGGCGAAGAAGCTGAAGGGAGCTCCTGAGGTCCCATCCGTGGCAGTGCCTCTGCCCGAGAAAGAAGGTGGTCGTGACGCACAGGCCTCTCCTGCCCGGGCGTCCTCGCGAGGCCAGGCTGAGCCCGCTGGGGCGAGCTCAGCCCCCTTGACCCAGGCGACTCCCGAGGTGCCCTTTCTTGACGCTGCCTCCACTGTCGTCGTGGCGTCGCTAGTTCCACCACAAGGCACAGTGGTCACACAGCCGTCTTCTCCTCCTACTCCACCGACTGCTGCTTCTCCGAATATTGTTCTGGATCGCGCCATTGCCGGACTGGACCGCCTGCGGCAGGATCTTCTGGGCAGCGTCCCCCGTCTGATGGCCGGGTGCTTGGAGCTGGCTTCTGGCTGGATTCGCTCCGATGCTTCAATACGGGCGGCGCTGGTCCAGGCCTCGACGGCTTGCGACGAGGAGAAACAGGCCGTCCGCGAGGCGAAGGTTTCCCGCGACGCTGCCCTGGGGGAGGCAGCTAGCGTGCAAGGTCGCTGTGAGATGCTGGAGAGCGAGCTGAAGGGCTGCAGAACCAGCTTGCCGAGGAGGCCCGCCTTCAGCAAGAGCAGGAGGAAAGCATGAAGGTTCGTGAGGCGGCCGTCAAGGACCTGGAGACCAAGCTCAAGAGGCGCCGTGGCCGCCTAGGCGTGATGGAGCAAGAGCTGGAGGCGAGGAAGGTTGAGCTGGAAGGCCCGGGTTCTCGCCGAGGATCGCGTGGCCTTCGCGGATATGGAAGAGAAGGCTCGCATTTCGCTGAAGACGCTTTACGAGAGCGGCCTTGAGAGCCCGCTGGCCGGCGAGGAGGATGGCCCCGCCAAGCTACTTCATTTCCTGGTTCACGCCCTCAACGACGTCACCCTTGGCCTTGGCCCTACGGCTGAGGCCGAGGCACGCGTCTTGTCTTCTGCAGCGCTGACGCGGTTCTTCACCCACATCTATCTTCGCGACCCCAACATCGACCTCGACAGCCTGCTGGAGCCAGTGAGCGGCGAGCGTGCCGCTGCCGCAGCTGAGGCCGTGAAGGGTCACGCGGAGGCTCTGCTGGGGAAGTTCCGGGCCTTCAGTACCAGGCCGAAGCGTAGCGCTGTTGGCCCTGCTGCTCCACAAGGCGAACCTGCTCCACGTGGCTCCCCCGCCGGCAAGTGACTCTGTCATGGCTCCCGTCCTATTTTTAATTCCTGCGCATGTACCATTCCTCGGAGAGGCGTTAAAACTTATGTTTGATGCTGTGATAACAGCATGGACTGTAATATTTGCTTTTGAATTCCCTGAAATTTGCATTATTCCTTCCTTCTTGCTTATGTTCTACGCCGGCAGAGCCCGGCCCCACGCATACCTCAGCCGCCATTGGCCCCGACCGGAAACCAGGACGGGACCAAGGAGTGAGGGGCTACGTGACAAGTTAGGCTCCTGAGTCGCGATGCTCAGGAGTCCCCCTTGGCGCTCGAACAGCAAGCAGGAAGGCGAGATGTGGGTGGATTTGCCGTTCTACGTCTGCAGAGCCCGGTCCCGCGCATACCCCAACCGTCATTAGCCTTTCGGAACTAAAGGGTGAGGGGCTACGTGACCAGTTAGGCTCCTGAGTCGTGATGCTCAGGAGTCCCCCTTGACGCTCAATCGGCCTTCGTACCTTGGCTCCGCTCGGGGAGGGGCGCGCGACGAACCAGGCCCGAGGAGGCCTGGCCAGGCGGGGTGCGTCTGGGCGGGACCCAGGCGCAGCCCCCGTGCCCAGCCCCTTCGCACGGCACTCCCGAGGGGAGGCGTTGCGACAAGGCCAGACACTGAGCTCTGGGCTGCCTGAGGTTGATGCGGTCCAGAGGCCATCCTTAGTTGTTTATCACCAGCGCGGAGCATAGCGCTTCCGTATGCGTACGGGCATAGCCGCTCCTCGGCAGTGTCGTCAGCCAGCGCGGAGCATGGTGCTTCCACTGGTACGTGGGAGGGGGCTCCCCTCCGGGAGGAGCCCCCGGGGCGTATACAGCCCCACCCTGACACGTGGCTGGCACGGTAGGGCTGGACGAGGTGTATCTGGGCACCCGTGAGCCAGCGCGGGACTCACGGGGCCCTACCTCAAGGCGGGTTGCGCCTGGCTCTGGGCCTTATCTTGGAGTGTGTTCCTGCAAATTTGGCCAGATGCCGGTGCTCTACGTCCTCGGGTCCCGGCTCTCGGGCTGGTCTCAGCCGTCACTGGCATGCCAAGTCGCGATGCCATGGACAAGACCAGAGGGTGAGGGCCGGAGAGCCGGTAGGAGCCCTGAATCGCGATGCTCAGGCACCCCCGCTTTAACGCGCAAGCTGGGTTAGATGTTGCAACTCTACGTCCTCGGGTCCCGGCTCTCGGGCTGGTCTTAGCCGTCGCTGGCAAGCCAGGTCGCGATGCCATGGACAAGACCAGAGGGTGAGGGCCGGAGAGCCGGTAGGAGCCCTGAGTCGCGATGCTCATGCACCCCCCCTTTAACGCGCAAGCTGGGTTAGATGACGAAACTCTACGTCCTCGGGTCCCGGCTCTGGGGCTGGTCTCAGCCGTCGCTGGCAAGCCAGGTCGCGATGCCATGGACAAGACCAGAGGGTGAGGGCCAGAGAGCCGGTAGGAGCCCTGAGTTGCGATGCTCAGGCACCCCCCCTTTAACGCGCAAGCTGGGTTAGATGACGAAACTCTACGTCCTCAGGTCCCGGCTCTCGGGCTGGTCTCAGCCGTCGCTGGCAAGCCAGGTCGCGATGCCATGGACAAGACCAGAGGGTGAGGGCCGGAGAGCCGGTAGGAGCCCTGAGTCGCGATGCTCATGCACCCCCCCTTTAACGTGCAAGATTCCGTCACCCAGAAAAAGGCACCAAATAACAAGCATGGTGGAGCGAAAGCATAGTCCTAAGAAAAACGCAAGAAGGATACATGCCACTGGGACAGGCCCGAGCGGCTTGGGGATGATGCAGCCCGAGGGGCGCCCCCAATAAGGTGAGCTAAGGACATCAAATAAAAGGGATACATGCCGCAGGGACGGACCCACGCGGCCTGGGAATAATGTGGTCCTGAAGGCGTTCCCAGCCAGAAACGAAACTTAAAAGATGTCACCTGATGATGTTGGGGATGAAGGGGTGTTGGTGTAGCAGACTCGGTGGGCTGCGGGAGCCGATCCTCACGAGCCCCCAGGCCCAGGGGCCTCGGGAGGCTCCGGAGGCGCTGGCGGCTCCTCACAGGCCATCTCCATCTCTGCCAGGGCTGCGGCATGCCTGGCCTCTTGAGCCTCTAGGATGGCCCTCATGAGACGCTGGTGCGCAGCAGCGGCGTTTGGCAGGCCGTAAGGCATGCGCACGTAGCTGTGGGGCGGACCCTCGCAACGTCCCACTCACGAGGGCCAGAGGCGCTCTTGAGACGCGGCTCGGTTGAGCCCTGGTATGTCGATGCAGGCACGCAGCCCACTATCCTCGCCTGGATGGGGGGCCACAGCGGGTAGGCGGCGGCCGCCTCTCATGACCCTTGACTCCTGTAACTCCTGAATGGCCTTGCTGACGAACTCCTGAGGGTTTGGCCCTCCTTGCCTTGCTCCTTCTTGAGGGAAACGTGCTTTGAAGCACGCCTCCAAGTGGTGCCCAAGCACCTCCCTCGTGACCTTGGCGAGGTCGACGGCCCTCCAGGGGAGAGCCCCCGAGCCCTGCCTGAGGAGGGCGCCGAGCGCGCTTCCCTATGTGATGGAAGGAGGCTCCTCCTGGCCAGGCGCGGGCCCTGAGGGGCCTGCCTCCTGAGGAGCCGGGCCGGTCGATGTCTTCTTCTTCTTGGGTGCGGCCTCAGAAGGCCTCCTGCTGCTGCGGTCTGGGTCCTCCAATGATGCGGCCTGAAAGGCTCGCTCCAGGGAGCACACTGCGTCTCTCTCTTCGCAGGGCACCGTGATGACCCCGCCACTTCCTGGCATCTTGAGGAGGTTGTAGCCGTGGTGGGTTACGGCCATGAACTTGGCCAGCGCCAGGTACCCGAGGATGGCATTGTACGGCAGGCAAATGTGGGCGACGTCGAAGTCGATGAGCTCGATGCGGTAGTTGTCGCGAGCCCCGAAGGTGACAGGAAGGCGGGCCTGCCCGATCGGGACCGTGGAGCCGTCGGTGACTCCGGAGAAGGACTTGGTTGGCTGAAGCTGACTGTAAGGCACTTGAAGATTGTTGAATGTTTCCACGGATAGGACGTTGAGCCCTGCCCCGCCGTCGATGAGGGTCTTGGTGACTAGCACGTTGCTGATGATTGGGGAACAAAGCATCGGGAGGACTCCGGCTGTGGCCGCGCACTTGAGCTGATCCGCCGAGCTGAACGTGATGGCGCACGCCAACCACCTAAGAGGGCGCGTGGCCTCGAGCTTGGGGAGGACTGCATTCACTTCGCGGGCGAACTGCTTGAAGATGCGCTGAGAGGCTGGGGCTTGAGCTCCGCCCAGGATGCAGGAGATTGCGCGCGGTTCCTGGAAGCCCCCAGCCCCCTCGTCCCGATGACGGTCTTCATTTCTTCTTGGCTGCAGCGGCAGCGGGGGGAGGCCTACGTTCCCTTGCGGGCGATCCTCGCGAGGATGATCCCTCCAGCCTCCCTCGCGAGGCAGGTCCTGCCAGCGGTCCTCGCGAGGTTGGTCGCGCCACCCTTGGCGCGGGCCGCGGTCTTCCCAGCGTCCCGCATTCCTTCCTCCTCCTCGGCCGTAGCCCCGGTCGCTGCGCTCGGGGCGTCTGCCGACCCTTCCTTCGTGCACGGCCCGGAGCTCTTGGGATTCATTGGTGTTGTGGGTGTGGAGGTCATGGTACACGCAGTACCGACTGCCCTTGGAGGACTCGGGCTGATCTCTGCCTCGCTTGGTGTCTGGCTCGGCCGCGAGCACAGCAGCCCCCTTGCGCTTCACGTCCTTGGCCTTGGGCTTCTTCTCTTCGGGGTCCGCGGCAGGCAGCTCGAGGAGGGAGAGGCGCCCCTCCTCAGCCCTGGCGCACTTGGTCGCCAAGTTGAACAGCTCCAAGGAGGTGCACAGATCTTTGTGCATCGCCAGCTCCTCCTTCATCTTGACGTCGCGCACACCGTCGGAGAAGGCGGAGATGATGGCCTCCTCTGTCACTCTGGGGATCTTGAGGCGCGCGTTGTTGAAGCGCTGGATGTACTTCTGTAGGGTTTCCCCTGGCTGCTGCTTGATACAGCGCATGTCGCTCATGGCGGGTGGCCGGTCGCGAGTACCCTGGAAGTTGGCGATGAAGCGGGTACGCATCTCATCCCAGGAAGAGATCATGCCTGGGGCCAGATTCAGGAGCCAGGTGCGGGCTTCGTCCTTGAGCGCCATGGGGAACCAGTTCGCCATGACCTTTTCGTCTCCGTTGGCAGCCTCGATGCCCAGCTTGTAGAGTTGGAGGAACTCCGCAGGGTCAGCCGTGCCGTCGTAGCGAGGAGGCAGGTCTGGCTTGAACTTGTCGGGCCACGCAACGCTGCGCAGCTCGGCGGTGAAAGCGCGGCAGCCCGCCGTGGCCACGGCGGGCCTTGGGCGACGGAGACCTTGGTCCTGCGGGTCCCCATGCGCCACGGCTAGGGGCAGCGCAGGGTCTTGACGTGCTGGAGCGCCGAGCGCTCGGGCAGCTTCTCGTGGGCGAGGGACTTCTTGGCAGCTCTGCTCTTGCCGCGCTGGCGCCTGGCGGAGCGGGTTCCGCCCAGGGGCCGCGCGCCTTGGGGCCAGTGCGCCTTCTTGAGGAGGAGGCAACTGAGGCGCCCCAGGAGCTTCATTGCCCGCGTGGGGCGGGGTGCGGTGCAGCGAGAGGGACGGTGCGTGGGCGCCTCCAGCATCACGGACGAGCTCGGCGACTCGGTCGAGCCATTCTTCGTAGACGTCATCGACGGGGCGGTAGCGCAGGAGCTCGTTTGCCGCGATGAGCGCAGCTCGGGCCTCCATGGCCGCGCGGGGCTCGCGTGATGAAGAACCAGCGGGGGTGAGCGAAGGCGTGGCAGTGCGGCCGTCCCGCCTCATGGACGGGTGCTAGGAAGATGCTTGTTGCTCGTTCCCCGCCGGGCCGGTGGCGTCGTTGACGGCAGGTGACGGGGAACGACGAGGGCGCCCGCCGACGGGAGCTGTCTGGGCGACATGGGAGGCAAGGGCGGCTCGGCGCTCAGCGCGTGCCCGACGAGCGTCAGACATGGTTGCGGTGGTCGGGGAAGAACGAGACGACAGAAAGCAGATTCCGGCGCACCCCTACCTGGCGCGCCAAATGTCGGATTTCGGGTTCCGGCAGACCCTTGAGGTTCGAACTCTGGGGTGCGCGCGGAGATTCAACCCTCCACCGTCGCACTCCTCACCGAATCGCTAGGACCTAAACTACTAAACAGAACAGCACAAGGGACACAAGATTTATACTGGTTCAGGCCACCATTGTGGTGTAATACCCTACTCCAGTGTGTGGTGTGGTGGATTGCCTCTTGGGCTGATGATGAACAATACAAGGAAGAACAGCCTCGCGAGGGTCTGTTCTAGGTTGGTGCTACTTGGTTCTGGCTCTTGGGTTCTTGATATCAGATGCCTCTACCCCGGGGGTGGCTAGTCCTATTTATAGGCAAAGGCCCTGGGCCTCTCCCCAAATATTGAGCGGGAAGGGCGCCAACAATCGGCCATTTTGAAGGGGAACAGCGGGTACACTTATCCTGACTAAAGTTGGTCCTCGCCTGGCAAAGACTCTGGTGATGACGCCGACTTGGGCTCCACAATGACTCCCTTCTGGCCGTTGGGCTGGTCTTGGTCTTGTTGCACCGAAATGGACGCCTTTGCTTGATACTCTCGCCTGCGCTTGCTCCCTTTGCACCAAAGAGGAAAGGAGGACACTGCGCGGGCTGGTGCCCGACTGGCGCCCTTGGTCATCATGGCTTGCATCATGGGCACCTCGCGAGGTACCCTGCCTTGAACTCTCCGCCTCCTCATGAGCCAGCCTGACGAGGCCGTGCCTGAGGAAGCTCCTTGTCGTCCGCCCCGCGAGGCTTGGCCCCTCGCGAGGGTCTTGAACTTGTGTAGATGAAGATGGGCTGTGCTGGGCCTCCTTTGAGCCACGCCGCAGGCCGCGGGCAGGCAAGTCTGGGGACCCCCGTTCCCAGAACGCCGACAAGGCCCCAGATTGATTTGAACCTGTTCATGTCAATCTTCAATACTTAGAAAAATTCCCTGAACATCTTCTTACAATCCTCGTAAACCGCCATGATATCTTCTCCTTGTAAACTTTGGTAAACCGCCATGACGTCATCTTCTGGAATTGCAATAAATCGTCATGATGTCATCTCTGTATAAAAAGGTTATAAAGATTCCCTTTATTTAATTAACTCCCGAAAATCAAGGCGACAGCTGCACCCCCTCTTGTCGCTTCAGGCTCCTCGATTCTCGCGCCTGCCACTTATCCCCTTGCCTTTATAAATAAGACCGGGGGTCCTTCCATTTTCCCCCTTGGCTCTTCACATCTTCTTTCTCCTCGCGACCCCGAAGAGCTCAAGCATCGCCGCCGCCGTCGACCCTTGAACCTGCACCGACCAGGCCGTTGCATCAACCTGTTCGTACCAGAAATCTTGCGACACTCCTCCACCGCTATGTGGCCCTGGGACGTACTCCCTTCCTCAACTTATCAAATCTGCATTAGGGTTTCAAAGCTCTTCGGTGTTAATCAGCGTTCATCGGTGCTCATCTGCTTTTTCTTTAGCATCTTACTGAATCTAGCTAGGTCTGACAGTTTCTTCTCGTGACCGAAGCCGTAGTTTTAATCTATCCTGCCATAGCATCTCGTTGTTCCTAGATAGATCCCATCTGGACTGTTAATGTCCTGTCGTCGCCATTTTTAGGGCTCAGAAAACTTTCTTTACTAGGCTGCGGTAGATCCAAAATTATAATACCATCTTGTGAAACCTGTTTCTTTAGCACTTGGTAAATTTCAGATGTGCTTCTTCCATTTGTAGGCGGTTTAACTTTTAGAAAATGACAATCCGACAGGTACCATTAGCCCTCACAGAAACCGCCACCTCAACTTGAGCGTCAATATCCAGTTTATAGTGCATATATGTTTGAATTAAATCCCTCGGTTTAACACCGGTTTGTGCACATCAATCTTGAACCGTGAACCGACTTTTGCACTTCTTTTACTGTTTGCCTTTCAAAATGGCCAAGCAATTCGCCTCTTGCAACTGGGTCCCTTCCCGGATCACAGAGACACAACTCAATGGGTATGTTCTAACTGGCGCTTTAGCCAAGAAGGAGGTCATTCATTGGCGAGTCCCTGGCCCTGAGTGCCCTCCTGAACCTCAAGATGGAGAAGTGGTGGTATTTATGCAGCATCTAGACCGGGGATTTAGCCCTCCTGGATCAAAGTATTTCCGGGATGTGCTTGCCAACTTCCAACTCCATCCTCAAGACATTGGACCAAACTCTGTGTCCAACATCTGTAATTTCCAAGTGTTCTGTGAAGTTTACCTTCAAGAAGAACAGACTGTTGAACTCTTTAGGGACTTCTTCCACCTAAACCGCCGAACTGAATTCTCTGATGGCCCCAATACTGAACTTGGCGGAGTGTCGATTCAGAAGAGGAAAGAAGTCGACTTTCCTCATGCCAAACATCATAGCCACCCCAAAGATTGGAACCAAACATGGTTCTATTGTCAGAACACCGCTCCTGCCAATGAAAACCCTCTGCCGGGTTACCGTGCTCACCGGCTTAGCAATGGCCATCCACTGTCTCAACGGCTCTCTGCCAAAGAACGACAGACTTATGCACCTCAACTTGCTAAGCTCCGGGCTTTCCTAGCAAACGGCTTAACCGGCATTGACCTCGTTCGTTGCTGGGTTTTGTGGGGTATCCTGCCCTTAAGCCGCCGCACCATGTAGATGCATGAGTATACCGGGGACATCAAGGACCCTCAACGGCACCATGAAATAGAGATTACTCATGATGAAGTCACTGAGGCTGTCAAGAAGATGCTGGATGAACCGATCGCTGAATGCAGCAAAACTGGGCTGCGTACCTTTAACGCCTCCAACAAACCGCCAGCGGTAAAAAAATTTATCTTTCTGCCTTTTTGATCCGCCTCCGTTTTAACACAGTTCTGATACTCCTTTGTTTATTCTTACAGGCCAAAGATCCTTTTTGGAAGAGGAAAACTCAGGACAAACCGCCAAAAACTCAAGATAAACCGGCGAGGGCTGCTCGTGCCAAGAGCAAGGCCATCAAGAAGCCAGCCAAGAAGAAAACAGCCGAGTCCTCTGATCCGCCCGAAGACGTTGATGATTCGGAACAAGAGGTAGAACTTGACTCCCATGGCTCATTTTTCATACATCTTATTGACAACGACCATTACCAGGATGATGCAAAAGTGAGCCATGCTGACAATGTAGAGGTAATCTCCCTTTCCTCCCATTCTGATCTTGTGCCAGTAAGAAAAATCCGTCATGCAGTCCGGAAACTGAAGTGTTCACATCTTTTCACTCATTTGGATCCACAGCATCCTGAAGCTCGTCGCACAACCCGGCATAGTGGCCAGCAAGTCACTTCTTCCAGTTTACCAGATACTCCAATCCAGAAGCGCCGTGCAGAGGTCTCTTGTAATTCTATCAAGTCTTATCCCTTGGCAGGTTACTTTCGATATCCTCTTAATTTGTCTGACTCAAATTATCAGGTTACTTCCAACTCATCCTCTGGCGATTCATCAACCACGCAAATGCCTCCACTCAACACCGTCCCCAGGTAACTATAATAATGTTAACTTTGTCTTCTTGTGTCGATTTACCATATTAATCCTCTGTGTGCCATTTTGAAGTGCCAAAGCCCGATTGAGAAAGAAGGTGAAAGCAAATGCTCCCACTGATGAGATTGAACCAGGCAGGACCTCAGAAGGTGCTGGCGGAGATGTTGATGTCGCCATGGATGACCCTGTGCCACAAGGCTAGACCACTGATGCTAATCCGCCTAAAGTTAACCCGACGAGCCCTCATATCAATCCACCAAGCCCACAAGCCGATCCTCCATGTTCGACTGCTGATCCACCAAGCCCTGCCAAGGCCTCAGACAAACCAGCGAGCCCAAATGCAGCAACTGATGATGTTGTGATTACTGGGATTGGCCATACTTCTCTTGGTAATCCTGTCGCTTTGGCAAAGCATAGTGCCAAAGTGGAATCTGCTGCTGAAGAGAAAGGCAAGTGGAAGGCTGATGTGTCGAATTATGCTCATATCCCCTCTCAGGAACTTCATTCTGGATACCTAAACCGCCTATACACCAGCCGTGACTATGAGGCCAGTTTGGTTAATTTGATGAAGGAGCGTTATGAGGTAACTTCCAAACACTTCATAAATTTTCTTTGAACTATATATCAACTCCATTGTAGCCCGCAAGGGCCGGTTTATCTCTTCAAGATGAATCGGAACTTTAAATAAAAAAGGCTTTCAACTGTGTAGCCCCCAAGTGTCGGTTTATCTCTTCAAGATGAACCGGGACTTTCTATTCCAAATTTGTCCTTGTTGAATTCCTTCATCTTTGATTTTTCTGATCAATTATGCATTAGCCCCCAAGTGTCAAGATTAATACTTGTATTGAGCCTTGGGACTTTGAATGATAGTCAAAATAAAAAGCAATCCGCATTAGCCCCCAAGTGTCAAGTATATAACTTGTTATGTGCTTGGGACTTTGAGAAAAAATCTTTAACCTTTTCATCATCTGTCTTTTGCAGGCTGACTTGAACAACAAGGATTCCCAGATTGTTGATCTTCAAGAAAACATTAAGTCTCAGCAAGCAGAAACATCCAAAGCAAAAGATGAACTGAAGGGCGCTTTGACTGCCATGGAGCAGTTGAAGGATGGTTTCAAAAATGAGCGGGCGGATTGGGAAATAGAGAAGGCTGCTCTTTTAAAGCGGGCTGAAGATGTCGAAGTAGCGCTTAAACCGGTGGCAGAGGAGCTAACTGGGCTGAAGCAGCAAGTCAATGCTATGTCTTCAGTAATATTTGGTAAGTATCTTTTGTCAACTCCTTCCTTGAACATTGTTGAAGTTGCCGGTTTAACAGTAACTTCTTAAACCGTTTGCAGGTAGCCGTGTTGCTCATCTAGGCTCGGACATGCGGATGAAGTTGAAAGCAGCCTACACATTGATAGAACAATTGTATACTGGTGCTCAACGAGTCATCTGTGCATCTTCCTTTAACAAGACGGCACCAATCTTGATCCAGGACACATTGACCAAATTGTCTATGACCCCAGCCCAGATAGAAGAGGTAAAGCGATCTGCTGCAAGAGCTGGCGCTTTAACAGCACTGACGCGGGCCAAAGCATGGATTGTTGATCTTGATCCGGCAGATATCGCCAAAGGCTATCCCGGTCAACAAGAAGATGGATTAGATTTTGATAATGAAGCTCTGAAAGTCTTGACAAAAGAGATGCGCCCACTGGCAAGCCAACTGGCTGAGGAGGTTGATTTATCTGTCTATCGGTCCAGCTATGACGCGGACGGGAAATGGGTTGACGCAACTATGAAGGAAGCTCAGAATTTAATCCCTCCAATCCGTAAGCACACCTATGCCCCTAACATTGAACCGTCCAACCTTATAGGCAACGAAGCTGTCTTTCAAGCCTTAACCAAGATTGATTGGACCACCCTTGACTTCCAGCCACTGGGTGAGGAGGAGGAGGTTGAACCGGCGCGAGATGATCCTTCAACGTCACGTCAGCCTGGTGCTGAATCATAATCCGCCGGCAGGTTTGATTTTTATGTGTTGCGGGCAACAAACAATTATTATTTTGGGCATCAAAGTGCCTTGTAATAGGCTAGTTGAAATACTTTGATCTTCTGCCATCATGCACTGCTACCTGATACTGTAATCCGGCATGATTGTTGCTATGCTTGCTTTATTTGCCTTGGTATTTCGTATAAATCCTGCCTTCTGCATTTTAAACACTTAAACATGTCTTGGCGGTTTACCGCCGGACGTGTTATGATATCCAATATAGAACCAGAATCCTCATAACCAAGGTTACAAAGTAATGAAATATGAAATATATCATACCTGTGATATTAAATCACTTTTGTTGGTCTACCAACTTGCTTAGTAAGGGTGATAACCCAATCCTTGAATGTTTGAAGACGCCCATCGCATAGTGCTGGTACGTAATAGGTCATGCTGGGTTATGATAAACACCGGACGATCATCCTGGCGACTTATACCCAATGCTAGACCGGATTAAAAGACACCGGTTCACAAATGATTATGTGCTAACAGCTAACAGCTGTAAGCCACGCCGGGTTAAAGAACACTGGGTTGATATGAAGACATAAAGTCTGTCCGGGTCAAGAGACGCCGATTTACCTTAGAACTTTATCAATAGAGATAAAACTTTGCAAAAAACAAAATCAAATAAAACTTGTAGTCGAGGCTTTTCGAGGGCTGCCAGGCCCAAATTTGAGGCTTTTCGTGGGCTGCCAGGCCGCTGAGTTAAACCATTTGACAAAGCCTTTTAAGATGGGCCTCCAACTAACCAATCGTCGTTTTAACTTTGACAAGTTCAGGGTCATGCCAGGATTACCTGGATAGGAATGGCTTACTTGATTAAGGAAGGTTAACCCGGGGTTTTAGGTGAATACACCAGGCTTCCAAGTCGTGGGTCGATACCCAATTACAAGGGTCCTTTCAAACTCTTTGTTACTTTACACAAAGAGCCCCCAAGTAACTTTGTGAGCTGTGCTCAATGGGTGCATATGTTTGAGTTGTGCTTTTAGCAACAATACTCCCTTTGGCACCTTGGGTGTGAAGCTCCCAAGCTGTATTGTGGCATGATAGCCGGTTTAATGGACAAAACAGCACGTCGCTTTGTAAGCAGAAGCCCCCTTGTAACCAACAAATATTGGAAGGACGGTAGAGGCCCTGCTTGTAGCAAGGATGCCGGTTTATTATATTGATCATAATATATACATTGTCAAAATATGTACATAATGAGAGCCTATGGCTCAGGTGTAGTAAGGCCGTAGAAGAGCGATATTCCACAGCCGACGGGTCTCCTCCTCCGATTTGCTTGAGTCTTTGTGCTCGCGAACGTCGATGAGGTAGTATGATTCGTTGTGCAGATTCTTGCTGACCACAAAGGGCCCTTCCCAAGGTGGGGATAACTTGTGCATATCGGTCTGATCCTGGATAAGCCGGAGCACTAAGTCGCCTTCTTGAAAGGTTCTTGTTCTAACCCGGCGGCTGTGATAATGCCGCAGGTCTTCCTGGTAAACAGCCGAACGAGCCAACGCCATGTCCCGATTTTCATCTAACAGGTCAAATGCTTCTTGACGTGCTTGCTCGTTGTCCATTTCAACATAATTGGCTGTCTGGAAAACCGAAACGGAAGATCACCTTTTTGATGAATTGAACCGCCGTGGCTGCGTCACACTTGCTTACTGGCTCTGCTTCAACCCATTTAGTAAACTTGTCAACCGCCACCAACAGGTGGGTCTTCTTATCTTTGGATCGCTTGAAAGGCCCTACCATGTCAAGCCCCCAAGTAGCAAATGGCTAGGTGACGGGAATCATCCATAGCTCCTGAGCCGGAACATGAGCTCGTCATGAGGATTTCTGACAACCGTCGCACGGCCATACCAAGTCCTCAGCATCAGCATGAGCCGTCAGCCAGTAGAAGCCATGACAAAATGCCTTAGCAACTAAGGATTTTGAACCAGTATGATGACCACAGTCTCCTTTGTGGATCTCTCGTAGAATCTCACGGCCTTCTTCAGGAGAAACACAGCATTGGAACGCACCAGAAACACTGCAATGGTGTAACTCGCTGTTGTAAACAACCATGGACTTGGATCACCGGACTATCTGCCTGGCCAAAACTTCATCTTCTGGCAACTCGCCCCGGTTCATATATGCCAAGTATGGAACCGACCAATCCGGAATGATATGTAAAGCGGCCACCAACTGTGCCTCCGGATCAGGAATAGCGAGGTCCTCCTCTGTAGGCAACTGAACCGATGGGTTGTGCAAGACATCCAGAAAGGTATTGGGTGGCACTGGTTTACGCTGAGATCCCGGCCGGCTTAAAGCATCAGTTGCCTCATTTTTGTGCCGATCAATGTGCTCCACTTGATAACCCTTGAAGTGACCAGCAACAATATCCACCTCTCGCCGATAAGCCGCCATGAGTGGATCCTTGGAATCCCAAGTACCTGAAACTTGCTGGGCTACCAGATCCGAGTCTCCAAAGCATCGTACTCGGCTTAAGTTCATTTCCTTAGCCACTCGAAGACCATGGAGTAAGGCTTCATACTCAGTTGCATTGTTAGTACAAGGGAACATTAAGCGAAGAACATAATGAATTTTATCACCTCGAGGGGAAGTAAGGACAACTCCAACCCCCGAGCCCTCCAATTGCCTGGACCCGTCAAAGTGAATAGTCCAGTATGTACTGTCCGGTTTGTCCTCCGGTATCTGCAACTCTGTCCAATCATTGATGAAATCCACAAGGGCCTGGGATTTGATTGTTGTTCGAGGCATATACTTCAAACCGTGTGGTCCAAGCTCAATAGCCCACTTAGCAACCCAGCCAGTTGCCTCCCTGTTCTGGATTATATCCCCCAAAGGAGCAGAACTGACCACTGTGATGGGATGACCTTGAAAGTACTGCTTAAGCTTCCGACTTGCCATAAAAACCCCATACACCAGCTTCTACCAATGTGGATATCTCTGCTTTGACTCAATGAGCACTTCGCTGATATAATAAACCGGCCTTTGAACCGGGTACTCCTTCCCAGCCTCCTTGCGCTCGACCACAATAGCTACACTGACAGCCCGGGCATTAGCAGCCACATATAATAGCAGTGGCTCCTTATCAACTGGAGCAGCAAGAACCGGTGGTTCAGCCAACTGCTTCTTCAAGTCCTCAAACGCCGCATCAGCAGCATCGCTCCAGACAAAACTGACTGTCTTCTTCAACATCTGATACAAGGGGATCGCCTTTTCGCCCAACCTGCTGATAAACTGGCTCAAAGCTGCAATACGACC
Source organism: Triticum timopheevii (assembly GCA_963921465.1). NCBI lineage: Eukaryota > Viridiplantae > Streptophyta > Magnoliopsida > Poales > Poaceae > Triticum > Triticum timopheevii. The sequence continues at coordinate 407,530,232 of OY997268.1, read as the reverse complement.
CGCCAAACGTTGAACATCATTGATACATGCCGGTTTAGCCAGGGATGTGATAGCCTTGATCTTTTCCAGATTAGCCTCAATGCCCCGGTTTGATACCAAAAAACCCAAGAGCTTGCCAGCCGGTACACCAAAGACACACTTAGCCGGATTGAGCATCATTTTATAAACCGTCAGATTATCAAAGGTTTCTTGCATATCAGTTATGAGTGTCTCTGCCTTCCTGGACTTGACCACAATATCATCCACATAGGCATGAACATTGCGCCCAATCTGAGTATGAAGACAATTCTGCACACAGCGTTGATAGGTTGCCTGGGCACTCTTGAGCCCAAAGGGCATAGACACATAACAGAAGGCTCCAAAGGGAGTGATGAAAGTTGTCTTCTCCTGGTCCTTAACTGCCATCTTGATCTGATGATAACCAGAATAAGCATCCAAGAAACTCAAACGCTCACAACCCGTCGTAGCATCAATGATTTGATCAATACGAGGGAGGGCAAAGGGATCAGCTGGGCAAGCTTTGTTCAAATCTGTGTAATCCACACACATACGCCAAGTGCCGTTTTTCTTAAGTACCAGCACCGGATTAGCCAACCACTCTGGGTGAAACACTTCCACGATAAACCCTGCTGCCAATAGCCGGGCTACCTCTTCACCAATGGCCTTGCGTCGCTCCTCATTAAAGCGGCAAAGAAACTATTTGACCGGTTTGAACTTCGGATCAATATTAAGAGTGTGCTCAGCTAGTTCCCTCGGTACACCTGGCATGTCAGAAGGCTTCCATGCAAAGATGTCCCGGTTCTCACGGATGAACTCGATGAGCGTGCTTTCCTATTTCGGATCCAAGTTGACACTGCTACTGAACTGCTTGGATGAATCGCCAGGAACAAAATCAACCAATTTAGTCTCATCCGCCGATTTAAACTTCAAAGCCGGATCATGCTCTGTAGTGGGCTTCTTTAGAGAGGTCATGTCTGCCGAATCAACATTGTTCTTATAAAACTTCAACTCCTCTGTTGCACAAACCGATTCAGCATATGCCGCATCACCTTCCTCGCATTCCAGAGCAATCTTACAGCTACCATGAACCGTGATGGTCCCTTTATGACCCGGCATCTTGAGTTGCAGATAAACATAACACGGCCTTGCCATGAATTTAGCATAAATCGGCCGTACAAACAAAGCATGGTATGGACTTCTGATCTTGACCACTTCAAAGGTCAGCGTCTCGGATCTTGAATCATGATCATCTCCAAAAACCACCTCCAGAGCTATCTTACCAACTGGGTAAGCCGATTTACCAGGCACCACGCCGTGAAAAACGGTGTTTGACGGTCTAAGGTTCTTATCTGTCAACCCCATACGCCGGAAGGTTTCATAATACAAGATATTGATACTGCTTCCTCCGTCCATGAGCACCTTGGTGAACTTATAACCTCCAACCTGTGGTGCAACCACCAAAGCTAGGTGGCCCGGATTGTCAACCCAGGGCGGATGATCCTCCCGACTCTAGACAATAGGCTGCTCAGACCAGCGTAGATAACGGGGCACTGCTGGTTCAACAGAGTTTACTGCCCTTTTATGGAGTTTCTGATCGCGCTTGCACAAACTAGTAGCGAAGACATGATACTGTCCACCGTTTAGCTGTTTCAGGTTGCTCTGATAACCCGACTGCTGCTAATTCCCCTGATTACTCAGCTGATTGTGACCACCTTGGTTGTTTTGATTGCCCTAATTATTCTGAAATCGTAAGTTTGAACCGCCACCACCGTAACCTGGCCCGTGAAATCCTGGACCGGAACCAATAGATGGACCCTGATCATACCGGAAGAGATCAGAGTTTTTGAACTCCCTCATGATGTGACAATCCTTCCAGAGATGTGTGGCCGGAACCTCCTTTGTCCCGTGCTTTGGGCAGGGCTGATTTAACAAGCGTTCCAGATTTATGCCTCCACCGCGCTGAGACGGTTTACCCTTACAGCGCTGCATATTACCCTGCATACTGGTGTTAGCCATAAAATCTGAATTATTCGCTTTACGCTTACCATTGTTCCCGTGGCTCGCCTGGTTATGCTGTCCTTTTGAACCGGCATTCTTCTTTCCCTTCTCCTACTTTTCTTCGTCAGAATCAGGGTCCTCGGTGTTATCAGAATCAGCATACTTAACCAAAGCCGCCATGAGTATTCCCATATCATTGCACTGACGCTTGAGCCGTCCCAACTTCATTTTCAATGGCTTAAACCAACAATTACCTTCCAAGGTCACAATTGCCGTGTCCGGATTGATGCGGCCCGACGAATGCAAAAATTTTGAAACCCGGCGCACCCAATGGGTTGTCGATTCATTCTCTCCTTGGACACAAGCCGCCAGATCCACAATGGACATGGGTTGCTTGCACGTATCCTTGAAGTTTGCTATAAACTTGGCCTTCAACTCATCCCATGAACTCATCGAGTTAACAGGCAGGCTCTTCAGCCAGGTATGAGCCGTTCCTTCTAACATCATGGTGAAGTATTTTGCACATGCCGCTTCATCCACATCTAACATCTCCATTGCCATCTCATAACTATCAACCCACACCTCAGGGGGCTGATCAGTGGTATAATTAGGCACTTTACATGGACCTTTGAAATTCTTGGGCAGCCGCACATTACGCAGAGCTGGGGTGAGGCACGGTACTCCCCAAGAGCTAAAAGCCAAACCACATTCGACCGATGCCGCCGGCTGAACTGGAGCGGGTTGATTCTGGTACTGCGCAGCCAACTGGGCTGCTAACTCTGCTTCGCGCCGTGCTCTGCCATTGTTCACCACATCCTGAGCGTTCAAACCGCCGTTCGCTGGATTAGGCCCCCGAGGGGCATCACGACGTCACGCACTGCTTGACACGGCCGGTTCATCCATGTACCTGCTATAACTCTTGCTCGGACGGGGGGTTGAATGTATTCTGTCTCGGCTATAGGAGTAATCCTGCCGCTGCACAACAGCGGTTTGAAGAAGATCCCTGGCCCGTCGCGTCTCAATCACCGCGCTAGTGAGTCACCCTCCATCGGAATAGCTGCCAAACGTGATGCTGCAGCGATCATGTTATCCAAAGGGCAAGAGAAGTGACCCGGTGGCGTTGTTACATATTGCAGCGAGTTGTCCATCCATCGAGGCGGGTCCATCATCCATGGCTAATCCGGTGCCGCCCCTGGTGCCTCGGTCCAGTTTACTCCTGCCGGATTACTGGGCCCGGCTCCTGGCGTGTTGAAGAGATTCATACCCTCATAAATCTGCGGCAGACGAGGCCGGTACTTCCTTCTCATTACTTCATTTGTCGTGTTCTGATCCAACAGAAGCCGGTAATTCTGCGCCTGGATCTATTGAGATTGGGCATCTAAAGCGGCCCGCTCTTCAGCCATCCTGGTCTCCTCAGCCGCCAAGTCCGCCTTGGCCTGAGTTATCTGATCCTTTAGCCTTGTAACATCCGCATTATGCTGAACTTGGGTCTCCGGGGTGACCGATGTGGTCAACAATGCCGTCAAGGCATCCAGCAATCCGGCAAGAACTTGAGTCGGCCAGCACGTCGGGCCTCCTGCCGCGGCTGCCGATCCGGAGATCATTGCTACTGTAGATGAAGATTGCATGGTGGGCTGCGTACCGGCCATGAAGATTGCAACCCGGTTTGGCAGTTCAAAGGGGCCCGGAATACTGTCGCCATCGGAATACCCCCCAATCCGGCCATCTTGCAACTGATACAGCGACTCGGTTTTGCCAGTGGATGATTCACCATCTAAGTAGATGGTTGTCTCACCGTCAGACCTCGGTTCAGATTCCACACCATGGATGAACCCTACGAATACACACTTCATGGCGGGCCGAACCCGGGCAGGACTTGCACGCTGAGCCGTTTCGACGAGGTCGGTGAAGATGTCCGGCTCAGGGCCCGGTTCGCTGATCTTGCCGATGAAGACGTGAATTCCGCCAAAGGGGACCCGATACCCGTACTCGATTGAGCCTGCCTCGGGGCCCCAGCCTGCATCGTCGATGTAGAGCTTGCCACGACGACTCTTGGTCATCCAGCCAACCGCGTTCCTTTGAGCCCTTGAAAGTTTCCCTTTAAGAACTCGAAACCATTGTGCGATAGCCCCACGGTGGGCGCCAACTGTCGTGGAATTAACACGTCAGATGTCCTAGCAGAAGGACTTAGTCGTGGAGCCATCGCAATGAGATTAGCTTAAAGGGGTTAAACCGGAACAAGGGACACGAGAGTTTTATACTAATTCGTCCCCTTATGATGAAGGTAAAATCCTACGTCTAGTTGTGATGGAATTATTGGGGTCTCGATGATCAGGGAGCGAATACGCTTTGCCTGAGCCTCGAGTTGTTGTTTCTTGTCCCTGAACCGACGCCGGGTCGTCCCTTTATATACGCAGGTTGACACCCGGCCGGTTTACAGAGTTCCGAGGCCGGCTCATACAAGTGTCCGGCTCGGTCTCTTCCTATTCCTAACTTACAACCCAAGTTATACAACTATGGCGGTTTACAACTATGGACCCTAATCTGCCTTTGGGCTCTGGGCCTCTAAGCTTTACCAGTAGAGCACCATCTTCTTTATGTTCATGGGCTTCAATACGGATGAGCATGAACCGGCCCCTCCTGGGCGGTTTACACTAAGTAGTTATATCCTCAACACACCATGTACTCCTACGTGGCCTCTCATCGATACCTTTACCAAATCATGTTCAACACATCACTCTCATTACCGACATGATCATTTCACCCTAGCCCGTCACCCAGATGAACCAGACCTGACACGACTCTAAGCATAGCAGGCATAGCAAGGTAGAAAGCTCAATCATGGCTCAATCAACTCCAACACATGCTAGTGGGTTTCATCTAGTTACTATGGCAATGATAGGTCATGCAGAGGAAATGGGTACAACTACCGTAGCACACAGCAATTTGAAACGCGTTGTATTAAATGCAGTAAATGAGAGCAGGAGCGAGAACATGGGATTGTATCGATATGATCAAATGGTTGGTTGCTTCCCTGGCAGGTCCATGGTCTGATACTGGTCTTCGTTCGGGTACTCGCGGTATTCTTCCGGGGCAGAACCTACCGCAGAGAGCACCAATAACACAATCAATACCAAACAATATGCAACATTATGATGCATGCATGAGACATGGCAAAATGAGTGTGTTGGGCTAATGCAGTTATGACCAGATGAGTTTGAGCCATTTTGGACCAAAGATTCAAATTCCAAACTCATATGTGATCTTAAATATTGCTTTATCATGTTTTGCACTACAGCAAGTTAACTTGTTTAATCATGCATGAAACCAATACAGATTGATTGATTGGATTTTTCTGATCATTTTCATATATAACACTTTGCATTTGGAGTTACAGATTAATTTCTATGAATTTTTGAAGTAAGCACTATTTTCTGAAATTTCCTGAATAAGAATAAATCCAGAAAAATGAGTTATCACGTCAGCATTGCGTCAGCATGGCGTCAGCTGGTCAACTGGGCAGGTCTAGGTCAAACCTGACCAGTGGGACCCACTGGTTAGTGTCTATGTTAATTAACTAAGTTAACTAGGATTAGTTCAGCATTAAACTAGGTTTGACCAAAAGGCAGGGCCCACATGTTAGTGACACAGGGGAGTCAAACCCCTGGTCAAACTAGGCTGACACGCTGGTGTTTAGCCACCGGCGACGTCCAGACGCGGCGGAGGCTGCGGGTTTCGCCCTCCGGTGACCAAATGGGCGACGGAGGCCATCTACGAGTAGCTGGGAGCGAGCCACGTTGAGGGGTGGCTGTGGTTGAGCTCAAGGTCGCCGGAAATGACGCCGGCGATGAGCTTTGCGGCTGCCGAAGTTTGGGCGAGGACGAACTCGTTGTTGCGGTGGTCTTGGAGGCTCAAGGCCAGCTGCTATGTGGCCTACATGGTGTAGTGAACTTGTTGGACAAGGTGGTGTGCCGTTGGGTGGCCGGAGCTACGTCGGCGACGAGCTCAAGCGGCGGCGCATACGGTGAAGCTCGTTGCAGTCGATGTAGGGGACGGCAGTGAGAACGGAGAGGATGGGGAGAGGCAGAAGCTCACGGTGGTCACGATGAGCTAGACGGCACGGTTGGGGACGAGCTGTGGCAGTGGCGATGGCGAAGGGGATCTCAGGCGATGGTGGAGTCGAGCGAGGTCGGTGCAGTGGCTTCGGGGCAAACGAGTGCTTGGGGCTCGGTCTGCTCGACACGGCGAGGCGGCGTGAAGACGGCGGTGGCCGCGTCTACGACGGCGAGGCGGTTGCGGCTGCGTCGGCCATGGCGGAAGGGAGTGATACGTCTCCAATGTATCTACTTTTCCAAACACTTTTGCCCTTGTTTTGGACTCTAACTTGCATGATTTGAATGAAACTAACCTGGACTGACGTTGTTTTCAGCAGAACTGCCATGATGTTGTTTATTGTGCAGAAAACAAAAGTTCTCGGAATCACCTGAAAATCCACGGAGATAAGTTTTCGAAAATATAAAAAATACTGGCGAAGGAATCAAGGCTAGGGGGCCCACACCCTGTCCACGAGGGTGTGGGGCGCGCCCTCCCCCCTGGGCGCACCCCCCTGTCTCGTGGGCCCCCTGACGCTCCACCGACCTCAACTCCAACTCCATATATTCTGTTTCGCGGAGAAAAAAATTAGAGAGAAAGTTTCATCGCATTTTACGATACGGAGCCGCCGCCAAGCGCTAATCTCTCTCAGGAGCGCTGATCTGGAGTCCGTTCGGGGCTCCGGAGAGGGGGATTCATCGTTGTCGTCATCATCAACCATCCTCCATCACCAATTTCATTATGCTCCCCGCCGTGCGTGAGTAATTCCATCGTAGGCTTGCTGGACGGTGATGGGTTGGATGAGATTTACCATGTAATCAAGTTAGTTTTGTTAGGTTTTGATCCCTAGTATCCACTATGTTATGAGATTGATGTTGCTATGACTTTGCTATGCTTAATGCTTGTCATTAGGGCCCGAGTGCCATGATTTCAGATCTGAACCTATTATGTTTTCATGAATATATGTGTGTTCTTGATCCTATCTTGCAAGTCTATAGTCACCTATTATGTGTTACGATCCAACAACCATGAAGTGACAATAATCGGGATACTTCTTGGTGATGACCGTAGTTTGAGGAGTTCATGTATTCACTATGTGCTAATGCTTTGTTCCGGTTCTCTATTAAAAGGAGGCCTTAATATCCCTTAGTTTCCACTAGGACCCCGCTTCCGCGGGAGTGTAGGACAAAAGATGTCACGCAAGTTCTTTTCCATAAGCACGTATGACTATATTCGGAATACATGCCTACATTACATTGATGAACTAGAGCTAGTTCTGTGTCACCCTATGTTATAGCTATTACATGAGGAATCGCATCCGACATAATTATCCATCACTGATCCAATGCCTACGAGATTTTCACATATTGTGCTTGATGACCCACAAGTGTAGGGGATCAATCGTAGTCCTTTCGATAAGTAAGAGTGTTGAACCCAACGAGGAGCAGAAGGAAATGATAAACGGTTTTCAGTAAGGTTTTCTCTGCAAGCACTGAAATTATAGGTAATAGATAGTTTTGTGATAAGATAAATTGTAACGAGTAACAAGTAAATAAGGTAAATAAAGTGTAGCAAGGTGGCCCAATCCTTTATGTAGCAAAGGATAAGCCTGGACAATTTCTAATAATGAGAAAGGAGCTCCCGAGGACACATGGGAATTATCGTCAAGCTAGTTTTCATCACGTTCATATGATTCGCGTTTGGTACTTTGATAATTCGATATGTGGGTGGACCGGTGCTTGGGTACTGCCCTTACTTGGACAAGCATCCCACTTATGATTAACCCCTATTGCAAGCGTCCGCAACTACAAAAGAAGTATTAAGGTAAACCTAACCACAGCATTAAACGTATGGATCCAAATCAGCCCCTAACGAAGCAACGCATAAACTAGGGTTTAAGCTTCTGTCACTCTAGCAACCCATCATCTACTTATTACTTCCCTATGCCTTCCTCTAGGCCCAAATAATGGTGAAGTGTCACGTAGTCGACGTTCACATAACACCACTAGAGGAAAAGACAACATACATCTCATCAAAATATCGAACGAATACCAAATTCACATGACTACTAATAGCAAGACTTCACCCATGTCCTCAGGAACAAACGTAACTACTCACAAAGCATATTCATATTCATAATCAGAGGAGTAATAATATGCATTAAGGATCTGAACATATGATCTTCCACCAAGTAAACCAATTTGCATCAACTACAAGGAGTAATCAACACTACTAGCAACCCATAGGTACCAATTTGTGGTTTTGATATAAGATTGGATACAAGAGATGAACTAGGGTTTTTAGAGCAGATGGTGTTGGTGAAGATGTTGATGGAGATTGACCCCCTCCCGGCGAGAGGATCGCTGGTTTTGACACTGGTGATGATTTCCCCCTCCCGGAGGGAAGTGTCCCCGGCAGAACAGCTCCGCCGGAGCCCTAGATTGGTTCCGCCAAGGTTCCGCCTCGTGGCAGCGGAGTTTCGTCCCGTAAGCTTGCCCATGATTTTTTCCATGGTAAAAGCCCTCGTATAGCAGAAGATGGACACCGGGTGGCCACCAGGTGGGCGCGCCCCCACCCTCCTGACCAGGGTGTGGGTCCCCTGATGTATTTCTTTTGCTCAATAATTCTTATTAATTCCAAAAATAGGTTTTGTTGAGAATATAACTACTGAGAATAAACCGGCCCGGAGGGCCTGGTTCACCTTCAACTATATTGAAGCCCACGAAGACCCAGAAGATGGCGTTTTACTAATGAAACTTAGAGGCCCGGAGCCCGAAGGCGGATTAGGTCCCATAGTGGTAAACCGCCATGGTTATGTAACTTGTATTCTAAGTTAGGAAAGGAGAGACCGAGCCAAACACTTGTATGAGTCGGCCTCGGGACTCTGTAGACCGGCCGGGCGTCAACCTATGTATACAAAGGGACGACCCAGCGGCGGTTCAGGGACAAGAAACAACAACTCGAGACCCAGGCAAAGCGTATTTGCTCCCTGGTCATCGAAACCCAATCAATCCCATCACAACTAGATGTAGGCTTTTACCTTCATCGAAGGGGCCGAACTAGTATAAAACTCCCGTGTCCCTTGTCTGGTTTAACCCCTTCAAGCTAACCTGTCGCAATGGCTCTACGACTAAGTCCTTTCATGAGGACATCTGACGTGTTAATTCCACGACAGTGGCACCGTGGGGCTTTCGCATGATGGTTTCGAGTTCTTGAGGGGCAGCTCTGAAGGACTCAAGGGGTATGTGGTTGGCTGGATGACCGAGAGTCGTCGCGGCAAGCTCTACATTGACGATGAAGGATGGGGCCCCGAGGCCGGCTCAATCGAGTACGGATACCGGGTCCCCTTTGGCGGAATTCATGTCTTCATCAGCAAGATCGGCAAACCGGGCCCTGAGCCGGACATCTGCACCGACCTCGTTGAGACGGCTCAGCGTGCGAGCCCTGCCCGGGTTAAGCCCGCCATAAAGCGTGCGTTCGTAGGATGTGTCCATGGGATCGAATCTGAACCAGTGTCTGAAGGCGAGATGGCTGTTTATTCCGACGGTGAGTCATCCACTGGTGAAACCGAGTCCCTATACCAAATTCATGATGGTTTGTTCGAAGGATATTCCGATGGCAACAGTATTTCGGACCTCCTTGAACCGCCAAGTCGGGTTGCTGTTTATATGGCCGGAACACAGCCCACTTTGCAGTCTTCATCTACAGCGGTAATGAATACCGGATCAACGGCCGCGGCAGGGGCCCAGGCGCGCTGGCCGGCTCAAGTCCTCTCCGGTTTGATGGATGCCTGGGCGACCTTGTTAACCACGGCAGTTACCCCGGAGACGCAGGATCAGCACAATGCGGACATTGCGAAGCTGAAGGACCAGATAACGCAGGCTAAGGAGGAACTGGCGACTGAGGACGCTAGGATGGCTGAAGAACGGGCCGCTTTAGATGCCAAGTCACAGCAGATACAGGCGCAGAATTACCGGCTCATGTTGGATCAGAATGCATCAAACGACGTAATGTGAAGGAAGTACCAATCGCGTATGCAGCCGGTCTTCAAAGGATTGAATCTCTTTAATACACCGGGGACTGGGCCGAGTAATCCGGCAGCTGCAAACCGGGCCGACGCGCCTAGGCAGCGCCGGATCAATAACGGATGATGGAACCACCTCGACAAACGGATAACCCGCCGCAATATGTGTCCACACCACCGGGTCACTTCTCGAGCCCTTTGGATAACATGATTGCCGCAGCATCTCGCCTGGCAGCCATTCCATTGGAGGGTGATTCACTGGCGGTGATTGAGACGCGACGGGCCAGGGATATTCTTCAAACCGCCGTGGTGCAGCAGCAGGCTTATTCCTATAGCCGAGATAGAATTCATTCAACCCCTCGTCCGGGCAAAAGCTATAGTAAGCACATGGATGAACCGGAAGTGTCTAGCAGTGCGCGGCGCCGTAATGTCCCTCAAGGACCCAATCCGACGCACGGTGAGGTAAATGCTCAAGACATGGTGGAAAACGGCAGAGCATGAAGGGAGGCCGCTTTGGCAGCACAATATGCGGGTCGTTATCAACTCAGCCAGCAGCGTCAGTAGATCGAGGCACTGGGCTTGCCTTCAGCTCCTGGGGAGTGCCGTGTCTCATTCCGGCTCTCCGTAATGTGCGACTGCCCAAGGATTTCAAGGGTCCATGCAAAGTGCCTAATTACACCGCTGATCAGCCACCTGAGGTGTGGGTTGAGAGTTATGAGATGGCGATGGAGATGCTGGATGTGGATGAAGCGGCCTATGCAAAGTATTTCACGATGATGTTGGAAGGGACCGCACGTACTTGGTTGAAAAACCTACCAGCCAACTCCATCGAGTCATGGGATCAGTTGAAGGCCCAGTTTATAGCCAATTTCAAAGACACATGCAAACAGCCTATGTCCATTGTGGATCTGGATGCCTGTGTTCAAGGGGAGAACGAGTTAACAACTCATTGGGTGCGTCGGGTTTTGGAAGTTTTGCATTCGTCAGACCGGATTAATGCTGGTCAAGCAATCATAACGCTGGAGCGTAATTGCCAGTTTAAGTCACTAAAGATGAAGTTGGGACGGCTCAAGAGCCACTGCAATGACATGGGAACCCTTATGGCAGCCTTGGTCAAATATGCCGATTCTGACAATACCAAGGATCCCGATTCTGATGAGGAGAAACCGGAGAATGGAAGGAAGAACGGCGGTGCAAAGGGATAGCATCACAACCACGGAGGCCATGGGAATAATGGTAAGCGCAAGGCAGATAGTTCAGATCTTGTGGCTAACACCAATATGCAGCGTCGTAAAGGTAAACCGCCCCAGCGCGGTGGAGGGATGAATCTGGAGCGTTTGTTAAACCAGCCCTGCCCAAAGCATGGGACCAAGGAGGCCCCTGCCACACATCTTTGCAAAGATTGTTATATTATGAAGGAGTTCAAAAACTCTGATCTCTTCCGGTATGATCAGGGTCCATCGGGCGGTTCAGGTCTGGGTTTTCATGGTGGCGGCGGCTCAAACTCTGGATTTCAGAATAATCAGGGCAACCAGAATCACCAAAGTGGTAATGACCAATAGAATAATCAAGGAAATCAGCAGCAATCAGGTTATCAAAGTCACCCCAAGCAGTTGAATGGTGGGCAGTATCATGTGTTCACTACTAGCCTGTGCAAGCGCGATCAGAAGCTTCACAAAAGGGCAGTTAATGTTGTTGAACCGGCAGTGCCATGTTATTTGCGGTGGTCCGAGCAGCCCATTGTGTGGAGCAGAGAGGATCATCCGCCCCGGGTTGACAATCTGGGTCATCTGGCTTTGGTGGTAGCACCTTAGGTGGGAGGTTACAAGTTTACCAAAGTTCTGATGGATGGAGGGAGCAGCATTAACATCCTGTACTATGAGACTTTTTGTCGCATGGGGTTGACAGACAAGAGTCTTAAACCATCCAACATTGTTTTTCATGGTGTAGTACCAGGTAAATCGGCATATCCTGTTGGCAAGATCGCTTTGGAGGTGGTGTTTGGAGATGAGCATGATTCTAGGTCTGAAAAATTGACCTTTGAAGTGGTGAAAATCCAGAGCCCGTATCACGCACTGTTTGGACGGCCGGCTTACGCAAAATTCATGGCGAGGCCCTGCTATATCTATTTACAGCTCAAAATGCTGGGTCATAAGGGGACTATAACAGCACATGGAAGTCGAAAGATCGCGTTGGATTGTGAGGAAGGTGATGCAGCTTATGCTGAGTCGGTTTGTGCTACAGAGGAGCTGAAGTTTTATAAAGACAATGTTGATCCGGCAGACATGACCCGTCTGAAGAAGCCCACCACTGAGCATGACCCGACCCTGAAGTTCAAACCGGCTGATGAGACTAAACTTGTTGACTTTGTTCCTGGCGATTCATCCAAACAGTTTACCATCAGCACCAATCTGGATCCAAAATAGGAAAGCACGCTCATCGAGTTCATCCGTGAGAACCGGGACATTTTTGCATGGAAGCCTTCTGACATGCCAGGTGTACCGAGGGAACTCGCTGAGCACACTCTCAATATTGATCCCAAGTTTAAACCGGTCAAGCAATTTCTTCGCTTCTTTAACAAGGAAAGACGCAAGGCCATTGGTGAAGAGGTAGCCCGGTTGTTGGCTGCTGGATTTATCATCGAAGTATTTCACCCCGAGTGGTTGGCTAATCCGGTGCTCGTCCTTAATAAAAACGGCACTTGGCGTATGTGTGTGGACTACACAGATTTGAACAAGGATTGTCCGAAAGATCCTTTTGCTCTCCCGCGTGTTGATCAGATTATTGATGCAACGGCGGGTTGTGAGCGCCTGAGTTTCTTGGATGCTTATTCAGGTTATCATCAGATTAAAATGGCAGTTAAGGACCAGGAGAAGACAGCCTTCATTACTCCCTTTGGAGCCTTCTGCTATGTTTCTATGCCCTTTGGGCTCAAAAGTGCCCAGGCAACTTATCAGCATTGTGTGCAAAATTGTCTTCACACACAGATTGGGCGTAATGTTCATGCCTATGTGGTTGACATTGTGGTAAAATCCAGGAAGAAGGAAACCTTGATAGATGACCTCAAGGAAACGTTTGACAATCTTCGGGTTTACAAAATGATGCTTAATCCGAACAAGTGTGTTTTTGGTGTTCCGGCAGGCAAGCTCTTAGGATTTCTAGTGTCCAACAGAGGCATTGAGGCTAATCCTGAAAAAATCAAAGCGATTACATCTTTGGCTAAACCGAAGTGTATCAATGATGTTCAGCGTCTGGCGGGTCGAATTGCAGCCCTTAGCCGGTTTATCAGCCGTTTGGGAGAGAAGGTGATTCCTTTGTATCAGATGTTGAAAAAGACAGACGATTTTGTCTGGAGTGACGCAGCTAATGTGGCATTTGAGGACTTAAGCGGCAGTTGGTTGAACCGCCGGTTCTTGCTGCTTCGGTTGACAAAGAGCCCTTGTTATTGTACGTGGCTGCTAATGCCCGTGCTGTCAGCGTGGCAATTGTGGTGGAGCGCAAGGAGGCTGGTAAGGAATATCCGGTTCAATGGCTGGTTTACTATATCAGCGAAGTACTTATCGAGTCAAAGCAACGGTATCCGCATTGGCAGAAGCTGGTTTATGGGGTTTTTATGGCAAGTCGAAAGCTCAAACAATACTTTCAAGGCCATCCCATTACAGTGGTCAGTTTAGCTCCTTTGGGCGATATCATCCAGAATAGGGAGGCAACTGGCCGGGTTGCAAAGTGGGCAATTGAGCTTGGCCCGCACGGATTGAAGTATATGCCTCGTACATAAATCAAGTCACAGGCGCTTGTTGACTTCATCAATGATTGGACCGAGTTACACGCACTAGAGGACAAACCGGATAATACATACTGGACTATTCACTTTGATGGATCCAGGCAATTGGAAGGCTCGGGGGCTGGAGTTGTTCTTACTTCCCCTCGAGGTGATAAAATTTGTTATGTTCTCCGCTTAATGTTTCCTTCTACTAACAATGCAGCTGAGTACGAGGCCTTACACCACGGTCTCCATGTAGCTAAGGAAATGAACTTGGGATTCTGATCTGGTGGCTCAGCAAGTTTCTGGTACTTGGGATTCTAAGGATCCACTCATGGCGGCTTATAGACGCGAGGTGGATATTTTGGCAGGTCACTTTAAGGGTTATTAGGTTGAGCACATTGACCGGCGCAAAAATGAAGCAGCAGATGCTTTAAGCCAGCTGGGATCTCAGCGTAAACCGGTACCATCCAATACCTTTTTAGATATCTTGCATAACCCGTCTGTTAAGTTGCCTACAGAGGAGGATTTAGCTGTTCCTGATCCAGAGGCCCAATTGGTGGCTGCTTTACATACCACTCCGGATTGGACGGTTCCATATTTGGCGTATATGAACCGGGGCGAGTTACCAAATGATGAGGTCTTCGCTGGACAGATAATCCGGCCGTCAAGGTCCATGGTTATTCACAATGGCGAGTTACATCGTTGCAGTGTTTCAGGCATATTCCAACCTTGTATTTCTCCTGAAGAAGGACAAGAGATTTTACGTGGAATCCATGAAGGGGATTGTGGTCACCATGCTGGTTCAAAGTCCCTGGTGGCTAAAGCTTTTCGTCATGGGTTCTATTGGTTGACAGTTCATGCTGATGCGGAGGATCTGGTAAAGCGATGTGACGCTTGTCAGAAATTTTCACGTCGAGCTCATGTTCCGGCTCAGGAGCTACGGATGATTCCTATCACTTGGCCGTTTGCCACTTGGGGGCTTGATATGGTGGGACCTTTTAAGCGTTCCTAGGATAAGAAGACCCACCTGTTGGTGGCGGTGGACAAGTTCACTAAATGGGTTGAAGCGGAGCCCGTCAGCAAGTGTGATGCAGCCACGGCGGTTCAATTTCTCAAAAAGATTATTTTCCGTTTTGGTTTTCCACATAGCATCATTATAGATAATGGCACGAACCTTTCTAAAGGTGAGATGGAGGAGTTTTGTCAACGAGAGCACATCCGGCTTGATGTAGCATCCGTGGCTCATCCCCAATCCAATGGTCAAGCTGAGAGGGCAAATCAAGAAATCCTGAAGGGTATCAAGCCCCGGCTCATGGTTCCTTTGAAATGGACGCCGGGTTGTTGGGTGGAAGAATTACCATCTGTGTTATGGAGTATCAACACCACCCCAAACCGATCTACGGGTTATACACCTTTCTTCATGGTTTACGGGGCTGAGGCTGTCCTCCCAAGTGATATTCGTCATGATTTGCCCCGGGTTGCCAATTATGTTGAAGCGGACAATGAGCAAGCACGTCAAGAGGCGTTGGACCTGTTAGATGAGAAACGGGGCATGGCTTTGGCTCGATCGGCGGTTTATCAACAAGACCTGCGGCGTTATCTTAGCCGCCGGGTCAAGACAAGAACCTTTCAAGAAGGTGACTTAGTGCTCCGTCTCATCCAGGATCAGACCGATATGCACAAGTTATCCCCACCTTTGGAAGGAACCTTTGTGGTCAGCAAAAATCTGCACAACGGATCATACTACCTCATTGACGTTCGAGAAGACTCACGCAGTTCTGAGGAGGAGACCCGGCGGCCGTGGAACATAGCTCTCCTTCGGCCTTACTACACTTGAGCAATAGGCTTTTCTTATGTACATATTTCAACAATGTATATATTATGATCAATATAATAAACCGGCATCCTTGCTATAAGCAGGGCCTTTGCCGTTTTTTCTTCAAATCTCTTTGTTTACATGGGGGCTTCAGCTGACAAAGCAAAGTACCACCTGTTAAACCGGCTATCATGCCACAAAACAGCTTGGGAGCTTCACACCCAAGGGGGCCAAAGAGAGTCTGGATGTTATGCACAGCTCAAACATAGGCACCCATTGAGCACAGCTCACAAAGTTACTTGGGGGCTCTTTGTGCAAAGAAACAAAGAGTTTGAAATGACCCTTGTAATTGGGTATCGACCCACGGCTTGGAAGCCTGGTGTATTCACCTAAAACCCCGGGTTAACCTGCCTTCATCAAGTAAGCCACTCCTATCCAGGTAATCCTGCCACGACCCGCCGAACGTTTGACAAGTCAATCTTATACAGACCCTGAACTTGTCAAAGTTAAAACGATGATTGGTTAGTTGGAGGCCCATCTTAAAAGGCTTTGCAAAATGGTTTAACTCAGTGGCCTGGCAGCCCATGAAAAGCCTCGAATTTAGGCCTGGCAGCCCTTGAAACGCCTTGACTACATGGTTTCTTGTTTGCTTTTTTGCCAAGTTTTCACCTTTTGATGAATTTATCTTGAACCGGTGTCCATTGACCCGGCATGGCCTTTCAGTCATCATATTAACCCGGTGTTTGTTAACCCGGCTCGGCTTTCAACTATAAGTTGTCAAACTATTTTATCAAATCGGTGTTTGCAAAACCCGGCCTGGCTTTGACTATATGTCGCCAGTTTGATCATCTGGTGTTCATCGTAACCCGGCATGACTTATTCATATCATCATTATAGGGTAAGGGTTATAACAGCTCAAGATTTGGGTTTTCACCCTTACTAAAAGATTTCATATCACAGGTATGAGTTCTTTCATATTTATTCCGCTTTGGTTATTAGCCAGGCTTTATCTTAGGCATTATGACCCGTCCGGTGATCAACCGTCGGGACACTTCTTTTTATGCAGATATCAGAATCACATGAAAATTATCAAAGTGTAATCAAGCACAGCAAATATCATGACGAATCAACAACGTTATGCATCAGTGCCACGGAGTGAAGTATTTCAACTAGCCTATTACAAGGCACTTTAAAGCCCAAAATAAGGGATTGTTCTTCCCACAGAACAAAGTTTATGAAACATTAACCCAATTGCCGGATCAAGACTCATCACCATGTGATGTAAAGTTGATGGATCATCTGGCGTCGGTTCAGCCTCCTCCTCCCCATCCAGTGGCTGGAAGTCAACGGTGGTCCAGTCAATCCGAGTTAAAGCTTGAAAGACAGCCTCATCACTTATAAGTTCGGACGGATCAACGTCAGGGGCGTAAGTGTGCTTACGGATTGGCGGGATAAGATTTTGCACTTCTTCCACCGCAGTGTTAATCCGTTGGTTGTTGGCGTCGTAGAAGGACCGATGAACAGTCAAGTTAGCCTCTGCCGCCAATTGGCTTGCCAGAGGACGCATCTCCCTTGTCACAGCTTTGAGGGCTTCGTTATCAAACTCTGGCCCGTTTTCTTGTTCACTAGGAAAGCCCTTAGCAATATCAACCGGATCCATGTCCGCTATCCATGCTTTGGCTCGGGTAAGTGCCAACAAAGCGCCAGCCCTGGCAGCGGATCGCTTCATCTCTTCCATCTGCGTTGAAGTCATGGATAACCTTGCTATAGAGTCCTTGATCAATGTTGGGGCCGAATTGTTGTATGAGGATGCACAGATAACCCATTGGGCACCGGTATATAGTTGTTCAATCAGAGTATATGCTGCCTTCAGCTTCATCCGCATGTCAAAGCCCAGATGAGCAATGCGGCCACCTACAACGGTTTAAGAATTTCATGTTAAACCGGCAAATTACAGAGACGTACTTACGAAATATTGCAGAGGTCATGGCATTCACTTGGCGCTTCAACCCAGTTAGATCTTCCTCCACCGGTTTAAGAGCTGACTCGGCGTCTTCAGCCCGCTTCAGCAATGCATTCTTTTTCGTCTCCCAGTTGGCACGCTCCGCCTTGAACCCTTCTTTAAAGTTGTTCCATGGCTGCCAAAGCGGTTTTAAGCTCATCCTTGGCCTTGGAAGTCTCTGCTTATTGGGATTTAATATTCTCTTGAAGATCAGCAATTTGAGAGGCTTGGTGATTTAGATCAGCCTGTCACAAATCAGATGAGGAGCATGTTAAATATTTTATCAAAGGTCCCAAGCATATGACCAGGTATACACTTGGCACTTGGGGCTAATGCGGATTGCCTCTTTACTACTGATTGTTTGAAGTCGCAAGGATCAATGCAAGTTTTAATCTTGGCACTTGGGGCTAATGTGTGTTTGATCAAAAAAATACACAAGTAAGGAAAGTCAACAAAGTACAGTATGGAATATAAAAGTCCCGGTTTGTCTTCACAAGACAAACCGGCCCTTGGGGGCTACGAAGTACAAGTGTTCTTTATCTTTAAAGTCTCGGTTTATCTTCAAGAGATAAACCGGCCCTTGGGGGCTACAATACAATGAATGTACAGAATAAAGATGAAGGTGTTTGGAAGATTACCTCATAGTGTTCCTTCATTATATTCACCAAACCGGCCTCATAATCTCGGCTGGTATAAAGCCAGTTCAAGAATCCGGAATGAAGATCCTGAGCCGAAAGGTTAACATAGCTTGACAAATCGGTCTTCCCTTTCCCCTTGCCCATAGCAGCAAATTTGTCCTTGGCAGTATGTTTCGATAAAACAACTGGATTGCCTGGGGCGGTGTAAGCAGTGCCAGTAACAATAACATCATCATCATCTTTGGCTGGGCTCGGTGGATTGACATTATCTTTGGTTGGGCTTGGCGGATTGGCAGCAGGGCTTGGCAGATTAGCAGCTGAACTCAGTGGATCAGCAACTGGACTTGGAGGCGTGGCACGTGGACTTGATGTATCAACATGTGTAGCCGGGTCAGCCTCCGGATAGCTGGGTCTTGCGGGGCAGAGTCATCCATGACAATATCAGGATTTTCACCAGCATTTTCTGGGGTCTTCTCCGGTTCAACATCGTCAGTGGGGCCGCTAGTCTTGGCTTTCTTGCTCAATCGGGCCTTGGCACTACAACATCAAAATAAAGATTAGTATGATAAACCGACGCATGAAGAAACACACCAAAAAACAGTACGCTTACCCAGCAACGGTTTTAAGGGGAGGCAGCTGAGTGGTTGATGAATCGCCAGACGAATTGGGAGACACCTGATAATTCGGATCAGACGGATTGAGTGGGTATCGGAAGAAACCCTTCAAAGGATAAAGTTTTTCGGGAGAACAAGTAACCTCTGGACGACGCTTCCGGGTTGGTGTGTCCGGTAAACGGGAAGAGGTGACTTGCTGGCCACTGTGTCAGGTTGTGCGACGCCCTTCAGGTTGTTGTGTCTTCAAAGAAAATTTTGGATCCAAATAAGCAAGAGGGCGAGAGTATTTCACTTTCCGAACTGCACGGCGAAATCTTTGAACCGGCGCAAGATCTGAATCGGAGGAAAGAGAGATTACCTCAACATGGTCTGCACGGCTGACCTCCGCATCATCCTGATAATAGTCATTGTTAATAAGATGTATGAAAAGGGAGCCAAGGGAGTCAAGTTCTACCTCTTGATGCGAATCTTCAACATCTTCGGGCGGATCAGCAGTTTCGCCGGTCTTCTTCTTGGCTGCTCTCTTGATAACTTTGCTCTTGGCACGAGGAGCCCTTGCCAGTTTATCTGAAGCCTTCCTTTTCCAAAAGGAGCTATTGGCCTATAAAAATTAAACAAAGATTTATTAGAACAATGTTAAAGCGGAGGCGGATCAAGAAAGCACCAAGTTAAAATCTTTACAGCTGGTGGTTTGTTGGCGGTGTAAAAGGGGGCCAGCCCGGTTTGGCTGCATGCGGCGATTGGTTCGTCTAACATCTTCTTCACCGATTCGATGACTTCATCATCAGTCATTTCTATTTCATTAAACCGTTGAGGGTCCTTGGCGTCGCTGGTATACTCATGCATTAATCCGGAGCGGCGACTTAAGGGCAGGATGCGCCATTTAACCCAACAGCGAACGAGATCAACACCAGTCAAACCATTGGCTAAGAGAGCCCGGAGCTTGGCGAGTTGAGGTGCATAAGTTTGCCGTTCTTTGGCAGTTAACCGTTGAGGTAACGGGTGGCCGTTGCTAAGCCGATGAGGGCGGTAACCCAGCAAGGGATTTTCTCCAGCAGGGGCAGTGTTCTAACAATAAAACCAAGTTTGGTTCTAGTCTTTGGGATGACTGTGGTGTTTTGCATGTGGGAAATCAACTTCCTTCCTCTTCTGGATTGATACCCCGCCAAGTTCCGTGTTAGGACCATCAGAAAACTCAGTTCGGCGGTTCAGATGGAAAAAGTCCCGGAAGAGCTCAACAGATGGTTCTTCTTGAAGGTAAACTTCACAAAAAACTTGAAAGTTGCATATATTTGATACGGAATTTGGTCCAATATCTTGTGGATGGAGTTGAAAGCTAGCAAGGACATCCCGGAAATTTTTTGATCCGGGAGGGCTGAAGCCCCGGTCTAGGTGCTGCATAAAAACAATAACTTCTCCATCTTGAGGCTCAGGAGGGCACTCAGGGCCAGGATCTCACCAGTGAAGGAAATTTTTTGAGGCTAAAGCGCCGGTTACAACGTATCCATTGATCTGCATTTCCGTAATCTGGGAAGGAACCCAGTTGCAAGCGGCGAATTGTTTGGTCATCTTGGAAACAAACTATAAAAGGAAAAATGAAGGCCGGTTTACGATGGATGGTTGATGTGTACTGATCAGTGTTAAACCGAGGAATTTGGTGAAGGCATATATGTGAGTTAAACTGGAGTTTTTCTACTCAAGATAAGGTGGCGGTTTAAGTGAGGGCTAATGATATATGGCGGATTACCAACTACTAAAGGTTTAAAGCGCCCTTGGAGCCAGAGATGAAAATCTACTAAGTGTTGACAGAAACAGGTTTCACACAATGATGAAATTAATTTGGATCTACCATGCTTCAGTAAGAAAAAAATTCTGCGACCTATAAAGGCGTTAAGCAGGACAGAGAAGTTCGTGCGTTCTACTAAGGATTCTGTACAAAGAAGGAAGATCTACTAGTGCCAAAACTGGATGCGGAGCAACTACCGCACGAGATCTATGCTACAGTTAGATCAAAGAAACTATGGCAGAAGCAAATATGAAGAACTAAGATGAACACTTATGAACATGGATGAATGCAGAAACCCTAAATACAGATCTAGGGTTGAGAGGAGGAGACTTACCAGATGTGCAGGGATAGCAGAGAAGAGCTGCAGGTTTCTAGTACGATCAGGTTGATGCAGCAGCCTTTGTCGATGCAGTGCTCGAAGGTTGAGGGCGGCGGCGGAGCTTCAGAGCTTGAGCGTCGCGAGGAGGAAGAAGAGGCACGGAAGGGGAAGAAATAAAGGACCCTCAAGCCTATTTATAAGGCAAATGGATAAGTTCCAGGCGCGAGAATTGAGGAGCCTTAAGGGGCAAAAGTGGGTGCGGCTGTCGCCTCAATCTTCGGGATACCATTAGTGAAGGGAATCTTTTTAATCTTTTTATACAGAGATGATGTCATGATGATCCATTGCTATGTCCAGAGGATGGCGTCACGACGGTTTAACAAAGTTGATAGGAGAAGACATCATGGCGGTTTACGAGAATATAAGGAGATGTTCACAGAATTTCTTTAAGTATTGAAGATTGACATGAACAGGTTCAAATCAATCTGGGGCCTAATGTTGGGGATATAACTACTGAGCATAAACCGGCCAGGAGGGCTCGGTTCACCTTCAACTATATTGAAGCCCACGAAGACCCATAAGATGGCATTTTACTAATGAAACTTAGAGGCCCGGAGCCCAGAGGCGGATTAGGGACCATAGTGGTAAAACGCCATGGTTATGTAACTTGTATTGTAAGAAAGGAGAGACCGAGCCGAACACTTGTATGAGTCGGCCTCGGGACTCTGTAGACCGGCCGGGCGTCAACCTATGTATATAAAGGGATGACCCGGCGGCGGTTCAGGGACAAGAAACAACAACTCGAGACCCAGGCAAAGCGTATTTGCTCCCTGGTCATCGAAACCCAATCAATCCCATCACAACTAGACATAGGCTTTTACCTTCATCGAAGGGGCCGAACTAGTATAAAACTCCCGTGTCCCTTGTCTGGTTTAACCCCTTCAAGCTAACCCGTCGCGATGGCTCTACGACTAAGTCCTTTCCAGCCAGAATAGGTTTCGTGGTTGCGTTTAATTCTTTCCAATAAGTCCCATTTGAAATCAATAGTCTTCAGCATATAAGAACCAGCACAAGAAGTATCGAGCAGGTTGCGACCATTAAGAGAAAGCCGAGCATAAAAGTTTTGAATAATCATTTCCCAGGAGAGCTCATGATTGGGGCATGAATATAACATTGACTTAAGCCTCCCCCAAGCTTGAGCGATGCTTTCTCCTTCGCGAGGCCAGAAATTATATATGTAATTACGATCACGATGAACAAGATGCATAGGATAGAACTTCTGGTGAAATTCCAACTTCAATCGTTTATAATTCCAAGATCTCGTATCATCACATAGCCTATACCATGTCAATGCATCTCCCTTCAAAGATAAAGGGAAGACCTTCCTTTTGACAACACCATCGGGAATACCTGCAAGCTTAAATAATCCACAAACTTCATCCTCAAAGATAAGGTGTAAATCAGGATGCAATGTTCCATCTCCTGCAAATGGATTAGCTAGCAGTTTCTCTATCATACCCGAAGGAATCTCAAAGTAAATATTTTCAAAAAGTTCAGTAGGTTGAGCAGAAAATCTTTGCTCTCCTGGTCGGGGAGAAGATACCCCGAACAAGCCCCTCAAAGGATTAGTTTCCATAATGACAAGTAACAGAAAATTTCAGCACACTATATAAATGTTTCCTTATCAAGTTCCACTCACCAAAAGCGCTACACTCCCCGGCAACGACACCAGAAAAGAGTCTTGATGACCCACAATTGCAGGGGATCTATCATAGTCCTTTCGATAAGTAAGAGTGTCGAACCCAACGAGGAGCAGAAGGTAATGATAAAAGGTTTTCAGTAAGGTTTTCTCTGCAAGCACTGAAATTATAGGTAATAGATAGTTTTGTGATAAGATAAATTGTAACAAATAACAAGTAAATAAAGTAAATAAAGTGCATCAAGGTGGCCCAATCCTTTATGTAGCAAAGGATAAGCCTGGACAATTTCTAATAATGAGAAAGGAGCTCCCGAGGACACATGGGAATTATCGTCAAGCTAGTTTTCATCACGTTCATATGATTCGCGTTTGGTACTTTAATAATTTGATATGTGGGTGGATCGGTGCTTGAGTACTGCCCTTACTTGGACAAGCATCCCACTTATGATTAACCCCTATTGCAAGCGTCCGCAACTACAAAAGAAGTATTAAGGTAAACCTAACCACACATTAAACGTATGGATCCAAATCAGCCCCTAACGAAGCAACGCATAAACTAGGGTTTAAGCTTCTGTCACTATAGCAACCCATCATCTACTTATTACTTCCATATGCCTTCCTCTAGGCCCAAATAATGGTGAAGTGTCATGTAGTCGACGTTCACATAACACCACTAGAGGAAAAGACAACATACATCTATCAAAATATCGAATGAATACCAAATTCACATGACTACAAATAGCAAGACTTCACCCATGTCCTCAGGAACAAATGTAACTACTCACAAAGCATATTCATGTTCATAATCAGAGGAGTAATAATATGCATTAAGGATCTGAACATATGATCTTCCACCAAGTAATCCAATTAGCATCAACTACAAGGAGTAATCAACACTACTAGCAACCCACAGGTACCAATTTGTTGTTTTGATACAAGATTGGATACAAGAGATGAACTAGGGTTTTTAGAGGAGATGGTGCTGGTGAAGATGTTGATGGAGATTGACCCCCGCCCGATGAGATGATCGTTGGTGATGACGTTGGTGATGATTTCCCCCTCCCGGAGGGAAGTGTCCCCGGCAGAACAGCTCCGCCGGAGCCCTAGATTGGTTCCGCCAAGGTTCCGCCTCGTGGCGGCGGAGTTTCATCCCGTAAGCTTGCCCACGATTTTTTCCAGGGTAAAAGCCCTCATATAGCAGAAGATGGACACCGGGGGGCCACCAGGGGGCCCAGGAGACAGGGGGCGCACCCAGTAGGGGTGGGCGCGCCCCCACCCTCCTGGCCAGGGTGTGGGCCCCCTGATGTATTTCTTCCGCTCAATAATTCTTATTAATTCCAAAAATAGGTTTCGTGGAGTTTCAGGATTTTTGGAGCAGTGCAGAATAGGTTTCCAATGTCTGCTCCTTTTCCAGCCAGAATTCCAGCTGCCGGCATTCCCCCTCTTCATGGTAAACCTTGTAAAATAAGAGAGAATAGCCATCAGTATTGAGATATAATGTGTAATAGCAGCCCATAATGCAATAAATATTGATATAAAAGCATGATGCAAAATGGACATATCAGTGCTTCGCTTATTTACTTTTCCGCTGCTACTGTTACAACTAATACAAAACTGCTATCTTTACTTTTGCCACTGTTACCATTACTATCATACTACTTTGCTACTAAATACTTTGCTGCAGATACTAAGTTATCCAGGTGTGGTTGAATTGAAAACTCAACTGCTAATACTTAAGAATATTCTTTGGCTCCCCTTGTGTCGAATCAATAAATTTGGGTTGAATACTCTACCCTCGGAAGCTGTTGCGATCCCCTACACTTGTGGGTTATCAGGGAGCGAGGGAGAGGCGTTGGGGGCGAATGGAGGTGTCCAGGGGGTCGAGGGGGCGACATGGAGGTCGATCATGCGTCCAGGGACGTGGGCGGCAAGCAGGTGGCGCCGGCGAGCTCGCGCACGCCGGCGTCACTTCCCTGCCTGCCTGGCGGGGACGAAGCAGCTGGCTGGCGCGGGCCAGCACAGTGCTGGGCTGCCAGGTGGGCCGGGTGGTGGATTCGCCGGGTAAGTGAGCTTTTCCTTTTATTTTCTGTTTTCTTTTATTTCTGTAGGTTTGTGGCATTTCTAAAAATATCTAGGCATTTTCAAAATTCATCAAACTGCTCATGCCCATTGTATGGAATATATCCTACAGCAAACATTTTAGTTTGGGATTATTTAGACATCTAAAATATTTTATTGCATTTAAATGCCCATATTCAAATAACATATGATTTAATCATGTGACCTTAGGATGACTTAGAAATTTGTGCACCATTTTTGTCAGAGATTTAAGACCAAGGCAAAGATGACGAATATTTTAGAAGGGCATTTCAGGTTCATTGAAAATAATTTTAGTAAACCCTAGTTGATTAAGAGGGGTGCTGGGGGTTCTGGCATCCCCATTTCCATGTTTTTGATAAAGGTAAACATGATGCCAGCACTCTAATGCATGAACTAGCTAGGGTGTGACAGCCTTCTACGGATTCCTTTTTATGGGGAATACGCGAGGTTGGCTCTTTACTGTCCGATGTGGATGCGCTTTTGCAGGCACACTACCGTTGCGGCCGTTTCATCCACATCTCCCACATTCCGCATTTAATGCGCGTCATGGGAGGCGCAGTTAAAGAGAAGATTATGAAAACTATCCTCTGCCACGCGTGCTTGTGCATTGTTTTGGGCCTAGCCCAACGCCTCACATGCTTGTGTGGCCCAGACCCGGGGGCTCCTGCGGTGTGCTAGGATTTTGGCCCTTAGTACCCTAGACTTATGCATAGGCAGTAGCAACTTTCCTGAAGGCAATGCGTGCCGGAGGACAACTAAAGACAAACTCAAGACAAACTCAAGACAAACTCAAGATCAGATTACAAGGATATAAAGAAGATCTCCAAGACAAACATCAGGAGTATAGAAGACCAAGCTTGGGACCCCCGGCAATATCCTTGTCGGGAAGCTAGTGAAGACCCACCAAGTCCCGAGTCCGGCAAGCTCCGAGCCCTGCAAAATCCCTATGCACTGCTGGAGGGAAAAATCACTATTGTCATCATGTTCATCAACATCGTTGCTCCCAAGATGATGTGTGAGTAGTACTCTGTAAGGGCATATTTATCCCTAAGGTGTTTTGGTGATTGATGACTATGCTTTTGCGGACTAATCGTGTGCCTTGAGTATTTCAGACGTTTTGTCACTAGGCACAAGACGGTTTGGTGCCCCTCAAAGACTATTGAAGACGGCGTTTTTCTATGTTTCCTTTCGATGGATTTGAGTCGTAGGAAAGCTCTACTATTAACAGGGGGTCCGCGTTCGAAAGGTTCGGGTGGAATCATCATGCACACGTTTACTCCCTCTGCACCATCTTTCCGTTTGCGCTTTGGAGCATCCTCCGTTTTCTTCATGTATATGCAAAGAGAAGGATTCCTAGTGTTGCTGTTCTGAGGCATGCGGTAGTACTACTCTTAGGAGCGGTAGTACCGCGCGCCCTTGCGGTAGTACCGTAGGTGCCCATGGTAGTACCGCTCCTAAGGAGCTATAGTACCGTGGCCTCAGACCAGACTCAGCCGCTCGCGCGGCTGTAGGGGCGAATGTAATTTTTTACATCGGCGCCCTACGTGGTAGTACTGCCCCATGCACGCGGTAGTACCGTGAGTCTTGGTCTGGCACAGCAACATGAGCAGAAGTAGGGGCGGATGTAATTATTTACATCCGCTCCCTGCGTGGTAGTACCGCATGCCATGTGCAGTAGTACCGTGTCAGATTTTTGCATTGTTGGATTTTCAACGGAAGTTGGCACGGATGTATTTTTATTCATCCGCGCCCTTCCCAGGCTAGTCCAATCCTACCTTGCTGTAGTACCGCAAGGAGGAGCGGTAGTGCCGCGTCAGTGGCAGTACCGTCCTCAGTTCAGGCCTCGACTAGCTCCTATCATAGCAGCGGTAGTACCGCGGTCCGCCGCTGTAGTACCGTCAGCCCTTGCGATAGTACCGCTTGTCTGGGGCAGTAGTACTGCAGGTCGCGGGCTGGTTAAGTGGATAACGGTTGGATTTATCTCTCCACTATATAAGAGGTGTCTTCTTCCTCTGGTTGACCACCTCTTCCACCCCGAAGCTCCATTGTTGCTCCAAGCTCCTTTTTTGCCCGATCTCTCTCGCTAGCCAATCAAACTTGTTGATTTGCTCGGGATTGGTTGAGAAGGCCCCGATCTACACTTCCACCAAGAGAAATTTGATTCCCCCCACTAATCCCTAGCGGATCTTGTTACTCTTGGGTGTTTGAGCACCCTAGGCGGTTGAGGTCACAGCGGAGCCATAGTCCATTGTGGTGAAGCTTCGTGGTGTCATTGGGAGCCTCCAATTAAGTTGTGGATATTGCCCCAACCTTGTTTGTAAAGGTTTGGTCGCCACCTTCAAGGGCACCAATAGTGGAATCACGGCATCTCACATTGTGTGAGGGCGTGAGGAGAATACGGTGGCCCTAGTGGCTTCTTGGGAAGCATTGTGCCTCCACACCGCTCCAACGGAGATGCACTTCCCCTCAAAGGGAAGGAACTTCGGTAACACATCCTCGTCTTCACCGGCTCCACTCTTGGTTATCTCATGCCTTTACTTGTGCAAGTTTATTTGTGTTGTTTTCCTTGCTTGCTTGTGTGCTTGTTGTTGTTGCATCATATAGGTTGCTCACCTAGTTGCATATATAGACAACCTACTTTGATGCAAAGTTTAATTTGGTAAAGAAAAGCTAAAAATTGTTAGTTTCCTATTGATAACCCACAAGTGTAGGGGATCGTAACATCTTTCGAGGGTAGAGTATTCAACCCAAATTTATTGATTCGACACAAGGAGAGCCAAAGAATATTCTCAAGTATTAGCAGTTGAGTTGTCAATTCAACCACACTTGGATAACTTAGTATCTGCAGCAAAGTATTTAGTAGCAAAGTAGTATGATAGTAATGGTAACAGTGGCAAAAAGTAAAGATAGCAGTTTTGTAGTAGTTGTAACAGTAGCAACGGAAAAGTAAATAAGTGAAGCATAATATGTGAAAAGCTCGTAGGCATTGGATCAATTATGGATAATTATGTCGTATGCGATTCCTCATGTAATAGCTGTAACATAGGGTGACACGGAACTAGCTCTAGTTCATCAATGTAATGTAGGCACGTATGACTATATTCGGAATAGAGTACCGGACCAAAGCATTAACACATAGTGAATACATGAACTCCTCAAACTACGGTCATCACTGAGAAGTATCCCGATTATTGTCACTTCGGGGTTGTCGGATCATAACACATAATAGGTGACTATAGACTTGCAAGATAGGATCAAGAACTCACATATATTCATGAAAACATAATAGGTTCGGATCTGAAATCATGGCACTCGGGCCCTAGTGACAAGCATTAAGCATAGCAAAGTCATAGCAACATCAATCTCAAAACATAGTGGATAATAGGGATCAAACCCTAACAAAATTAACTTGATTACATGGTAAATCTCATCCAACCCATCACCGTCCAGCAAGCCTACGATGGAATTACTCACGCACGGCGGTGAGCATCATGAAATTAATGATGAAGGATGGTTGATGATGACGATGGCGACGACGAATCCCCCTCTCCGGAGCCCCGAACGGACTCCAGATCAGCCCTCCCGAGAGAGATTAGGGCTTGGCGGCGGCTCCGTATCGTAAAACGCGATGAGACTTTCTCTCTGAATTTTTTCTCCGCGAAACGGAATATATAGAGTTGGAGTTGAGGTCGGTGGAGCATCAGGGAGCCCACGAGACAGAGGGCGCGCCCCCCCACCCTCGTGGACAAGGTGTGGGCCCCTGGCCTTGATTCTTTTGCTAGTATTTTTTATATTTTGCAAAAGTTATCTCCGTGGATTTTCAGGTCATTCCGATAACTTTTGTTTTCTGCACAATAAACAACACCATGGCAGTTCTGCTGAAAACAGCGTTAGTCTGGGTTAGTTTCATTCAAATCATGCAAGTTAGAGTCCAAAACAAGGGCAAAAGTGTTTGGAAAAGTAGATACATTGGAGACGTATCACCTATTCACCCCCCCCCCCCTCTAGTCAACTATATCGGTCCTTTCATACTCTCTTGGACTATGGGTTCATAATAGTAGCTATGTGGCTCAAATGTTTTCAATATTACGAAAACAGTGGGTAGCTGGATTTAGTTTGAAACCTTAACCTATTTCTTACTTGTGTCTCATCTTTATAAACTTAGTGCCTTAGGATTTGGTCATTAGCTCTAAATTCCAGTTGGCTTTGGTTGGATGGTTGCTTTATGTTGGGATGCTAATGTTGCCAAAACTATCTCTTTTTGTTTGCCTTTAGTCTCCTTGATCCAATGTTTAATACTTTTTCCTTAATTAGATGCCATCAATTATTACCTTAAACATGAAATGGTGATTTACTTACGTCTAATTAGCACTCTTTCTAATAGGATTACGAATTTAACTGGTTCCTAGTTTTGTAAAGCTAGACTCCTAAATTAATACTGCATCTTTGAATGGAGTTGCAAACATTCTAAACTTAATTCCCATTTGTTTCCTTCGTGTTCATTTTGCAAGTTCTACATAAAGTGCACATGAAGAGAACAAGAAGATCTTAGCTTACTTAGTTTAGGCCTTAATTTTCTTCTTCTACCATTTTCTCTTAAATGTAACTTCTAATTCCTCATTGTACACTTTCTATATATGTATTATGATCAATAAAGCATTTCCTTGATATTTATTTATATGTCTTTGCATGTATATTTTTTCCAATTGCAATTTCTTGTAGTATTCCTTAAAGTAATACTCCCTCCGTAAATAAATATAAGAGTGTTTAGATCGCTACTTCAGTGATCTAGACGCTCTTATATTTCTTTATGGGGGGTACATTTTTATTGTTTGAGTTTTAAATACTTGGAGACTTATATGATTATTTAATTTGAACCTAAATTTGATTTCAAATGTCACTTGTAATGTGATTTATGCACTTTGATCCTTATCTCCATAATTTTTAATATTGTACTCCAAACATGACAAAATGAACAAAGGTCATGCTCAATTGTCTCACAGCTGGCTAGACTTAGTAGTTTAAAGGGAAAGGTTCCAATTTTTTTACCTAATTTTGCCCAAAGCAACAGTGTAAAGAACACAATCAGGTGCATGGCTTGGTTTGGTAATGCCCAATTTTAAAATTACCACTTTTTTAGCATGCATGAATGCAAAAATGCACAAGCAACACCTATAATTCCTATGTTGGCGAACTATGAGTCATTACTTATGTGTTGTAGATTTACAATCAGCTGCAGCATAGGTAAATCTACAGCACAAGCTTTGGCTAAGTCCGTGAGAGACTGTGGTGGGTCATAGTGTATAACCATAAGACTAGCCACAGTGGGAGTAACATAGGTGATAACATCACATTTACCTAGACAGACTATATGACATGGCAAGTAATTAATGATGAAAGAGAGGCATGTAGTAACCTAGCTAGTTAGACTAGCCACAATGGAGAGTAACATACACATCCCTAGACTATGTTATTACCTTCATAGTGGGTACTACCTCCGTCCGGGTTTATTGGTCCCCATTGTATTTCATGCCAAATTTTGACCATAGATTAAACTAACAAAATTTTCACGCATGTCACCAAACATTATATTTTTGAATCTTCAAATACGAATCCAATGAGATAATTTTTCTTGACATGCATTATCATTTTGTTAGTTAAATCTTTAGTCAAAATTTGGCACAAACTACAAAGGGGACCTATAAACCAGGACTGGGGTAGTAGTAACATAAGTGTGTGTCATGCAAAGCTTCATTTATTAGGTTATAGATTCATATTGCATTGGGGTATGTGATATTACAGTAACTAGCTAAGTTACTCAAATTACCTCTCTCCTCATTAACTCATTGCCACATAAGCAAATTTGCTGAGTTGGGCTCGATGTTACTGCTGAAGGTATTTCCACTTTGGCTAGTCTTAGACTACCTACAGTGGGAGTAACATAGGAAGTAACATCACACATATCTAGATAAAATAGATGTTGTGGCAAGCAATAAATGAAGAAAGAGAGGAAAGTGATAACATAGCTAGTTACTACTAGTATGAGTAACATCACACATATCAATGCAAGATGAGTCAATAGCCTAATAAATGAAGTGTTGCATGTTATCCACATATGTTACTCCCCACTATAGAGGTAGTAACATAGAGGGTGCTTGGATCCAAGGGACTTATTTTAGTCTGACTAAAAATAGTCTCTTTAAGAGGCTAAAGTTCCAAGCACCCCTGACTAAAGAGGGGCTAAAACTAGTCTTGAGACTAAAAAAATTTAGTCAGAGGTACCCCTACTAAAATGTGGATTAGTCCTCTCTCTCCTCATTTAACTCCTCTCCTTTAACACAAGCGAGTTCCGGATTGGAGGGTTTGGAGGATAATAAATGCTCATTAACTTGATTTTAGTCTCTTTAGTATTTGGATCCAAGCATATGTGAGGCTAGCAAGTTTTAGTCCCACTACTTTTAGTCTATGTTACTACCCATTGTACTATGAGTAACATCACACATACCAAGACAAGATAAGTCTACAACCTAATAAATGAAGAGTTGCATGACACCCCACATATGTTACTACCCACTATGGAGATAGTAACATATGCATGTTACTAGTCTAAGTTACTTTCCACTATGGTTAGTCTAACTAACTGCTATATTACTGGACTAAGAGCAACTCCAACGGGGCGACCCATTTCGTCCGCCGCCGTCCGTTTGGGTCGGTGCGGACACAAAAGGCGGCCCAACGCGCCGACCCAAACAGACGCGTGTCCGCTTAACGTCCGCATGGCAACCCATTCCCGGCCCATTTTTGAGCCGGATTTGCGTCCGCGCGGACACGAGATGGACGCGCGCGCGCGCCTACTCCTTTCCCCGGGCCCGCCGGTCGGTGGCAGCCACCACCATTTCCTCCCGTTTTCCCCAAAACGCTACCGCCCGCGCGCACTCACTCCCGCCCCAACCATGGACGACGCCATCGACCTCAACCTCGACCTCGACGCCACCGCCGGCCTCACCTCCCTCGCCTCGTCCGGCGCCGCCGCCCCCGTCGGGAAGGGCAAGCCTCATGCCCCGCGCAAGACGGCCGCCACCACCAAGCCAAAGAAGGCGCTGACGCCCGAACAGCGGGCACGCGAGTCGGCCAAGAGGAAGGGCCGACGGCACGCCGCGGACGCGAGGGATGAGGCCGCCGTCATCACCGCCGCGCAGCAGGAGGTCACCAACGCCCGCGTCACGGCGGCAACGAGGGAGGCGCTCTACATGCTAGGGTTAAACCCTAGCCAGCACAGCCTCGTCCAAGCCGCCGTCGCCGCGTCCAGCACCGGCTCGTCGGTGTTTCCTCGGATGGTGATGCCCGACTCACATCGCGGGTCGGCTTGCAACCCGATCCCCAGCTTCCACGTCGAGAAGCAAGCCAAGATGTTCGAGCTAGAGGCGGAGAAGCAAGCCAAGATGCTTGAGATCGAGGCCGCCAACGCCAAGACCAAGGCGAAAGAAGTGGCTCTTGCGAGCATGATGACCGGGGTGGAGATCATGAAGGTGGATCTCAACACCGTGTCGTCAAGGAAGAGGCCATGGTTCGAGAAGATGCAGGCCGACATGCTCACGTTCGACGACGAGTGATCTATGGCGGCGAGCGCCATCTTCTGCCGGCATGACCACGGGAGCCGCAATGGCGTGGTCGAACTTCAAGCCCCATCCTTTTTGTGTGTTGGCATGTGTACCGGCCGGCTGGCGAGTGCGCCAGCATGAACCTGTGGTGATATTTTCTGAAGTCGGCATTATATGTCGGCGCTGGCATGGTGCCGGCATGAGACATGGCCGCTGGCATGATCGCCCGCGGGCCTTTTTTTTAAGTTGGATGCGGACATGAAACGGGTCGACGCGTTGGGCGCACTGCCGACCCAAATGCAAAACTGGGCGGACGCCGGGCGAGCGGCCAACCCAAACGGACAAAAGTCGGTCAGATGTGTCGTCCGTTTGGGTCAGCCCGTTGGAGTTGCTCTAATAGGTTAGCTCTAGAGATGGAGTGTGACAGCAAGTACAATAGGATGACATAGGCGGGTTGTAAGACTTTAAATATTATATTTTTAATGAGTTGGCGGAGAGAAAAGAGGAGAAAAAAGAGAAGCGGACTACTCACTAACAGCCGGCTGTAGCACGTGCTCCTAGACACTTTGTGAGAGAGGAAGGTGGGCCATGTATCAATAAAGTAGTACAAATTTATATGCATCTATTGTACTTGCCGGCTATAAGGCTGGCTATAGATGACGTGGCAAAATCATATAGCCAGCAACTGGCTATACTATTAACCATGCTCTGAGTAAGATAAAGCCAGCTGGTTCTATTATTAGGCTTGCTTTTATTGTTCAAGCGTACGCATGCAGCCGCTAGCTACCTGCATGTGGGAAGATTAAATGCGTCCAAGACAAATGGTGCACACTGTCTGCTTTTCTTTTCCTCAGTGCGCTCATGCTTGCCTGCTCCCGTTTGGTACCTAGACGGTGTATCAACTTCCTGCTTGCCTTTGCGTCGTGGTCGTCGTCTCGAGCGGTCATTCATGGCAGTGGGTTCGACGATCCAGGCCCATCTGTAATGCTCGCTCCGACTTGGCACGTTGTCGATCTGTTCACGCAAATCCTTTCGCTCTACTCTGCAACCGGTACCGGTCCATAATCTGATCGATTGTCCATGTACATAGCCGACTTCAGATGCTTGCGTACATTTCGCTGCTACGTAAGAGCATCTCCAATAGCATGTGTATATTTGAATGTCTATGTATTCATATAGACAATGGTCTAAAAAGATTTTCTCATATACACATCCAGTTTTGCATCAGAACGTCTATATACAGGGACCATGACAGGTGGGCCGTTGCTGGGAAGAAAAAGAAATCATGACTACAGCTCAGTTTAGACGACCCCTTCACATTGTCCAGGCGTGGGCATTGTCGAGGTCGATTTAGAGGATGTGTATATTTGAACGACCATATAGACAAGCTGTTGGACGTCTGTTTTGGGCTCATGTCGTGGAAAACAAGTATAGACATCCATATAGACAAGCTATTGGAGATGCTCTAATGACTTAAATCATGCGGAAGATAGATCGATGGTTTCGCGAGAAGAAGCTCGAATGCGGGTGTTGAGTTACAGCATGCGGCTGCTAAAACGGTCAACGGTCAACTCCAGTAACTGCCAGCTGCCTCGACACTCCTGGCTAACATAATGGCATTGACAGGGCAGGGCATATGCATTCTCACAATTTTCTATTTTGAAAAGGAGCATTCTCAGAAAAACCATTGATCAAGATACTCCATTATGCAGAGCGTGTGCGTATTGTTTGTGACACTCTTCTTTACAGCCTCTTATAGTTAGCCTTAATATTTGTTTCAATGCTCTAGCTAGGCAGTGCACACCGAATGAATATGAGTCTCGATGAATATAGAGCCAAGCATGAGGGAAAATACAAAGGAGAATCTGGGTACCGGCGCATCCTATATGCAAAAAAAAAAAAAAAAATTAATAGTTCAAAAAATCCCGAACCTTCTTTGGTATCAAACATGATCAAATATTGTAGTCGTATAAAAAGATTCGTCAGAGAAAGACTTTTGTTATATTTTGGGTCGAAGATTCAGCAAAAAACGCTATATACAAGTACTATACACGCTATATTGTCGTCATAAACTTCTCTTTTTTGCCCTGACGTCAAAATAAATCATTTCTTGTCCAAACTTTTTATACAAGTAGAATACCTAATTATATTGGATTCCAAGAAAGATTTATACTCCCTCCGTCCCAAAATAAGTGACTCGATTTTGTACTAACTTTGTACTAAAGTTAGTACAAAGTTGAGTCACTTATTTTTGGACGGAGGGAGTATTTTTTTGAAATTTTTTTGAATTACTTATTTTTTTGGGCGCATATAGGGTGCCCAGAACCCGAGAGCACCAAGAAATGATTCATTTTGACTTCAGGGAAAAGAAGAGAAGTTTATGACGACAATACGTCGTGTATGGTACTTGTATATAGCGTTTTTTGTCGAATCTTCGACCCGGGATACAACAAAAGTCTTTCTCTGACGAATCTTTATATACAACTACAATATTTGATCATGTTTGATACCAAAGAAGTTTCAGAATTTTAAAACTTTGTTTGAATTACAATTTTTTTTACATATAAGGTGTGCTGGTACCCAGATTCTCCTTTGTATTTTTCATACCGTCCATACCTATCTTACTTATACCGTCCATACCTATCTTACTTATATTATAAGTACTCCTACTATCCATGTCCAACAAGGTAACATGCGTCTGCCGCGGGTGCGATTAGTTGGGCGGCTATAGCCGAGCGAGCGCGTGAACATAAATGCACCGGCACACAATCGAAGCATGGCCATCCCTCGCTGCTACAGAACTACTCTTCCTACGTCCATGTGCATGTGTAGCTAGCCGAGCGACAGGCTCCTGGATGGATAGGCCCCGTCTCTGCTCATCCAGCTCGTGCTCGCGACTGCGCGTGCCCTCTTTCTTCCGCTTCGCCTCTCCTCTATCTCGCTGCTGGCTTTCTTTGACTCTGCGAGCTGAAACCCTCACGGTTGAGAGTTGAGACGCCTTCTCCTGGCTAGCTAGGCTGGCTGGGTTGTCATATCCTTCTACCAGCTACCTACATTTACTCCACGCGCGCACACAGATCTTCGCTCTAGTCTCCACTGTCCGATCCACTTGATCGGGTTTAGCTCAGCTCAGCTCAGCTCAAGTACTATAAAACTAAGGCAGCGTCCTTCGCTTCGAGCATCGATCATAGCAGCAACATCTTAAACTCAGTCCACTGCTCCAGTTAGCTCGCTAGCTTCTCATGGGGAAGATGGCGAGGTGCGTGTGGATATCGGCGCTCGCGGCATTGGTCGCCGCGCTTGTTCTTGGAGTGGCCGCCGAAGCGCGTCTCTTGGAGAAGCAGAACTTGGGCGGTGGAGGAGGCTTCGGTGGCGGCGGCGGCTTTGGTGGTGGAGGTGGGCTTGGTGGTGGCGGCGGGCTTGGCGGAGGCGGTGGTGCCGGTGGTGGGCTTGGTGGAGGGCTTGGCCATGGCGGAGGCCTTGGTGGTGGGTTCGGAGGTGGTAAAGGAGGCGGTCTAGGCGGTGGTCTTGGTGGAGGAGGTGGTTTTGGTGGTGGTGCCGGCGGTGGTCTTGGTGGAGGTCTTGGGCATGGTGGAGGTCTTGGTGGAGGTCTTGGGCACGGTGGTGGTCTTGGTGGAGGTGGCAGTCTTGGGCATGGTGGCGGTCTTGGTGGAGGTGGTGGTCTCGGTGGTGGTGCAGGTGCAGGGGGCGGTCTCGGTGGCGGAGCTGGAGATGGTCTCGGTGGTGGTGCAGGTGGAGGGGGTGGACTCGGCGGCGGCGTAGGAGGGGGTGGTGGCTTGGGTGGTGGCGCAGGAGGCGGTCTCGGTGGTGGGGCTGGAGGTGGTCTGGGTGGCGGTGCAGGTGGAGGAGGTGGGCTTGGGGGTGGTGCTGGAGGAGGAGGAGGCTTAGGAGGTGGGCTTGGGGGTGGTGCTGGAGGTGGTCTCGGTGGTGGTGCAGGTGGAGGAGGCGGACTGGGTGGCGGGGCTGGAGGTGGTGGTGGATTGGGAGGTGGCGCCGGAGGCGGTCTTGGTGATGGGGCAGGAGTTGGCTCTGGTGGCGGGTTTGGTGGTGGTGCTGGAGGAGGAGGCGGTGGCGGCCTAGGGGGTGGTGGTGGAGCCGGAGCTGGCGGTGGCTTCGGAGGCGGGAAAGGTGGTGGTTTTGGTGGTGGATTTGGTGCCGGAGGTGGTGCTGGAGGCGGTGGCGGCTTAGGTGGTGGAGGTGGTGGAGGTTTCGGAGGCGGCGGCGGCATCGGCGGACGAGTGTGATAATAACGCGGCATCAATGCATATGATGCAATAGTTATACGTCATTGAATATATATAGATGGTAGATGATCATATATTATCGATAAAACTTGAGCATTTGTATGTTTACATTTTGACGGTCCTGCTAAATGTGTGTTTATTTATCATCTTCCTAAATGAATAAAGTGCTTATGTTTTAATTTCTCCAGTCCACTATTGCTTTACGAATTAATAGATGTACTCTGCTTTATATAGTCCAAAAACATGCATACGTATTAAGTTCAAAATCGGCAATAAATCTGTCACGGTCCTACTACAAGAAATCTATCATACAATACAGGCTTAATTAGATCTTAGACATCGCAGATGACATTACCCCTAGCAAAAATAAATAAATCGTACATGCCATTCTAACCACGAGTAACAACGACTACTCCCTCCGTTTCTAAATATTTATCTTTTAGAGATTTCGAATGGGCTACCACATATGGATGTATATAGATATATTTTAAAATGTAGATTCACTCATTTAACTTCGTATGTAGTCACTTGTTAAAATCTCTAGAGACAAATATTTAAAAACGGAGGGAGTAGCAGGCAACAAGTGTACAAGTTTCTAGACATGCAAACATATATGTCGTTTTTCAGTCAATCAGTAGTACTAGAACGAGGGACCACTCCTTGCCGTTGATGAAGTCGACGGTGAGGAACTTGGCCGCCTCCGCCTGGTCTTTTTTTTTTCTTAACCACGGCACGCGCTGCGACGCCTCGGCCCCTGGCCCCGTGCAGTTGAACTCGTCAAGCATCAAATGTCTGCAAATTGAAGCAAACGCATGATATCACAAACAAACAAGAGTCAATTACACGGTTATGCTAGAACTTGACATAAATAGTCAGTTTAGTGCTAGAATTTGTGACATACATTGAAGTTGTGTAAAAACTTGGCTTTGGTATGCAAATCTCGTTTTTATACAACCAAGACACTGACGAGGCATGACAGCATGGCGTGCTCTTTTTGCAAAAATTCTTTTGGATTTTTATTTTTTTCACAAAAAGGCTCCTGACAGGTGTACGGTTGGAGGGCCCCACCTGTCAATGATACATCACAAATTTTATTACAATGAAAAGTAGGCCGCCGAAGGATTCGAGCCGACCACTGTGTTCGGCGGTTGCGTTGCTAACCACTGGTCCAAAGTAAACTTGTTGACATATGTGCATACGGAAGTTCTATATGTTTGGCTTAAATAACATAAATTGAGAATTATAATCCAGTAAAAATGGTATGCAGCCATCAGGGCTGTACAGACCAACATGACGTCCCGCCTCCACCGCCATAATCAAGCCACCATGATCTCTTTTTTTTTTGCAGGAAATCTTCCGATCTATTCATCTTCAATCATGATAGTACAATGAATACCAAAAATAATAAAATTACATCCAGATCCGTAGACCACCTAGCGACGACTACAAGCACTAAAGCGAGCCGAAGGCGCGCCGCCGTCATCGCCCCTCCATCGTCAGAGTTAGGCACAACTTGTTGTAGTAGACAGTCGGGAAGTCGTCGTGCTAAGGCCTCATAGGACCAGCGCACCAGAACAACAACCGCCACAGATGAAGAATAACATAGATCGGAAGGATCCAATCCGAAGACACACGAACATAGACGAACACCAACGAGATCCGAGCAAATCCACCAAAGATAGATCCGCCGGAGACACACCTCCACCCGCCCACTAACGATGCTAGACGCACCATTAGAACGGGAGCTAGGCGGGGAGACCTTTATTCCATCTTCAGAAAGCCGCCGTTGTTTCGTCTTCCTGAGCAGAACACAAACCCTAACAAAATTGAAAGAAACGACAAAAAGCGAAGCCCTCCCGTCGGCCCTTAGCAGATCCAACGCGCCTCCATGGCCCTAGGGCCACCGGAGACGAGGCGGACCTGTGTCGGAACCGGCGAGAGGCAGAAACCCTAGCTGCTTTTTTAGGAGGAGGAAGAGGCAGCGGCTGTAGGGAGTTCGTCTCCACGATTGTCTTTAAGCCACCATGATCCTGTTAGCGAAGAGTGCAGAGGCCACCACCATGAAGGATTATAGGCCGATCAGCCTTGTCAATAGCTTCGCCAAACTAATCACCAAAATCTTGGCGACTAGGCTTCAAAGGAGGATGAATGATCTTGTTGGGCCATGTCAGAACGCTTTCATCAGAGGTAGAGCCATCCAAGACAACTTCTGCTATGTCAGTGGCCTGGCCAAGGCATTCCGGCGATCCAAAACACCTGCGCTCATGCTGAAGCTTGACATCCAACGAGCCTTAGACACGGTGTCTTGGGAGTTCCTCCTTGAACTGTTGACCGCAAGGGGTTTTGGGAGAAGCTTCACCAACTACCTGTCTGCGTTACTCAGTACTTCGTCCACGAGAATTCTAGTTAACGGTCAGCTCTCCAAGAAGATCGACCTAATGAAGGGCCTCGGGCAGGGAGACCCCCTCTCCCCACTCCTGTTCATCTTGGTTATGGACTGCCTGGCTGTCCTGATTGACAAGGCGGTGAACATGGGATTCTGGGCCCTATTGTAGACCAAAAACTGCCGTTCCGAGCCTCACTATACGCAGATGACACAGTTCTGTTTATCAACCCTTGCCGGCGCGAGATTCTTACCGTGAGCCAGATCCTAAAGCTGTTCGGCGACGCCACGGGCCTGCACACGAGTCTCGCAAAATCATCTGTCTCCCCCATCTGCTGCTCAGGGACCAACCTCCATGAATTGCTGCAAGATCTGAACTGCCCGATCAAGCACTTCCCATGCACCTACCTCGGCATGCCCCTTGCAGATACAAAGCTTAAGAAGAATGATCTCCAACCAATATGCGACAAGCTCGTTAACAGAATGAAGGGCTGGAAGATGGCCTTACTTACCATGGACGGAAGGCTTGACCTGGTTAGAACGGTGCTCTCGGCCATGCCGGTCTTCCAGATGATTGCATTGGTCCTGCCAACTTGGCTTGCGAAGCTGATTGACAACGTGCGGCGAGGATTCCTCTGGGAGGGCAGTGAGGTGGCATCTGGCGGGAAGTGTCTCGTCAGCTGGAAAACTGTCTGTAGGCCGAAGGAGCTCGGCGGGCTCAGCATCACTAACGTGCTGGCGCAGGGTAGGGCTCTACGGATGAGATGGTTGCGGCAGTCTTGGACCGACAACAACAAAACTTGGACTGGGCTAGAACTCCCAATTGACCGCGCCGTCAAAGCTCTCTTCAATGCCTCGGTCGATTTCCAGCTCGGCAATGGTGAGCGCATCCTCTTCTGGAAAGAGCCATGGTTCAAAGGTGTCAGTCTTCAGCATGCCTTCCCTGCACTTTTCGAGCAATGCACGAGGAAGAACCTCACTGTTGCCCAGGCCCTTGGAGATGGCCGGTGGATCAGGCATCTCAAGCAA
Organism: Triticum timopheevii; assembly: GCA_963921465.1. Lineage (NCBI taxonomy): Eukaryota > Viridiplantae > Streptophyta > Magnoliopsida > Poales > Poaceae > Triticum > Triticum timopheevii. The sequence continues at coordinate 407,490,100 of OY997268.1, read as the reverse complement.
AACCTCCCACTGCAGGCCATGAGGGAGTTCTTGGCCCTTTGGGAGGGGATCAGCAACACTACCCTTTCGACGGAGCATGATCAGGTGCGGTGGAGATGGACTGCCAACGGGATATACATGGCCAAATCAGCTTACCTAATCCAGTTCGAGGGCTGCACCCGGAGTGGTTTCGCTGACTTCGTCTGGAACACCGACGCACCAGGCAAGTGCAAACTATTTGCATGGTTGGCAATACTTGGACGCTGCAATACTGCCGACCTACTAGCCAAGAAGGGATGGCCCCATAACACAGCTTGCTCATTGTGTGTCGGGCCAATGGAAGATGCCGTCCACCTGTTGGCTACTTGCCCCTTCACGCTGCAGATTTGGCAAGCCATTCTTCGCCATTGCAGCCTGCCGCAAGATCTCGCCCCCTTCCCAGCCACGGCATCACTATCACTATGGATAGAACGCACCACTAGTGTGCATCCTGCGGTGCCAAAGAAGAGGTGGAGTGCACTGGTGCAACTAGTTTGGTGGTCCACTTGGAACGAGCGTAACGCCAGAATTTTCCGGAACCAACAATCACCGGTCAGGACAGTGGTGGAGAAACTGCTTGAGGAGGCAAGTGTGTGGCGTACTGAAGGAAGAAGCAACGCGAGCTCCTTGCTGAATAGACCCAGGGAGCCTGACTAAGGGCCTGCGCTCGTCTATGTTATGTTCTGGTACTGGTGTAGGGCTTGTCCAACGGTGCATGTGTTGGGCTTGTACATCCCTTGTAACAAACTCCCCTAAACCCCCCAAATATCGATGAAAAGCTGCTCTCAGCATTTTCGTCAAAAAAAAAAAGGTATGTACATGGAGTTTCGAACCAGCGACTAGAGTAAAACTAACAGGAGGGTATAACATACGTGCTTGTGGGCTGAAATTATGAATTATATGTATAAATTTTAAAAGTGTGTGCATATTAAATAAAAAATTAAAGTAAGAAATATGTATACTTTCAGAAATTATCATATACGTTCAAAGCATTTACAAGTTTTTTTATTAAATATTCATGTTATACATTGAAATGATCATGCTTCAATTTTATGTGTTGTTTTAAAAGTGTTCATGCCTTTTAATAAAGTTTGTGTGTTTTCTAAAAATATATGTATTTTAAAATAAATATAAATATATGTATGGAAAATGACCCTAGTGTGCCCTCGGACTGCAGATTCTCAAATGAATATATATTTCCAATTATATGTATAATTATAATTACATATGTTTGCAAATTTGAAAAAATGAAAAAAAATAGCATGTTTAAAATGGGTCGTACTAACCATATTCTTTGACAATCCTTTGTAGTCATGAAATAGCGTTGGTTGTGTTGGCAGGCCATATTGCTTGAACATCTCAGTTGTCACAAGTTCTAGCATTAAAGTAATCATTTTTACGCCAAATTCTAGCACCACCGATGTAATTGACACATTGATCATTTTAAGGTATCCACTTTATCCATGGGAGGCTGGTTGTTTTGCTTGAGTGTACGTACCCGGTGCTGCCTGATACCCGTAGTACGTCCACCCGGCCGGGTTGACGGTCTTGGAGAGGTAGGTATCGGCGAAGAGGACGCGCGAGTAGGCCTCATTGGCGCGGCCTGGATACACCTCCCCTACACCGTACACCTTGCCCTTGAGGAACACGAAGCCACTGCTGTTGTCCTTCTCCTTGCGGTCCTGCGCCGCGATGGACCCCAGGATCGGCGTCCGCCGGCCGGGCTTCACGAAGATCTCCGCGCATTGCATGTCGAGCACGCGTTTGACATGACGCCGATGTGGCGTTCATGAGAATGTTGCGCTATATCGTGCCATGTATGTGCGCCCCTGGTAGAGTAGAGCGTGTGCTTGCCTGGAATATGGACTGGCCGCCGCGGAAGATGAAATCGATGTTGCCCTGGATGTAGCAGCTCTCGTAGTAATGGTGGCCGACCTGGTCGAAGAGGGTGTGGTGGGGGCTGTAGAACGCGCAATGGTAGAAGGCCACTTTGTCGCCGCCGACCATTGCCGCCACCGTGCAGATCTCTGGACTATTCAGCAACCCCGCGCGTGCCGCATTCTAAACTTGGTTGGTCATCGTATACATATATAAATTCCGGTTAGGATCCTCAGAGCACCAACCAATAGCCGTGTTCGGCAATACTCAGCTCCTTCGCCAGGGAGCGGAGCGGACGGAGCACCCATTTGACCGCCCGCCAAAATTGCACCGCTTGCTGCTCCGCTCCGCAGCGGAGTTACGGAGCGGAAGATTGCGAACGGCCTCTAAGTTTTGGAACTGGATGGGGTCTCGCGAAAGAAGAGCTTAGGAGCGCACCCTAAAGCTGAGGCCGAAAACGATGACATTGTCTGCGTGCACGGCGAACGTGGCAGACTCGGCGTTGTGTGGGGAGGCGGACTCATAAGAGATGGAGGTCCGGCCCTTGCCGTTGCCCCTGATGAAGATGAATGGCTTGGTCTCCGGGGTCACTACTTTCTGTTAAACATGTACATGTGTATTTGTAACGTTGAGTAGTGTAAAATGAGTCTTCTCCTACTTTGTAGGATCTCACAACGCTCGTGGCCTGTGTGCCTCTTTTTCAGGAGCGCTTGTGCTCTCTCCCTACGGGGATATATTATGTACATTGTAACTCAGCTCATTGTGGCAATAGTAATCAATCTCTCTAACTTGGTATCAGTTTTCAGGTGCACCATGGCCGAAAACTCCTCCTCCACCGCCGCCGCCACGAGCTCCGCTACCTCCCCTGGCTCTCTCTCGTCCTCCTCGACGGTCCTTGCGGCGGCCACATCCACGACTTCCTCCCCGCCATTCGTCTTCGGCACCTCCCCCTTCCTTGTCCACGGCACCTCCCCCGGCTCGGGCACCCAATTTGCCCCCCTGTTCAACGTCGGCGTCCCCCCGCTCCTCCGCCGCCCGCCCCTCGCCTTCCCATCTTCCAGGATCACATTACCAACCACATCAAGTTCCTCCTCAACCCCGCGGATCACAACTACCACAAATGGAAGACATTCTTCCTCATGGTTCTCGTCCGATACGGCGTCTCCTACCTCATCGAACACCCACCACCACCCAACGCTTCCGCCACCTACCTTGAGCTCGATGCCCACGTCATCCTGTGGATCTACGCCACCCTCTCGGACACCATGTGTGATCACGTCGTCGGCGCCACCACCACCTTCGCTCTCTGGAACAAGATCCGCGACTACTTCCTTGCCAATCACGCTGCTCGCTTCATGATCCTCAACCGCAAGTACCGCAACCTCAAGCAGGGCGACTTGTCCATCTTCGAGTACGCACACCGGATGAAACTCCTCACCGACGCGCTCGCCGACATCGACCGTGCCGTCACCGAGGTGGATCTCACGACCCAGTTCCTTCATGGCCTCGACAAGCGCATCGAGACGATCCGGGTTGTCCTTGGCGATCAGGACCTGCCCTTCGACACCATCCTCTCTTGAGTCGTCCTGGCAGAGGAGTCCCAGGAGCATCGCGCGGCTGAAGAGAGTGCCTCCGCGTTCGCCCTGACGAACGGCGGCGCCCCGGGTGCCGGATCCAGCACGGGCGGCTGCGCCCCGAGCGATCGTGCGGATCGCCCTTCTGCCAGCGCACCGGCCCCTTCCCCGCAGCCGCCCCCGCACCCTGGTCGTGGGCGTGGTGATCGCGACGGTGGTGATCGCGGTGGCCGTGGCCGCGGCCGTGGGCGCGGCGACAACAACGGCCGTGGTCATGGCGCTCCTCCCCTGGCGTCACCCTTCACCGGCTACTTCGCGCCCTATGGGATGGCGCTTCCCTCCCCGCGCTCCGGCTGGATCCCGCCCAATGTCGTCGGCGTGCTTGGTCTGCGCCCCAGGTCGCATGCGCAGGCCTACCCACTCCTCCCCGCCCAGACAACACCCACTGCTCCATTCTACCCGTACCCTACTTCGTCATGGGAACACGCTGCCATGCTCAATGTCGCCTACAACAATGGTGGCTTCCCGTCCGCTCCTGCTCCCGAGTGGTACTTCGACAGTGGCTCTTCCTCTCATGTGACCGGCTATCAAGGTAACCTCAACCAGTCTAGTTATTCTTTAAAGCACGTTCCTTCTAGCATACTTGTTGGCAGTGGTCACCACTTACCTGTCACGGCCACCGGCTCCACCACTCTTCCACCAAACGATTTTCGCCTTCAAGACGTTCTTGTTTCCCCTAATGTCGTCACGAGCTTAATTTATGTTCGTCGTTTTACCAAAGACAATTCTTGCTCTGTTGACTCTTTCTCCCTGCATGCAAGGCAAACACGCCTGTGAAAACCCATCTAGAGCCTGCGAAGGGATCGTGCATTCTTCTTGCTGTGTTTAACTAAACACCGCTCGCAACTGGCACACGTACGCGTAGACGGGGAGTGGAGATGGACGATGATCCACTCCGAGTTCCCGGCAGGCACGGCGTCGATAGCGGACTGGATGGTCTTGAACTCGTCGTTCGGGCCGACGATCACTGTGCGCTTGGCGCCGAGCTTGGAGGTGAGGAGGCGGCCGTTGACAACGTCGTTGCTCTTCTTGGCGAATTTGGAGCGAGCGTCGTAGATCGGCAACAAGAAAACATCCGCTGCTACGAGGAGGCAGGAGAGGATGGGGAGGCTATGCCAGATCATCATTGGATGCGTGGGTTCTACAAGAATAGCTATTTCCTAGGGCAAGGGGAGGAGGCTCTTAACATGGTGCTCTGTTTATGGCCGCTCGCTGCCCGATATAGTAGGCAATGAATCGGCCAGGAGGGAAGGCGGACATTTTTGAAGCTATGCATGGTTATTAAAACTGAAAAGAGAAACTGGCTTTCGTTGGGACGGGTTTGTCTATCTATTATCTATCCTACTACCCTTATAAAAAAGTCTCTCTCAAAAAAAAAAAACTACCCCTACAAAAGCATGAAAGAGGAGATCCAACTCAGCTTTTCAACCGTCTAATCTAAAATCTAACGCTCCAAAGCATCCTAATGTTGAGCACTAAGGGCATTTCTAACCAATATCCTAAAAATAGTAGAGTATCCGGCTGAGTAAAATCTTAGTGGAGCATATATACACCACTAAAATTTTGCCAAACCTAGTCGATCCCTTATATATAACGGAGTAATTTTTTTATTTCCATTTCATTTTCGGCCACCGAAATGGCGAAACACACTTCTTTACTTCTTTATTTCATTCAGTGACATTGGAGTACACAATTCACCAATTCTTCGCCACGAGAGCAAGACCAAAGAAAAACAAGAACCAAAATTAGACATATTGAAGGATACCCAATTTCCCTAACTGCTCCCACTAGTTGGATTAATAACTTATATATGTCTTCTAAAAAAAACTTCTCTATGTCTTCATTGTTGATCTGCAACTTCTCGAACTTGAACACTTCTTTCTTCTTCGATGCTAAAGAAGTAGAAGTTACTTCGCATCAAATCTCTTGTCTCATCTCTAGCTTCAGTTCTAGCAACGAGTGCATGAACGTCTATCAATTTTCGTGCTATCAATAGATTGATTTATTCTTCTTCCCAATACCAAAACTTGCATTCATCCTAGACACACATTTGAGCAAACAATGAGCTACCGAAATTGCGCCAAATCTGACGGAAAAAAGAATCAAAACAAGCATATACCCCATCATTTGTGCACTTGAAGAACACTCATCCGGGATGTTGCGGCATCATAGAAACTCGGCGCATCACCTGCCGCGGGCAGTCGCGCATTGTATGACCGACAACCGCAGACCGACGAGTTGCTGGGCCAGCCCAAGCCCGGGCGACGGCTGGGGCCTGCCTTTGCCGGCGAGCCATCGACGGGAGAGATTTGAGTGGCTAGAGGAGGAGCCAGTACCTGCATGCGGCTCGGAGGCATTGTCAGGGTTGTGCGGTCTGCTTCCTGACCAATCCATGGCAAGGCGCAGCCGCCTCTGGCCGGAAACGCCAAATTCAGCGGCGACAGGAGCAGCCGTAGATCCATCGGTTCTTCGCCGGCGACCGGACGAGGAGGCACAAATCGAAGTGGTAGAGAACAGCGGCAAAGCCTATAGAGCGTCGGCAGCGGCGAGCAGGTGCATGCGAGGGATGGAAGGGGCGACGCTGGCATAGATGCAGCGCATGAAGGAGGAGGAGGCAGTGGAGGAGGGACGCGGCTTTTACTCATCCGCCAAGTGGTGGAGTACACATAGGATGAAAGTTAGTGCCGGAGTGAAAATTATATGGAGTTTAGGGGATCGGCTAGATTTCTGTTAAAAGAGTAAAACCGCATTTTTATACTCCGGCGACGTTTCGGTTGTGCTCAATGCGGTTTCTATGTTGGGGACGCCGCTCAACGCGCCTCCGCCCATGCGGTTGCGGCCGGTCCAGGCGACGCCACCGGCAGAGTGAGACCGCCAGCCCCGCCTATCCACGCGACGTTGCCGCTCCCCGCCGCCTCCCCACTCGACGCTGCCGCTCCCGACGCGCCTTCGCCCACGTGGTTGCGGCCGCCCCACAGGACACCACTGGCACAACGAGACCGCCGCCCCCCGCCGCCAGCCTCGCCTATCAACGTGACGCTGCCACTCCCCACGCGCGGCTCTCTAGCGCCGGCTGTGTCCCACTACGGGGAAGATGCACCCGACGCGGGATCTGGATGCGCTGGCTGCCGAGGTCGACCCTCAGCCGCAAGCGCCTCGACGAGGACACTGAAATCCTCTCCTGTGAGCAATCATCAATCTCCCACCATGTTCTTATTCCTCCATTGTCAATGATATGCCACGGTTTAGAAATTTGCCTGGTTCATGTATGGTGTAGCTGTGTTGTTGTGTATGACCAAAAAAAGAGTCGTATAACCTTGTGAAATCCCTATGCACTTGTCTGTACAACCTAATCGTTTTTAATTACCTGTTTCCGAAGTGCAAAACGCAGGACATCCAAAGTTCAGTATTCTGAACTGAAACTCGGCAGTCTTACTGGAAAGAAATTCACACATAATTATATAGAAACAAGTTATACAAAAGAAGTCACCAGCAAGATCAGCTGCAGTTTTAGTGAAAATCTTGCATGTGGGTATTATGGATAGAATTCTTCTTCGCAGAGACCGAGTACTTGGCAGTGTAAATAAATAAATGGGTAAGCGTTGAGAAGGTTTCATACAATTTTTTTTTGGAACGAAGACGCCAACGGCGTCCGGCTTTAAATTAATAAAGCCAACAAGCAGCACCAAAGTTCACATAGGTAGTCAAACGACAGGCCAACATATCGACCAAAAGATAAAGCGAGATAGTTCAGACAACATCAGCACGCAGGCTGGCAGGTCCTCAGCACGCAGGCTGGCATAATGGAGAGGAAACTAGCTACTAGGGATTAACAAAAGGGCCGAGGAAGATGGCGATACTTCAATCAGGTCCAGCCGCTTGTCTAGCTTCCATCTGGATGCCGCAGATCTTTGCCATCGTCTGGGTCATACGCTCCTCATCACGCGGTTTCCCCAACGGAGCACAAGTCTGCAAGAAAAGATGGCATTTGTACAGAATATCAGCAGGGTGAGAAGGGAACTTCTTCTCAATCGTCATCTTGTTACGGATAGTCCAAATGGACCAGAGTAGCACCCCAGCGCATCTCCAAGCTATCCGGGCACTAGAGCCGTGTTGCGAACGCAAGATATGTAAGAGGTCGGCACCCGAAGCCGGGTTCCAATTCTGTTGAAAGGCAGTATGCACTGCGCTCCACGCGAATCTGGCTAGGTGGCAGTGGAAAAAAGCGTGGTTAGCGTCCTCAGTGCTATTGCACAACACACAAGATCCATCGGATGGGCCATTGCGAATCGCCACATTATCCGTCGTAGGGAGGCGGTTCTAAAACATCTGCCAAAGGAAGATTTTTATTTTCAACGGGATTCCGGCCTTCCACAGCCCCCGAGCTATGTCCAGCACGTCCCCCTCGGTAAGCTTGGTGTACAGAGACTTAACCGAGAACGATCCCGAGGAAGAGAGCTTCCAAGATACCACGTCCGCACCCTGGCTAGTGGTATGCTGTCCAATCATGTCCAAAATCTCATTCCACTCGACTTCCTCGTGAGGGAGAAGCGCTCGGAGAAAGTTAACTGAAGGGGGTGAGGTCCGGAGTGCCTCACCCACCATCAGCTTCGTGTTTGCTGCAACTTGGAAAGCTGCGGGGTGGCTCTGCCACAGCGGAGAGGTATCGAGCCAGGAGTCCAGCCAGAAACGGGTGGACTGACCGTCTTGGACCTGAAACTTTGCTCCCAAGGTAAACGCTGGTCGCACCGCTTGGATCCCGTTCCAGAATGGGGAGCCGGAGCGTTTGGCTGAGAAAACGGTGCTAGTCGGAAAATACTTAGCTTTCAGGAGATCAGCCCAAAGACCCGACTCGTTTTGGGCTAGTCTCCACCACCAACGTGACAGGAGGGCTACATTCATGAGTTTGGAATTTAGGATCCCCAAACTGCCGAATTTCTTTGGACGACAAACCGAGGCCCATTTGACAAGGTGGTATTTCCGCTTGATTCCCGTTCCTTCCCAAAAGAAGCTCCAGAAGCGGGAGCGGGGCGTGTCTAATTTAGCGTGAACCCCATCCGCTAACAAGAACATGCCCATGGTAAACATTGGAAGAGATGATAAGCTAGCATTGGTGAGAATAAGTCGCGCCGCGAAGGACATGAACCTCCCACGCCACGGGCTCACTCTGCCCGCGACCTTTCCATATAAAGGTTCCCACTCCTTAATGGAAAGCCGGCTATGCGACACTGGCAGGCCTAGATATTTGATTGGCAAGCTCCCTAGCTTGCAATTTAGAAGATTTGCCACTCTCACACTCTCATGGTCGTCCATCCCCATGGTTATGACATCGCTCTTAACGAAATTGATTTTGAGCCCGGATAGAAGTTCAAAGGCAAGCAGCAGCAGCTTGATCGAGGCTATGCTGTTGTCGTCAGGCTCAAAAAGAAGCATCGTGTCGTCAACGTACTGAAGGTGCGTGACCCCTCCCGAAATCAGGTGAGACACCAACCCTTTGATGTGCCCTGCCAAGAGATCCTTATGCACCATCGCAGATAGAGCATCCACAACAAAATTAAAAACGATCGGGGACAAGGGGTCTCCTTGTCTGAGGCCTTTTTTGTTGCGGAAGAATCTACTCACCTCCCCATTGATAGAGACAGCCGTTTGTCCACAATTGATCAGGTTCATAATACGGTGGACAAAACCAGCGTCGAAACCTTTTTTAAGGAGGACCTCCCGTACAAACTCCCAGTTTACACGGTCGTAGGCTTTCTCAAAATCAAGCTTGAGCAGCACCCCTTGCTGTTTTTTCAGTTTAAGCTCATGGACGATCTCGTGAAGGGCGATAGGGCCCTCCAGGATGTTCCGTCCTTTGAGAAAAGCCGTTTGACTTCTAAGGATGACCCTCTGCGCCACGGGTGCTAGGCGGGTCGCATAGGCCTTGGCACAGATCTTAAAAGGCACGTTAATCAGCGTGATTGGTCGAAAAAGTTTGACGCAATCAGCCCCTTTAACCTTTGGAATAAGGCTAATAATCCCATAATTGAGGCGAGATACGTCAACCGTTCCTAGCGCAAACCCATTCACGATTTCAAGGAAAATGGGTCGGAGCATTGGCCAAAATTTACAGAAGAATTCGACAGGCCAGCCGTCAGGGCCGAGGGCTGTGCCTTTCTTCATGCCCATCAGGGCGGCGTCAACTTCTTCCGGGAGAAAAGAGAGCGCCAAGCTCTCATTCTCCTGCGGTGACACCATATCCTGGGGATCTCACAAATCCTCCCGGATGCAGAGTTTTTTCTTGTCAGTCGTACCCAACAGACCAACAAAATACTCATAAATGTGGCGGGCAATGTCTCCCTGAGAGAGGAGGAGGCCCTGGTCGGACTGAAGACGAAGGATCGAACTCTTACGCTTCCTACCGTTAGCATAGGCATGGAAATAGGCCGTGTTAGCGTCACCCTTGGTCACCCACTTTATGCCGCCCCTACGACGCCAATATTCTTCTTGAACGTGCAGAATCGCGAGTACCTTGTGCTCAAGATCGTATCTGTGAGCCCACTCAGCTTCCGAAAACTGTCTAGCATCGGCTTGAGCATCTAGGGCCGCTATCTCCTCGATCAGCCTGCCGCGCTCACGCTTTGAGTGACTACCAAAATTGGCACCCCACCCACGCAGGAAAGTGCGCAAAGCAGCCCCTGCCACCGACCAGCACTCTACTGATCCCCTTTGGGGTCCCTGCTGGGCCAGGATCTGGGCCCAACGGTCTTGCACCATCTGGGTGAAGCCCTCTGCTTCAAACCAGGCAGATTCAAAAAGAAACGTTTACTACGCTGGGCTCTCTCCTCCCCTGAAGAGAAGATAAGTGGAACATGGTCCGATCCTATACGAGTTTCTGTTGGAATTTGCTAGTGGGCTTTTGGCCCAAAGCCCAACTAAAATTCTGAAATTCTCTTGGCCCATTCATGCACACATGTGAGTGGAGTGAGTGAGGCTAAAGTTTAGTCCCACCTCATAAGTTGAGAGAGAGTTGCACCTCTTTATAAGGTGAGCTCTCCTACCACTTGTATGAGCATGAGAAGAGGAGACCTACACGCGCGCTCCTCCTCGCTCGCCTCGCCATGCCACGCCTCGCCTCGCCTCGTCACGACGCGCCGCGGGTTGCGGGATTGAGCCGAGCCGAGGACAGAGCTATGCACGTTGTCTATATTTTTGCTGCTCGGGAAAAATTAATGAGTCATTAATTAATAATTAACGGACGCGTTAATTACTGAACCATTTCCGATTCTTTTGGATCATGACGACTCGGACGTGGGGTTTACTCCCACGACCTACCCGGCCCGCACTATATAGTCAGGCAGACGTCTACCCTAGCCGCCGCTTCGTATGGTTTCTCACCACCGCTCCAGATCATTGCGCCGCCAAGCAAGTCTTCTCCATCCCTCCTTTCGGCGTGCACTGGGAGAAGGGACAGCAGGCCTCCGGAACCCCGCCTCTCGTGATCCTGTACGGGAGAGGGGCGATCAGGTTTTTGGGGAGCGCACTCGCGCGACTGCTGGCAGCGACGACTTCGCGAACGACGAATTCTTCCCCGACCTCGGCAACCTCATCCTCGACGACATGGGCGACAACGTCAACGCCGGCGGTGCTGCTCCCGCTGCACCGTACGTGATTCTATCTTTCCTGTTCGAGATCGTGGTAGAATTCATGTTTCTAGTATGTGCTCTAGATGTGATCTGTTCATCTGCTATGCTAGTTCGCATGATTACTTCAATCTCTGCTACTGTAGTCATGATTTATCTTCTGTTTATTCGAATTAAATCTCGTAGTAATTTGCTCATATTTTCAACAATCCAAAAACCTGATTATAGGCAATTTACTCCGAGTGGTTTTGCTGCGCTTTTGAAGCCGCCTACCTTTAAGGGGGCGCAATATAAGAGGTGGCGCACGAGAGCAGTCTACTGGTTTCAGACCATGGGCTGCTATGACGCCACTAAGGGCAAGCCTGAGGGCGATCTTAATCCAGCACAGCTGGAAGCTTGTGAGAAGATCGATACTCTCTTTAAAGGCGCTCTTCTGGGTGTTCTTGATGATTCCATTGTGGATTCGTATATGTCGTTTGACAACGGCAAGGACATGTGGGCTGCGCTCGAGGCCAAGTTTGGTGCCTCGGACGCCGGTAGCGAGTTGTACGTCATGGAGCAATTCTATGACTACAAAATGACTGCTGAGCGCTTTGTTGTACAACAGGCTCATGAGATACAGTCGCTCGCAAAAGAACTTGAGCACTTCAAGTGTGTGTTGCCGGACAAATTTGTTGCCGGAGGCATTATTGCCAAGCTTCCACCTTCGTGGAACAATTTTGCTACTTCCCTGAAACACAAGAAACAGGAGTTTTTCGTTGCGGATCTCATTGGTACTCTTGATGTTGAAGAGAAGGCGAGAGCAAAGGACAAACGTGCTCGAGTTGCCGAGGGAGCTTCTAGTGCCCACATGGTACAGAAGAAGAACTTTCAGCCCAATAAGTTCAAAAACAACAAGAACAAAACTCAGGGGAAAGGAAAGTTTGATACAAAGAACAAGCCATCACATTCTACCAACTTCAAGAAGAATTCTCATAAGAAGGGGAAGGGACTTTGCCATGTCTGCGGTGATCCTAATCACTGGGCTCCGAAGTGTCCTAACCGCTTTAAGGAGCGCGAACATGAGAAGGGCGGCAAGTCCGCTAATGTCGTCATCGGTGATACTGATATGAAGGAATCAGGGTACGGTATTTTTCGTACCATCCTTTCAGTATTTCAATCCCCTGATTGGTTAATTGACACCGGTGCCAATGTACATGTTTGTGCTGACGCCTCCATGTTTTCTTCTTACCAGGCCACAGGGACTTCTCCCGTGCTGATGGGGAACGGGTCACATGCCATCGTTCGAGGTGTTGGTACGGTCGATCTGAAGTTTACTTCGGGGAAGATCGTGCGTCTGAAGAACGTTCATCATGTGCCGTCCATCAATAAAAATCTCATTAGCGGTTCCCGTTTATGTCGAGATGGTTTTAAGTTGGTTTTTGAGTCCAATAAAGTTGTAATTTCCAAGTGTGGACAATTTGTTGGAAAAGGCTATGAGTGCGGAGGCTTGTTCCGCCTATCTTTGTCAGATATTTGCACTAAAGTTATTAATAATGTTTGCCACAATAATGAGTCAGATATTTGGCATTCACGACTTTGTCATATTAACTTTGGTTGCATGACGCGGCTAGCCAGTATGAATTTAATTTCGAAAATCTCTACTGTCAAAGGCTCTAAGTGCCAAGTATGTGTGCAAGCTAAACAACCTCGCAAGTCCCACAGGACTGCAGAGGCAAGAGACTTGGCGCCACTAGAGCTTATACATTCTGATCTTTGTGACATGAATGGCGTGTTGACAAAAGGTGGAAAGAGATATTTCATGACATTGATTGATGACTCCACTAGATATTGTTATGTGTATCTTCTGAAATCAAAAGATGAGGCTTTAACTTTCTTCAAAAACTATAAAGCTGAGGCAGAGAACCAACTTGATCGAAAATTAAACGGCTTAGGTCCGATCGTGGTGGAGAGTATTTTTCCAATGAATTTGATCTGTTTTGTGCGGAACATGGTATAATCCCATGAGAGGACACCTCCCTACTCACCTCAGTCTAATGGGGTGGCCGAAAGAAAGAACCGAACTCTAACTGATTTGGTTAACGCCATGTTAGACACATCGGGTCTTTCCAAGGAATGGTGGGGGGAGGCGCTGATGACTGCGTGTCATGTCCTAAACCGAGTTCCCACAAAGCATAAGACCATGACTCCATTTGAGGAATGGGAAAGGAAAAGGTTGAAACTCTCTTACCTACGTTCTTGGGGTTGTTTGGCGGAAGTCAATATACCAATTCCCAAGAAGCGCAAGCTTGGACCAAAAACCGTGGATTGTGTTCTTCTGGGCTATGCTTTTCATAGCATTGGCTATAGATTTTTGATAATAAAATCTGAGGTATCCGACATGCATGTTGGTACGATTATGGAGTCTAATGATGCAACTTTCTTTGAGGACATATTTCCTATGAAGGATATGTCAAGTTCATCAAATCAGGAGATACCTATTCCATCTAGTGAGGAACTCACTGTAATTCATGAACCCACCATTGTGATGGAACACGTTGAGAATCCTGTTGAGGGTGGCTATGAAACTCCTATAAGGAGTAAGAGACAGAGGACTGCAAAGTCCTTTGGTGATGATTTCATTGTGTACCTTGTGGATGACACACCCAGGACTATTTCAGAAGCCTATGCATCTCCTGATGCTGACTACTGGAAGGAAGCTGTTCGTAGCGAGATGGATTCCATCTTAGCTAACGGAACCTGGGAGATCACTGACCGTCCTTATGGGTGCAAACCTGTAGGATGTAAGTGGGTGTTCAAGAAGAAGCTTAGACCTGATGGTACGATTAAAAAGTACAAGGCACGGCTTGTGGCTAAGGGTTATACCCAGAAAGAAGGTGAAGACTTCTTTGATACTTACTCACCCGTGGCTAGATTGACCACAATTCGGGTACTACTATCACTGGCTGCCTCACATGGTCTTCTCGTTCATCAAATGGACGTTAAGACGGCTTTCCTCAATGGAGAGTTGAAGGAGGAAATTTACATGGATCAGCCAGATGGTTTTGTAGTGCCTGGTCAAGAAGGAAAGGTGTGCAAGTTATTAAAGTCTTTATATGGCCTTAAACAAGCTCCTAAGGAGTGGCATGAGAAGTTCGAAAGAACATTAACTGCTGCCGGCTTTGTAGTAAATGATGGTGACAAGTATGTGTACTATCGCCATGGTGGGGGCGAAGGAGTTATTCTTTGTCTCTATGTCGACGACATATTGATCTTTGGAACCAAACTTGATTTTATCAAGGAGGTTAAGGATTTCTTATCTCGCTGTTTTGAGATGAAGGATCTAGGAGTAGCTGATGTTATCTTAAACATCAAGCTGTTGAGAGATGAGAATGGTGGGATCACACTGCTTCAGTCTCACTATGTGGAAAAGGTCTTGAGTCGTTTTGGGTATAGCGACTGCACACCTTCTCCAACTCCATATGATGCTAGTGTGTTGCTTCGAAAGAATCGACGGATTGCTAGAGATCAACTGAGGTATTCTCAGATTATTGGCTCGCTTATGTATTTGGCGAGTGCCACGAGGCCTGACATCTCTTTTGCTGTGAGCAAGCTGAGTCGGTTTGTTTCAAAACCGGCAGATGATCATTGGCGTGCGCTAGAGAGAGTTATGCGCTACTTGAAGGGCACTGCGAGCTATGAGATTCACTATACCGGGTATCCAAGGGTACTGGAGGGTTACAGTGACTCGAACTGGATATCTGATGCTGATGAGATTAAGGCCACAAGTGGTTATGTTTTTACACTTGGTGGTGGCGCTGTTTCCTGGAAGTCTTGCAAGCAGACCATCTTAACGAGGTCAACTATGGAAGCAGAACTCACAGCATTAGACACTGCCACTGTTGAAGCAGAGTGGCTTCGTGAGCTATTGATGGACTTACCTATGGTTGAAACACCAATACCCCCTATCCTGATGAACTGTGATAATCAAACTGTGATCGTCAAGATAAACAGTTCTAAGGACAATATGAAGTCCTCAAGGCATGTGAAGAGGAGATTAAAATCTGTCAGGAAACTGAGGAACTCCGGAGTTATTACGTTGGATTATATCCAAACGTCGAAAAACTTGGCAGATCTCTTCACAAAGGGTCTATCACGTAATGTGATAGATAATGCATCGATGGAGATGGGTTTGAGACCCACCGCATGAGTTGTCCATAGTGGTAACCCACTCTGTGATTGGAGATCCCGTGAAGTAGAAGTGGGAGACAAGCTGTTGGTCAGCTGAGAGGAGAGTATCCTTATTTTAATTATCCCACTCCGTGAAGATGCAATACTCTCCTGATTTGCATGGCAGGTTGATATCTATCTTAATGTGTTCCAAGTGGCTTATTTGAGTAAGCAGAGATGTTGTCCTGCAGAGCATCTCCTGAGGAACACACCTATATGAATTTGACTGTTAACGTCGCAGTCTGTGAGAAGTGGGTGCTCTCTAATAAATTCATGAAAGGCCCTGGAGTACGACGTATACGCTCCACCCGCGGGGAAGCCTTGCGGCAGCCAAGTATCGGTCAAGAATTTGTGTGAAACTAGTCTCGCAGAAAACTTGTAGTTCAAGGCATAGTCCACTATTCAAGTTGTGATCTAGTGTAGCATAAATCTCTAAGTGGATCGTGACGACTCGGACGTGGGTTTACTCCCACGACCTACCCGGCCCGCACTATATAGTCAGGCAGACGTCTACCCTAGCCGCCGCTTCGTATGGTTTCTCACCACCGCTCCAGATCATTGCGCCGCCAAGCAAGTCTTCTCCATCCCTCCTTTCGGCGTGCACTGGGAGAAGGGACAGCAAGCCTCCGGAACCCTGCCTCTCGTGATCCTGTACGGGAGAGGGGCGATCAGGTTTTTGGGGAGCGCACTCGCGCGACTGCTGGCAGCGACGACTTCGCGAACGACGAATTCTTCCCCGACCTCGGCAACCTCATCCTCGACGACATGGGCGACAACGTCAACGCCGGCGGTGCTGCTCCCGCTGCACCGTACGTGATTCTATCTTTCCTGTTCGAGATCGTGGTAGAATTCATGTTTCTAGTATGTGCCCTAGATGTGATCTGTTCATCCGCTATGCTAGTTCGCATGATTAGTTCAATCTCTGCTACTGTAGTCATGATTTATCTTCTGTTTATTCGGATTAAATCTCGTAGTAATTTGCTCATATTTTCAACAGTTTCTGCCACTAACGTACACAAAGGAAAAAGGACCTCCCATTCAGGGGTGAAAAACACCCGGTCCAGCACGCTACGAACCGGGGCTAACTGCTTGTTGGTCCACGTGAACCTGGCCCCGTCCGGGCCGCTTCGCGTAAGGCAGCAGCCGCACCGGCATTGTTGAACATGGACACACTTGTCCAGTCCACTCGGTCGTTGTTCTTATCCGCACTCGAGCGGATCAAATGAAAGTCACCGCCCACCACCAATGGCAGGTTAATCGCGCGCTTGGCCCCAACCAAGGCCGTAACTTCATCCAAAAAAATCACCGATCGAGCGTGATCAGCAGGGCCATACACACAAACCACTACCCAAATAAGTCTAGAAACGGAGTGCCTAATCGTAGCAGCGATGAAAAACGAGCCCTGATCCCATGACAACACCTCACAAATATCCTTGTTACATCCCATCAGGATCCCACCCGAGTGACCAGAAGATGCAAGCCAATGCCAATCAAAACGATTGAGTGGGTCGAAAGATAACAGGTCACGATAAGAAAAATCCGCTTTGATAGTCTCTTGTAGCGCAACCACATCGATTCGTTCTTTAGCCATGTATTCCCTAAGCTGTGTTCGACGTCCCTCATGACCACAGCCTCTAATGTTCCAGAAAAGGTATCGCATTGGATCAGATTATACGATTACGCAAACGGACCCCTCGAGAGGTTACCGCCTTGGCCACCCGTTTCCGAGCCGGAGCACGGCTGGAAGAGGGAAGCATTGAAGCATCCCTAGCTTCTGCTTCCTCAACGGGGCAAGGGGTGGGTCCATCCCCTGCTGGATCCACCCCTGACGAGGGCGCAAGCACGCAGCGAGCCACCGCTGCTGCCAGAGCCGCTTGCGCCTCCTCTCGCACACGGACTAAAGATAGAATCTCACCATGGGGGAGAGAAGAGGCCACCCCACTGTCATCCAAAATTCGCGACAAATGTGCATCTGAGAAAGCGTTCAGAATTTTGTAGGAGGGAAAAGGATTAGCTGAGACCTCCAGGTTCTTGTCGGCGATGCGGAGCTGAGCGCTCTCCAGGGAAGAAAGATCTCCCAGCTTGGCCTTGGACCGAGCGCTCGGGACTCGTTGTGGCACCGGGGTCGCCTTGGAGCGCTTTGCCTTTGCGCCCGCTCCCACCGACACCAGCGCCGCACCCAGGTCGCCCCGCAGCTCCTCCGACGCCGCGGCCGCACACGCCTTGGCCGCCGGCTTCCGTCCCGCCGTCTTCTTGGGGGGTCTGCCCGAGCCGCCCGAGCCGTGGCGCCCAGAGGGAGGGGTCGGGGCCGAGTCGACGTTGAGCACACATCCCGCCTCCACGCCTCCGTTTGCCACCAGAGAGGCCATGAAAGCACCCCCCAAGTCACCAGAGAGCACCGGCTCCACCATGGTAGCCAGGGATGGCGAACCCAGGTGAGAGCTGTACTCATCAAAAGAGGCAGCAAGCGTCCTGACCAGCGGAGGGACACTAACAGCAGTGTCATGCGTAGCCACGGCCTGCGCGCCCTCACCAAGCATCCCCAGTTTGTCCCAAGTCTCTGTATCACAAGAAGTGTCGTGCATGCTTTCGTCCAGATCTTCTTCTTGGTCGCCCATCATCGTGTCCTTGGTCACTGCCGCTCCGCGCGCACCGCCCGCCTGCTGCTTGGATGGCACGATACCACCCCCATCCGAATTGGGGCCAGAGGCCGCATCCCGCGGGCGCCCCGACTGATTCGAGGGAGGGGGAGGGGGATTCTTGTCAGACGGGCCAGCTCCCCTCGGGCCGCCTTCCCCAGTTCTTTTTGGTAGCCGTTCCACCTCTACCTTCATTTGGTAGCCCTCCCCGTTGAGCCACACCTCGACGAAGCCATTGAGCTTGTCAGGCGACTTGCATGCTAGCTTCATCCTCACTGGCCCCAGCCTTATGAGGGATAGCTCATCCACAACAATGGGACGACCCAACATCTTAAGGCCTTCCATCAGACGCTCCACACGGTGATGTTTCCTGGGGATGCCATGGAGCCGAACCCACGTCTCTGGCATGCACATAGGCTCCACCTCCTCATACAAAGACTCCCGCACCCGAGCGGTTATGTCATTGATAGAGAGGAAAAGTTTGCCGCTGGATTTGGCCATATGGAGTAGATCAGCCGAGGGGAAGACAACTGAGAAGTCATTGTCCCCAACCTGGGCCACCTGCCAGTCCCAATCCCCGGCGACCATATGCTTAAGCTCTTGTTTGAGGACACGGAGTGTGAGCAGGCCCGGATCCGCTGAGATGATGGCTGAATTGTCTGGCTTCAGATCCACACCTCCGACCAACTCCTCGTCCTCCTCGAACTGTAGGCAGAAGAAGCCCTCCCACGAGATTGCACTTCCCATGATCTGGAGGTTCAGGGCCTTCCCCATCGTCGGGCACGCAGCCGAGACGTGGCCCTCCTCCTTACACAACACACAAAGTGGGTCGAACTTGCACTTGGACTGGTAATGGCCCAGGCGACCACACTTGAAGCATTCCACATTCGGGATCTCTTCCACCAGAATGGGCGCATCGGCCGAGCCTTTGGGGCCAGCCGGCAGGGCCACCGCAAGCGGCGCAGTGCTGGCGCGAGGCTTCTTGGCCAGTGGGTCGCCATGGCCCGCGCCGTAGTTGGGGAGCGGCGCAGATTTCCACTCCAACTCTCTGTGCTTGCGCCCTTCCTTCTTCAAACGCTTCCGCTATTGTTGCTGGATCCACCAAGGGGGAGGGGGACCCCAATCCCCCTCACTCCCTCCTTGCGCAGCCGCGGATCCGCGCGCATCACGCGCCTCACGGCCGTCGCGACCACCCTGCCGGCCACCCATGGCGCTCTTGGCCTTCTCACGGAGCGCTTTCTCCCGCCGCAGCTCCGCGTCTTGCTCCCCTGCCACCATCGGACGCTTGTCCGCTCGTCGATCCCCCATCACCGCCGCCGCAAAGGAAATGGAAAGAGGAGGGGGAGGGGAAAGAATGCGAATGGATCTCGCAGTGTGAGACAGGCGCCGCACCTCGCGGGTAGATGTGGGAAACCCTAAAGACAGGTCGCCGCATCCCTTGCGGAGCCATATATAGCCCCGGCGCACACGAGGTACACGAGCTGTCCCAGGCCCACTTGGGCCCTCCCCGCATGCCCTCGGAGGCCCACTAGAAGGGACCGGGCCCGACTGACCCCGAAACGGCACCACAGCGAGCGGCCCACTTGAGCCCACCTGGCTCCTAGGCCCACCCGCGGAAACCCTAGGCGACGCAGACCCCGATCCCGTCGCCCGGACGCCCTCCGCCGCGGGCGGCGCCGCCGCCGCCGCCGCGCGGGAGGGAGGAGGGGGGGCCAAGTCCGGCCACTCCTCCACGGCCCCAACTCCCAAAGACCGGCTCGCCAGCGCTGCCGCAATGCGCGCACGGATAGCACCAGCCGCCACCCCCGCCGAGTCCCTGCTATGCGGGGAGCCCGTCGGCGGGCACCGGACCCGAGCCGCCACCGCACGCGAACCACCTCCACCAGGAGCAAAACGCCGGCGCCGCCCTGCGCCCCCAGACGACAACCCTGCAAAAGCAACAAAATCACTTACCTTGGGACCCGATGGCGCCGCCAGGACGCCGCTCTCGACCACCTCATCCTCACTGTCCGAGCACTCGCCCAGAACCTTCCACCACTGACGATCGGCTCCACGCGGAGACAAGGAGCCGCCCGCCTTGCCGGCGACCGCTCGGGGGCCCGCCGGACCACCTGCCACCCCGCCGCCGGAGAGACCGCGGCGGGCCGCGCTTCGTCGCCCTCCCTGTCGCCAGAGCCACCGCGTAACGGTTCGCTCATTTCAAATCTCTAATAATATTGAAAAATGAAATAACATCACCCTCTCTCCGTTTCATACAATTGCAATGTGCAGAAGCACTGTTCAAGAAAAAGGGAACCCAACTGCCTATAGTTCAGGCCAGCCTCTGATATGTCTTTTTGCTTGAGTTAACTGGCACCGGAATCTGGATGTTTTTCAAAGAGTTATCGTTGTCCAGCTCATTCAGACATTGTGTTTCTACTGCAGCAAACTTCCTATCTTCTGTACTTCCAAGCTCCAATATTTCTGAACTGGACAATTAGCTGCTAAGTGTGCTGCACTTGCAATATTTATTCTCAAACTAAACTTCTACACCAATGTCATTTTGTGTTTTTTTTTCAAATTATGATGCTATTGTTTCAGCCATTAATATTGAAATGTGTTCCCAAAGCATATTTGATATTTAACTCTGCTTTGGTAAGGTGCCAACTGCTACTGGACAAGTTGATACAGAGATACTTATCAGTGATGGTCAACAGCAAATAAGAGAATTGTTTCCATCTCCTGCCATATATTTGCGTTGTATCAGTATCTAAACTGCTCCTTTGTGCAGGTAACATAGGCAAAAATTCAAGTATCAAAGGAACCTATGGCTTTTGGTATTCTGTTAGGAAAATTCTCTTTTGTAAGAAGGCCAAATCTTTTCCCAGGATTTTGTGACCATGTATAGTACTGGTAATGTTGGTATATGTGCAGTCTTATATCTTTATAATGTTTGGTTAACATTTTTGTAGGGCACCATTTTGCAGGATATTGAAGTAAAGGACAACTTACCGCTTCCGGCCACCCCACACACCGCAGATTGCCCCGACAACTCATCCCCACGCGAGAGCCGCCCTCGGCCGCAAGCGGAACATCCCTCAATACCAAGTGACTCGACGAGGACACGGAGGTCCTTTCATGTGAGCAACCTGCAATCTCCCACTATGTGCTTATGTTCCAGCATGCATTGTGATTGATATGCTATGGTATATAAATTTGATTGGTTGATAGGCATAGTTGTGTTATTCTGGAAAAGGTTACATTGCATCGGATTGCTAAGAATCAGTAATCTCAACAATTATAAGCTCCTTGTCGATGTTGTCCTGGAGGACCAAACTCAGCAACCTGGTGTATGACCAAAAGAAGAGGATAAACTTGTGAAAATCCCTATCGATTTACCTGCAAGAATATGGCATTTGAAATGTTCAACATATGGTAACAATAGAACTGCTGATGGTCTGTAACTTCTGCACACTGGCATGTGACTTTGTGCTCCTGCAGGGACACAATTAAGCTTTCTATAGTCCTCTGAGGGGGCAACATTTAACTACTTCTCTAGTCCGGATTAATCTGAACCTCCCTGGAGAGGTTCTCCCAGCGAAAGTTTTGCTTCGCTCGATCCTCCCTTCCTAGTGATCGAATCGTTTGCTATGAGGGGTCCTCCACATATGAAGTTAGGCTCATATTGGCGTTCATTTTCTTAATTATCCACTGTTGATATGTATTGAGATCCTCAAATCTTTCAAAAGGGGTGTACCGAAGCATAACCCCTTACATATAAAAGGAAAATAATTTTACTTTGTGCCTGTGTGATTAGCATTCCTGCATATCTTATGTTTGTGATCAAATTCCCAAAATGGGTGATCGATGCTATCAATTCTCAAATGGCCCACTTCTTTTGGGGGAATTTGGGTGATCAACACAAATACCATTTGGCCAACTGGGGGTTGATTACTAGGAAGAAAGAATTTGGGGGGTTAGGGATCCCCAACATAAAAGAATTTAATATGGCCTTGCTAGCTTCATGGGGAAAAAGATATTTGGATAACTCTAAAATAGGTTGGAAGAAAATCATTTTACATAAATACAGAGTGAATTCTCCTAATCTCCTCTGGGCAAAAGGTAAGGTGGGCTCTACCTTCTGGAAGAGTGTCATCTGGGCCTTGTCTGCGGCCAAAACCTTTTACAGGTGGAAATTAGGAAATGGTGAACTCATCAGTTTCTGGCATGACACGTGGGCAGGGGATTGTTCCCTTAAGGTGCAAGGGATTGTTCCCTTAAGGTGCAATTCTGGGACTTATTTAAGATATGTAACCAGACTGAATGCACCGTTGCCCAAGTGTGGGACAGTAGTGATATGAAAATGACGTTTCGAAGATGTGTTGATCAGGCGGGTATGGATCTCTGGGAGGAGTTAATTACATTGATTAAACAATACCCTCTGCTAGATGGAGTAGATACACCAATCTGGTCTCTAGAACCTAATGGTGTCTACTCGGTCAAATCGTTTATACACGGATTAACTTTGGTGGGATAGCTTCTGCTATCAGTGACAAAATGTGGAAGATTCTGCGCCCACAGAAGATCCATGTCTTTCTTTGCCTGTGTGTTTATAACAAGATTCTTACTAGGGACAACTTAGCAAAAAGGAGGCAGGTGGATGACCCCTCTTGTTTATTTTGTGCTGAAAATGAATTTGTCCAACATCTTTTATTTGATTGTGTTGTGGCTCATCAAGTGTGGGAGTTTATCTCTGAGTTCTTTGAGATTGAGAGGATTTCTAGTTTTGAAGTTATCTTTGCTTTCTGGACATAAGAAAAATGCAGTGTTGAATTTGGTGATATCTCCATCCTTGTGGAGCTTGTGGAGACTGAGAAATGAGTTCTGATTTCAGGGGCGCAAATGGCGATATGTGGAATGCATTCTTGCCAAGCTAAGTTGTTATCTACATCAATGAAAAGTTCTCTGCGACGGTGCACAAGCGACACTGCTGCAGCGCTGCATCCTCCTGTTGGACAAGCAACGTGGAGAGCTACTTCGAATTGCATGGAGATGAACAAAAGGGACCAATGAGAAAAGATGAAGACAAGTGTTTCAGTTCAGCGAAAAAAGATCATATATGCTGGCTCGTTCTTGTTCTCATTTGGGCTCTGTAAACAAAGCTGGATATGTATTAGGATCTACCTGGTGGTGAGAGAACTTCTGCTCTCCTTCATGTTGGTTGTAGGATGTAGTTAGGCCTTTCTCTGATGTGTGGTCGTTTGAACTGGATGTACTGGCCGTTTTCTGCTTCATTCTATAAAATGGGGCAGGGGGGAAACCCCTTTCTTTTTTTAAAAAAGGGAAAAATACATAACCCAAAAAGGGAAAACACCACTTGCCCTCTGAATTGGATTGCCTGCACCAAACGAGGCATGTTCACCTGCGATTGCTTCTTGCTTGGTTTGGCATACGACGTCTGCAATCGTGCATCGACTTCTCAACCCTTTGAGAGGAAAAAAACAAAAACAAAATCCTCGAGAACAGACGAAACTTTCCTGCCAACCAGCCTTACACAGGCAGGCATCGATTTTATCGCGGCGCATCTCGTGTGAAATCACGAGACGGGACCAATCAAGCCTCATGCCGTGACGATGCAGTGAATACCGTGGCAGCGATCTCTGCAAGATTCGAGTTCCGAGGGTAGAGGTAAATGCAGCTGCAGCCTGTGTCCTGAGAAAAATGAATGCACATAGGACTAGAATTGATTGACGACACGCCACTGCAACTGCAAAGATCTCTCATGCTATTCGCTGAACCCTGCCCAAAATACGGTGTGGCACGGACTCGTCTCCCTCTCGGGCGGCAAAAGTTTCACGGGTAGCCGCGGAGGCTTGATAAACGAGCAGCCATTCATTGCCAAGATGCGAAGGTTCATGCAAAAACAATCCCATGTGAGGTTTTCATATGTGCGAAAGCCTTGACAGACCACACAATCTTCTCTCCTTGTTTATTCTTGTTTCTTGCCCTTTCTTCTCGGTTTCAAACCTCGTCCGTGGGATTTGTCATTTGCGGCCTAATTGGCACTCCAAGTCACTAATCGTGCCATTTCGCTTGATCACGGTGTTGTCGGTTCGTCTCCACTCTCTCATTCATTCATATACTCCATCGGATTATGCCTCTCAGCGGAGTAGTATATAAAAAGGCAAGCAACGGTTATCTTCCTTCGCCATCCTCAATTGCAACATTGCCTTTAGTACTGCCGTAGGATTTTTTGACATTTTCCCGCTCCTAGTCCTAGCGTGACATTGCTCGCTCACAGATGAGCCCTTCACACGAGCTGCAAACAGGCATGGCATCCCGTTTTACTCTACTGGCGTGCATCGGCGCGCTGTTTGCCGGCGCCGCCGCCGCTGTTCCGCCGGCAACATTCGTCTTCGGCGACTCGCTCGTCGACGCCGGCAACAATAACTACATCGCCACGCTGTCCCGGGCAAATTATGCCCCCAACGGCATCGATTTCGACGGCCACAAGCCCACTGGCCGGTACACCAACGGCCGGACCATCGTCGACATACTAGGTGATAAACATTTCGCATCTGAATTTTACTGTCACGCTGCCTCTCTTCTCTATTTAAAGAAAAAAAAGCTTTGGCACGATTTCAGGGCAAGAGATGGGGCTGGGAGGGTTTGTGCCGCCCTACATGGATCCAAACACCACCGGCGACGTCCTGTTCAGAGGCGTCAACTACGCGTCCGGCGGCGGCGGCATACTCAACCAGACCGGGAGCATCTTCGTCAGTATACTTACTAAACTGCTCGCTTTTTGTGTCGACATCCTTCTTGTTTCCCCTTTTCATCAACATGTCCCGCGTAAGCTGAGATCATTGCTTCCGCATGAGGCCTTCTCCGATAGCTTGCCTTGTGCGTGATCTAGTAATAGAGACTTGTAGTTAATCCATATCGCAGCACATTTCATACTCCTAGTTGATGTAAATTTTCAGTTCCGGCAGTAATTTCTCTTTTGTGAACGAGTCAAACGACGATTCCGACAGGATAATCATGTCTGAAATGAACTTTTTAGTTCCCATAAGCTGCTTGTGGAGTACTACAAAACGCAAGGTCTTTTTATCGAGTGGTAAATCGTGAAATTTGGGCAGGGTGGGCGTATAAACCTGGATGCGCAGATTGACAACTACGCCAAGAACCGGCGCGACTTGATGACACAGCGCGGGGAGGTGGCAGCGGTGAGCCGGCTGAGGGGCGCGCTCTTCTCGGTCACCATGGGCTCCAACGACTTCATCAACAACTACCTCGTCCCCGTCCTGTCCGTGCCGGAGCGCGCCGTGACGCCGCCGGAGGCCTTCATCAACAGCATGATCGCCAAGTACCGGCAGCAGCTCATCGTACGTGCCATCCCATTCCCAGCCTTATTAGCCCGTTCGTCTCGTCGCATGCATGATCATGTCAACAGCTTCAGTTCGTCGTCTCATTGGGCGCAGAGGCTGTACCTTCTGGACGCCCGGAAGATCGTGGTGGTGAACGTGGGGCCGATCGGCTGCATCCCGTACCTGAGGGACATCATGACGACCGGGGCCGGGGCCGGGGCGTGCGCCGAGTTCCCGAACCAGCTGGCCCAGTCCTTCAACCGCAAGCTGCGCGCCGTGGTGACCGAGCTGGGCGCCGGCCTCGGTGGCTCCCGCTTCGTCTACGCCGACGTCTACCGCATCGTCTCCGACGTCATCGCCAACTACAAGTCGCACGGTACCATAGTAGCCCATAGGACATCGAGCCATCAAGCATGATCAGATGGAGAAACATGAGTTTAGGTGTGACCCGGCGTTGCGTTGATCTGTGTCTGTGTGTAGGGTTCGAGGTGGCAGACTCGGCGTGCTGCTACGGGGGCGGGCGGTTCGGCGGGCTGGCGCCCTGCGGGCCCACGTCGAGCTACTGCGCGGACAGGTCCAAGTACGTGTTCTGGGACGCGTACCACCCCAGCGACGCCGCCAACGCGCTCATAGCCAGCCGCATCCTCGACGGCGACCCGGCGGATATCTCCCCTGTCAACGTGCGCCAACTGCTCTTCGACGATGCTTAGCTTGGAACCAATCGTATACTACTCACTGTATCTCAGAGGCTGTTGTTCCTTCCGTGATTTCCCGCAGAGTGTCCGCGCGCTGTCTTGGAAGTTCTTGGTCCTATTTGTTCAGTTTGCCTACCCCATTCTAGCCACGCTTCATCTGCGAGGTGTGTCCGTCTACTTCTACTAATAAAAAGAAGAAGAAAAAACGAAGCCGTAGCCGTTGATGATTGCAGTATTGTCCAACTCAACGGATAATCGATCGCGTGCAACAAATTGTGATCTGACGAAGACGTGCGGTTTCGGCTGTGACGCCGGCGTTTCCAACCAAACCGAAATTGCAGTTCTTTTTGTTTTGTTTTATTTATTTTGTTTTGAGGGAAAGAAAAATTGCAGTTCACAGGAATCAGAGTGTTTTGCCGTTGATGCTTTTGTTTTGTTACGTAGGAGTAGAAGCGAAACCATACGCACGGCACGTAACTGACACATGACACATCACCAACCTTATCAGTCCCTTTTTTCGTACTAGTAGTATTTATCATAACCGCCCTGATTCTTCAGTTCGGTGCAGCACTTCGCAATTTAGAGCAGTTCTCAAAAGTCAAAAGGTCGCTTGCACAAGCACACGGTCCCAAGCTACGATCGCTCAACCAAATCGAGACGCTAGCCCGATTTCATCCGCCCAGCTTGATGGGCGCCACTTCGCCGGACTCCGGCGACCTCATCCTGGTCGAGCCGGCGAGGCCGGGGTCCAAGGTCGCCGTGGTGACCATCAACCGCCCCGATGCGCTAAACGCGCTGACGCGCTCGATGATGATCTCCCTGGCCTCGACGTTCCGGCGGCTGGACGCCGACGACGGCGTGGCCGCGGTGGTGCTCGCGGGCCGCGGCCGCTCCTTCTGCGCAGGGGTGGACCTCACGGCGGCGGAGGAAGTCTTCAAGGGCGACGTCAACGACCCCGCCGCTAACCCCGTTGCCCAGATGGAGCTCTGCCGGAAGCCCATCGTCGGCGCCGTCGCCGGGTTCGCGGTCACCGCGGGCTTCGAGATCGCACTCGCCTGCGATCTCCTCGTCGCTGGCCGCTCCGCCAAGTTCCTCGACACCCACGCCAAGTGAGCTACCTCTCCTCACACGCTTCTTCATCTCATTTCTGCACGGAAGTAAATCCAACTTGGCTGGTCCTCAATCTGTTCAGTTTCTCAGTAGACGGTAATTAAAACTTCGTACTACTAGTTGAGCTGGAAAATCTCACTCGAACTCAATATACCCATGCTAGTGAAATTCTTGTGTGGCAGAGCAAATGAAACACAAGATTTGCTGCAAATATTTTGTACTCCCGCAATTCAGTATGGATAAATTTTATACATTCGAGTTGCTAGTGTTCAACACATATGTTTGTACTACCTGAAATTGGGCGTGTCTGCACTGTCCTACAACTTACGAACCCTGCTCATGCCATTGCCGTTTCATCTGTGCGCTTTGCTTGTTGTCTTCTAATCAGCCTTTGTCCAATCTGATGTAGGTTTGGGATATTTCCTTCTTGGGGTCTTTCACAGAAGCTCTCTCGTCTCATCGGGCCAAACAGAGCACGACAAGTGTCACTTGCTTGCATGCCTGTCACTGCTGAAATGGCTGAGAAGTGGGGGCTTGCTAACCACATTGTGGAAGATAGTCAGGTGCTGAGTAAGGCCATAGAGGTCGCCGAGGCCATTGCGAAGAATAACCGCAACTTGGTGGTGCTATACAAGTCAGTTATAAATGATGGGCTTCAGCTGGACATGAAACATGCCCGAGCTAGGAGTGAAACATGAAACAGTTTATGAGATTGGGGTGATCTCTAGTAAACTCATGAATGGCCAGGAGTGTGACTTATATGCTCCACCCGAGGGGTCAGCCTTCGGCAGCCCAGTACTAGTAAGACATGTGGTGAAACTTCTTTACGCCAAACTGACAATTCAAGGCATAGTCCATTGTTCAGTTGTGAAGGAATGTAGCTACTTGCTCTAGGTGAAGTTCAACCTTAACAGGTCTTCACTGAAACACTAGTATATCAAAACAGTATTTGGAACAGAGGACACTATGGGCCCTCGAGATCTGGTGGGGGATTGCTGAAATCTGAGATGGGCTCTAGGCCCATATTGCAATTTCTGAAAAATCTCTAAGGGCCCATGTGGGTTATATGGCACTAGGTGTGGTGGGAAGTTTAGTCCCACCTTGGAAGTGGAAGGAGAGTTGGAGTGGTTTATAAGGGACTCTCTCCCTCATGCTATTGGAGCTTGAGAAGAGATGAGGCCCTCGCGCACTCCTCCTCCTCCGCTCGCCTCGCCACGCCACGCCTCGCCTCGTCACGACGCGCCGCGGGTTGCGGGATTGAGCCGAGCCGAGCTCACTCCTATGCGCTTCTTTTTGCCGGTCAGGAACGGAGAGTCTTTGACAGGTGGGGCCACGATCTGAGACGTCGGATCGTGGGCTACCGACTTGGACGTGGGTTCAGCCCACGTCTCTCCACGCGCGGCTGCACATATATATGTGGCCGTCACGAAACAGAACGCATCTCCGCCTCCACGCCCACGTCGTTCCTCTGCTGCTGCTGCCGGCGGCGACTCCGTCCCGTTCACCGCGTACACGGTTGACGGGAGAGCAGGCCTCCGAAACCACGCCTCTCCGGATCCTGTACGGGGAGAGGGGCGATTAGGTTTTTGGGTAGCGACTACGCGACTGCTCGCTTCTGTTCATCTACGTCCGCATCACCTTCATCATCACCATGTCGACCGACACCGACCGTGCCGCCGCTGAGAAAGCCGAGGCCGACAAGAAGGCCGCCGAGGATGCCGCGGCTGCTGTCACCGCCACCGCCACCGCGTGGCCGATTGGAGGGTATACATCGCTTATCCCTCTCGTGTTTCTTTCTGTTGTAGCAGTACTAGCGGTATGCGTAGATGTCTCTACTATATGCATAGTACATGCTCTGTTAGATCATAATCAGTATGTTATCAATGCTGTCCATGTCATGCTCATGATTTATTCATGGATTAATTTAATCGAAAAACTGCCTATTTTCTCATCAATCCAAAAACCTAATATCTGTAGGAGTTTTTCGAATTCTGGTTTTGCTGCTGCACTGAAACCGTCCCCGTTTACGGGGACGTACTTTAAGCATTGGCAGACTAAAACCACCTTATGGCTCACGGCCATGAACGTGTTCTGGGTCGCCGGTGTGACTCCTACAGGAACGATCGCTCCTGAACAGGAGAAGGCGTTTAAGGAGGCCACCGTGGTGTTCCTCGGGGCAGTTCTGAGCGTGATTGGAGATAAGCTGGTTGATGCATATTTACATATGCGGTCTGCCAAGGACTTGTGGGAGGCGCTCGAATCTAAGTTCGGGGCTGCCGATGCAGGGAGCGAGATGTATATTATAGAGCAGTTCCACGATTACAAGATGGTTGAAAACCGTCCTGTATTGGAGCAGGCTCATGAGATAATATGCATTGTTAAGGAGCTTGAGCTTCTTAAGTGCGAGTTACCGGGCAAATTTGTCGCAGGCTGCATAATCGCTAAGCTCCCCAATTCCTGGAGGAACTTTGCCACCACTCTGAAACATCAGAGGCGTGAATTCTCTGTGGAGGATGTCATTGGCCATCTGAGTGTTGAGCAGAACTCAAGGGCAAAGGACTCGCACGGAAAAGGGGTCGAAGGAACTTCTGTGGCCAATATGGTGCATCAGAAGAACTCCAATTCCCACAAGCCCAGGGGAAAGAACGGTGTCCAACAGACTGCCGACTTTAAGAAGAAGGGTAAGAAGACCTTCAAGAAGAACAAGAAGGATGAGGGCCGCTTTACTTGTGGTTCGGCTGAACATTGGGCCAACAAGTGCCCAAACAAGTTTAAGAAGTCAGGACAGGACTCCAAGTCTGTCAACATGATTGTGAGCAACAATGAGAATGGTGCATCTGGGTACGGTAATTTATTTACTGTTTTTTCAGTGTTTCAGCCTACCGATTGGTGGGTGGATACAGGTGCAGGTGTTCATGTGTGTGCTGACATTTCATTGTTCTCTTCTTACCAGGTCACAGGCCACGGGTCCGTATTGATGGGGAATGGCGCGAGTGCTTCTGTTCATGGTGTTGGCACGGTCGATCTGAAGTTTACTTCGGGAAGGATCGTGCAGCTGAAGAACGTGCAGCATGTCCCCGCCATCAAGAAGAACCTCGTTAGTGGCTCCCTTCTATGTAGAGAAGGGTTTAAGTTGGTATTCGAGTCTAATAAATTAGTTGTTACTAAGTATGGACTATTTGTTGGAAAAGGTTATGAGAGCGGAGGGATGTTCCGCCTTTCCCTCGCAGATTTCTGTAATAAAATCGTGAACCATATTCATTCGAGTATTAATGAATCTGAGGTTTGGCACTCACGTCTTTGTCACATAAGTTTCGGTGTTATGACGCGGCTAGCCAAGTTGGATTTAATCCTGAGTTTCACTTTAGCCAAAGGTTCTAAGTGCCTTTCATGTGTGCAAGCTAAGCAACCTCGCAAGCCTCATAAGGCCGCGGAGGAGAGACACCTGGCACCATTAGAACTCATACATTTTGATCTTTGTGAGATGAATGGTGTATTGACTAAAGGTGGAAAGAGATACTTCATGACATTGATAGATGATTCCACTAGATATTGCTATGTTTATCTGTTAAATACTAAGGATGAGGCTCTACACTACTTTAAAATCTATAAGGCAGAAGTTGAGAATCAACTTGAAAAGAAAATTAAACGAGTCCGGTCAGACCGTGGTGGAGAGTACTTCTCGAGTGAGTTTGACTCCTTCTGTTCGGAACATGGCATTATTCATGAGAGGACGCCTCCCTATTCACCCCAGTCAAATGGGGTTGCCGAGCGGAAAAACCGTACTCTAACTGATTTGGTTAATGCCATGTTAGATACATCGGGTTTATCCAAGGCATGGTGGGGGGAGGCTATATTGACGGCATGTCATGTCCTGAATAAAGTTCCGACAAAGGATAATGAGATCACTCCCTATGAGAAATGGGCAAAGAAAAGGACGACACTCTCGTACTTGCGCACTTGGGGCTGTTTGGCGAAGGTCAACGTGCCGATCCCCAAAAAGCGTAAGCTTGGACCCAAGACTGTGGACTGCATTAATTTGGGCTACGCTAAGAACAGCGTTGGCTATAGATTTCTAGTAGTGAAATCTGAGGTACCTGACCAGAAGGTCGGTACAATTATGGAGTCTAAGGATGCTACATTCTTCGAGGATATTTTTCCTATGAGAGATATGCAAAGCACTTCTAGACAGGAATCTGAGGAGACTCCTGAACCTGCCATCCCTATGGAATATTATGAACAAACACATGATGAAAATCCTGAGGAGGATGACGAGGAAACCCTTGGTAGGGGCAAGAGACAAAGGACTGCAAAGACCTTTGGTGATGATTTCTTCGTGTACCTCGTGGATGATACTCCAACTTCTATTTCAGAAGCGTATGCCTCTCCAGAAGCTGACTACTGGAAGGATGCGGTCCGTAGCGAGATGGATTCCATCATGGCTAATGGGACATGGGAGATCACCGACCGTCCCTATGGTTGCAAACCACTGGGATGTAAGTGGGTGTTCAAGAAAAAGCTTAGGCCCGATGGTACGATTGAAAAGTACAAGGCTAGACTTGTGGCCAAGGGCTATGACCAGAAAGAAGAGGAAGATTTCTTCGATACTTATTCACCTGTGGCTAGACTGACCACCATTTGAGTATTACTCTCGTTGGCGGCCTCACATGGTCTTCTCATCCACCAAATGGATGTCAAGACGGCTTTTCTGAATGGAGAGCTAAATGAGGAAATCTACATGCAACAACCAGATGGCTTTGTGATAGATGGTCAGGAAAGAAAGGTGTGTAGGTTGCTGAAATCTCTATATGGCCTAAAGCAAGCACCTAAGCAATGGCATGATAAGTTTAATACAACTCTGACATCTGTTGGCTTCGTTGTTAATGAAGCTGACAAATGTGTATACTATCGCCATGGTGGGGGCGAAGGAGTTATACTGTGCTTGTATGTTGATGACATACTGATATTCGGAACCAACCTCAAAGTCATTGAGGAGGTTAAGTCCTTTCTGTCTCAGAACTTTGAGATGAAGGATCTTGGTGTGGCTGATGTTATCTTGAATATCAAGCTACTGAGAGATAATGAGGGTGGGATCACACTTCTGCAATCCCATTATGTTGAGAAGGTGTTGAGTCGCTTTGGATATTCGGACTGCACACCATCTCAAACACCATATGATCCTAGCGTGTTGATTCGAAAGTCCAAAGGCATGGCTAAAGATCAATTGAGATACTCTCAAATCATTGGTTCACTGATGTACCTAGCGAGCGCAACGAGGCCTGACATCGCGTTTGCTGTGAGCAAACTGAGCCGGTTTGTTTCCAAACCGGGTGATGTACATTGGCATGCTGTAGAAAGAGTTATGCGCTATCTCAAAGGTAATATGAATTATGGACTTCACTATACCGGAGACCCGTCGGTACTTGAAGGGTATAGTGATGCGAATTGGATCTCTGATGCTGATGAGATGAAGGCCACAACTGGGTATATGTTTACTCTTGGAGGTGGCGCTGTTTCTTGGAAGTCTTGCAAGCAAACGATCTTAACGAGATCGACAATGGAAGCAGAATTAACAGCATTAGACACTTCTGGTGTTGAAGCAGGATGGCTTCGAGATCTTTTGATGGACTTGCCACTGGTTGATAAACCGGTTCCGGCTATCCTTATGAACTGTGATAATCAGACTGTCATCACCAAGGTGAAGAGTTCAAAGGACAACATGAAGTCCAACAAACACATAAGAATGAGATTAAAGGCTGTCAGAAAATTAAGAAACTCCGGAGTGATAGCGTTGGACTATGTCCATACGGCTAAGAATCTGGCAGATCCCTTTACGAAAGGGCTATCAAGTGTAGTGATAGATAGTGCATCGAGGGAGATGGGTATGAGACCCACATGAGTTACCATGGTGGTAACCCAACCTATGTGATCGGAGATCCCGTGAAGTAGGACCTGGTGAGTAACTTTACTAACCCACTCCGTTGGAGATGCAATACTCTCGGAAACTGTATGGAAGGATGACTATTGTCTTAATGTGTTCCAAGGCTTATATGTATAAGCAAGATGCTATCCTACAGAGCGATCTTTGGAGGAACACACCTATGTGAGCCCGACTGCTAGTCACAGTCTATGAGATTGGGGTGATCTCTAGTAAACTCATGAATAGGCCA
This sequence comes from Triticum timopheevii, assembly GCA_963921465.1. Lineage (NCBI taxonomy): Eukaryota > Viridiplantae > Streptophyta > Magnoliopsida > Poales > Poaceae > Triticum > Triticum timopheevii. The sequence continues at coordinate 407,456,779 of OY997268.1, read as the reverse complement.
GGAGTGTGACTTATATGCTCCACCCGAGGGGTCAGCCTTCGGCAGCCCAGTACTAGTAAGACATGTGGTGAAACTTCTTTACGCCAAACTGACAATTCAAGGCATAGTCCATTGTTCAGTTGTGAAGGAATGTAGCTACTTGCTCTAGGTGAAGCTCAACCTTAACAGGTCTTCACTGAAACACTAGTATATCAAAACAGTATTTGGAACAGAGGACACTATGGGCCCTCGAGATCTGGTGGGGGATTGCTGAAATCTGAGATGGGCTCTAGGCCCATATTGCAATTTCTGAAAAATCTCTAAGGGCCCATGTGGGTTATATGGCACTAGGTGTGGTGGGAAGTTTAGTCCCACCTTGGAAGTGGAAGGAGAGTTGGAGTGGTTTATAAGGGACTCTCTCCCTCAGGCTATTGGAGCTTGAGAAGAGATGAGGCCCTCGCGCACTCCTCCTCCTCCGCTCGCCTCGCCACGCCACGCCTCGTCACGACGCGCCGCGGGTTGCGGGATTGAGCCGAGCCGAGCTCACTCCTATGCGCTTCTTTTTGCCGGTCAGGAACGGAGAGTCTTTGACAGGTGGGGCCACGATCTGAGACGTCGGATCGTGGGCTACCGACTTGGACGTGGGTTCAGCCCACGTCTCTCCACGCGCGGCCGCACATATATATGTGGGGCGCTGCCAACCCTAGCCGTCACGAAACAGAACGCATCTCCGCCTCCACGCCCACGTCGTTCCTCTGCTGCTGCTGCCGCCGGCGACTCCGTCCCGTTCACCGCGTACACGGTTGACGGGAGAGCAGGCCTCCGAAACCACGCCTCTCCGGATCCTGTACGGGGAGAGGGGCGATTAGGTTTTTGGGTAGCGACTACGCGACTGCTCGCTTCTGTTCATCTACGTCCGCATCACCTTCATCATCACCATGTCGACCGACACCGACCGTGCCGCCGTTGAGAAAGCCGAGGCCGACAAGAAGGCCGCCGAGGATGCCGCGGCTGCTGTCACCGCCACCGCCACCGCGTGGCCGATTGGAGGGTATACATCGCTTATCCCTCTCGTGTTTCTTTCTGTTGTAGCAGTACTAGCGGTATGCGTAGATGTCTCTACTATATGCGTAGTACATGCTCTGTTAGATCATAATCAGTATGTTATCAATGCTGTCCATGTCATGCTCATGATTTATTCATGGATTAATTTAATCGAAAAACTGCCTATTTTCTCATCAGTCCTGTCCGTGCCGGAGCGCGCCGTGACGCCGCCGGAGGCCTTCATCAACAGCATGATCGCCAAGTACCGGCAGCAGCTCATCGTACGTGCCATCCCATTCCCAGCCTTATTAGCCCGTTCGTCTCGTCGCATGCATGATCATGTCAACAGCTTCAGTTCGTCGTCTCATTGGGCGCAGAGGCTGTACCTTCTGGACGCCTGGAAGATCGTGGTGGTGAACGTGGGGCCGATCGGCTGCATCTCGTACCTGAGGGACATCATGACGACCGGGGCCGGGGCCGGGGCGTGCGCCGAGTTCCCGAACCAGCTGGCCCAGTCCTTCAACCGCAAGCTGCGCGCCGTGGTGACCGAGCTGGGCGCCGGCCTCGGTGGCTCCCGCTTCGTCTACGCCGACGTCTACCGCATCGTCTCCGACGTCATCGCCAACTACAAGTCGCACGGTACCATAGTAGCCCATAGGACATCGAGCCATCAAGCATGATCAGATGGAGAAACATGAGTTTAGGTGTGACCCGGCGTTGCGTTGATCTGTGTCTGTGTGTAGGGTTCGAGGTGGCAGACTCGGCGTGCTGCTACGGGGGCGGGCGGTTCGGCGGGCTGGCGCCCTGCGGGCCCACGTCGAGCTACTGCGCGGACAGGTCCAAGTACGTGTTCTGGGACGCGTACCACCCCAGCGACGCCGCCAACGCGCTCATAGCCAGCCGCATCCTCGACGGCGACCCGGCGGATATCTCCCCTGTCAACGTGCGCCAACTGCTCTTCGACGATGCTTAGCTTGGAACCAATCGTATACTACTCACTGTATCTCAGAGGCTGTTGTTCCTTCCGTGATTTCCCGCAGAGTGTCCGCGCGCTGTCTTGGAAGTTCTTGGTCCTATTTGTTCAGTTTGCCTACCCCATTCTAGGCACGCTTCATCTGCGAGGTGTGTCCGTCTACTTCTACTAATAAAAAGAAGAAGAAAAAACGAAGCCGTAGCCGTTGATGATTGCAGTATTGTCCAACTCAACGGATAATCGATCGCGTGCAACAAATTGTGATCTGACGAAGACGTGCGGTTTCGGCTGTGACGCCGGCGTTTCCAACCAAACCGAAATTGCAGTTCTTTTTGTTTTGTTTTATTTATTTTGTTTTGAGGGAAAGAAAAATTGCAGTTCACAGGAATCAGAGTGTTTTGCCGTTGATGCTTTTGTTTTGTTACGTAGGAGTAGAAGCGAAACCATACGCACGGCACGTAACTGACACATGACACATCACCAACCTTATCAGTCCCTTTTTTCGTACTAGTAGTATTTATCATAACCGCCCTGATTCTTCAGTTCGGTGCAGCACTTCGCAATTTAGAGCAGTTCTCAAAAGTCAAAAGGTCGCTTGCACAAGCACACGGTCCCAAGCTACGATCGCTCAACCAAATCGAGACGCTAGCCCGATTTCATCCGCCCAGCTTGATGGGCGCCACTTCGCCGGACTCCGGCGACCTCATCCTGGTCGAGCCGGCGAGGCCGGGGTCCAAGGTCGCCGTGGTGACCATCAACCGCCCCGATGCGCTAAACGCGCTGACGCGCTCGATGATGATCTCCCTGGCCTCGGCGTTCCGGCGGCTGGACGCCGACGACGGCGTGGCCGCGGTGGTGCTCGCGGGCCGCGGCCGCTCCTTCTGCGCAGGGGTGGACCTCACGGCGGCGGAGGAAGTCTTCAAGGGCGACGTCAACGACCCCGCCGCTAACCCCGTTGCCCAGATGGAGCTCTGCCGGAAGCCCATCGTCGGCGCCGTCGCCGGGTTCGCGGTCACCGCGGGCTTCGAGATCGCACTCGCCTGCGATCTCCTCGTCGCTGGCCGCTCCGCCAAGTTCCTCGACACCCACGCCAAGTGAGCTACCTCTCCTCACACGCTTATTCATCTCATTTCTGCACGGAAGTAAATCCAACTTGGCTGGTCCTCAATCTGTTCAGTTTCTCAGTAGACGGTAATTAAAACTTCGTACTACTAGTTGAGCTGGAAAATCTCACTCGAACTCAATATACCCATGCTAGTGAAATTCTTGTGTGGCAGAGCAAATGAAACACAAGATTTGCTGCAAATATTTTGTACTCCTGCAATTCAGTATGGATAAATTTTATACATTCGAGTTGCTAGTGTTCAACACATATGTTTGTACTACCTGAAATTGGGCGTGTCTGCACTGTCCTACAACTTACGAACCCTGCTCATGCCATTGCCGTTTCATCTGTGCGCTTTGCTTGTTGTCTTCTAATCAGCCTTTGTCCAATCTGATGTAGGTTTGGGATATTTCCTTCTTGGGGTCTTTCACAGAAGCTCTCTCGTCTCATCGGGCCAAACAGAGCATGACAAGTGTCACTTGCTTGCATGCCTGTCACTGCTGAAATGGCTGAGAAGTGGGGGCTTGCTAACCACATTGTGGAAGATAGTCAGGTGCTGAGTAAGGCCATAGAGGTCGCCGAGGCCATTGCGAAGAATAACCGCAACTTGGTGGTGCTATACAAGTCAGTTATAAATGATGGGCTTCAGCTGGACATGAAACATGCCCGAGCTAGGAGTGAAACATGAAACAGTTTATGAGATTGGGGTGATCTCTAGTAAACTCATGAATGGCCAGGAGTGTGACTTATATGCTCCACCCGAGGGGTCAGCCTTCGGCAGCCCAGTACTAGTAAGACATGTGGTGAAACTTCTTTACGCCAAACTGACAATTCAAGGCATAGTCCATTGTTCAGTTGTGAAGGAATGTAGCTACTTGCTCTAGGTGAAGTTCAACCTTAACAGGTCTTCACTGAAACACTAGTATATCAAAACAGTATTTGGAACAGAGGACACTATGGGCCCTCGAGATCTGGTGGGGGATTGCTGAAATCTGAGATGGGCTCTAGGCCCATATTGCAATTTCTGAAAAATCTCTAAGGGCCCATGTGGGTTATATGGCACTAGGTGTGGTGGGAAGTTTAGTCCCACCTTGGAAGTGGAAGGAGAGTTGGAGTGGTTTATAAGGGACTCTCTCCCTCATGCTATTGGAGCTTGAGAAGAGATGAGGCCCTCGCGCACTCCTCCTCCTCCGCTCGCCTCGCCACGCCACGCCTCGCCTCGTCACGACGCGCCGCGGGTTGCGGGATTGAGCCGAGCCGAGCTCACTCCTATGCGCTTCTTTTTGCCGGTCAGGAACGGAGAGTCTTTGACAGGTGGGGCCACGATCTGAGACGTCGGATCGTGGGCTACCGACTTGGACGTGGGTTCAGCCCACGTCTCTCCACGCGCGGCTGCACATATATATGTGGCCGTCACGAAACAGAACGCATCTCCGCCTCCACGCCCACGTCGTTCCTCTGCTGCTGCTGCCGGCGGCGACTCCGTCCCGTTCACCGCGTACACGGTTGACGGGAGAGCAGGCCTCCGAAACCACGCCTCTCCGGATCCTGTACGGGGAGAGGGGCGATTAGGTTTTTGGGTAGCGACTACGCGACTGCTCGCTTCTGTTCATCTACGTCCGCATCACCTTCATCATCACCATGTCGACCGACACCGACCGTGCCGCCGCTGAGAAAGCCGAGGCCGACAAGAAGGCCGCCGAGGATGCCGCGGCTGCTGTCACCGCCACCGCCACCGCGTGGCCGATTGGAGGGTATACATCGCTTATCCCTCTCGTGTTTCTTTCTGTTGTAGCAGTACTAGCGGTATGCGTAGATGTCTCTACTATATGCATAGTACATGCTCTGTTAGATCATAATCAGTATGTTATCAATGCTGTCCATGTCATGCTCATGATTTATTCATGGATTAATTTAATCGAAAAACTGCCTATTTTCTCATCAATCCAAAAACCTAATATCTGTAGGAGTTTTTCGAATTCTGGTTTTGCTGCTGCACTGAAACCGTCCCCGTTTACGGGGACGTACTTTAAGCATTGGCAGACTAAAACCACCTTATGGCTCACGGCCATGAACGTGTTCTGGGTCGCCGGTGTGACTCCTACAGGAACGATCGCTCCTGAACAGGAGAAGGCGTTTAAGGAGGCCACCGTGGTGTTCCTCGGGGCAGTTCTGAGCGTGATTGGAGATAAGCTGGTTGATGCATATTTACATATGCGGTCTGCCAAGGACTTGTGGGAGGCGCTCGAATCTAAGTTCGGGGCTGCCGATGCAGGGAGCGAGATGTATATTATAGAGCAGTTCCACGATTACAAGATGGTTGAAAACCGTCCTGTATTGGAGCAGGCTCATGAGATAATATGCATTGTTAAGGAGCTTGAGCTTCTTAAGTGCGAGTTACCGGGCAAATTTGTCGCAGGCTGCATAATCGCTAAGCTCCCCAATTCCTGGAGGAACTTTGCCACCACTCTGAAACATCAGAGGCGTGAATTCTCTGTGGAGGATGTCATTGGCCATCTGAGTGTTGAGCAGAACTCAAGGGCAAAGGACTCGCACGGAAAAGGGGTCGAAGGAACTTCTGTGGCCAATATGGTGCATCAGAAGAACTCCAATTCCCACAAGCCCAGGGGAAAGAACGGTGTCCAACAGACTGCCGACTTTAAGAAGAAGGGTAAGAAGACCTTCAAGAAGAACAAGAAGGATGAGGGCCGCTTTACTTGTGGTTCGGCTGAACATTGGGCCAGCAAGTGCCCAAACAAGTTTAAGAAGTCAGGACAGGACTCCAAGTCTGTCAACATGATTGTGAGCAACAATGAGAATGGTGCATCTGGGTACGGTAATTTATTTACTGTTTTTTCAGTGTTTCAGCCTACCGATTGGTGGGTGGATACAGGTGCAGGTGTTCATGTGTGTGCTGACATTTCATTGTTCTCTTCTTACCAGGTCACAGGCCACGGGTCCGTATTGATGGGGAATGGCGCGAGTGCTTCTGTTCATGGTGTTGGCACGGTCGATCTGAAGTTTACTTCGGGAAGGATCGTGCAGCTGAAGAACGTGCAGCATGTCCCCGCCATCAAGAAGAACCTCGTTAGTGGCTCCCTTCTATGTAGAGAAGGGTTTAAGTTGGTATTCGAGTCTAATAAATTAGTTGTTACTAAGTATGGACTATTTGTTGGAAAAGGTTATGAGAGCGGAGGGATGTTCCGCCTTTCCCTCGCAGATTTCTGTAATAAAATCGTGAACCATATTCATTCGAGTATTAATGAATCTGAGGTTTGGCACTCACGTCTTTGTCACATAAGTTTCGGTGTTATGACGCGGCTAGCCAAGTTGGATTTAATCCTGAGTTTCACTTTAGCCAAAGGTTCTAAGTGCCTTTCATGTGTGCAAGCTAAGCAACCTCGCAAGCCTCATAAGGCCGCGGAGGAGAGACACCTGGCACCATTAGAACTCATACATTTTGATCTTTGTGAGATGAATGGTGTATTGACTAAAGGTGGAAAGAGATACTTCATGACATTGATAGATGATTCCACTAGATATTGCTATGTTTATCTGTTAAATACTAAGGATGAGGCTCTACACTACTTTAAAATCTATAAGGCAGAAGTTGAGAATCAACTTGAAAAGAAAATTAAACGAGTCCGGTCAGACCGTGGTGGAGAGTACTTCTCGAGTGAGTTTGACTCCTTCTGTTCGGAACATGGCATTATTCATGAGAGGACGCCTCCCTATTCACCCCAGTCAAATGGGGTTGCCGAGCGGAAAAACCGTACTCTAACTGATTTGGTTAATGCCATGTTAGATACATCGGGTTTATCCAAGGCATGGTGGGGGGAGGCTATATTGACGGCATGTCATGTCCTGAATAAAGTTCCGACAAAGGATAATGAGATCACTCCCTATGAGAAATGGGCAAAGAAAAGGACGACACTCTCGTACTTGCGCACTTGGGGCTGTTTGGCGAAGGTCAACGTGCCGATCCCCAAAAAGCGTAAGCTTGGACCCAAGACTGTGGACTGCATTAATTTGGGCTACGCTAAGAACAGCGTTGGCTATAGATTTCTAGTAGTGAAATCTGAGGTACCTGACCAGAAGGTCGGTACAATTATGGAGTCTAAGGATGCTACATTCTTCGAGGATATTTTTCCTATGAGAGATATGCAAAGCACTTCTAGACAGGAATCTGAGGAGACTCCTGAACCTGCCATCCCTATGGAATATTATGAACAAACACATGATGAAAATCCTGAGGAGGATGACGAGGAAACCCTTGGTAGGGGCAAGAGACAAAGGACTGCAAAGACCTTTGGTGATGATTTCTTCGTGTACCTCGTGGATGATACTCCAACTTCTATTTCAGAAGCGTATGCCTCTCCAGAAGCTGACTACTGGAAGGATGCGGTCCGTAGCGAGATGGATTCCATCATGGCTAATGGGACATGGGAGATCACCGACCGTCCCTATGGTTGCAAACCACTGGGATGTAAGTGGGTGTTCAAGAAAAAGCTTAGGCCCGATGGTACGATTGAAAAGTACAAGGCTAGACTTGTGGCCAAGGGCTATGACCAGAAAGAAGAGGAAGATTTCTTCGATACTTATTCACCTGTGGCTAGACTGACCACCATTTGAGTATTACTCTCGTTGGCGGCCTCACATGGTCTTCTCGTCCACCAAATGGATGTCAAGACGGCTTTTCTGAATGGAGAGCTAAATGAGGAAATCTACATGCAACAACCAGATGGCTTTGTGATAGATGGTCAGGAAAGAAAGGTGTGTAGGTTGCTGAAATCTCTATATGGCCTAAAGCAAGCACCTAAGCAATGGCATGATAAGTTTAATACAACTCTGACATCTGTTGGCTTCGTTGTTAATGAAGCTGACAAATGTGTATACTATCGCCATGGTGGGGGCGAAGGAGTTATACTGTGCTTGTATGTTGATGACATACTGATATTCGGAACCAACCTCAAAGTCATTGAGGAGGTTAAGTCCTTTCTGTCTCAGAACTTTGAGATGAAGGATCTTGGTGTGGCTGATGTTATCTTGAATATCAAGCTACTGAGAGATAATGAGGGTGGGATCACACTTCTGCAATCCCATTATGTTGAGAAGGTGTTGAGTCGCTTTGGATATTCGGACTGCACACCATCTCAAACACCATATGATCCTAGCGTGTTGATTCGAAAGTCCAAAGGCATGGCTAAAGATCAATTGAGATACTCTCAAATCATTGGTTCACTGATGTACCTAGCGAGCGCAACGAGGCCTGACATCGCGTTTGCTGTGAGCAAACTGAGCCGGTTTGTTTCCAAACCGGGTGATGTACATTGGCATGCTGTAGAAAGAGTTATGCGCTATCTCAAAGGTAATATGAATTATGGACTTCACTATACCGGAGACCCGTCGGTACTTGAAGGGTATAGTGATGCGAATTGGATCTCTGATGCTGATGAGATGAAGGCCACAACTGGGTATATGTTTACTCTTGGAGGTGGCGCTGTTTCTTGGAAGTCTTGCAAGCAAACGATCTTAACGAGATCGACAATGGAAGCAGAATTAACAGCATTAGACACTTCTGGTGTTGAAGCAGGATGGCTTCGAGATCTTTTGATGGACTTGCCACTGGTTGATAAACCGGTTCCGGCTATCCTTATGAACTGTGATAATCAGACTGTCATCACCAAGGTGAAGAGTTCAAAGGACAACATGAAGTCCAACAAACACATAAGAATGAGATTAAAGGCTGTCAGAAAATTAAGAAACTCCGGAGTGATAGCGTTGGACTATGTCCATACGGCTAAGAATCTGGCAGATCCCTTTACGAAAGGGCTATCAAGTGTAGTGATAGATAGTGCATCGAGGGAGATGGGTATGAGACCCACATGAGTTACCATGGTGGTAACCCAACCTATGTGATCGGAGATCCCGTGAAGTAGGACCTGGTGAGTAACTTTACTAACCCACTCCGTTGGAGATGCAATACTCTCGGAAACTGTATGGAAGGATGACTATTGTCTTAATGTGTTCCAAGGCTTATATGTATAAGCAAGATGCTATCCTACAGAGCGATCTTTGGAGGAACACACCTATGTGAGCCCGACTGCTAGTCACAGTCTATGAGATTGGGGTGATCTCTAGTAAACTCATGAATAGGCCAGGAGTGTGACTTATATGCTCCACCCGAGGGGTCAGCCTTCGGCAGCCCAGTACTAGTAAGACATGTGGTGAAACTTCTTTACGCCAAACTGACAATTCAAGGCATAGTCCATTGTTCAGTTGTGAAGGAATGTAGCTACTTGCTCTAGGTGAAGCTCAACCTTAACAGGTCTTCACTGAAACACTAGTATATCAAAACAGTATTTGGAACAGAGGACACTATGGGCCCTCGAGATCTGGTGGGGGATTGCTGAAATCTGAGATGGGCTCTAGGCCCATATTGCAATTTCTGAAAAATCTCTAAGGGCCCATGTGGGTTATATGGCACTAGGTGTGGTGGGAAGTTTAGTCCCACCTTGGAAGTGGAAGGAGAGTTGGAGTGGTTTATAAGGGACTCTCTCCCTCATGCTATTGGAGCTTGAGAAGAGATGAGGCCCTCGCGCACTCCTCCTCCTCCGCTCGCCTCGCCACGCCACGCCTCGTCACGACGCGCCGCGGGTTGCGGGATTGAGCCGAGCCGAGCTCACTCCTATGCGCTTCTTTTTGCCGGTCAGGAACGGAGAGTCTTTGACAGGTGGGGCCACGATCTGAGACGTCGGATCGTGGGCTACCGACTTGGACGTGGGTTCAGCCCACGTCTCTCCACGCGCGGCCGCACATATATATGTGGGGCGCTGCCAACCCTAGCCGTCACGAAACAGAACGCATCTCCGCCTCCACGCCCACGTCGTTCCTCTGCTGCTGCTGCCGCCGGCGACTCCGTCCCGTTCACCGCGTACACGGTTGACGGGAGAGCAGGCCTCCGAAACCACGCCTCTCCGGATCCTGTACGGGGAGAGGGGCGATTAGGTTTTTGGGTAGCGACTACGCGACTGCTCGCTTCTGTTCATCTACGTCCGCATCACCTTCATCATCACCATGTCGACCGACACCGACCGTGCCGCCGCTGAGAAAGCCGAGGCCGACAAGAAGGCCGCCGAGGATGCCGCGGCTGCTGTCACCGCCACCGCCACCGCGTGGCCGATTGGAGGGTATACATCGCTTATCCCTCTCGTGTTTCTTTCTGTTGTAGCAGTACTAGCGGTATGCGTAGATGTCTCTACTATATGCGTAGTACATGCTCTGTTAGATCATAATCAGTATGTTATCAATGCTGTCCATGTCATGCTCATGATTTATTCATGGATTAATTTAATCGAAAAACTGCCTATTTTCTCATCAGTCCTGTCCGTGCCGGAGCGCGCCGTGACGCCGCCGGAGGCCTTCATCAACAGCATGATCGCCAAGTACCGGCAGCAGCTCATCGTACGTGCCATCCCATTCCCAGCCTTATTAGCCCGTTCGTCTCGTCGCATGCATGATCATGTCAACAGCTTCAGTTCGTCGTCTCATTGGGCGTAGAGGCTGTACCTTCTGGACGCCCGGAAGATCGTGGTGGTGAACGTGGGGCCGATCGGCTGCATCCCGTACCTGAGGGACATCATGACGACCGGGGCCGGGGCCGGGGCGTGCGCCGAGTTCCCGAACCAGCTGGCCCAGTCCTTCAACCGCAAGCTGCGCGCCGTGGTGACCGAGCTGGGCGCCGGCCTCGGTGGCTCCCGCTTCGTCTACGCCGACGTCTACCGCATCGTCTCCGACGTCATCGCCAACTACAAGTCGCACGGTACCATAGTAGCCCATAGGACATCGAGCCATCAAGCATGATCAGATGGAGAAACATGAGTTTAGGTGTGACCCGGCGTTGCGTTGATCTGTGTCTGTGTGTAGGGTTCGAGGTGGCAGACTCGGCGTGCTGCTACGGGGGCGGGCGGTTCGGCGGGCTGGCGCCCTGCGGGCCCACGTCGAGCTACTGCGCGGACAGGTCCAAGTACGTGTTCTGGGACGCGTACCACCCCAGCGACGCCGCCAACGCGCTCATAGCCAGCCGCATCCTCGACGGCGACCCGGCGGATATCTCCCCTGTCAACGTGCGCCAACTGCTCTTCGACGATGCTTAGCTTGGAACCAATCGTATACTACTCACTGTATCTCAGAGGCTGTTGTTCCTTCCGTGATTTCCCGCAGAGTGTCCGCGCGCTGTCTTGGAAGTTCTTGGTCCTATTTGTTCAGTTTGCCTACCCCATTCTAGCCACGCTTCATCTGCGAGGTGTGTCCGTCTACTTCTACTAATAAAAAGAAGAAGAAAAAACGAAGCCGTAGCCGTTGATGATTGCAGTATTGTCCAACTCAACGGATAATCGATCGCGTGCAACAAATTGTGATCTGACGAAGACGTGCGGTTTCGGCTGTGACGCCGGCGTTTCCAACCAAACCGAAATTGCAGTTCTTTTTGTTTTGTTTTATTTATTTTGTTTTGAGGGAAAGAAAAATTGCAGTTCACAGGAATCAGAGTGTTTTGCCGTTGATGCTTTTGTTTTGTTACGTAGGAGTAGAAGCGAAACCATACGCACGGCACGTAACTGACACATGACACATCACCAACCTTATCAGTCCCTTTTTTCGTACTAGTAGTATTTATCATAACCGCCCTGATTCTTCAGTTCGGTGCAGCACTTCGCAATTTAGAGCAGTTCTCAAAAGTCAAAAGGTCGCTTGCACAAGCACACGGTCCCAAGCTACGATCGCTCAACCAAATCGAGACGCTAGCCCGATTTCATCCGCCCAGCTTGATGGGCGCCACTTCGCCGGACTCCGGCGACCTCATCCTGGTCGAGCCGGCGAGGCCGGGGTCCAAGGTCGCCGTGGTGACCATCAACCGCCCCGATGCGCTAAACGCGCTGACGCGCTCGATGATGATCTCCCTGGCCTCGGCGTTCCGGCGGCTGGACGCCGACGACGGCGTGGCCGCGGTGGTGCTCGCGGGCCGCGGCCGCTCCTTCTGCGCAGGGGTGGACCTCACGGCGGCGGAGGAAGTCTTCAAGGGCGACGTCAACGACCCCGCCGCTAACCCCGTTGCCCAGATGGAGCTCTGCCGGAAGCCCATCGTCGGCGCCGTCGCCGGGTTCGCGGTCACCGCGGGCTTCGAGATCGCACTCGCCTGCGATCTCCTCGTCGCTGGCCGCTCCGCCAAGTTCCTCGACACCCACGCCAAGTGAGCTACCTCTCCTCACACGCTTATTCATCTCATTTCTGCACGGAAGTAAATCCAACTTGGCTGGTCCTCAATCTGTTCAGTTTCTCAGTAGACGGTAATTAAAACTTCGTACTACTAGTTGAGCTGGAAAATCTCACTCGAACTCAATATACCCATGCTAGTGAAATTCTTGTGTGGCAGAGCAAATGAAACACAAGATTTGCTGCAAATATTTTGTACTCCTGCAATTCAGTATGGATAAATTTTATACATTCGAGTTGCTAGTGTTCAACACATATGTTTGTACTACCTGAAATTGGGCATGTCTGCACTGTCCTACAACTTACGAACCCTGCTCATGCCATTGCCGTTTCATCTGTGCGCTTTGCTTGTTGTCTTCTAATCAGCCTTTGTCCAATCTGATGTAGGTTTGGGATATTTCCTTCTTGGGGTCTTTCACAGAAGCTCTCTCGTCTCATCGGGCCAAACAGAGCACGACAAGTGTCACTTGCTTGCATGCCTGTCACTGCTGAAATGGCTGAGAAGTGGGGGCTTGCTAACCACATTGTGGAAGATAGTCAGGTGCTGAGTAAGGCCATAGAGGTCGCCGAGGCCATTGCGAAGAATAACCGCAACTTGGTGGTGCTATACAAGTCAGTTATAAATGATGGGCTTCAGCTGGACATGAAACATGCCCGAGCTAGGAGTGAAACATGAAACAGTTTATGAGATTGGGGTGATCTCTAGTAAACTCATGAATGGCCAGGAGTGTGACTTATATGCTCCACCCGAGGGGTCAGCCTTCGGCAGCCCAGTACTAGTAAGACATGTGGTGAAACTTCTTTACGCCAAACTGACAATTCAAGGCATAGTCCATTGTTCAGTTGTGAAGGAATGTAGCTACTTGCTCTAGGTGAAGTTCAACCTTAACAGGTCTTCACTGAAACACTAGTATATCAAAACAGTATTTGGAACAGAGGACACTATGGGCCCTCGAGATCTGGTGGGGGATTGCTGAAATCTGAGATGGGCTCTAGGCCCATATTGCAATTTCTGAAAAATCTCTAAGGGCCCATGTGGGTTATATGGCACTAGGTGTGGTGGGAAGTTTAGTCCCACCTTGGAAGTGGAAGGAGAGTTGGAGTGGTTTATAAGGGACTCTCTCCCTCATGCTATTGGAGCTTGAGAAGAGATGAGGCCCTCGCGCACTCCTCCTCCTCCGCTCGCCTCGCCACGCCACGCCTCGCCTCGTCACGACGCGCCGCGGGTTGCGGGATTGAGCCGAGCCGAGCTCACTCCTATGCGCTTCTTTTTGCCGGTCAGGAACGGAGAGTCTTTGACAGGTGGGGCCACGATCTGAGACGTCGGATCGTGGGCTACCGACTTGGACGTGGGTTCAGCCCACGTCTCTCCACGCGCGGCTGCACATATATATGTGGCCGTCACGAAACAGAACGCATCTCCGCCTCCACGCCCACGTCGTTCCTCTGCTGCTGCTGCCGGCGGCGACTCCGTCCCGTTCACCGCGTACACGGTTGACGGGAGAGCAGGCCTCCGAAACCACGCCTCTCCGGATCCTGTACGGGGAGAGGGGCGATTAGGTTTTTGGGTAGCGACTACGCGACTGCTCGCTTCTGTTCATCTACGTCCGCATCACCTTCATCATCACCATGTCGACCGACACCGACCGTGCCGCCGCTGAGAAAGCCGAGGCCGACAAGAAGGCCGCCGAGGATGCCGCGGCTGCTGTCACCGCCACCGCCACCGCGTGGCCGATTGGAGGGTATACATCGCTTATCCCTCTCGTGTTTCTTTCTGTTGTAGCAGTACTAGCGGTATGCGTAGATGTCTCTACTATATGCATAGTACATGCTCTGTTAGATCATAATCAGTATGTTATCAATGCTGTCCATGTCATGCTCATGATTTATTCATGGATTAATTTAATTGAAAAACTGCCTATTTTCTCATCAATCCAAAAACCTAATATCTGTAGGAGTTTTTCGAATTCTGGTTTTGCTGCTGCACTGAAACCGTCCCCGTTTACGGGGACGTACTTTAAGCATTGGCAGACTAAAACCACCTTATGGCTCACGGCCATGAACGTGTTCTGGGTCGCCGGTGTGACTCCTACAGGAACGATCGCTCCTGAACAGGAGAAGGCGTTTAAGGAGGCCACCGTGGTGTTCCTCGGGGCAGTTCTGAGCGTGATTGGAGATAAGCTGGTTGATGCATATTTACATATGCGGTCTGCCAAGGACTTGTGGGAGGCGCTCGAATCTAAGTTCGGGGCTGCCGATGCAGGGAGCGAGATGTATATTATAGAGCAGTTCCACGATTACAAGATGGTTGAAAACCGTCCTGTATTGGAGCAGGCTCATGAGATAATATGCATTGTTAAGGAGCTTGAGCTTCTTAAGTGCGAGTTACCGGGCAAATTTGTCGCAGGCTGCATAATCGCTAAGCTCCCCAATTCCTGGAGGAACTTTGCCACCACTCTGAAACATCAGAGGCGTGAATTCTCTGTGGAGGATGTCATTGGCCATCTGAGTGTTGAGCAGAACTCAAGGGCAAAGGACTCGCACGGAAAAGGGGTCGAAGGAACTTCTGTGGCCAATATGGTGCATCAGAAGAACTCCAATTCCCACAAGCCCAGGGGAAAGAACGGTGTCCAACAGACTGCCGACTTTAAGAAGAAGGGTAAGAAGACCTTCAAGAAGAACAAGAAGGATGAGGGCTGCTTTACTTGTGGTTCGGCTGAACATTGGGCCAACAAGTGCCCAAACAAGTTTAAGAAGTCAGGACAGGACTCCAAGTCTGTCAACATGATTGTGAGCAACAATGAGAATGGTGCATCTGGGTACGGTAATTTATTTACTGTTTTTTCAGTGTTTCAGCCTACCGATTGGTGGGTGGATACAGGTGCAGGTGTTCATGTGTGTGCTGACATTTCATTGTTCTCTTCTTACCAGGTCACAGGCCACGGGTCCGTATTGATGGGGAATGGCGCGAGTGCTTCTGTTCATGGTGTTGGCACGGTCGATCTGAAGTTTACTTCGGGAAGGATCGTGCAGCTGAAGAACGTGCAGCATGTCCCCGCCATCAAGAAGAACCTCGTTAGTGGCTCCCTTCTATGTAGAGAAGGGTTTAAGTTGGTATTCGAGTCTAATAAATTAGTTGTTACTAAGTATGGACTATTTGTTGGAAAAGGTTATGAGAGCGGAGGGATGTTCCGCCTTTCCCTCGCAGATTTCTGTAATAAAATCGTGAACCATATTCATTCGAGTATTAATGAATCTGAGGTTTGGCACTCACGTCTTTGTCACATAAGTTTCGGTGTTATGACGCGGCTAGCCAAGTTGGATTTAATCCTGAGTTTCACTTTAGCCAAAGGTTCTAAGTGCCTTTCATGTGTGCAAGCTAAGCAACCTCGCAAGCCTCATAAGGCCGCGGAGGAGAGACACCTGGCACCATTAGAACTCATACATTTTGATCTTTGTGAGATGAATGGTGTATTGACTAAAGGTGGAAAGAGATACTTCATGACATTGATAGATGATTCCACTAGATATTGCTATGTTTATCTGTTAAATACTAAGGATGAGGCTCTACACTACTTTAAAATCTATAAGGCAGAAGTTGAGAATCAACTTGAAAAGAAAATTAAACGAGTCCGGTCAGACCGTGGTGGAGAGTACTTCTCGAGTGAGTTTGACTCCTTCTGTTCGGAACATGGCATTATTCATGAGAGGACGCCTCCCTATTCACCCCAGTCAAATGGGGTTGCCGAGCGGAAAAACCGTACTCTAACTGATTTGGTTAATGCCATGTTAGATACATCGGGTTTATCCAAGGCATGGTGGGGGGAGGCTATATTGACGGCATGTCATGTCCTGAATAAAGTTCCGACAAAGGATAATGAGATCACTCCCTATGAGAAATGGGCAAAGAAAAGGACGACACTCTCGTACTTGCGCACTTGGGGCTGTTTGGCGAAGGTCAACGTGCCGATCCCCAAAAAGCGTAAGCTTGGACCCAAGACTGTGGACTGCATTAATTTGGGCTACGCTAAGAACAGCGTTGGCTATAGATTTCTAGTAGTGAAATCTGAGGTACCTGACCAGAAGGTCGGTACAATTATGGAGTCTAAGGATGCTACATTCTTCGAGGATATTTTTCCTATGAGAGATATGCAAAGCACTTCTAGACAGGAATCTGAGGAGACTCCTGAACCTGCCATCCCTATGGAATATTATGAACAAACACATGATGAAAATCCTGAGGAGGATGACGAGGAAACCCTTGGTAGGGGCAAGAGACAAAGGACTGCAAAGACCTTTGGTGATGATTTCTTCGTGTACCTCGTGGATGATACTCCAACTTCTATTTCAGAAGCGTATGCCTCTCCAGAAGCTGACTACTGGAAGGATGCGGTCCGTAGCGAGATGGATTCCATCATGGCTAATGGGACATGGGAGATCACCGACCGTCCCTATGGTTGCAAACCACTGGGATGTAAGTGGGTGTTCAAGAAAAAGCTTAGGCCCGATGGTACGATTGAAAAGTACAAGGCTAGACTTGTGGCCAAGGGCTATGACCAGAAAGAAGAGGAAGATTTCTTCGATACTTATTCACCTGTGGCTAGACTGACCACCATTTGAGTATTACTCTCGTTGGCGGCCTCACATGGTCTTCTCGTCCACCAAATGGATGTCAAGACGGCTTTTCTGAATGGAGAGCTAAATGAGGAAATCTACATGCAACAACCAGATGGCTTTGTGATAGATGGTCAGGAAAGAAAGGTGTGTAGGTTGCTGAAATCTCTATATGGCCTAAAGCAAGCACCTAAGCAATGGCATGATAAGTTTAATACAACTCTGACATCTGTTGGCTTCGTTGTTAATGAAGCTGACAAATGTGTATACTATCGCCATGGTGGGGGCGAAGGAGTTATACTGTGCTTGTATGTTGATGACATACTGATATTCGGAACCAACCTCAAAGTCATTGAGGAGGTTAAGTCCTTTCTGTCTCAGAACTTTGAGATGAAGGATCTTGGTGTGGCTGATGTTATCTTGAATATCAAGCTACTGAGAGATAATGAGGGTGGGATCACACTTCTGCAATCCCATTATGTTGAGAAGGTGTTGAGTCGCTTTGGATATTCGGACTGCACACCATCTCAAACACCATATGATCCTAGCGTGTTGATTCGAAAGTCCAAAGGCATGGCTAAAGATCAATTGAGATACTCTCAAATCATTGGTTCACTGATGTACCTAGCGAGCGCAACGAGGCCTGACATCGCGTTTGCTGTGAGCAAACTGAGCCGGTTTGTTTCCAAACCGGGTGATGTACATTGGCATGCTGTAGAAAGAGTTATGCGCTATCTCAAAGGTAATATGAATTATGGACTTCACTATACCGGAGACCCGTCGGTACTTGAAGGGTATAGTGATGCGAATTGGATCTCTGATGCTGATGAGATGAAGGCCACAACTGGGTATATGTTTACTCTTGGAGGTGGCGCTGTTTCTTGGAAGTCTTGCAAGCAAACGATCTTAACGAGATCGACAATGGAAGCAGAATTAACAGCATTAGACACTTCTGGTGTTGAAGCAGGATGGCTTCGAGATCTTTTGATGGACTTGCCACTGGTTGATAAACCGGTTCCGGCTATCCTTATGAACTGTGATAATCAGACTGTCATCACCAAGGTGAAGAGTTCAAAGGACAACATGAAGTCCAACAAACACATAAGAATGAGATTAAAGGCTGTCAGAAAATTAAGAAACTCCGGAGTGATAGCGTTGGACTATGTCCATACGGCTAAGAATCTGGCAGATCCCTTTACGAAAGGGCTATCAAGTGTAGTGATAGATAGTGCATCGAGGGAGATGGGTATGAGACCCACATGAGTTACCATGGTGGTAACCCAACCTATGTGATCGGAGATCCCGTGAAGTAGGACCTGGTGAGTAACTTTACTAACCCACTCCGTTGGAGATGCAATACTCTCGGAAACTGTATGGAAGGATGACTATTGTCTTAATGTGTTCCAAGGCTTATATGTATAAGCAAGATGCTATCCTACAGAGCGATCTTTGGAGGAACACACCTATGTGAGCCCGACTGCTAGTCACAGTCTATGAGATTGGGGTGATCTCTAGTAAACTCATGAATAGGCCAGGAGTGTGACTTATATGCTCCACCCGAGGGGTCAGCCTTCGGCAGCCCAGTACTAGTAAGACATGTGGTGAAACTTCTTTACGCCAAACTGACAATTCAAGGCATAGTCCATTGTTCAGTTGTGAAGGAATGTAGCTACTTGCTCTAGGTGAAGTTCAACCTTAACAGGTCTTCACTGAAACACTAGTATATCAAAACAGTATTTGGAACAGAGGACACTATGGGCCCTCGAGATCTGGTGGGGGATTGCTGAAATCTGAGATGGGCTCTAGGCCCATATTGCAATTTCTGAAAAATCTCTAAGGGCCCATGTGGGTTATATGGCACTAGGTGTGGTGGGAAGTTTAGTCCCACCTTGGAAGTGGAAGGAGAGTTGGAGTGGTTTATAAGGGACTCTCTCCCTCATGCTATTGGAGCTTGAGAAGAGATGAGGCCCTCGCGCACTCCTCCTCCTCCGCTCGCCTCGCCACGCCACGCCTCGTCACGACGCGCCGCGGGTTGCGGGATTGAGCCGAGCCGAGCTCACTCCTATGCGCTTCTTTTTGCCGGTCAGGAACGGAGAGTCTTTGACAGGTGGGGCCACGATCTGAGACGTCGGATCGTGGGCTACCGACTTGGACGTGGGTTCAGCCCACGTCTCTCCACGCGCGGCCGCACATATATATGTGGGGCGCTGCCAACCCTAGCCGTCACGAAACAGAACGCATCTCCGCCTCCACGCCCACGTCGTTCCTCTGCTGCTGCTGCCGCCGGCGACTCCGTCCCGTTCACCGCGTACACGGTTGACGGGAGAGCAGGCCTCCGAAACCACGCCTCTCCGGATCCTGTACGGGGAGAGGGGCGATTAGGTTTTTGGGTAGCGACTACGCGACTGCTCGCTTCTGTTCATCTACGTCCGCATCACCTTCATCATCACCATGTCGACCGACACCGACCGTGCCGCCGCTGAGAAAGCCGAGGCCGACAAGAAGGCCGCCGAGGATGCCGCGGCTGCTGTCACCGCCACCGCCACCGCGTGGCCGATTGGAGGGTATACATCGCTTATCCCTGTTTCTTTCTGTTGTAGCAGTACTAGCGGTATGCGTAGATGTCTCTACTATATGCGTAGTACATGCTCTGTTAGATCATAATCAGTATGTTATCAATGCTGTCCATGTCATGCTCATGATTTATTTATGGATTAATTTAATCGAAAAACTGCCTATTTTCTCATCAGTCCTGTCCGTGCCGGAGCGCGCCGTGACGCCGCCGGAGGCCTTCATCAACAGCATGATCGCCAAGTACCGGCAGCAGCTCATCGTACGTGCCATCCCATTCCCAGCCTTATTAGCCCGTTCGTCTCGTCGCATGCATGATCATGTCAACAGCTTCAGTTCGTCGTCTCATTGGGCGCAGAGGCTGTACCTTCTGGACGCCCGGAAGATCGTGGTGGTGAACGTGGGGCCGATCGGCTGCATCCCGTACCTGAGGGACATCATGACGACCGGGGCCGGGGCCGGGGCGTGCGCCGAGTTCCCGAACCAGCTGGCCCAGTCCTTCAACCGCAAGCTGCGCGCCGTGGTGACCGAGCTGGGCGCCGGCCTCGGTGGCTCCCGCTTCGTCTACGCCGACGTCTACCGCATCGTCTCCGACGTCATCGCCAACTACAAGTCGCACGGTACCATAGTAGCCCATAGGACATCGAGCCATCAAGCATGATCAGATGGAGAAACATGAGTTTAGGTGTGACCCGGCGTTGCGTTGATCTGTGTCTGTGTGTAGGGTTCGAGGTGGCAGACTCGGCGTGCTGCTACGGGGGCGGGCGGTTCGGCGGGCTGGCGCCCTGCGGGCCCACGTCGAGCTACTGCGCGGACAGGTCCAAGTACGTGTTCTGGGACGCGTACCACCCCAGCGACGCCGCCAACGCGCTCATAGCCAGCCGCATCCTCGACGGCGACCCGGCGGATATCTCCCCTGTCAACGTGCGCCAACTGCTCTTCGACGATGCTTAGCTTGGAACCAATCGTATACTACTCACTGTATCTCAGAGGCTGTTGTTCCTTCCGTGATTTCCCGCAGAGTGTCCGCGCGCTGTCTTGGAAGTTCTTGGTCCTATTTGTTGAGTTTGCCTACCCCATTCTAGCCACGCTTCATCTGCGAGGTGTGTCCGTCTACTTCTACTAATAAAAAGAAGAAGAAAAAACGAAGCCGTAGCCGTTGATGATTGCAGTATTGTCCAACTCAACGGATAATCGATCGCGTGCAACAAATTGTGATCTGACGAAGACGTGCGGTTTCGGCTGTGACGCCGGCGTTTCCAACCAAACCGAAATTGCAGTTCTTTTTGTTTTGTTTTATTTATTTTGTTTTGAGGGAAAGAAAAATTGCAGTTCACAGGAATCAGAGTGTTTTGCCGTTGATGCTTTTGTTTTGTTACGTAGGAGTAGAAGCGAAACCATACGCACGGCACGTAACTGACACATGACACATCACCAACCTTATCAGTCCCTTTTTTCGTACTAGTAGTATTTATCATAACCGCCCTGATTCTTCAGTTCGGTGCAGCACTTCGCAATTTAGAGCAGTTCTCAAAAGTCAAAAGGTCGCTTGCACAAGCACACGGTCCCAAGCTACGATCGCTCAACCAAATCGAGACGCTAGCCCGATTTCATCCGCCCAGCTTGATGGGCGCCACTTCGCCGGACTCCGGCGACCTCATCCTGGTCGAGCCGGCGAGGCCGGGGTCCAAGGTCGCCGTGGTGACCATCAACCGCCCCGATGCGCTAAACGCGCTGACGCGCTCGATGATGATCTCCCTGGCCTCGGCGTTCCGGCGGCTGGACGCCGACGACGGCGTGGCCGCGGTGGTGCTCGCGGGCCGCGGCCGCTCCTTCTGCGCAGGGGTGGACCTCACGGCGGCGGAGGAAGTCTTCAAGGGCGACGTCAACGACCCCGCCGCTAACCCCGTTGCCCAGATGGAGCTCTGCCGGAAGCCCATCGTCGGCGCCGTCGCCGGGTTCGCGGTCACCGCGGGCTTCGAGATCGCACTCGCCTGCGATCTCCTCGTCGCTGGCCGCTCCGCCAAGTTCCTCGACACCCACGCCAAGTGAGCTACCTCTCCTCACACGCTTCTTCATCTCATTTCTGCACGGAAGTAAATCCAACTTGGCTGGTCCTCAATCTGTTCAGTTTCTCAGTAGACGGTAATTAAAACTTCGTACTACTAGTTGAGCTGGAAAATCTCACTCGAACTCAATATACCCATGCTAGTGAAATTCTTGTGTGGCAGAGCAAATGAAACACAAGATTTGCTGCAAATATTTTGTACTCCTGCAATTCAGTATGGATAAATTTTATACATTCGAGTTGCTAGTGTTCAACACATATGTTTGTACTACCTGAAATTGGGCGTGTCTGCACTGTCCTACAACTTACGAACCCTGCTCATGCCATTGCCGTTTCATCTGTGCGCTTTGCTTGTTGTCTTCTAATCAGCCTTTGTCCAATCTGATGTAGGTTTGGGATATTTCCTTCTTGGGGTCTTTCACAGAAGCTCTCTCGTCTCATCGGGCCAAACAGAGCACGACAAGTGTCACTTGCTTGCATGCCTGTCACTGCTGAAATGGCTGAGAAGTGGGGGCTTGCTAACCACATTGTGGAAGATAGTCAGGTGCTGAGTAAGGCCATAGAGGTCGCCGAGGCCATTGCGAAGAATAACCGCAACTTGGTGGTGCTATACAAGTCAGTTATAAATGATGGGCTTCAGCTGGACATGAAACATGCCCGAGCTAGGAGTGAAACATGAAACAGTTTATGAGATTGGGGTGATCTCTAGTAAACTCATGAATGGCCAGGAGTGTGACTTATATGCTCCACCCGAGGGGTCAGCCTTCGGCAGCCCAGTACTAGTAAGACATGTGGTGAAACTTCTTTACGCCAAACTGACAATTCAAGGCATAGTCCATTGTTCAGTTGTGAAGGAATGTAGCTACTTGCTCTAGGTGAAGTTCAACCTTAACAGGTCTTCACTGAAACACTAGTATATCAAAACAGTATTTGGAACAGAGGACACTATGGGCCCTCGAGATCTGGTGGGGGATTGCTGAAATCTGAGATGGGCTCTAGGCCCATATTGCAATTTCTGAAAAATCTCTAAGGGCCCATGTGGGTTATATGGCACTAGGTGTGGTGGGAAGTTTAGTCCCACCTTGGAAGTGGAAGGAGAGTTGGAGTGGTTTATAAGGGACTCTCTCCCTCATGCTATTGGAGCTTGAGAAGAGATGAGGCCCTCGCGCACTCCTCCTCCTCCGCTCGCCTCGCCACGCCACGCCTCGCCTCGTCACGACGCGCCGCGGGTTGCGGGATTGAGCCGAGCCGAGCTCACTCCTATGCGCTTCTTTTTGCCGGTCAGGAACGGAGAGTCTTTGACAGGTGGGGCCACGATCTGAGACGTCGGATCGTGGGCTACCGACTTGGACGTGGGTTCAGCCCACGTCTCTCCACGCGCGGCTGCACATATATATGTGGCCGTCACGAAACAGAACGCATCTCCGCCTCCACGCCCACGTCGTTCCTCTGCTGCTGCTGCCGGCGGCGACTCCGTCCCGTTCACCGCGTACACGGTTGACGGGAGAGCAGGCCTCCGAAACCACGCCTCTCCGGATCCTGTACGGGGAGAGGGGCGATTAGGTTTTTGGGTAGCGACTACGCGACTGCTCGCTTCTGTTCATCTACGTCCGCATCACCTTCATCATCACCATGTCGACCGACACCGACCGTGCCGCCGCTGAGAAAGCCGAGGCCGACAAGAAGGCCGCCGAGGATGCCGCGGCTGCTGTCACCGCCACCGCCACCGCGTGGCCGATTGGAGGGTATACATCGCTTATCCCTCTCGTGTTTCTTTCTGTTGTAGCAGTACTAGCGGTATGCGTAGATGTCTCTACTATATGCATAGTACATGCTCTGTTAGATCATAATCAGTATGTTATCAATGCTGTCCATGTCATGCTCATGATTTATTCATGGATTAATTTAATCGAAAAACTGCCTATTTTCTCATCAATCCAAAAACCTAATATCTGTAGGAGTTTTTCGAATTCTGGTTTTGCTGCTGCACTGAAACCGTCCCCGTTTACGGGGACGTACTTTAAGCATTGGCAGACTAAAACCACCTTATGGCTCACGGCCATGAACGTGTTCTGGGTCGCCGGTGTGACTCCTACAGGAACGATCGCTCCTGAACAGGAGAAGGCGTTTAAGGAGGCCACCGTGGTGTTCCTCGGGGCAGTTCTGAGCGTGATTGGAGATAAGCTGGTTGATGCATATTTACATATGCGGTCTGCCAAGGACTTGTGGGAGGCGCTCGAATCTAAGTTTGGGGCTGCCGATGCAGGGAGCGAGATGTATATTATAGAGCAGTTCCACGATTACAAGATGGTTGAAAACCGTCCTGTATTGGAGCAGGCTCATGAGATAATATGCATTGTTAAGGAGCTTGAGCTTCTTAAGTGCGAGTTACCGGGCAAATTTGTCGCAGGCTGCATAATCGCTAAGCTCCCCAATTCCTGGAGGAACTTTGCCACCACTCTGAAACATCAGAGGCGTGAATTCTCTGTGGAGGATGTCATTGGCCATCTGAGTGTTGAGCAGAACTCAAGGGCAAAGGACTCGCACGGAAAAGGGGTCGAAGGAACTTCTGTGGCCAATATGGTGCATCAGAAGAACTCCAATTCCCACAAGCCCAGGGGAAAGAACGGTGTCCAACAGACTGCCGACTTTAAGAAGAAGGGTAAGAAGACCTTCAAGAAGAACAAGAAGGATGAGGGCCGCTTTACTTGTGGTTCGGCTGAACATTGGGCCAACAAGTGCCCAAACAAGTTTAAGAAGTCAGGACAGGACTCCAAGTCTGTCAACATGATTGTGAGCAACAATGAGAATGGTGCATCTGGGTACGGTAATTTATTTACTGTTTTTTCAGTGTTTCAGCCTACCGATTGGTGGGTGGATACAGGTGCAGGTGTTCATGTGTGTGCTGACATTTCATTGTTCTCTTCTTACCAGGTCACAGGCCACGGGTCCGTATTGATGGGGAATGGCGCGAGTGCTTCTGTTCATGGTGTTGGCACGGTCGATCTGAAGTTTACTTCGGGAAGGATCGTGCAGCTGAAGAACGTGCAGCATGTCCCCGCCATCAAGAAGAACCTCGTTAGTGGCTCCCTTCTATGTAGAGAAGGGTTTAAGTTGGTATTCGAGTCTAATAAATTAGTTGTTACTAAGTATGGACTATTTGTTGGAAAAGGTTATGAGAGCGGAGGGATGTTCCGCCTTTCCCTCGCAGATTTCTGTAATAAAATCGTGAACCATATTCATTCGAGTATTAATGAATCTGAGGTTTGGCACTCACGTCTTTGTCACATAAGTTTCGGTGTTATGACGCGGCTAGCCAAGTTGGATTTAATCCTGAGTTTCACTTTAGCCAAAGGTTCTAAGTGCCTTTCATGTGTGCAAGCTAAGCAACCTCGCAAGCCTCATAAGGCCGCGGAGGAGAGACACCTGGCACCATTAGAACTCATACATTTTGATCTTTGTGAGATGAATGGTGTATTGACTAAAGGTGGAAAGAGATACTTCATGACATTGATAGATGATTCCACTAGATATTGCTATGTTTATCTGTTAAATACTAAGGATGAGGCTCTACACTACTTTAAAATCTATAAGGCAGAAGTTGAGAATCAACTTGAAAAGAAAATTAAACGAGTCCGGTCAGACCGTGGTGGAGAGTACTTCTCGAGTGAGTTTGACTCCTTCTGTTCGGAACATGGCATTATTCATGAGAGGACGCCTCCCTATTCACCCCAGTCAAATGGGGTTGCCGAGCGGAAAAACCGTACTCTAACTGATTTGGTTAATGCCATGTTAGATACATCGGGTTTATCCAAGGCATGGTGGGGGGAGGCTATATTGACGGCATGTCATGTCCTGAATAAAGTTCCGACAAAGGATAATGAGATCACTCCCTATGAGAAATGGGCAAAGAAAAGGACGACACTCTCGTACTTGCGCACTTGGGGCTGTTTGGCGAAGGTCAACGTGCCGATCCCCAAAAAGCGTAAGCTTGGACCCAAGACTGTGGACTGCATTAATTTGGGCTACGCTAAGAACAGCGTTGGCTATAGATTTCTAGTAGTGAAATCTGAGGTACCTGACCAGAAGGTCGGTACAATTATGGAGTCTAAGGATGCTACATTCTTCGAGGATATTTTTCCTATGAGAGATATGCAAAGCACTTCTAGACAGGAATCTGAGGAGACTCCTGAACCTGCCATCCCTATGGAATATTATGAACAAACACATGATGAAAATCCTGAGGAGGATGACGAGGAAACCCTTGGTAGGGGCAAGAGACAAAGGACTGCAAAGACCTTTGGTGATGATTTCTTCGTGTACCTCGTGGATGATACTCCAACTTCTATTTCAGAAGCGTATGCCTCTCCAGAAGCTGACTACTGGAAGGATGCGGTCCGTAGCGAGATGGATTCCATCATGGCTAATGGGACATGGGAGATCACCGACCGTCCCTATGGTTGCAAACCACTGGGATGTAAGTGGGTGTTCAAGAAAAAGCTTAGGCCCGATGGTACGATTGAAAAGTACAAGGCTAGACTTGTGGCCAAGGGCTATGACCAGAAAGAAGAGGAAGATTTCTTCGATACTTATTCACCTGTGGCTAGACTGACCACCATTTGAGTATTACTCTCGTTGGCGGCCTCACATGGTCTTCTCGTCCACCAAATGGATGTCAAGACGGCTTTTCTGAATGGAGAGCTAAATGAGGAAATCTACATGCAACAACCAGATGGCTTTGTGATAGATGGTCAGGAAAGAAAGGTGTGTAGGTTGCTGAAATCTCTATATGGCCTAAAGCAAGCACCTAAGCAATGGCATGATAAGTTTAATACAACTCTGACATCTGTTGGCTTCGTTGTTAATGAAGCTGACAAATGTGTATACTATCGCCATGGTGGGGGCGAAGGAGTTATACTGTGCTTGTATGTTGATGACATACTGATATTCGGAACCAACCTCAAAGTCATTGAGGAGGTTAAGTCCTTTCTGTCTCAGAACTTTGAGATGAAGGATCTTGGTGTGGCTGATGTTATCTTGAATATCAAGCTACTGAGAGATAATGAGGGTGGGATCACACTTCTGCAATCCCATTATGTTGAGAAGGTGTTGAGTCGCTTTGGATATTCGGACTGCACACCATCTCAAACACCATATGATCCTAGCGTGTTGATTCGAAAGTCCAAAGGCATGGCTAAAGATCAATTGAGATACTCTCAAATCATTGGTTCACTGATGTACCTAGCGAGCGCAACGAGGCCTGACATCGCGTTTGCTGTGAGCAAACTGAGCCGGTTTGTTTCCAAACCGGGTGATGTACATTGGCATGCTGTAGAAAGAGTTATGCGCTATCTCAAAGGTAATATGAATTATGGACTTCACTATACCGGAGACCCGTCGGTACTTGAAGGGTATAGTGATGCGAATTGGATCTCTGATGCTGATGAGATGAAGGCCACAACTGGGTATATGTTTACTCTTGGAGGTGGCGCTGTTTCTTGGAAGTCTTGCAAGCAAACGATCTTAACGAGATCGACAATGGAAGCAGAATTAACAGCATTAGACACTTCTGGTGTTGAAGCAGGATGGCTTCGAGATCTTTTGATGGACTTGCCACTGGTTGATAAACCGGTTCCGGCTATCCTTATGAACTGTGATAATCAGACTGTCATCACCAAGGTGAAGAGTTCAAAGGACAACATGAAGTCCAACAAACACATAAGAATGAGATTAAAGGCTGTCAGAAAATTAAGAAACTCCGGAGTGATAGCGTTGGACTATGTCCATACGGCTAAGAATCTGGCAGATCCCTTTACGAAAGGGCTATCAAGTGTAGTGATAGATAGTGCATCGAGGGAGATGGGTATGAGACCCACATGAGTTACCATGGTGGTAACCCAACCTATGTGATCGGAGATCCCGTGAAGTAGGACCTGGTGAGTAACTTTACTAACCCACTCCGTTGGAGATGCAATACTCTCGGAAACTGTATGGAAGGATGACTATTGTCTTAATGTGTTCCAAGGCTTATATGTATAAGCAAGATGCTATCCTACAGAGCGATCTTTGGAGGAACACACCTATGTGAGCCCGACTGCTAGTCACAGTCTATGAGATTGGGGTGATCTCTAGTAAACTCATGAATAGGCCAGGAGTGTGACTTATATGCTCCACCCGAGGGGTCAGCCTTCGGCAGCCCAGTACTAGTAAGACATGTGGTGAAACTTCTTTACGCCAAACTGACAATTCAAGGCATAGTCCATTGTTCAGTTGTGAAGGAATGTAGCTACTTGCTCTAGGTGAAGCTCAACCTTAACAGGTCTTCACTGAAACACTAGTATATCAAAACAGTATTTGGAACAGAGGACACTATGGGCCCTCGAGATCTGGTGGGGGATTGCTGAAATCTGAGATGGGCTCTAGGCCCATATTGCAATTTCTGAAAAATCTCTAAGGGCCCATGTGGGTTATATGGCACTAGGTGTGGTGGGAAGTTTAGTCCCACCTTGGAAGTGGAAGGAGAGTTGGAGTGGTTTATAAGGGACTCTCTCCCTCATGCTATTGGAGCTTGAGAAGAGATGAGGCCCTCGCGCACTCCTCCTCCTCCGCTCGCCTCGCCACGCCACGCCTCGTCACGACGCGCCGCGGGTTGCGGGATTGAGCCGAGCCGAGCTCACTCCTATGCGCTTCTTTTTGCCGGTCAGGAACGGAGAGTCTTTGACAGGTGGGGCCACGATCTGAGACGTCGGATCGTGGGCTACCGACTTGGACGTGGGTTCAGCCCACGTCTCTCCACGCGCGGCCGCACATATATATGTGGGGCGCTGCCAACCCTAGCCGTCACGAAACAGAACGCATCTCCGCCTCCACGCCCACGTCGTTCCTCTGCTGCTGCTGCCGCCGGCGACTCCGTCCCGTTCACCGCGTACACGGTTGACAGGAGAGCAGGCCTCCGAAACCACGCCTCTCCGGATCCTGTACGGGGAGAGGGGCGATTAGGTTTTTGGGTAGCGACTACGCGACTGCTCGCTTCTGTTCATCTACGTCCGCATCACCTTCATCATCACCATGTCGACCGACACCGACCGTGCCGCCGCTGAGAAAGCCGAGGCCGACAAGAAGGCCGCCGAGGATGCCGCGGCTGCTGTCACCGCCACCGCCACCGCGTGGCCGATTGGAGGGTATACATCGCTTATCCCTCTCGTGTTTCTTTCTGTTGTAGCAGTACTAGCGGTATGCGTAGATGTCTCTACTATATGCGTAGTACATGCTCTGTTAGATCATAATCAGTATGTTATCAATGCTGTCCATGTCATGCTCATGATTTATTCATGGATTAATTTAATCGAAAAACTGCCTATTTTCTCATCAGTCCTGTCCGTGCCGGAGCGCGCCGTGACGCCGCCGGAGGCCTTCATCAACAGCATGATCGCCAAGTACCGGCAGCAGCTCATCGTACGTGCCATCCCATTCCCAGCCTTATTAGCCCGTTCGTCTCGTCGCATGCATGATCATGTCAACAGCTTCAGTTCGTCGTCTCATTGGGCGCAGAGGCTGTACCTTCTGGACGCCCGGAAGATCGTGGTGGTGAACGTGGGGCCGATCGGCTGCATCCCGTACCTGAGGGACATCATGACGACCGGGGCCGGGGCCGGGGCGTGCGCCGAGTTCCCGAACCAGCTGGCCCAGTCCTTCAACCGCAAGCTGCGCGCCGTGGTGACCGAGCTGGGCGCCGGCCTCGGTGGCTCCCGCTTCGTCTACGCCGACGTCTACCGCATCGTCTCCGACGTCATCGCCAACTACAAGTCGCACGGTACCATAGTAGCCCATAGGACATCGAGCCATCAAGCATGATCAGATGGAGAAACATGAGTTTAGGTGTGACCCGGCGTTGCGTTGATCTGTGTCTGTGTGTAGGGTTCGAGGTGGCAGACTCGGCGTGCTGCTACGGGGGCGGGCGGTTCGGCGGGCTGGCGCCCTGCGGGCCCACGTCGAGCTACTGCGCGGACAGGTCCAAGTACGTGTTCTGGGACGCGTACCACCCCAGCGACGCCGCCAACGCGCTCATAGCCAGCCGCATCCTCGACGGCGACCCGGCGGATATCTCCCCTGTCAACGTGCGCCAACTGCTCTTCGACGATGCTTAGCTTGGAACCAATCGTATACTACTCACTGTATCTCAGAGGCTGTTGTTCCTTCCGTGATTTCCCGCAGAGTGTCCGCGCGCTGTCTTGGAAGTTCTTGGTCCTATTTGTTCAGTTTGCCTACCCCATTCTAGGCACGCTTCATCTGCGAGGTGTGTCCGTCTACTTCTACTAATAAAAAGAAGAAGAAAAAACGAAGCCGTAGCCGTTGATGATTGCAGTATTGTCCAACTCAACGGATAATCGATCGCGTGCAACAAATTGTGATCTGACGAAGACGTGCGGTTTCGGCTGTGACGCCGGCGTTTCCAACCAAACCGAAATTGCAGTTCTTTTTGTTTTGTTTTATTTATTTTGTTTTGAGGGAAAGAAAAATTGCAGTTCACAGGAATCAGAGTGTTTTGCCGTTGATGCTTTTGTTTTGTTACGTAGGAGTAGAAGCGAAACCATACGCACGGCACGTAACTGACACATGACACATCACCAACCTTATCAGTCCCTTTTTTCGTACTAGTAGTATTTATCATAACCGCCCTGATTCTTCAGTTCGGTGCAGCACTTCGCAATTTAGAGCAGTTCTCAAAAGTCAAAAGGTCGCTTGCACAAGCACACGGTCCCAAGCTACGATCGCTCAACCAAATCGAGACGCTAGCCCGATTTCATCCGCCCAGCTTGATGGGCGCCACTTCGCCGGACTCCGGCGACCTCATCCTGGTCGAGCCGGCGAGGCCGGGGTCCAAGGTCGCCGTGGTGACCATCAACCGCCCCGATGCGCTAAACGCGCTGACGCGCTCGATGATGATCTCCCTGGCCTCGGCGTTCCGGCGGCTGGACGCCGACGACGGCGTGGCCGCGGTGGTGCTCGCGGGCCGCAGCCGCTCCTTCTGCGCAGGGGTGGACCTCACGGCGGCGGAGGAAGTCTTCAAGGGCGACGTCAACGACCCCGCCGCTAACCCCGTTGCCCAGATGGAGCTCTGCCGGAAGCCCATCGTCGGCGCCGTCGCCGGGTTCGCGGTCACCGCGGGCTTCGAGATCGCACTCGCCTGCGATCTCCTCGTCGCTGGCCGCTCCGCCAAGTTCCTCGACACCCACGCCAAGTGAGCTACCTCTCCTCACACGCTTATTCATCTCATTTCTGCACGGAAGTAAATCCAACTTGGCTGGTCCTCAATCTGTTCAGTTTCTCAGTAGACGGTAATTAAAACTTCGTACTACTAGTTGAGCTGGAAAATCTCACTCGAACTCAATATACCCATGCTAGTGAAATTCTTGTGTGGCAGAGCAAATGAAACACAAGATTTGCTGCAAATATTTTGTACTCCTGCAATTCAGTATGGATAAATTTTATACATTCGAGTTGCTAGTGTTCAACACATATGTTTGTACTACCTGAAATTGGGCGTGTCTGCACTGTCCTACAACTTACGAACCCTGCTCATGCCATTGCCGTTTCATCTGTGCGCTTTGCTTGTTGTCTTCTAATCAGCCTTTGTCCAATCTGATGTAGGTTTGGGATATTTCCTTCTTGGGGTCTTTCACAGAAGCTCTCTCGTCTCATCGGGCCAAACAGAGCACGACAAGTGTCACTTGCTTGCATGCCTGTCACTGCTGAAATGGCTGAGAAGTGGGGGCTTGCTAACCACATTGTGGAAGATAGTCAGGTGCTGAGTAAGGCCATAGAGGTCGCCGAGGCCATTGCGAAGAATAACCGCAACTTGGTGGTGCTATACAAGTCAGTTATAAATGATGGGCTTCAGCTGGACATGAAACATGCCCGAGCTAGGAGTGAAACATGAAACAGTTTATGAGATTGGGGTGATCTCTAGTAAACTCATGAATGGCCAGGAGTGTGACTTATATGCTCCACCCGAGGGGTCAGCCTTCGGCAGCCCAGTACTAGTAAGACATGTGGTGAAACTTCTTTATGCCAAACTGACAATTCAAGGCATAGTCCATTGTTCAGTTGTGAAGGAATGTAGCTACTTGCTCTAGGTGAAGTTCAACCTTAACAGGTCTTCACTGAAACACTAGTATATCAAAACAGTATTTGGAACAGAGGACACTATGGGCCCTCGAGATCTGGTGGGGGATTGCTGAAATCTGAGATGGGCTCTAGGCCCATATTGCAATTTCTGAAAAATCTCTAAGGGCCCATGTGGGTTATATGGCACTAGGTGTGGTGGGAAGTTTAGTCCCACCTTGGAAGTGGAAGGAGAGTTGGAGTGGTTTATAAGGGACTCTCTCCCTCATGCTATTGGAGCTTGAGAAGAGATGAGGCCCTCGCGCACTCCTCCTCCTCCGCTCGCCTCGCCACGCCACGCCTCGCCTCGTCACGACGCGCCGCGGGTTGCGGGATTGAGCCGAGCCGAGCTCACTCCTATGCGCTTCTTTTTGCCGGTCAGGAACGGAGAGTCTTTGACAGGTGGGGCCACGATCTGAGACGTCGGATCGTGGGCTACCGACTTGGACGTGGGTTCAGCCCACGTCTCTCCACGCGCGGCTGCACATATATATGTGGCCGTCACGAAACAGAACGCATCTCCGCCTCCACGCCCACGTCGTTCCTCTGCTGCTGCTGCCGGCGGCGACTCCGTCCCGTTCACCGCGTACACGGTTGACGGGAGAGCAGGCCTCCGAAACCACGCCTCTCCGGATCCTGTACGGGGAGAGGGGCGATTAGGTTTTTGGGTAGCGACTACGCGACTGCTCGCTTCTGTTCATCTACGTCCGCATCACCTTCATCATCACCATGTCGACCGACACCGACCGTGCCGCCGCTGAGAAAGCCGAGGCCGACAAGAAGGCCGCCGAGGATGCCGCGGCTGCTGTCACCGCCACCGCCACCGCGTGGCCGATTGGAGGGTATACATCGCTTATCCCTCTCGTGTTTCTTTCTGTTGTAGCAGTACTAGCGGTATGCGTAGATGTCTCTACTATATGCATAGTACATGCTCTGTTAGATCATAATCAGTATGTTATCAATGCTGTCCATGTCATGCTCATGATTTATTCATGGATTAATTTAATCGAAAAACTGCCTATTTTCTCATCAATCCAAAAACCTAATATCTGTAGGAGTTTTTCGAATTCTGGTTTTGCTGCTGCACTGAAACCGTCCCCGTTTACGGGGACGTACTTTAAGCATTGGCAGACTAAAACCACCTTATGGCTCACGGCCATGAACGTGTTCTGGGTCGCCGGTGTGACTCCTACAGGAACGATCGCTCCTGAACAGGAGAAGGCGTTTAAGGAGGCCACCGTGGTGTTCCTCGGGGCAGTTCTGAGCGTGATTGGAGATAAGCTGGTTGATGCATATTTACATATGCGGTCTGCCAAGGACTTGTGGGAGGCGCTCGAATCTAAGTTCGGGGCTGCCGATGCAGGGAGCGAGATGTATATTATAGAGCAGTTCCACGATTACAAGATGGTTGAAAACCGTCCTGTATTGGAGCAGGCTCATGAGATAATATGCATTGTTAAGGAGCTTGAGCTTCTTAAGTGCGAGTTACCGGGCAAATTTGTCGCAGGCTGCATAATCGCTAAGCTCCCCAATTCCTGGAGGAACTTTGCCACCACTCTGAAACATCAGAGGCGTGAATTCTCTGTGGAGGATGTCATTGGCCATCTGAGTGTTGAGCAGAACTCAAGGGCAAAGGACTCGCACGGAAAAGGGGTCGAAGGAACTTCTGTGGCCAATATGGTGCATCAGAAGAACTCCAATTCCCACAAGCCCAGGGGAAAGAACGGTGTCCAACAGACTGCCGACTTTAAGAAGAAGGGTAAGAAGACCTTCAAGAAGAACAAGAAGGATGAGGGCTGCTTTACTTGTGGTTCGGCTGAACATTGGGCCAACAAGTGCCCAAACAAGTTTAAGAAGTCAGGACAGGACTCCAAGTCTGTCAACATGATTGTGAGCAACAATGAGAATGGTGCATCTGGGTACGGTAATTTATTTACTGTTTTTTCAGTGTTTCAGCCTACCGATTGGTGGGTGGATACAGGTGCAGGTGTTCATGTGTGTGCTGACATTTCATTGTTCTCTTCTTACCAGGTCACAGGCCACGGGTCCGTATTGATGGGGAATGGCGCGAGTGCTTCTGTTCATGGTGTTGGCACGGTCGATCTGAAGTTTACTTCGGGAAGGATCGTGCAGCTGAAGAACGTGCAGCATGTCCCCGCCATCAAGAAGAACCTCGTTAGTGGCTCCCTTCTATGTAGAGAAGGGTTTAAGTTGGTATTCGAGTCTAATAAATTAGTTGTTACTAAGTATGGACTATTTGTTGGAAAAGGTTATGAGAGCGGAGGGATGTTCCGCCTTTCCCTCGCAGATTTCTGTAATAAAATCGTGAACCATATTCATTCGAGTATTAATGAATCTGAGGTTTGGCACTCACGTCTTTGTCACATAAGTTTCGGTGTTATGACGCGGCTAGCCAAGTTGGATTTAATCCTGAGTTTCACTTTAGCCAAAGGTTCTAAGTGCCTTTCATGTGTGCAAGCTAAGCAACCTCGCAAGCCTCATAAGGCCGCGGAGGAGAGACACCTGGCACCATTAGAACTCATACATTTTGATCTTTGTGAGATGAATGGTGTATTGACTAAAGGTGGAAAGAGATACTTCATGACATTGATAGATGATTCCACTAGATATTGCTATGTTTATCTGTTAAATACTAAGGATGAGGCTCTACACTACTTTAAAATCTATAAGGCAGAAGTTGAGAATCAACTTGAAAAGAAAATTAAACGAGTCCGGTCAGACCGTGGTGGAGAGTACTTCTCGAGTGAGTTTGACTCCTTCTGTTCGGAACATGGCATTATTCATGAGAGGACGCCTCCCTATTCACCCCAGTCAAATGGGGTTGCCGAGCGGAAAAACCGTACTCTAACTGATTTGGTTAATGCCATGTTAGATACATCGGGTTTATCCAAGGCATGGTGGGGGGAGGCTATATTGACGGCATGTCATGTCCTGAATAAAGTTCCGACAAAGGATAATGAGATCACTCCCTATGAGAAATGGGCAAAGAAAAGGACGACACTCTCGTACTTGCGCACTTGGGGCTGTTTGGCGAAGGTCAACGTGCCGATCCCCAAAAAGCGTAAGCTTGGACCCAAGACTGTGGACTGCATTAATTTGGGCTACGCTAAGAACAGCGTTGGCTATAGATTTCTAGTAGTGAAATCTGAGGTACCTGACCAGAAGGTCGGTACAATTATGGAGTCTAAGGATGCTACATTCTTCGAGGATATTTTTCCTATGAGAGATATGCAAAGCACTTCTAGACAGGAATCTGAGGAGACTCCTGAACCTGCCATCCCTATGGAATATTATGAACAAACACATGATGAAAATCCTGAGGAGGATGACGAGGAAACCCTTGGTAGGGGCAAGAGACAAAGGACTGCAAAGACCTTTGGTGATGATTTCTTCGTGTACCTCGTGGATGATACTCCAACTTCTATTTCAGAAGCGTATGCCTCTCCAGAAGCTGACTACTGGAAGGATGCGGTCCGTAGCGAGATGGATTCCATCATGGCTAATGGGACATGGGAGATCACCGACCGTCCCTATGGTTGCAAACCACTGGGATGTAAGTGGGTGTTCAAGAAAAAGCTTAGGCCCGATGGTACGATTGAAAAGTACAAGGCTAGACTTGTGGCCAAGGGCTATGACCAGAAAGAAGAGGAAGATTTCTTCGATACTTATTCACCTGTGGCTAGACTGACCACCATTTGAGTATTACTCTCGTTGGCGGCCTCACATGGTCTTCTCATCCACCAAATGGATGTCAAGACGGCTTTTCTGAATGGAGAGCTAAATGAGGAAATCTACATGCAACAACCAGATGGCTTTGTGATAGATGGTCAGGAAAGAAAGGTGTGTAGGTTGCTGAAATCTCTATATGGCCTAAAGCAAGCACCTAAGCAATGGCATGATAAGTTTAATACAACTCTGACATCTGTTGGCTTCGTTGTTAATGAAGCTGACAAATGTGTATACTATCGCCATGGTGGGGGCGAAGGAGTTATACTGTGCTTGTATGTTGATGACATACTGATATTCGGAACCAACCTCAAAGTCATTGAGGAGGTTAAGTCCTTTCTGTCTCAGAACTTTGAGATGAAGGATCTTGGTGTGGCTGATGTTATCTTGAATATCAAGCTACTGAGAGATAATGAGGGTGGGATCACACTTCTGCAATCCCATTATGTTGAGAAGGTGTTGAGTCGCTTTGGATATTCGGACTGCACACCATCTCAAACACCATATGATCCTAGCGTGTTGATTCGAAAGTCCAAAGGCATGGCTAAAGATCAATTGAGATACTCTCAAATCATTGGTTCACTGATGTACCTAGCGAGCGCAACGAGGCCTGACATCGCGTTTGCTGTGAGCAAACTGAGCCGGTTTGTTTCCAAACCGGGTGATGTACATTGGCATGCTGTAGAAAGAGTTATGCGCTATCTCAAAGGTAATATGAATTATGGACTTCACTATACCGGAGACCCGTCGGTACTTGAAGGGTATAGTGATGCGAATTGGATCTCTGATGCTGATGAGATGAAGGCCACAACTGGGTATATGTTTACTCTTGGAGGTGGCGCTGTTTCTTGGAAGTCTTGCAAGCAAACGATCTTAACGAGATCGACAATGGAAGCAGAATTAACAGCATTAGACACTTCTGGTGTTGAAGCAGGATGGCTTCGAGATCTTTTGATGGACTTGCCACTGGTTGATAAACCGGTTCCGGCTATCCTTATGAACTGTGATAATCAGACTGTCATCACCAAGGTGAAGAGTTCAAAGGACAACATGAAGTCCAACAAACACATAAGAATGAGATTAAAGGCTGTCAGAAAATTAAGAAACTCCGGAGTGATAGCGTTGGACTATGTCCATACGGCTAAGAATCTGGCAGATCCCTTTACGAAAGGGCTATCAAGTGTAGTGATAGATAGTGCATCGAGGGAGATGGGTATGAGACCCACATGAGTTACCATGGTGGTAACCCAACCTATGTGATCGGAGATCCCGTGAAGTAGGACCTGGTGAGTAACTTTACTAACCCACTCCGTTGGAGATGCAATACTCTCGGAAACTGTATGGAAGGATGACTATTGTCTTAATGTGTTCCAAGGCTTATATGTATAAGCAAGATGCTATCCTACAGAGCGATCTTTGGAGGAACACACCTATGTGAGCCCGACTGCTAGTCACAGTCTATGAGATTGGGGTGATCTCTAGTAAACTCATGAATAGGCCAGGAGTGTGACTTATATGCTCCACCCGAGGGGTCAGCCTTCGGCAGCCCAGTACTAGTAAGACATGTGGTGAAACTTCTTTACGCCAAACTGACAATTCAAGGCATAGTCCATTGTTCAGTTGTGAAGGAATGTAGCTACTTGCTCTAGGTGAAGCTCAACCTTAACAGGTCTTCACTGAAACACTAGTATATCAAAACAGTATTTGGAACAGAGGACACTATGGGCCCTCGAGATCTGGTGGGGGATTGCTGAAATCTGAGATGGGCTCTAGGCCCATATTGCAATTTCTGAAAAATCTCTAAGGGCCCATGTGGGTTATATGGCACTAGGTGTGGTGGGAAGTTTAGTCCCACCTTGGAAGTGGAAGGAGAGTTGGAGTGGTTTATAAGGGACTCTCTCCCTCATGCTATTGGAGCTTGAGAAGAGATGAGGCCCTCGCGCACTCCTCCTCCTCCGCTCGCCTCGCCACGCCACGCCTCGTCACGACGCGCCGCGGGTTGCGGGATTGAGCCGAGCCGAGCTCACTCCTATGCGCTTCTTTTTGCCGGTCAGGAACGGAGAGTCTTTGACAGGTGGGGCCACGATCTGAGACGTCGGATCGTGGGCTACCGACTTGGACGTGGGTTCAGCCCACGTCTCTCCACGCGCGGCCGCACATATATATGTGGGGCGCTGCCAACCCTAGCCGTCACGAAACAGAACGCATCTCCGCCTCCACGCCCACGTCGTTCCTCTGCTGCTGCTGCCGCCGGCGACTCCGTCCCGTTCACCGCGTACACGGTTGACGGGAGAGCAGGCCTCCGAAACCACGCCTCTCCGGATCCTGTACGGGGAGAGGGGCGATTAGGTTTTTGGGTAGCGACTACGCGACTGCTCGCTTCTGTTCATCTACGTCCGCATCACCTTCATCATCACCATGTCGACCGACACCGACCGTGCCGCCGCTGAGAAAGCCGAGGCCGACAAGAAGGCCGCCGAGGATGCCGCGGCTGCTGTCACCGCCACCGCCACCGCGTGGCCGATTGGAGGGTATACATCGCTTATCCCTCTCGTGTTTCTTTCTGTTGTAGCAGTACTAGCGGTATGCGTAGATGTCTCTACTATATGCGTAGTACATGCTCTGTTAGATCATAATCAGTATGTTATCAATGCTGTCCATGTCATGCTCATGATTTATTCATGGATTAATTTAATCGAAAAACTGCCTATTTTCTCATCAGTCCTGTCCGTGCCGGAGCGCGCCGTGACGCCGCCGGAGGCCTTCATCAACAGCATGATCGCCAAGTACCGGCAGCAGCTCATCGTACGTGCCATCCCATTCCCAGCCTTATTAGCCCGTTCGTCTCGTCGCATGCATGATCATGTCAACAGCTTCAGTTCGTCGTCTCATTGGGCGCAGAGGCTGTACCTTCTGGACGCCCGGAAGATCGTGGTGGTGAACGTGGGGCCGATCGGCTGCATCCCGTACCTGAGGGACATCATGACGACCGGGGCCGGGGCCGGGGCGTGCGCCGAGTTCCCGAACCAGCTGGCCCAGTCCTTCAACCGCAAGCTGCGCGCCGTGGTGACCGAG
This sequence comes from Triticum timopheevii, assembly GCA_963921465.1. NCBI lineage: Eukaryota > Viridiplantae > Streptophyta > Magnoliopsida > Poales > Poaceae > Triticum > Triticum timopheevii. The sequence continues at coordinate 407,418,166 of OY997268.1, read as the reverse complement.
CTGGGCGCCGGCCTCGGTGGCTCCCGCTTCGTCTACGCCGACGTCTACCGCATCGTCTCCGACGTCATCGCCAACTACAAGTCGCACGGTACCATAGTAGCCCATAGGACATCGAGCCATCAAGCATGATCAGATGGAGAAACATGAGTTTAGGTGTGACCCGGCGTTGCGTTGATCTGTGTCTGTGTGTAGGGTTCGAGGTGGCAGACTCGGCGTGCTGCTACGGGGGCGGGCGGTTCGGCGGGCTGGCGCCCTGCGGGCCCACGTCGAGCTACTGCGCGGACAGGTCCAAGTACGTGTTCTGGGACGCGTACCACCCCAGCGACGCCGCCAACGCGCTCATAGCCAGCCGCATCCTCGACGGCGACCCGGCGGATATCTCCCCTGTCAACGTGCGCCAACTGCTCTTCGACGATGCTTAGCTTGGAACCAATCGTATACTACTCACTGTATCTCAGAGGCTGTTGTTCCTTCCGTGATTTCCCGCAGAGTGTCCGCGCGCTGTCTTGGAAGTTCTTGGTCCTATTTGTTCAGTTTGCCTACCCCATTCTAGCCACGCTTCATCTGCGAGGTGTGTCCGTCTACTTCTACTAATAAAAAGAAGAAGAAAAAACGAAGCCGTAGCCGTTGATGATTGCAGTATTGTCCAACTCAACGGATAATCGATCGCGTGCAACAAATTGTGATCTGACGAAGACGTGCGGTTTCGGCTGTGACGCCGGCGTTTCCAACCAAACCGAAATTGCAGTTCTTTTTGTTTTGTTTTATTTATTTTGTTTTGAGGGAAAGAAAAATTGCAGTTCACAGGAATCAGAGTGTTTTGCCGTTGATGCTTTTGTTTTGTTACGTAGGAGTAGAAGCGAAACCATACGCACGGCACGTAACTGACACATGACACATCACCAACCTTATCAGTCCCTTTTTTCGTACTAGTAGTATTTATCATAACCGCCCTGATTCTTCAGTTCGGTGCAGCACTTCGCAATTTAGAGCAGTTCTCAAAAGTCAAAAGGTCGCTTGCACAAGCACACGGTCCCAAGCTACGATCGCTCAACCAAATCGAGACGCTAGCCCGATTTCATCCGCCCAGCTTGATGGGCGCCACTTCGCCGGACTCCGGCGACCTCATCCTGGTCGAGCCGGCGAGGCCGGGGTCCAAGGTCGCCGTGGTGACCATCAACCGCCCCGATGCGCTAAACGCGCTGACGCGCTCGATGATGATCTCCCTGGCCTCGACGTTCCGGCGGCTGGACGCCGACGACGGCGTGGCCGCGGTGGTGCTCGCGGGCCGCGGCCGCTCCTTCTGCGCAGGGGTGGACCTCACGGCGGCGGAGGAAGTCTTCAAGGGCGACGTCAACGACCCCGCCGCTAACCCCGTTGCCCAGATGGAGCTCTGCCGGAAGCCCATCGTCGGCGCCGTCGCCGGGTTCGCGGTCACCGCGGGCTTCGAGATCGCACTCGCCTGCGATCTCCTCGTCGCTGGCCGCTCCGCCAAGTTCCTCGACACCCACGCCAAGTGAGCTACCTCTCCTCACACGCTTATTCATCTCATTTCTGCACGGAAGTAAATCCAACTTGGCTGGTCCTCAATCTGTTCAGTTTCTCAGTAGACGGTAATTAAAACTTCGTACTACTAGTTGAGCTGGAAAATCTCACTCGAACTCAATATACCCATGCTAGTGAAATTCTTGTGTGGCAGAGCAAATGAAACACAAGATTTGCTGCAAATATTTTGTACTCCTGCAATTCAGTATGGATAAATTTTATACATTCGAGTTGCTAGTGTTCAACACATATGTTTGTACTACCTGAAATTGGGCGTGTCTGCACTGTCCTACAACTTACGAACCCTGCTCATGCCATTGCCGTTTCATCTGTGCGCTTTGCTTGTTGTCTTCTAATCAGCCTTTGTCCAATCTGATGTAGGTTTGGGATATTTCCTTCTTGGGGTCTTTCACAGAAGCTCTCTCGTCTCATCGGGCCAAACAGAGCACGACAAGTGTCACTTGCTTGCATGCCTGTCACTGCTGAAATGGCTGAGAAGTGGGGGCTTGCTAACCACATTGTGGAAGATAGTCAGGTGCTGAGTAAGGCCATAGAGGTCGCCGAGGCCATTGCGAAGAATAACCGCAACTTGGTGGTGCTATACAAGTCAGTTATAAATGATGGGCTTCAGCTGGACATGAAACATGCCCGAGCTAGGAGTGAAACATGAAACAGTTTATGAGATTGGGGTGATCTCTAGTAAACTCATGAATGGCCAGGAGTGTGACTTATATGCTCCACCCGAGGGGTCAGCCTTCGGCAGCCCAGTACTAGTAAGACATGTGGTGAAACTTCTTTACGCCAAACTGACAATTCAAGGCATAGTCCATTGTTCAGTTGTGAAGGAATGTAGCTACTTGCTCTAGGTGAAGTTCAACCTTAACAGGTCTTCACTGAAACACTAGTATATCAAAACAGTATTTGGAACAGAGGACACTATGGGCCCTCGAGATCTGGTGGGGGATTGCTGAAATCTGAGATGGGCTCTAGGCCCATATTGCAATTTCTGAAAAATCTCTAAGGGCCCATGTGGGTTATATGGCACTAGGTGTGGTGGGAAGTTTAGTCCCACCTTGGAAGTGGAAGGAGAGTTGGAGTGGTTTATAAGGGACTCTCTCCCTCATGCTATTGGAGCTTGAGAAGAGATGAGGCCCTCGCGCACTCCTCCTCCACCGCTCGCCTCGCCACGCCACGCCTCGCCTCGTCACGACGCGTCGCGGGTTGCGGGATTGAGCCGAGCCGAGCTCACTCCTATGCGCTTCTTTTTGCCGGTCAGGAACGGAGAGTCTTTGACAGGTGGGGCCACGATCTGAGACGTCGGATCGTGGGCTACCGACTTGGACGTGGGTTCAGCCCACGTCTCTCCACGCGCGGCTGCACATATATATGTGGCCGTCACGAAACAGAACGCATCTCCGCCTCCACGCCCACGTCGTTCCTCTGCTGCTGCTGCCGGCGGCGACTCCGTCCCGTTCACCGCGTACACGGTTGACGGGAGAGCAGGCCTCCGAAACCACGCCTCTCCGGATCCTGTACGGGGAGAGGGGCGATTAGGTTTTTGGGTAGCGACTACGCGACTGCTCGCTTCTGTTCATCTACGTCCGCATCACCTTCATCATCACCATGTCGACCGACACCGACCGTGCCGCCGCTGAGAAAGCCGAGGCCGACAAGAAGGCCGCCGAGGATGCCGCGGCTGCTGTCACCGCCACCGCCACCGCGTGGCCGATTGGAGGGTATACATCGCTTATCCCTCTCGTGTTTCTTTCTGTTGTAGCAGTACTAGCGGTATGCGTAGATGTCTCTACTATATGCATAGTACATGCTCTGTTAGATCATAATCAGTATGTTATCAATGCTGTCCATGTCATGCTCATGATTTATTCATGGATTAATTTAATCGAAAACTGCCTATTTTCTCATCAATCCAAAAACCTAATATCTGTAGGAGTTTTTCGAATTCTGGTTTTGCTGCTGCACTGAAACCGTCCCCGTTTACGGGGACGTACTTTAAGCATTGGCAGACTAAAACCACCTTATGGCTCACGGCCATGAACGTGTTCTGGGTCGCCGGTGTGACTCCTACAGGAACGATCGCTCCTGAACAGGAGAAGGCGTTTAAGGAGGCCACCGTGGTGTTCCTCGGGGCAGTTCTGAGCGTGATTGGAGATAAGCTGGTTGATGCATATTTACATATGCGGTCTGCCAAGGACTTGTGGGAGGCGCTCGAATCTAAGTTCGGGGCTGCCGATGCAGGGAGCGAGATGTATATTATAGAGCAGTTCCACGATTACAAGATGGTTGAAAACCGTCCTGTATTGGAGCAGGCTCATGAGATAATATGCATTGTTAAGGAGCTTGAGCTTCTTAAGTGCGAGTTACCGGGCAAATTTGTCGCAGGCTGCATAATCGCTAAGCTCCCCAATTCCTGGAGGAACTTTGCCACCACTCTGAAACATCAGAGGCGTGAATTCTCTGTGGAGGATGTCATTGGCCATCTGAGTGTTGAGCAGAACTCAAGGGCAAAGGACTCGCACGGAAAAGGGGTCGAAGGAACTTCTGTGGCCAATATGGTGCATCAGAAGAACTCCAATTCCCACAAGCCCAGGGGAAAGAACGGTGTCCAACAGACTGCCGACTTTAAGAAGAAGGGTAAGAAGACCTTCAAGAAGAACAAGAAGGATGAGGGCTGCTTTACTTGTGGTTCGGCTGAACATTGGGCCAACAAGTGCCCAAACAAGTTTAAGAAGTCAGGACAGGACTCCAAGTCTGTCAACATGATTGTGAGCAACAATGAGAATGGTGCATCTGGGTACGGTAATTTATTTACTGTTTTTTCAGTGTTTCAGCCTACCGATTGGTGGGTGGATACAGGTGCAGGTGTTCATGTGTGTGCTGACATTTCATTGTTCTCTTCTTACCAGGTCACAGGCCACGGGTCCGTATTGATGGGGAATGGCGCGAGTGCTTCTGTTCATGGTGTTGGCACGGTCGATCTGAAGTTTACTTCGGGAAGGATCGTGCAGCTGAAGAACGTGCAGCATGTCCCCGCCATCAAGAAGAACCTCGTTAGTGGCTCCCTTCTATGTAGAGAAGGGTTTAAGTTGGTATTCGAGTCTAATAAATTAGTTGTTACTAAGTATGGACTATTTGTTGGAAAAGGTTATGAGAGCGGAGGGATGTTCCGCCTTTCCCTCGCAGATTTCTGTAATAAAATCGTGAACCATATTCATTCGAGTATTAATGAATCTGAGGTTTGGCACTCACGTCTTTGTCACATAAGTTTCGGTGTTATGACGCGGCTAGCCAAGTTGGATTTAATCCTGAGTTTCACTTTAGCCAAAGGTTCTAAGTGCCTTTCATGTGTGCAAGCTAAGCAACCTCGCAAGCCTCATAAGGCCGCGGAGGAGAGACACCTGGCACCATTAGAACTCATACATTTTGATCTTTGTGAGATGAATGGTGTATTGACTAAAGGTGGAAAGAGATACTTCATGACATTGATAGATGATTCCACTAGATATTGCTATGTTTATCTGTTAAATACTAAGGATGAGGCTCTACACTACTTTAAAATCTATAAGGCAGAAGTTGAGAATCAACTTGAAAAGAAAATTAAACGAGTCCGGTCAGACCGTGGTGGAGAGTACTTCTCGAGTGAGTTTGACTCCTTCTGTTCGGAACATGGCATTATTCATGAGAGGACGCCTCCCTATTCACCCCAGTCAAATGGGGTTGCCGAGCGGAAAAACCGTACTCTAACTGATTTGGTTAATGCCATGTTAGATACATCGGGTTTATCCAAGGCATGGTGGGGGGAGGCTATATTGACGGCATGTCATGTCCTGAATAAAGTTCCGACAAAGGATAATGAGATCACTCCCTATGAGAAATGGGCAAAGAAAAGGACGACACTCTCGTACTTGCGCACTTGGGGCTGTTTGGCGAAGGTCAACGTGCCGATCCCCAAAAAGCGTAAGCTTGGACCCAAGACTGTGGACTGCATTAATTTGGGCTACGCTAAGAACAGCGTTGGCTATAGATTTCTAGTAGTGAAATCTGAGGTACCTGACCAGAAGGTCGGTACAATTATGGAGTCTAAGGATGCTACATTCTTCGAGGATATTTTTCCTATGAGAGATATGCAAAGCACTTCTAGACAGGAATCTGAGGAGACTCCTGAACCTGCCATCCCTATGGAATATTATGAACAAACACATGATGAAAATCCTGAGGAGGATGACGAGGAAACCCTTGGTAGGGGCAAGAGACAAAGGACTGCAAAGACCTTTGGTGATGATTTCTTCGTGTACCTCGTGGATGATACTCCAACTTCTATTTCAGAAGCGTATGCCTCTCCAGAAGCTGACTACTGGAAGGATGCGGTCCGTAGCGAGATGGATTCCATCATGGCTAATGGGACATGGGAGATCACCGACCGTCCCTATGGTTGCAAACCACTGGGATGTAAGTGGGTGTTCAAGAAAAAGCTTAGGCCCGATGGTACGATTGAAAAGTACAAGGCTAGACTTGTGGCCAAGGGCTATGACCAGAAAGAAGAGGAAGATTTCTTCGATACTTATTCACCTGTGGCTAGACTGACCACCATTTGAGTATTACTCTCGTTGGCGGCCTCACATGGTCTTCTCATCCACCAAATGGATGTCAAGACGGCTTTTCTGAATGGAGAGCTAAATGAGGAAATCTACATGCAACAACCAGATGGCTTTGTGATAGATGGTCAGGAAAGAAAGGTGTGTAGGTTGCTGAAATCTCTATATGGCCTAAAGCAAGCACCTAAGCAATGGCATGATAAGTTTAATACAACTCTGACATCTGTTGGCTTCGTTGTTAATGAAGCTGACAAATGTGTATACTATCGCCATGGTGGGGGCGAAGGAGTTATACTGTGCTTGTATGTTGATGACATACTGATATTCGGAACCAACCTCAAAGTCATTGAGGAGGTTAAGTCCTTTCTGTCTCAGAACTTTGAGATGAAGGATCTTGGTGTGGCTGATGTTATCTTGAATATCAAGCTACTGAGAGATAATGAGGGTGGGATCACACTTCTGCAATCCCATTATGTTGAGAAGGTGTTGAGTCGCTTTGGATATTCGGACTGCACACCATCTCAAACACCATATGATCCTAGCGTGTTGATTCGAAAGTCCAAAGGCATGGCTAAAGATCAATTGAGATACTCTCAAATCATTGGTTCACTGATGTACCTAGCGAGCGCAACGAGGCCTGACATCGCGTTTGCTGTGAGCAAACTGAGCCGGTTTGTTTCCAAACCGGGTGATGTACATTGGCATGCTGTAGAAAGAGTTATGCGCTATCTCAAAGGTAATATGAATTATGGACTTCACTATACCGGAGACCCGTCGGTACTTGAAGGGTATAGTGATGCGAATTGGATCTCTGATGCTGATGAGATGAAGGCCACAACTGGGTATATGTTTACTCTTGGAGGTGGCGCTGTTTCTTGGAAGTCTTGCAAGCAAACGATCTTAACGAGATCGACAATGGAAGCAGAATTAACAGCATTAGACACTTCTGGTGTTGAAGCAGGATGGCTTCGAGATCTTTTGATGGACTTGCCACTGGTTGATAAACCGGTTCCGGCTATCCTTATGAACTGTGATAATCAGACTGTCATCACCAAGGTGAAGAGTTCAAAGGACAACATGAAGTCCAACAAACACATAAGAATGAGATTAAAGGCTGTCAGAAAATTAAGAAACTCCGGAGTGATAGCGTTGGACTATGTCCATACGGCTAAGAATCTGGCAGATCCCTTTACGAAAGGGCTATCAAGTGTAGTGATAGATAGTGCATCGAGGGAGATGGGTATGAGACCCACATGAGTTACCATGGTGGTAACCCAACCTATGTGATCGGAGATCCCGTGAAGTAGGACCTGGTGAGTAACTTTACTAACCCACTCCGTTGGAGATGCAATACTCTCGGAAACTGTATGGAAGGATGACTATTGTCTTAATGTGTTCCAAGGCTTATATGTATAAGCAAGATGCTATCCTACAGAGCGATCTTTGGAGGAACACACCTATGTGAGCCCGACTGCTAGTCACAGTCTATGAGATTGGGGTGATCTCTAGTAAACTCATGAATAGGCCAGGAGTGTGACTTATATGCTCCACCCGAGGGGTCAGCCTTCGGCAGCCCAGTACTAGTAAGACATGTGGTGAAACTTCTTTACGCCAAACTGACAATTCAAGGCATAGTCCATTGTTCAGTTGTGAAGGAATGTAGCTACTTGCTCTAGGTGAAGCTCAACCTTAACAGGTCTTCACTGAAACACTAGTATATCAAAACAGTATTTGGAACAGAGGACACTATGGGCCCTCGAGATCTGGTGGGGGATTGCTGAAATCTGAGATGGGCTCTAGGCCCATATTGCAATTTCTGAAAAATCTCTAAGGGCCCATGTGGGTTATATGGCACTAGGTGTGGTGGGAAGTTTAGTCCCACCTTGGAAGTGGAAGGAGAGTTGGAGTGGTTTATAAGGGACTCTCTCCCTCATGCTATTGGAGCTTGAGAAGAGATGAGGCCCTCGCGCACTCCTCCTCCTCCGCTCGCCTCGCCACGCCACGCCTCGTCACGACGCGCCGCGGGTTGCGGGATTGAGCCGAGCCGAGCTCACTCCTATGCGCTTCTTTTTGCCGGTCAGGAACGGAGAGTCTTTGACAGGTGGGGCCACGATCTGAGACGTCGGATCGTGGGCTACCGACTTGGACGTGGGTTCAGCCCACGTCTCTCCACGCGCGGCCGCACATATATATGTGGGGCGCTGCCAACCCTAGCCGTCACGAAACAGAACGCATCTCCGCCTCCACGCCCACGTCGTTCCTCTGCTGCTGCTGCCGCCGGCGACTCCGTCCCGTTCACCGCGTACACGGTTGACGGGAGAGCAGGCCTCCGAAACCACGCCTCTCCGGATCCTGTACGGGGAGAGGGGCGATTAGGTTTTTGGGTAGCGACTACGCGACTGCTCGCTTCTGTTCATCTACGTCCGCATCACCTTCATCATCACCATGTCGACCGACACCGACCGTGCCGCCGCTGAGAAAGCCGAGGCCGACAAGAAGGCCGCCGAGGATGCCGCGGCTGCTGTCACCGCCACCGCCACCGCGTGGCCGATTGGAGGGTATACATCGCTTATCCCTGTTTCTTTCTGTTGTAGCAGTACTAGCGGTATGCGTAGATGTCTCTACTATATGCGTAGTACATGCTCTGTTAGATCATAATCAGTATGTTATCAATGCTGTCCATGTCATGCTCATGATTTATTTATGGATTAATTTAATCGAAAAACTGCCTATTTTCTCATCAGTCCTGTCCGTGCCGGAGCGCGCCGTGACGCCGCCGGAGGCCTTCATCAACAGCATGATCGCCAAGTACCGGCAGCAGCTCATCGTACGTGCCATCCCATTCCCAGCCTTATTAGCCCGTTCGTCTCGTCGCATGCATGATCATGTCAACAGCTTCAGTTCGTCGTCTCATTGGGCGCAGAGGCTGTACCTTCTGGACGCCCGGAAGATCGTGGTGGTGAACGTGGGGCCGATCGGCTGCATCCCGTACCTGAGGGACATCATGACGACCGGGGCCGGGGCCGGGGCGTGCGCCGAGTTCCCGAACCAGCTGGCCCAGTCCTTCAACCGCAAGCTGCGCGCCGTGGTGACCGAGCTGGGCGCCGGCCTCGGTGGCTCCCGCTTCGTCTACGCCGACGTCTACCGCATCGTCTCCGACGTTATCGCCAACTACAAGTCGCACGGTACCATAGTAGCCCATAGGACATCGAGCCATCAAGCATGATCAGATGGAGAAACATGAGTTTAGGTGTGACCCGGCGTTGCGTTGATCTGTGTCTGTGTGTAGGGTTCGAGGTGGCAGACTCGGCGTGCTGCTACGGGGGCGGGCGGTTCGGCGGGCTGGCGCCCTGCGGGCCCACGTCGAGCTACTGCGCGGACAGGTCCAAGTACGTGTTCTGGGACGCGTACCACCCCAGCGACGCCGCCAACGCGCTCATAGCCAGCCGCATCCTCGACGGCGACCCGGCGGATATCTCCCCTGTCAACGTGCGCCAACTGCTCTTCGACGATGCTTAGCTTGGAACCAATCGTATACTACTCACTGTATCTCAGAGGCTGTTGTTCCTTCCGTGATTTCCCGCAGAGTGTCCGCGCGCTGTCTTGGAAGTTCTTGGTCCTATTTGTTCAGTTTGCCTACCCCATTCTAGCCACGCTTCATCTGCGAGGTGTGTCCGTCTACTTCTACTAATAAAAAGAAGAAGAAAAAACGAAGCCGTAGCCGTTGATGATTGCAGTATTGTCCAACTCAACGGATAATCGATCGCGTGCAACAAATTGTGATCTGACGAAGACGTGCGGTTTCGGCTGTGACGCCGGCGTTTCCAACCAAACCGAAATTGCAGTTCTTTTTGTTTTGTTTTATTTATTTTGTTTTGAGGGAAAGAAAAATTGCAGTTCACAGGAATCAGAGTGTTTTGCCGTTGATGTTTTTGTTTTGTTACGTAGGAGTAGAAGCGAAACCATACGCACGGCACGTAACTGACACATGACACGTCACCAACCTTATCAGTCCCTTTTTCCGTACTAGTAGTATTTATCATAACCGCCCTGATTCTTCAGTTCGGTGCAGCACTTCGCAATTTAGAGCAGTTCTCAAAAGTCAAAAGGTCGCTTGCACAAGCACACAGTCCCAAGCTACGATCGCTCAACCAAATCGAGACGCTAGCCCGATTTCATCCGCCCAGCTTGATGGGCGCCACTTCGCCGGACTCCGGCGACCTCATCCTGGTCGAGCCGGCGAGGCCGGGGTCCAAGGTCGCCGTGGTGACCATCAACCGCCCCGATGCGCTGAACGCGCTGACGCGCTCGATGATGATCTCCCTGGCCTCGGCGTTCCGGCGGCTGGACGCCGACGACGGCGTGGCCGCGGTGGTGCTCGCGGGCCGCGGCCGCTCCTTCTGCGCAGGGGTGGACCTCACGGCGGCGGAGGAGGTCTTCAAGGGCGACGTCAACGACCCCGCCGCTAACCCCGTTGCCCAGATGGAGCTCTGCCGGAAGCCCATCGTCGGCGCCGTCGCCGGGTTCGCGGTCACCGCGGGCTTCGAGATCGCACTCGCCTGCGATCTCCTCGTCGCTGGCCGCTCCGCCAAGTTCCTCGACACCCACGCCAAGTGAGCTACCTCTCCTCACACGCTTCTTCATCTCATTTCTGCACGGAAGTAAATCCAACTTGGCTGGTCCTCAATCTGTTCAGTTTCTCAGTAGACGGTAATTAAAACTTCGTACTACTAGTTGAGCTGGAAAATCTCACTCGAACTCAATATACCCATGCTAGTGAAATTCTTGTGTGGGCAGAGCAAATGAAACACAAGATTTGCTGCAAATATTTTGTACTCCTGCAATTCAGTATGGGGAAATTTTATACATTCGAGTTGCTAGTGTTCAACACATATGTTTGTACTACCTGAAATTGGGCGTGTCTGCACTGTCCTACAACTTACGAACCCTGCTCATGCCATTGCCGTTTCATCTGTGCGCTTTGCTTGTTGTCTTCTAATCAGCCTTTGTCCAATCTGATGTAGGTTTGGGATATTTCCTTCTTGGGGTCTTTCACAAAAGCTCTCTCGTCTCATCGGGCCAAACAGAGCACGACAAGTGTCACTTGCTTGCATGCCTGTCACTGCTGAAATGGCTGAGAAGTGGGGGCTTGCTAACCACATTGTGGAAGATAGTCAGGTGCTGAGTAAGGCCATAGAGGTCGCCGAGGCCATTGCGAAGAATAACCGCAACTTGGTGGTGCTATACAAGTCAGTTATAAATGATGGGCTTCAGCTGGACATGAAACATGCCCGAGCTCTTGAAAAGGTGCGAATTTATGAAGTGCATGACACAATTACGTATCCATGGGTTAACTTACAGCCAATATTTGTTGTTTTGATTCTCTATGGTGCTCAAATTATGAAACTCTGAGGTGATCTTGTGAATGTTAGCAACAGTGTGTTAATGAAAAACCAGGCAGAATTAGATTGATTTGGTACACTAGAAATTTGACAGAATATCCATAAAACTGCTTTACAGTCTTAAATCCTCTTTGGTATCAACGGCCATGCATTCTAGTTAATTTGTGTTCCTGATTTTGGTAGCCCTTGTGGGGATTTGAAACAGGAAAAAGAAAATGAAATTTATTTGTTGCTATTTATGTATTCAGCTATTGCACCCTTGTTGCCATTCTTGCAGTAGAATGATATTTTATCAATCTTCTCTGGAAACCATTGTAATACATCTTTTGAACAGATAACAGACTTTAAGGTTAACCTACTACCTCCCATAATAATGATATGATTCACAAAGGACACTAGAAGTCTTCGGTCAATAGCAGGGATGCAGGCGGGCGTCCCGCATATCCCGCATAAGTAGGAAAATAGTGCAAACTAAGCTAAATCTGGGTGAGGAAATTATAGTTAAGTTGATCTGTTTATACTACGAGGCGGAGCGGATCAGGTGCCGCTCTGCAGCCCTAGTCAGTAGCATCAAGGGTACTTCCGCAAAAGAAAAAAGAAAAATCATCAAGGGTAGGGAGATATGCATTCTTGGGGAAGTTTTTTGCCTGGTAGGGGTCATCTTAGATAAGTTTGAGGAAAGCAGGCCATGGGTCATTCGGGAGACAGAAATGCTCTCTTCATTTGTCACATGGGCACTAAGATGAATTTGTCGAAATTCATACCAATCCAATTCGAGCTGTAAATGCTTCAAGGATCTCTTTAGCAATCCCAGCTTTGTTTTGTGCAAACTTTTAACCGATATATGGTCATGAAGAACTCGGCAGATCATATGTTAGCATCCACAGTATGTATGTTCATTGTACATTAGAAATAGTGTTCTTAGAAACGTATAAAGTCTTAATTTGATAGGGGCAAGCATTCTAGCTGAAAGAAACGGAAATTGCTCTTATTACTGTTTCCAACTTTCAATACTCAGTGAAGACATACCTCTAATGTTAGCATTGGTGCTATGGTTTCAGGAAAGAGCTGTCAACTATTACAATGGCATGACAAAGGAGCAATTCGCAAATATGCAGAAGTTTATACAAGGCCGGAGTTCTAAAGCACCATCGAAGTTGTAGATGCGGTGCTCTGTGTGTATGTGCCTTTTTATTATATGGCTCCTTTTATTATAAAGCTTGTGGAAATGTTAAATTGTTACTCCTATTACTGGAAGACCCAAGTTGTTTTACTTTGAAGTTTCTACTGTCATCACATTCCCCCTTTTTAGCTGCAGTAATGTTATCCGACATCTGACGAACGTCAGCTGGGAGGTAGATGGCAGGTGAACACTTTCTTCTGGCAGTTTCGAATGATGGCAATTTTGAACAGAAAATGTGTTTTTCTGAAGAAGCTACCAGAAGAGATTTGTGATTAGGAACCTGGTTGATGTTGAAGATCCTCCCCGGCAACGGCGCCAGAAATTCCTTTTGATGTCTGCTAGAACTACGTCGGTATTTCCCCAAAGAGGAAGGGATGATACAGCATAGCGACGATAGGTATTTCCCTCAGTGAGAAGATTAAGGTTATCGAACAAGTAGAAGAACCTTCTCACACCACGTAAACATCATCTGCACACAAATAACAAATACTCGCAACCCGACGTGTTAAAGGGTTGTCAATCCCTTTCGGGTACTCGCAACCCGACGTGTTAAAGGGTTGTCAATCCCTTTCGGGTACGATGCTTCAAGATAGGCAAATAACGTGAGGTAAAAAAGTGGTAGATAGGATAAATAGATCGCGGAACAAATAAATTGCAGCAAGGTATTTTTGTATTTTTGGTTTAATAGATCTGAAAATAAATGCAAAGGGAAATAGATCGCAAAGCCAAATATGATGAAAAGAGACCCGTGGCTCGTAGGTTTTGCTAGTGGTTTCTCTCGAGAAAAATAGCAAACGGTGGAAAAACAATTACTGTTGGGATTGATAGAACTTTGAATAATCATGATGATATCCAAACAATGATCATTATATAGGCATCACGTTCAAGATTAGTAGACCGATTCCTGCCTGCATCTACTACTATTACTCCATACATCGACCGCTATCCAGCATGCATCTAGTGTATTAAGTTCATGGAGAAATGGAGTAATGCAATAAGAACGATGACATGATGTAGACAAGATCTATCTATGTAGAGATAGACCCCATCGTTTTATCCTTAGTAGCAATGATACATACGTGTTGGTTCCCCTTCTGTCACTGGGATCAAGTACCGTAAGATCGAACCCACTACAAAGCACATCTTCCCGTTGCAAGATAAATAGATTAAGTTAGCCAAACAAAACCCAAATATCGGGGAAGAAATACGAGGCTATAAGCAATCATGCACATAAGAGATGAAAGAAGATTCAAATAACTTTCATGGATAAAAACATAGATCTGATCATAAACTCAAAGTTCATCGGATCCCAACAAACACACCGCAAAAAGGCTTACATCATATGGATCTCCAAGAGACCATTGTATTGATAATCAAGAGAAAGAGGGAGAGGGGAAGCCATCTAGCTACTAACTACGGACCCGTAGGTCTACAAAGAACTACTCACGCATCATCGGAGAGGCACCAATGGAAGTGGTGAACCCCTCTGTGATGGTGTCTAGATTAGATCTGGTCGTTCTGGACTCTACGGCGGCTGGAATTGATTTTCGTCGAATCCCCTAGGGTTTCTGGAATATTGGGGTATTTATAGAGCAAAGAGGCGGTTCAGGGGGCACCCAAGGTGGGCACAACCCATCAGGGCGCGCTTGGGCCTCCTGGCGCGCTCTGGTGGGTGCTGCTCCCCTTGAGGCACCCCCCAGGTGCTTCCTTGGCCCACTGGATGTCTTTTGGCCCAAAAAATCCTTAAGTTTCGCTGCGTTTGGACTTCGTTTGATATTGATCTCCTGCAATGTAAAAAACATGCAGAAAACAACAACTGGCACTGGACACTATGCCAATAGGTTAGTACCAAAAATGATATAAGATGACTATAAAATAATTGTAGAACATTCAAGAATTATAATATAACAACATGGAACAATCAAAAATTATACAAACGTTGGAGACGTATCAGCATCCGCAAGCTTGATTCCTGCTCGTCCTCGAGTAGGTAGATGATAAAAACAAAATCTTTGATGTGGAATGCTGCCTAACATGTTCATCACATCTCTTTTCTTTATAGCATGGACATATGGAGTTTTATATGATGCAAAGCAATAGTCTAGTTTTGACATGAAGACTTTAATACTCAAGCATACCAACAAGTAACCATGTATTTCAAAATATCAAAATTAAAGCAAGTTATCCCTAGCCCATTATGCTCAATCATTGATCCATTCATGAAACATACTTGAATATTAGCTACACCCAATGCTCAAATACGATCATAGTGCCCCTTAGTTGGTGCTTTATAAGAGAAGATGAAGACTTAAATTCAAAATAAAAATTGTATAAGTAAAGGAAAGGCCCTTCACGGAGGAAAGTAGGGACTTGCAGAGGTGCCAAAGCTCAAAGCTTAAATTGAGAGATAAAAATATTTTTGAGAGGCATATTTTTCCCACCAACAAAAACGACTTAGAGATCTTAATACTTTCCATGCTAGATACATCATAGGCGGTTTCCAAACAGAAAATAAAGTTTATTCCCTTTTCCACCATTACTTTCACTTTCCATGGCTAACCGTATCCACGGGTGCCCTCCATACCAACACTTTCCATGAAATTTATTATTTGACAACATAAAGTAAATTCATTTTTCATTTCGGGACTGGGCATCCCTAATATCTTTGTTGTACTCTCGTGCAATGACAAGTGAATAAACACTCTTCATGAGAATAACACATCTAGCATGGAAAATATTGATGACCCTTCACCGGCTCGCGAGCGGTAGAGCACACAAAAGAGAAATTTATTTTGAAAATTAGAGATGGCACATGCAAATTTGCTTAGAACGACATGAAAATACCGCATATAGGTAGGTATAGTGGACTCATAAGGAAAAACTGATTTAAAGGGTTTTGGATGCACAAGTAGTGATCATATTTGGTGCAAAATGAAGGCTAGCAAAAAGATTGAGAAGCGACCAACCAAAAAGTGAAAAATCTCGTACCCAAGCATTAAGCATAAGTAACACCGAATAATGCACCATAAGTAAGATATAAATTTCATTGTATAACTATTGACTTTCATGCTTGCATAGGGAATCACAAACCATAACATCAATATTCTTACTAAAGCACAATTACTCATCAACATGAGTACATGACTCACATATCATATCATCATATCTCAAAACCATTACTAAGAATCAAGTTTATTTTGTCCAATAATCTTCATGAAAGGTTTTATTATATCCTCCTTGTATATCTATCACTTTGGGACTATTTTTATATGTCGCTTTTGATAAGCTCAAACAAATATAAGTGAAGATCATGAGCATAATTTTTCTTTCTCTCAAAATAATTTAAGTGAAGCAAGAGAGAATTTCTTGAAACTTTATGAACTCCCAAATAAATATAAGTGAAGCACTAGAGCATTTCTTCAAAAATAATAAAGCACACCGTGCTCAAAAAGATATAAGTGAAGCACTAGAGCAAATCCATGGCTCTAAAAATATAAGTGAAGCACAGGAGCAAGCATAGCATAACTTTTGGCACTCTAAAAAAGGTATGTCCAGCAAGGATTCAACACTTAAAATATAAAGCAAAACAAGCAAAGACTCATATCATACAAGACGCTCCAAGCAAAACTCATATTATGTGACGAATAAAAATATAGCTTCAAGTAAAATACCGATGGTTGTTAGAAGAAAGCGGGGATGCCACTCGGGGCATCCCCAAGCTTAGTTGCTTGCTACTTCTTTGAATATTATCTTGGGGTGCCTCGGGCATCCCCAAGCTTAGCCTTTTGCTAATCCTTATTCCTTCATCCATCGTAAGATCACCCAAAACTTGAAATCTTCAATCACACAAAACTTAAACAAAATCTTCGTGAGATTCGTTAGTATAAGAAAGCAAACCACTACTATAAGCACTGTTGCAAACCTATTCTTATTTTGTTTTTGAATTATATATACTGTATTCTAACTTTTCTATTGCAAAAACTCATCAAAGAAAATCATAGAATCATCAAAACAAGCACACAACGCAAAGAAAACAGAATATGTCAAAAACAGAACAGTCTGTAGCAATATGAATATTTCGAATACTTCTGTAACTCCAAAAATTCTAAACTAAATTGGTGGACATGAGCAATTTGTCTACTAATCTTTTGCAAAAAGAATCAACTCAAAATCATTCTTATGTTAAAAATGACAAATAATCTCGTGAGCACAAAAGTTTCTATTTTTCAGCAAGATCAAATCAACTTTCACCCAAATCTTCCCAAAGGCCTTGCTTGGCACAAACACTTATTAAAACACAAAAAACACAATCATAAAAGTATCACAATTGTTCTAACACTCAAGAAAAGAAATCAAAAAGCAAAAATAAATTTTATTCATTGGGTTGCCTCCCAACAAGCGCTATTGTTTTACGCCCCTAGCTAGGCGCATAACACATATGATCTAAGTGTTGTCATATTTGATTCTAGATCCATAAGTGCCCTCATGATTGATTCATATGGTGGCCTAATTCTTGTTCTAGGGAACTGTTCCATTCCCTTCCTTAGTGTAAACTGAAATTTAATATTGCCTTCTTTCATATCAATCACGGCACCAATAGTACGCAAAAACGGTCTACCAAGTATAATTGGACAAGACGGATTGCAATCAATGTCAAGAACAATAAAATCTACGAGCACATAATTTCTGTTTGCAAGAATAAGAACATCATTAATTCTTCCCATAGGCTTTTTAATAGTAGAATCCACCAAGTGCAAATTTAAAGAGCATTCTTCAATGTTGGTAAGACCAAGCACATCAAATAAAGATTTCGAAATTGTAGAAACACTAGCATCCAAGTCACACAAAGCAAAACACTCATAATTTTTAATATTGACTTTGATAGTAGGTTCCCACTCATCATGCAATTTTCTAGGAATTGAAACTTCTAATTCCAACTTTTCTTCAAAAGCTTTCATCATGGCATCAACAATATGTTTAGTAAAAGCTTTATTTTGTTCATAAGCATGGGGTGAATTTATCATGGATTGCAACAAAGAAATACAATCAACCAAAGAGCGACTATCATAATTAAAGTCTTTGTAATCCAAAATAGTGGGCACACCACTAGTTAAAGTCTTGACCTCTTCAAACCCACTTTTATCAAATTTTTCAATAAGATTTTCACCCGCCGAATCATAGGGACGCCATCTAACTAAAGTTGACTCTTCTCCAGTGCCTTTTTCATCAATCTTAAATTTACTAAACAAAGAAATAATAGAAGAAACACCAATCATTTTAGATCATCATTTTTATCTTCTAACGAGATTGGTTTGGCAGCCATTTGATTCACTAAAGTAGCTTGTGCATCGGATATTTTTCCCAGCAAACTTTCAGCAAAAGCGTACTTAGATTGGAGATTGCAAACTTCTCTACTGATATCATCAAGTTGTTTTGTTATAGCTTCTAACACAACGGAGTGTTCCTTAAGTTCTTCAGTAAAATATTTATTATGCTCAAATTGTGTAGTCATATATTCCTTAGTACTTTTCTCAATTTCAAGCAAAATATTTGGATAAGGAACATCATAATATTTTCTTTGAGACATCATGACGACGCAAACAAGAACGCACACAAAAACAGATCTGACGAGAAAATGGCGAACGAAAAAGAGGGCGAATAAAACGGCAAAAAAATTTGTGAAGCGGGGGAGAGGATAACGAGAGGCAAATGGCAAATAATGTAAATTGCGAGGAGATGAGATTTGTGATTAGGAACTTGGTTGATGTTGAAGATCCTCCCCGACAACGGCGCCGGAAATTCCTTTTGATGTCTGCTAGAACAACGTCGGTATTTCCCCAAAGATGAAGGGATGATGCAGTATAGCGACGGTAGGTATTTCCCTCAGTGATGAGATCAAAGTTATAGAACGAGTAGGAGAACCTCCTCACACCACGTAAACAACACCTGCACACAAATAACAGATACTCGCAACCGATGTGTTAAAGGGGTTGTTAATCCCTTCCGGGTACGGCGCCTCAAGATAGGCAAATAACATGAGGTAAAAAAGTGGTAGATAGGATAAATAGATCGCGGAACAAATAAATTATAGCAAGGTATTTTTGTATTTTTGGTTTAATAGATCTGAAAATAAATGCAAAGGGAAATAGGTCGCAAAGGCAAATATGATGAAAAGAGACCCGGGGGCCGTAGGTTTCACTAGTGGCTTCTCTCGAGAAAAATAGAAAACGGTGGGAAAACAATTACTGTTGGGCAATTGATAGAACTTCGAATAATCATGACGATATCCAGGCAATGATCATTATATAGGCATCACGTCCAATATTAGTAAACCGACTCCTGCCTGCATCTACTACTATTACTCCATACATCGACCGATATCCAGCATGCATCTAGTGTATTAAGTTCATGGAGAAACGGAGTAATGCAATAAGAACGATGACATGATGTAGACAAGATCTATCTATGTAGAGATAGACCCCATCATTTTATCCTTAGTAGCAATGATACATACGTGTTGGTTCCCCTTCTGTCACTAGGATCAAGCAGTGTAAGATCAAACTCACTACAAAGCACCTCTTCCCATTGCAAGAAAAATAGATCAAGTTGGCCAAGCAAAATCCAAATATCGGAGAAGAAATACGAGACTATAAGCAATCATGCATATAAGAGATCAAAGAAGACTCAAATAACTTTCATGGATAAAAACATAGATCTGACCATAAACTCAAAGTTCATCGGATCCCAACAAACACACCGCAAAAAGGCTTACATCATATGGATCTCCAAGAGACCATTGTATTGATAATCAAGAGAGAGAGAGAGGAAGCCATCTAGCTACTAACTACGGACCCGTAGGTCTACAAAGAAGTACTCACACATCATTGGAGAGGCACCAATGGAAGTGGTGAACCCCTCCGTGATGGTGTCTAGATTGGATCTGGTGGTTCTGAACTTTGCGTCGGCTGGAATTAATTTTCGTCGACTCCACTAGGGTTTCTGGAATATTGGGGTATTTATAGAGCAAAGAGGCGGTTCAGGGGCACCCGAGGTGGGCACTACCCACCAGGGCGTGCCTGGGCCTCCTGGCGCGCCTTGGTGGGTGTTGCTCCTCTGTGCTTCTTGGCCCACTAGATTTCTTATGGCCCAAAAAAAATCCTCAAGAAGTTTCGTTGCGTTTGGACTCCGTTTGATATTGATTTTCTGCGATGTAAAAAACAGGCAGAAAACAGCAACTAGCACTGGGCACTATGTCAATAGGTTAGTACCAAAAAATGATATAAAATGACTATAAAATGATTGTAAAACATCCAAGAATGATAATGTAATAGCATGGAACAATCAAAAATTATAGATATGTTGGAGACGTATCAGTTTGCTACGGCGACAACGGCGGAGGAGATCCCGTTTACGGCGGCGGAGACCAGCGGCAGGAGGACATTGGCGATGGAGGCGACGATCCGGAGACCTGGGTCGGCAGAGCTGGACAGCGCGGGCGAAGGGTTTTCAGAGAAGTTTCCAAAAAGTTTGACCCGTGGTATATATATCCAGACTCTGTCGGTGAGACCGAGTGGAACAACTCGGTGAGACCGAAGTATTCTAATCGGTTGCACCAAGGTTGAAACCTAGATCAACTTAATGAACTCGGTGTGACCGAAAGGAATGGTTCGGTCAGACCGAGATGCATCAAGATGTTTTGAAAGTTTAAGTCTATGACAAATCGGTGGCTCCGAGTGCTCCTCACCCAGAGGGTTCGAATCTGACTTAGATCAAACTTTGTGATGTAGCATGAATAGAGTTTGAGATGAGAAAAGCATAGATTTCTAGAGGGAGTACTTAGGCAATTTTGTCCATCCATTTGGCAAAAGAAAAGACCAAACAATCAAAACAACAAATGAATGTCCTTGAATGGAGAAAAATTATGCAATCAACATGCTCACACAATAAGATAGCAAATGAAATATGTGGCAAGCATGCACAAACACTCTAGCATCTATCAAGCAATTGGCAATGACTAGGTCATCTATATATGAGTATATTGACTTAGGAGTCAAATGAGAACATTTGATCATAGGTCATACTCATCGTTTAAGCACAAGTGGGGTTACCACTTTTACATAAAGCATTGTTGTGTTCACACCATTAGAGTTGCTTTAGCTCAATTCCTAGAGTAAAGCTCCCCTAGATGTGATATCCCCTTTTAGAGGGATAAACTAACCTTGGGTTTTGTAGATGATGACTTCATGTAGATGTTGAAGATGTGGATGCTCAAAGTTGATGTAGATCATTTGGAGCAATCCATTGGAGTGAGTTGCACTTTCAATACCTACATGGGCTAGTCCCACAAGGAACAAGCAAGGATATCCATATACATAGAGTGAAGTACACACATGATGATGGCCATGAAAGCATTAATTTACCTTGTCCCTTGACTTACTATCAAGAGGGTTTGTGACTCCTTGAACTAGTGCAAGATGTGGAAGTTGATTGCACTTGTTCTTGACAATATGAATATGAGTGAAGTATGTTGGCGGGGTCACCCTCAAGAACTCTCTAGTTCTTCTTCGGGATCCACATCATCTTGATGGGAATCCTTGGGGTTGTAGATGTACTTGATGAAGTTGAACTTGAGGTAGACTTGGGAACCCACTTGACCAATGCCTTTGGAGCATCTTCAAATGTATCAATCTCTTCTTGAAGCTTGTCCTTGCCTTTTAGCTTGTGGTCTTGTGGTGGAAGATCATCTTGAGCTTATGTCCCCTTGAAGGAAGTAGGATCATACTTCTCTTGTTGAGGGACAAACTTCGTCTTGGGGTATTGATCTTCTTCCCACTCAACTCCATTGGCATTGAACTTCCGTTCAAAACCAACACCTTGATTCTTCCGGTGCCTTCCCTGATTGCGTACAATTTCCTCAAATTGCTTACTTCCGGCAAGGCTCTTGTAAGCACATTTCTCTATAATTCCCTTCAATAAGCTATTTTCTTGATCAAGTGTAACTTGGCTAAGAGAGTCATTAGTGGAATCAATAGAACTACTAGATGCAACAATATTGGATTTAGCATGATTATTGTTACTACTAGAAGAAGAATCTTTCTTACTCTTGTTGCTAGATTTTACTTGTGGCATGTAAGTAGACAAGAGTAAACGCTTGGCAATGTAAGAAGAACTTTTCTTC
The DNA here is from genome assembly GCA_963921465.1 of Triticum timopheevii. Classification (NCBI taxonomy): domain Eukaryota; kingdom Viridiplantae; phylum Streptophyta; class Magnoliopsida; order Poales; family Poaceae; genus Triticum; species Triticum timopheevii. The sequence continues at coordinate 407,396,245 of OY997268.1, read as the reverse complement.
CGAAGATCATCATTGATGGCCTTTAAGAACCCATGTTCTTGCTCTAGGTTGATCTTCTCGAAGCGTAGCTTCTCATGAGTTCTTAAAAGTTCTCAATGATCTTATAAAGTAGTTTCATGAGCTAACTTAAGAGTGTTTAGTTCTTTACTTAGACGCTCAATCTCCTTCTTATCATTGTCATTTGTTTCATCTTGATTAGCATGATTAATAGCAATTTCATCATAGTTTTCATCACTAGCATTGTCAACAAGTAAATCATCATCACCTAGCAAGTCATCTTTATCACTGTTGAAATCAAAATGCTCGGGGTGTGTGATGTCTACTACACAACTTGTTCTTGTAGACTCATGTTGGGACTCCAAGCGCAGAGTTCTATAGGACAGTAGCAAATTTCCCTCAAGTGGATGACCTAAGGTTTATCAATCCGTGGGAGGTGTAGGATGAAGATGATCTCTCTCAAACAACCATGCAACCAAATAATAAGAAGTCTCTTGTGTCCCCAACACACCAAATACAATGGTAATTTGTATAGGTGCACTAGTTCGGCGAAGAGATGGTGATACAAGTGTAATATGAATAGTAGATATTGGTTTTTGTAGTAAGAACAATAAAAAACAGTAAGGTAGCAATTGATAAAATGGAGCACAAACGGTATTGCAATGCTTGAGAATGAGGCCTAGGGTCCATACTTTCGCTAGTGCAATCTCTCAACAATGCTAATATAATTGGATCATATAACCATCCCACAAAGTGCGATGAAGAATCACTCCAAAGTTCCTATCTAGCGGAGAACATAAGAAGAAATTGTTTGTAGGGTACGAAACCACCTCAAAGCTATTCTTTCCGATCAATCTATCCTAGAGTTCGTACTAAAATAACACAAAGCTATTCTTTTCGATAATCTAACCAAGAGTTCATACTAAAATACACCATATGATACACATGAACCAACTCTAATGTCACCTAGATACTCCAATATCACCGCCAGTATCCGTGAGTTGATTATGCGATATGCATCAAACAATTTCAGATTCATACTACTCAATCCAACACAAAGAACCTCAAAGAGTTCCCCGAGATCTCTACTGGGGAAACAAAGACGAGAACATGCATCAACCCCTATGCATAAATTACCCCGATGTCACCTCGGGAATCAGCGAGTTGAATGCCAAAACACATATCAAGTGAATCAATATAACACCCCATTGTCACCACGGCTATTCATATGCAAGACATATATCAAGTGCTCTCAAATCCGTAAAAGTATTCAATCCGATAAAACAAAATCTCCAAGGGAAAACTCAATTCATCACAAAAAGATAGAGGGGTAAACACCATATGATCCAACTATATTAACAAAGACCGCGATACATCAAGATCGTGACATCTCAAGAACATGAGAGAGAGAGAGAGATTAAACACATAACTACTGGTACAAACCATCAGTCCCGAGGGTGGACTACTCCATCGTCATCATGGAGACCATAGGTATGATGAAGATGGCTTCCGGTGATGATCTCCCCCTCCGGTAGGGTGCCGGAATGGGCTCCCGATTGGTTTTTCGTGGCTATAGAGGCTTGTGGTGGCGGAACTTCTGATCTAGGGTTATTTCTGATGGTTTTTCTATTTATAGAAATTTTTCGTGTTAGTTTCACGCGAAGATGCGCCTCGAGGTGAGCACAACCCATCGGGGCACGGACAAAGGCCAAGGCGCGCCCCGGTGTCTTGTGCCCTACTCCTTTGCCTTCTGGTCCTTACACGAAGCTTCGGGGGTCTCTTTTGTTCCAAAAAAATTCGTCAAAAAGTTTTAGCTCATTTGGAGAACTTTCATTTCTGCACAAAAAACAACACCACGGTAGTTCTGCTAAAACAACGTCAGTCCGGGTTAGTTCCATGCAAATCATACCAAAACCATATAAAATTGTTGTAAACATGGCATGAATACTTCATAATTATAGATACATTGGAGACGTATCAGCATCCCCAAGCTTAATTCCTACTCGTCCTCGAGTAGGTAAATGATAAAGAAATAATTTATGAAGTGTGAATGCTAGCATAGTGCATAAGTTTGATCAATAACAATTTCAATCACTTTTCCTAGCATCATAACAACAATTCTTTCTTATAAAAATTCTCATGTTATAGTGGCAACCAATTCACATGTTAAGTTTCAAACAATGAATTCTCTTGAAACTCAACAACCTATGTTCTCAGTCACCAAGCAATTGTAATTCAACTTATTCAATAGAGTCTAAGTAAGAGCTCCACATACTCAACCATCATATAGTATTCTATGATTGCTAACACTCGCTGCATACACCTGAGCAAAACGTTTCAACCGGACACATAGAAAGATAGGGGCTTATAATTTCGCATCCCAACGTATTCACCTCAAGGGTGATGTCAACAATAATAACTCATGCTACCCATATCCAACTGGATATATGTGCCTAGATCTTTCCTCACCACATGATGGTTGCCAAAGGAGAAAAATAAAAAGGAATAGAGAGAAAAACTTTGACTCTTGCATGAAAGTAAATAGATAAAAGTAAAAGATAGGCCCTTCGCAGAGGGATGCAGAGGTTGCCATGCGCTTATTTGTTTGTATGCTCAACCCCTTAGTGCAAAAGAACGTCATGTTATATTGCCCCTTATGATAGCAACCTTTATTATGTAGTTTGTCGCTTTTATTCTTTGCCATCATAAGTTCATACAACGCTCAATTTTCTCTTACACTAAATGATCTAACACTTTTAGAAGCAATTTTTATTGCCTTATTGCACCGATGACAACTTACTTGAAGGATCTTGTTCAATACTTAGGTAGGTATGGTGGACTCTCAAAACAAGATTTGGGTTTAAGGGTTTTTGGATGCACAAGTAGTATCTCTACTTTGTGCAGAATTTTTGGCTAGCAAAGATGGGGGGCAAGCACCACATGTTGAAGGATCTATGACAATATAACTTCTATGTGAATATGAACAAACATAAATCATCATGTTGTCTTCCTTGTCCAACGTAATTTTGGCATATAATATTTTGATGGGGGCTCACAATCACAAAAGATTTTCAAGATAGTGTATTTGCATGTGAAAGTTCTCTTCCTTATACTAATTATTCGTGAATTGCTTGTATGACCAATATTGTGATTGTCAATCCTCAAAATATTTCACTTTCTAAACCCAATGTGAAGCTACCACTAGGCATGATATGATTTCAACTTCATGACATTCAATTTGTTCAACAATTTACTCATAGGATATAAGTGAAGCACAAGAGTAAATGACAAGCTACTCCAAAAAGATAGAAATGAAGATCATGAGCATAATATTTATTTCTCTCAAATTAATTTAAGTGAAGCAAGAGATAATTTCTTCAAAAATACTAAAGAACACCATGCTCAAAAAGATATAAGTGAAGCACTAGAGAAATTCCATAGAAAAGAGCTTCGTTGACGGGATGTGAATGCCGCTTACCTAGCCTCCCTGGCAACTATTTGAGGACTCTATTTTATTTAAAAACTTTTCAGGTCTAAGTATTTTATTAAAACAGCAAGCAAAATGAAAATAAAATTGCATTCTAAGAATAACACAACTCATGTGAAGAAGCAAAAACTTAGGCTCAACCGATAATTGTTGAAGAAGAAAGGTGGGATGCCTACCGGGGCATCCCCAAGCTTAGATGCTTGAGACTTCTTGGAATATTAGCTTGGGATGCCTTGGGCATCCCCAAGCTTGACCTTTTGTGTCTCCTTAATTCCTTTTATACCACGGTTTTCCTAAATCTCAAAAACTTCATCCACACAGAACTCAACAAGAACTTGTGAGATAAGTTAGTATAAACCAATGCAAAAACCTTATCATTCTCTACTATAGCAAATCACAAAAAAAATTATTCAACATTGAATACTAAATGCCTCTTCATATTTAATACTCTTATCCTCAAATAGAATCATTAAACAAGCAAACATATGCAAACCATGCAAACATAACAACAATCTGCCAAAACAGTAGAGTCTGTAAAGAATGCAAGAGTATAAATACTTCTTAAACTCCAAAGATTATGAAAGTCTACCACCGTGTACAAAATTTATCAGAGGTTATACTGCAAAAAGTTTCAACATTTTATCACATTCTGACTTTTCTAGGGAATTTCGCAACAGCGGTAAACTTTCTGTTTTCGAACAGCAACAAGTATACTTGCAAAATAAGCATGGCAAAGGCTATCATTGCCTTTTTTATTGAAATAAAATATGCAAAAAATTATTCTAAATAACCGCAAGAAAATCCTAACAAAATAAAATGACGCTCCAAGTAAAAACTCATATCATGTGACGAATAAAAATATAGCCTCAAGTAAGGTTACCGATAATGTTGGAGACGAAAGAGGGGATGCCTTCCGGGGCATCCCCAAGCTTAGTTGCTTGGATCTTCCTTGAATATTAACTTGGGGGTGCCTTGGGAATCCCCAAGCTTAGGGTCTTGTGACTCCTTATTCTCCTCATATCGACATCTCACCGAAAACTTAAAAACATCAATCACACAAAACTTAACGAAACCTTGTGAGATAGGTTAGTATGGTAAAGAGCAAACCATTTCACCTTTTTATGTCAAAGGCAAGATTCATAATTGTTTCCACACAATTCCTACTGTAGCATATCATTTCCACAATTTATATTGAGCAATATAAGCCATAAAAACAAGGAAACAAGCAAACTATGCATTGAAAACAGAATCTGTCAAAAACAGAACAGTCTGTAGTAATCTGTACTCAAACCATACTTCTGCTACTCCAAAAATTATGAAAAAATTTGGACCACTTGAGAAATTTGTATATTAATCTTCTGCAAAAATAATCAACTTAAAATCACTCTTCTGTTAAAATGAGAGTTATTTTCGTGAGCGCAAAAGTTTCTGTTTTTCAGCAAGATCAAATCAACTATCACCCAACATGATCCCAAAGGCTTTACTTGGCACTTTGTTGAAACAAAAACAATAAAACATGATTACTACAGTAGCATAATCATGTGAACACACAAAAATAGTATATAAAAGTGTTGGGTTGTCTCCCAACAAGCGCTTTTCTTTAATGCCTTTTAGCTAGGCATGATGATTTCAATGATGCTCGCATAAAAGATAAGAGTTGAAACATAACAAGAGCATCATGAAACACATGGAAAGCACATTTAAGCCTAACCTACTTCCTATGCATAGGGATTTTGTGAGAAAATAATTCATGGGAACAAGAATCAACTAGCATAGGAAGGCAAAGCAAACATAACTTCAAGATTTTCAACACATAGAGAGGAAACATGATATTATTGCAATTCCTACAAGCATATGTTCCTCCGTCATAATAATTTTCAGTAGCATCATGAATGAATTCAACAATATAGCTATCACATAAAGCATTCTTTTCATGATACATAAGCATAGAAAATTTATTACTCTCCACATATTTATTCTCATGAATAGTAATGGGAGCAAACTCAACAAAATAAATATCATGAGATTGAAAATTAAAATCATGATGACAAGTTTCATGGTTATCATTATTCTTCATAGCATACATGTCATCACCATAATCATCAAAGATAGCAACCTTGTTATCATAGTCAATTGAAGCCTCATCCAAAATGGTGGATTCGTCATTAAATAAAGTCATGACCTCTCCGAATCCACTTTCATCATTATAATCATCATAAATAGGAGGCATGCAATCATTATAACAAATTTGCACATAAAATCTTGGGGGACTAAAAATATAATCTTCATCAAACATACCATCCCCAAGCTTATGGCTTTGCATATCATTAGCATCATGAATATTCAAAGAATTCATACTAACAACATTGCAATCATGCTCATCATTCAAAGATTTTGTGCCAAACATTTTATTGAATTCTTCTTCTAACAATTGAGCAAAATTTTCCGAACCATCATTTTCAAGAAAGATAATATAAAGATGATCAATAATATGATGCAACCTCAATTCCATTTTTATTTAGTTTTCCTTTATAAACCAAACTAGTGATAAAACAAGAAACTAAAAGCATCAATTGCTAGATCTAAAGATATACCTTCAAGCACTCACCTCCCCGACAACGGTCCAGATAAGAGATTGATGTCTACCAACTTGTTCTTGCAGACTCATGTTTGGCCTCCAAGCGTAGAGTTCTGTAGGACAGTAGAAAATTTCCCTCAAGTGGATGACCTAAGGTTTATCAATTCGTGGGAGGTGTAGGATGAAGATGGTCTCTCTCAAACAACCCTGCAACCAAATAATAAAAAAGTCTCTTGTGTCCCCAACACACCAAATACAATGGTAATTTGTATAGGTGCACTAGTTCGGCGAAGAGATGGTGATACAAGTGTAATATGGATAGTAGATATTGGTTTTTGTAGTAAGAACAATAAAAAACAGCAAGGTAGCAATTGATAAAATGGAGCACAAACGGTATTGCAATGCTTGAAAATGGGGCCTAGGGTCCATACTTCGCTAGTGCAATCTCTCAACAAAGCTAATGTAGTTGGATCATATAACCATCCCTCAAAGTGCGATGAAGAATCACTCCAAAGTTCCTATCTAGCGGAGAACATAAGGAGAAATTGTTTGTAGGGTACGAAACCACCTCAAAGCTATTCTTTCCGATCAATCTATCCTAGAGTTCGTACTAAAATAACACAAAGCTATTATTTGCGATCAATCTAACCAAGAGTTCATACTAAAATAACACCATATGATACACATCAACCAACTCTAATGTCACCTAGATACTCCAATGTCATCGCGAGTATCCGTGAGTTGATTATGCTATATGCATCAAACAATTTCAGATTCATATTACTCAATCCAACACAAAGAACCTCAAAGAGTTCCCCAAGATTTCTACTGGAGAAACAAATACGAGAACATGCATCAACCCCTATGCATAGATTACCCCAATGTCACCTCAGGAATCTGCGAGTTGAATGCCAAAACACATATCAAGTGAATCAATATAACACCCCATTGTCACCATGGGTATTCATATGCAAGACATATATCAAGTGCTCTCAAATCCATAAAAGTATTCAATCCGATAAAACAAAATCTCAAAGGGAAAACTCAATTCATCACAAAAGATAGAGGGGTAAACACCATATGATCCAACTATATTAACAAAGTCCGCGATACATCAAGATCGTGACATCTCAAGAACACGAGAGAGAGAGAGAGAGAGAGAGGGAGAGAGAGATTAAACACATAACTACTGGTACAAACCATCAGCCCCGAGGGTGGACTACTCCCTCATCATCATGGAGACCATAGGGATGATGAAGATGGCCACCGGTGATGATATCCCCCTCCGGCAGGGTGCCGGAACGGGCTCCCTATTGTTTTTTCGTGGCTACAGAGGCTTGCGGCGGCGGAACTTCCGATCTAGGGTTATTTCTGATGGTTTCTCTATTTATAGGAATTTTTGGTGTTGGTTTCACGCGAAGATGGGCCTCGAGGTGAGCACAACCCATCGGGGCATGGACAAGGGCCCAGGCACGCCACGACGTCTTGTACCTTACTCCTTCGCCTTCTGGTCCTTCCATGAAGCTTCGGGGGTGTCTTTTGTTCCAAAAAAATCGTCAAAAAGTTTCAGCTCATTTGGAGAACTTTCATTTCTGCACAAAAAACAACACCACGGTAGTTCTGCTGAAAACAGCGTCAGCCCGGGTTAGTTCCATGCAAATCATACCAAAACCATATAAAATTGTTGTAAATATGGCATGAATACTTCATAAATTATAGATACTCTGGAGACGTATCAGTGTGATACCTTGGGGCCTTTAGCATATGACGCATCTTTCAATTCCTTCATTTGGTGACTCAAATATGTCGTAGGAGTTGATTGACACAAGTGCAAGATCGACAACACCTTCATCTTGAGTATATTCAGAGTTGGAGTGATGACTTCTCTCGGAGTGGTGGTCAGAGTCAGAACCGGATACCCATTCACCAACATGAGCTTGGTGTCTTCGTTTTGTGTAGCTCTTTGATGACTTGTCCTTCCTTTCTGAATCCTTGCTTCTGCAAGAGGTTCTTCATTCATAACGATCATATCTACCCCTTCTCTCTCTTGGAGGTGATTCTTCTCTTCTACTTCTTCTTTTAGGCGAGTCTTCTATTCTTTTGTAGGGAGTATTACACTCACTGGAGTAGTGTCCGGGTCTTCCACAATTGTAGTAATTTCGCTCACGACTAGAGACCTTTTGTCATGGTAGGATCTTGACTTGGAGCTTCTTTATTTGCTTCTATTCTTTTAGAATTTGTTGAAGTTCTTCACCCTTAAGCTCAATTCCTCATTGCGGACTTGTTTTTCACTTGATGTTGCAGGAGCATCACATGAGGCTTTATATGCACCACTAGACTTGTTGTGAAGCTCTTCTTTATCCTTGAGTGGCATCTCATGAGCAACAATTCTTCCAATGACTTCTGTTGGCTTGAGATCTTTGTAATTGGGCATCATTTGGATCAATGTGCACACGGTATCATATTTTCCATCCAAGGCTCTTAGGATCTTCTTGATGATGAATCTGTTAGTCATCACTTCACTACCTAAGCCGGCAATCTCGTTTGTGATGAGAGCAAGCCTAGAGTACATTTCAGCGACACCTTCACCATCCTTCATTTTGAACTTGTCAAGTTGACTTTGAAGCACATCCAACTTGGATTCCTTGACGGACTCGGTACCATCGTGCATATCAATCAAAGTATCCCAAATTTCCTTTGCATTCTCAAGACGACTGATTTTGTTGAATTATTCGGGGCACAATCCATTGAAGAGGATATCGCAAGCTTGAGCGTTGTATTACAACATCTTCAACTCTTCGCAATTGCTTCATGATTTGGTTCTCTCCCATCGAAGAATTCACCTTGCAAACTGATACGTCTCCAACATTTCTCTAATTTTTATTATTCCATGTTGTTTTATTATCAATCTTGGATGTTTTATAATCATTTTATTGTCATTTTATATAATTTTTTGGTACTAACCTATTGACATAGTGCCAAGTGCCACTTGCTATTTTCTGCTTGTTTTTTACATCACAGGAAATCAATATCAGACGGAGTCCAAATGGCACGCCAATTTACGATGATTTTTTATGGACCAAAAGGAAGAAGATGGGCCCTGGTTGCACCCGAGGGGAGTCCCGAGGAGGGGACAACCCACCAGGGCGCGCTAGGAGGCCAAGGCACGCCCTGGTGGTTTGTGCCCACCTCGGGTGCCCTCGAACCGCCTCTTTGCTCTATTAATACCCGAATGTTCCAGAAACACTAAGGGAGTCGACGCAATGTTCATCCAGCCGCCGCAGAGTCCAGAACCACCAGATCCAATCTAGACACCGTCACGGAGGGGTTCACCACTTCCATTGGTGCCTCTTCGATGATGCGTGAGTAGTTCTTTGTAGACCTTTGGGTCCGTACTTAGTAGCTAGATGGCTTCCTCTTTCTCTCTTGATTATCAATACAATGGTCTCTTGGAGATCCATATGATCTTTTTGCGGTGTGTTTGTTGGGATCTGATGAACTTCGAGTTTATGATCAGTTATATCTTTTTATATCCATGAAAGTTATTTGAGTCTCTTTGGTCTCTTATATGTGTGATCTCTTGTAGCCTCGTATTTCTTCTCCGATATTTGGGTTTTGTTTGGCCAACTTGATCTATGTATCTTGCAATGGGAAGAGGTGCCCGGTAGTGGGTTCGATCTTACGGTGCTTGATCCCAGTGACAGAAAGGGAACCGACACGTATGTATTGTTGCTACTAAGGATAAAAAGATGAGATCTATATTTGCCGCAATAAATAAATGGATCTCGTCTACATCATGCCATCGTTCTTAATGCATTACCCTGCTTTCTCATGAACTTAATACACTAGATGCATGATGGATAGCGGTAGATGTGTGGAGTAATAGTAGTAGATGCAGGGAGGAGTCGGTCTACTAATCTTGGACGTGATGCCTATGTAATGATCATTGCCTGGATATTGTCATAATTATTTGAAGTTCTATCAATTGCCCAACAGTAATTTGTTTACCCATCGTTTGCTATCTTTCTCGAGAGAAGCCACTAGTGAAACCTATGGCCCCCGGGATTTCTTTCTCATATGCCTTGCGATATACCTTTTCCTTTCATTTATTTTTAGATCTATTAAACCAAAAATACAAAAATATTGCTGCAATTTATTCTCATTTATTTTATTTGGTGTTCGATCTATCAATCTACTACAAATTTACCTCACGTCCTTTGCCTATCTTGAGGCGCCGTACCCCGAAAGGGATTGACAACCCCTTTAACACGTCGGATTGCGAGGTGTTGTTATTTGTGTGCAGGGGTTGTTTACGTTCCTACTGGTTCGATAACCTTGGTTTCATATCCGAGGCAAATACCTACCGCCGCTCTGCTGCATCATCCCTTCCTCTTTGGGGAAATACCGACGTAGCTTCAAGCGACATTGAGGGAGTCCTAGACTAGGGGGTGTCCGGATAGCCGGACTATCATCATCGGCCGGACTCCAAGACTATGAAGATACAAGATTGAAGACTTCGTCCCATGTCCGGATGGGACTTTCCTTGGCGTGGAAGGCAAGCTTGGCGATACGGATATGTAGATCTCCTACCATTGTAACTGACTCTGTGTAACCCTAGCCCTCTCCGTAGGACGAACAACCATTACAACAATCATACCATAGGCTAGCTTCTAGGGTTTAGCCTCCTTGATCTCGTGGTAGATCCACTCTTGTACTACCCATATCATCAATATCAATCAAACAGGAGTAGGGTTTTACCTCCATCGGGAGGGCCCGAACCTGGGTAAAAACATCGTGTCCCTTGTCTCCTATTACCATCCGCCTAGACGCACAGTTCGGGACCCCCTACCCGAGATCCGCCGGTTTTGACACTGACATTGGTGCTTTCATTGGGAGTTCCTCTGTGTCGTCACCGATAGGCTTGATGGCTTATTCAATCAACAACAACGCCGTCCAGGGTGGGACCTTTCTCCCCGGACAGATCTTCGTGTTCGGCGGCTTCGCACTGCGGGCCAATTCACTTGGCCATCTGGAGCAGATCGAAAGCTACGCCCCTGGCCATCAGGTCAGATTTGGAAGCCTAAACTTCACGGCTGACATCCGCGGAGACTTGATCTTCGATGGATTCGAGCCACAACCGAGCGTGCCGCACTGTCACGATGGGCATGACTTAGCTTTGCCGCCGGACAGTACCCTGGAGGCCGCACACGAGTTCGCTCTGACCCATAGTTTGGATCTGACCGCGCAGATCGAGGACCGGTGGCTGGACACCACCTCGGGAGCTGCAACTGCTACGGCGATGGAGCTGAATACCGACCTTGTCCCTTGCAAGGCTTGTGACTCCGAAGTGCCGGACTCCTTGCCGGACCCCGAACCTCCTGCGCCCCTGCCGATCGAATCCGATTGGGCGCCGGTCATAGAGTTCACCACTGCGGACATCTTTCAGCACTCGCCCTTTGGCGACATCCTGAACTCGTTAAAGTATCTCTCGTTATCAGGAGAGCCCTGGCCGAACTGCGGTCAGGATGGTTGGGATGCGGACGACGAAGAAATTCGAAGCCCACCCACCACCCACTTTGTAGCCACTGTCGACGATCTAACCGACATGCTAGACTATGACTCTGAAGACATCGACGGTATGGACGACGATGTTGGAGACGATCAAGAACCAGCGCCTATGAGGCACTGGAAGGCCACCTCAACTCATGACGTATATATGGTGGACACTCCAAAAGGGAGCGATAACGAGGAACAACGGGACACGGCGAAGGATAATTCCCCCGAAAAACAACCGAAACGGCGACGCAAGCGCCGCCCCAAGTCCCACCTCGATAACAACAGCACCCATAATGACCCAGCCATAGAGCATGGCAAACCAGTGGGCGACAAACATGCAACCAAGCTACCATCTGAGCAGGAGGAATTGGATAATAAATCCATCCCCGGCGAAAACAACAGTCCAGACGACCTTACGCCGGACACACCACCGGAGCACAAGAATCTTCGAAAAAGGCTTGTCGCCACTGCAAGAAGTTTGAAGAAGGAGAAACGGAAGCTCAAAACAGCGGAAGACATACTCAGAATGAGGTGGAGCAAAGTACTCAAGACCGCGGACAAATATGGCAATAGCCACCAAACAAAGAGCTACCCGAAGCGCAAGCTGCTGCCAGAATTCGACGAGGAGGCCGTAGAGCCCCCACTATCAAAAAACAAAGAGGCCGCCTGGCCGGATAGGAGACCAGACGACAGGCCAAGAGCGGCAAGCGGCGCCGCACATAAGCTGGCACATGACACACATAAAGACCCTCGCAAAACGGATGGCCCGGTCAGGTCCATTTATGGGCCAAAGAAGAGGGCCCCAGGAAGCAACACAACACGCCGAGTGTTCGAAGATAGCGGCACACCTAAATACAGGGGCGCCGCACACCCACTATGCTTCACCGATGAGGTGCTGGATCATGAATTCCCAGCGGGGTTCAAGCCCGTAAACATAGAGGCATACGACGGAACAACAGACCCCGGAGTCTGGATTGAGGATTACATCCTGCACATACACATGGCTAGAGGAGATGATCTCCAAACCATAAAATATCTACCCCTCAAGCTCAAAGGGCCAGCTCGGCATTGGCTCAAAAGCCTCCCAGAAAATACTATTGCAAGTTGGGAAGAGCTCGAGGATGCGTTTAGAACAAATTTTCAAGGAACTTATGTCTGCCCTCCGGATGCAGATGATTTAAGTCACATAACCCAACAGCCCGAAGAGTCAGCGCACAAATTCTGGAACAGGTTCCTTACCAAAAAGAACCAAATAGTCGACTGTTCGGACGTCGAAGCCTTAGTAGCTTTCAAACATAATGTCCGAGACGAATGGCTCGCCAGACACCTCGGCCAAGAGAAGCCAAGAACAATGGCCGCGCTAACAAGCCTCATGACCCGCTTTTGCGCGGGGGAAGACAGCTGGCTAGCAAGATGCAGCACCAGCGACCCGAGTACATCCGAGATCAGAGATGGAAACGGAAAATCACGGCGCAGAAAGGACCAGCGCCGAAATAAAGAAAAAAGCCCAAAGAACACGGCGGTCAATGCCGGATTCAAAAGCTCGCGGCCGAACAACAAAACACTACTTCTTAAGGACAATAGTGACGAGCTATCCAACTTAAACGAAATTTTGGATCGGATATGTCAAATCCACAGTACCTCCGGAAGGCCTGCAAACCACACCCACCGAGATTGTTGGGTCTTCAAACAGTCCGGCCGACTCAACGCCGAACACAAGGGGCTCGATGCGCCAAGCGAGGATGACGACGAACCCCACAAGCAGGGCGCCGGAAAACAAAAGACTTTCCCACAAGAAGTCAAAACAGTAAACTCACTTCATGTGATAATATGGAAAAATAGTGCGGCACCCGCCAAAGTAGGTGTCGCACGGTCCACCCCAGCGGAACCTCAAGATTGGATGTCAAAACCAATTACTTTCGACCACCTGGACTATTCCAGAAGTATTCGAAACGCAGGATGGACTGCTTTGATATTGGATCCTATAATCGACGGACTACAATTTACACAAGTCCTAATGGATGGCGGCAGCGATCTAAACCTGCTATATCCGGACACAATCCGCAAGTAGGGAGTAGACCTTACTAAAATTCGACATAGCCACACTTCCTTTAAAGGAGTGACACCAGGCCCTTACGCCAAGTGCACGGGCTCCTTACTACTAGAAGTTGTGTTCGGGTCACCCGACAACTTCCGACGTGAAAAGCTAATCTTCCATATCACCCCATTCAAAAGTAGCTATCAAGCACTATTGGGACGTGAAGCTTTTGTCCGCTTTAACGCAATACCACACTACGCGTCTCTTACACTTAAAATGCCCGGTCCACGCGGCATCATCTCATTAAAAGGTTGTTCGAGACCCCGGACACGGCTAGACGAGTCCGGCATAAATAAGCTAGGGGCTCCCTAGCCACACATCCCTTCACAAGGGGCTGTGCGTATGAGCAATAAGGAGCCAATAAAAGCTCAACTTTATTCATTTATTCATGCTTTCTTTTAAATACATTTTTGACACGATTACTTTTCAAACTAAGTTCCTCTCTTTTACAGATGAACAGCGTGTTACACCCGTCCAGGATACAGCACAACAGAGACACAGGCGCAGACGTGCAGTAGGGACCCGTTGCAAGGATTCTTTTCAGATTAAGACCCTGCGTAAACCTTTTTTACTGTCTCTTGTTGCTATACATCCCCTGGTTTCTCATCATAACCAGAGAGGAGGCTGACGTTTTGGCATCGGCCGTCAGAGGACCTTGCGTGTACCTAGACACTAGGGGCTTAGGGCATTGATCTGCCCGTCATCATAAAGACCGAACACCTCAGGGAGTGTTCGGCGTCTCGAGTTAGGCCTTATATGCATCAGCTCCGAATCATGTCTTTGGTCAAATGTTGGGTTTGCCCGGCTCCTGTGTTTTGCTGCCTTACGTTCTGTATCATCGGCTAACGCGGCACTAGGAGAACTACTGCAATTGTGCCCCGGTTCGGCCGGGTGAGCACCTCAATAGAGAAAGCCGAAAACTGACTGTCATGATGTAGCGAGAGACTGGTCAACCACTCGATCGACCTCTGGAATGTTTAGAATTCCTCCTCTTTGACGAAGGACCGCTTCCCGGTCAGGCACACACGCGCCCCAAATACGGAGAGCGCGGTGCCCCTAGGGGCTATATCGTAGCCCCACCCTCGAACTCCTATGGCTAAGTGAAAGTGATAAAGCATTATAGTCCGGTTGCCTCGTTTGCTACGCTACCACCTCCTTCACAGGACCAAGACGTTGGATTAAGTGTGAAACTGCGCTATTTCGCAATCATCCCCGCACTATGTGCATGGGGGCTGAAGCCGAAGACTGCCATCTTTCAGGTTATACATAAGTATACATTAACAGCCGCATAGGAGATATCTCAATACTTGAACGCACAAGTACAAAAAGCGCTTATATTATAAACATCGTTTTACAAACCATAAAGTTCATTTGACATGACATTTTTTGAGCACTGCGACTCTATTACACGAGCACCACGCAGAACTTCCCCAAAATAGTGCTCGGCGAGTAACCGGCTCTCGTCCGAACCCTGGGTCGCAACAGCGGTGGCATCCATCTCCGTCCAGTATGTCTTCACATGGGCGAGGGCCATTCGGGCACCCTCTATGCAGGCCGACCGCTTCATCGCCTTGATATGCGGCACCGCCCCAAGGAATTGCTGCAATAAGCCAAAATAACTATTTGGCTTGGGCCTATCCAGCCAGACATGAGCCACGATATCCTTCATGGCAAGTCCGGACAGTCTATTCAGCTCGGCCCACTCGGCCAACCGATCGGTCAGCGGAGTGAACGCTCCGGACTATGGAATTGAGACCAAAAAAGCTCTTCCGTCTTGTGATCCTTTTGACTTCGGAAGTGCACAACAGCATCTGCCGCACTCGCCGCTAAGTCCATATAAGGATCCTCCGGACCTAGCAGCTGGCCAAGCTGAGCGTACTTCGGATCTGTAAACCTCCTGCGCAGCAGAAAGGGCTCGCCAGCCACAATATCCCTGGCCTGGCGCAGCTCCTCCTTTATCGCCCTCATTGCAGAACGGGCATCCTTGGCTTCGGCGGTGGCCTTCTTCAGGCCTTCTTGCTCCACTAGGCGTTCTTTTTCAAGAACCTCATTGCGGTCGGTAGCATCTTTCAACTTCACGGCCATTTCGGCCATCTCCTCCCTGCTTCGGCAGTGAGCAGCCCTTTCGGCTTCTAGCTCTTCGGCTGCCCTCGAGGCAGCCGCATCACTCCTTCTGGCCTGCTCCTTGGCTCGAGCAAGTTCCGCCCGAAGGCTCTCCACAGCAGCGGCACCATCTGCATTAAGCACACATGTTGTAAGGAGTGGGCTTCGGCTCCCTTACTAGGTGACCACGGGGAAAAACTTACCTTGTGACTCGTCAAGTCGCTTATTGACCAGCGTGATGTCCGCATCCGCAACGTCAAGTTGCCGCTTTAGTTCGGCAACTCCATCAGTCCGGCTGGCCACCGGACTATCCGCCACCTGTATAGGGAAGGCGAAAATCAATACCTACGATTTTGATCCTCGGCACGTTGTCGCTCTCGACACCCTACCGAGTCTCAAGGGCTACTATCTATACAAAGCGCACTTTATGTGTAAAACTGTCAAAGGGTATGTCATTTTTACGTACTTCAAACCCCGCCAGCAAGCTCCAGACGGCATCACGCAACCCGCCTTCGGTGGATGAAACTCTTTCGATCACCGTGCTCATCAGTGTACGGTGACCTTCTGAGATAGACGCCCTCTCAAGCAGATCCTTCAGCTCCCCCGGCCACACACCAGTTGGTGCCGAACTATTCGGCCCTGCCGGGCTCGGGGATACCCTCCGCGATGACACCTCAGGCTCGTCTGCCCTATCCGATGGTGCGGCAGATGGAGACGTCTCGCTCTCCATCATCTCCGGACGAAGTTCCCCCGAAGACGAGCTCATCTAAGAAGGACGGAGATCCGAACTACAAGGTAAAAACTTTGGTTATCCTCAGAAGCAAAAATAGGGATGTCTCTTATTACAGAACCCCCTCTTTCTACTTACGGCTCGCTGGAGGGCTGATTCCTTAGGGGAGATAGTGCGGCCGGGGCCTCCCCAGACGTAGGACCCTCTGGTGAAGATCTCTTCCCCCGCTTCGAGGCCTTGAACTCCAGGTTTTCGAAAGCGGTCCTCTTCTCCCCCTGGAAGGAGGGATTCTCGATCCCCCCTTTCTCAAAAGCCTCCTTGGTAGAGGCGGTAGTTCCTCTGTTTTCCCCTTCGCCTTCCTCTAAAGGCGTAACCTCCAGCATCCTGACCAGCACGGGATCTGGCGCGGTCTCCGGGAGGGGGGCCGGACACCATATCAATTTCGCTTGCGCTATCCACTCCTGCTCAAGGAACGATTGGTTAAAAAGCAAATTCAAGAAGGTGCAAGCGAACGGTGTGTCCGGACACAGAGATACTTACTTGCGTATCCGGGCGATTGCAGCTTAGGCCAGCGTCCTCGGTCAATTCCGGACACACCTCTCATGATCCGAAGAACAATTTGTACATCTCCACGGGTGTCGTACCCATGAAGTGTTGGAGAGCTCGCGCCCCCTCGGGATTGAACTCCCACAGATGAAGGGGGCGACGCTTGCAGGGCAGGAGGCACCGAATCAGCATAACCTGCATCACTATGACCAGATTGATCTCCCTCTCCTAGAGGTCTCGAATCCGGCCCTGCAATAGGGGTACGTCCTTTGACAGCCCCCAGTTGAGCCCTTGGCTGATCCATGACATCAGCCGCCGTGGAGGGCCCGAGCGGAAGTTGGGCGGCAGCTTCTGCCTGCTGCCCCTGGGAGCGGTTATGTAGAACCACTCCTGCTGCCACAAGCCGAGCTCCACCTGGAAAGAGCCCTCAGGCCATGGGGCATTGGCCCTTCTGCTTATGACCGCCCCACCGCACTCAGCTGGACGCCCCTCGATCATCTTCAGCTCCACGTTGAAGGTCTTGAGCCACAAACCGAAGTGGGGAGTAGTGCGGAGGAAGGCTTCGCAGGCGACGATGAATGAAGAGATATGGAGGATGGACTCCGGAGCCAAGTCGTGGAATTCCAACCCATAGTAAAACATAAGCCCTCTCACAAAAGGATCCATCGGGAAGCCTAAACCCCGACGGAGGTGGGACACAAACACGACATACTCGCCGGGCTCGGCAGTGGGAATGACTTGCCCTTCGGCGGGCAACCTATGCGAAATCTCGTAAGTCAGGTACTTGGCCTCTCGCAGCTTTAGCACGTCCTCTTCCGTGACGGAGGAGGGCATCCACCGGCCCTGTAGGTCGGAGCCGGACATTGTTGAAGGTCCGAAGCGCTCGAATCTGGGGCTCTGGGTGTTGGAACTCGGGGCAAGGAGTAGATTCGATTGAGGATTGAAGAAAAGAAATGTGCCTTGGTCCCATTATAAAGGGGGAGAATACCAAGAGCCGTCCCCGTGACCATTCGGGACTCGCCTCCGATAGAGGGGGCGTGGCAACGGGCACGGTTGGGTTACCCACGTCCGTATTGATGGGAATCCCGGAATAAGGGGAACACGATCTTTGCTTCGACAAGACGTGCCAAGGAAACCGCTTCGCTAAACGCGCTGAGGTGGTATAATAAAAAACGATTCAAGTAAAGGCTTGGTGGTGGTGTGACGTCATGCCACAAAATACATCAGCAGATTGAACTTGTGTACACATTATTCTCTCTACGGTGGAATGTGGAATTTATTTTGCAGAGCTGGACACTATCCTGGTGTTCACAATCTTCTATGAATTATTCGGAGGAGGAACCCGCCTTGTAATGCCGAACAATATGCGCGCCGGACTCATCGTCATTGAAGCCTGGTTCAGGGGCTACTGAGGGAGTCCTGGACTAGGGGGTGGCCGGATAGCCGGACTATCATCATCGGCCGGACTCCAAGACTATGAAGATACAAGATTGAAGACTTCGTCCCGTGTCCGGATGGGACTTTCCTTGGCGTGGAAGGCAAGCTTAGCGATACGGATATGTAGATCTCCTACCATTGTAACCGACTCTGTGTAACCCTAGCCCTCTCCGGTGTCTATATAAACTGGAGGGTTTTAGTCCGTAGGACGAACAACCATTACAACAATCATACCATAGGCTAGCTTCTAGGGTTTAGCCTCCTTGATCTCGTGGTAGATCCACTCTTGTACTAACCATATCATCAATATCAATCAAGCAGGAGTAGGGTTTTACCTCCATCGAGAGGGCCCGAACCTGGGTAAAAACATCGTGTCCCTTGTCTCCTGTTACCATCCGCCTAGACGCACAGTTCGGGACCCCCTACCCGAGATCCGCCGGTTTTGACACCGACAGACATCAAAAGGAATTTCTGGCGCTGTTGCTGGGGAGGATCTTCAACATAACCATGTTCCTAATCACAAATCTCATCTCCTTGCAATTTACATTATTCGCCATTTGCCTCTTGTTTTCATCTCCCCCACTTCACAAAAATTTGCCGTTTTATTCACCCTCTTTTTCGTTCGCCTTTTTCTCGTCAGATCTTGTGTTTGCTTGTGTTACCATGTGCCTTCTTTTTGCTTGCATCTTCGCTTGCTAAAAGTTTATGGATCCTCATCCACTTTCCAATCTCTTTAAGAGATCCAATTATGTTGAACCAATTGCTAGTGAGTTGGGTGCATTAGATTATCTTTATGAAGTTTTGCTTGAGATTCGTGAATCTGAAAATTGTGATGAAGAAATTTATGAAGTGATTCATGATAGCTCTCTGAATGAAAAGCATGATTGCAATGATTTTACTATAAATTCTATTAATGTCAATTGTGCTAATGATATGCAAAACCCCAAGCTTGGGGATGCTAATTTTGATATGTCCACTACTTATTGCAATGATCATGATTGGGGTGATTCTTCTTATGATCTTGAAAATTTATTTAAGCCCCGTGATGAATATGAGATTGATAATAGTGTTTGCATTAATACTGAAAGTGGGTCTGGAAGAGTGTCAACTTTAGATCCCACTACTTTGGAGAATGTTCAATCTTATGAAATGTTTGATAAAAGTGGGTTTGGAGAGGTCATGACTTTAGTTAATGTTAATCCCACTATTTTGGAAGAGTGTCAACTTCACATGCATGTGGATCGTGTTGAGAATATGTTATGTGATAGCTATTTTGTTCAATCTGAGTATTATCCTACATGCAATTATTATGAGAAATGAAAATATGGTTGTAGAAATTTTCATGTTACTAAATTATCTCTCGTCATGTTGAGATTGCTATTGTTTCTTTCTTCTTCCGTGCATATGCTAGATGTTTCTTGCCTTGATAATTTGGTTGCCTACAAAGTGCCTATGCATAGGAAGTATCTTAGACTTAAATGTGTTTGTCACATGTTTTATGATGCTCCTTTTGTGCTTCAATTCTTGTCTTTCATGTGAGCATCATTGAAATCTTAAGCCTATCTTAATGACTATAAAGAAAGAGCTCGTTGGGAGGCTACCCAATGAATACAATTTATTTTTGCCTTTTGCTTTATGTTCTTGTGTTTTAATACAATTATGCTACTATTATGATTGTGTTTTTTGTGTTTTAGTTAGTGTTTGTGCCAAGTAAAGCCTTTAGGATCTTCTGGGGTGATAGTTGTTTGATCTTGCTGAAAAAGACAGAAAATTTACGCTCATGAAAATAATTCTCACAAATCACAGAAAAGAGATTTAGCCCTGATTCTTTCTGCATAATATTAATATAAAAATTACTCTGGTCATCCTAATTTGGTATAATTGTTTGAGTTACATAAGTATTCTAAAGTTCCATATTACAACAGACTGTTCTGTTTTGACAAATTCTGTTTTCTTTGTGTTGTGTGCTTATTTTGATGGCTCTAGGCTTTTCTTTGATGA
Organism: Triticum timopheevii; assembly: GCA_963921465.1. Classification (NCBI taxonomy): domain Eukaryota; kingdom Viridiplantae; phylum Streptophyta; class Magnoliopsida; order Poales; family Poaceae; genus Triticum; species Triticum timopheevii. The sequence continues at coordinate 407,375,712 of OY997268.1, read as the reverse complement.
GTTTTTGCCATAGAAAAGTTGGAATACAGTATATATAATACAAAAACAAAATAAGAATTGGTTTGACACAGCACTTATAGTAGTGGTTTGCTTTCTTTTACTAACGGATCTCACAAGGGTTTTGTTGAGTTTTGTGTGATTGAAGTTTTCAAGTTTTGGGTTATCTTACGATGGCTGAAGGAAGGATAGAAGAGCCTAAGCTTGGGGATGCCCCGGAATCCCAAGATATTATCAAATAATGAGCAACCAACTAAGCTTGGGTATGCCCCCGAGTGGCATCCCCTCTTTCTTCTAACGACCATCGGTATTTTACTCAAGGCTATACTTTTATTCGTCACATGATATGTGTTTTGCTTGGAGCGTCTTGTATGATATGTGTCTTTGCTTGTTTTATTTTTGTTTTTAAGTCATCAATCCTTGGTTTACACACCTATTTGAGAGAGCCAAAATTATGCCATGACTTGTTAGAATTGCTCTCTATGCTTCACTTAAATTTTTATGAGCAATGGACTTGCTCTAGTGCTTCACTTATATCTTTTTGAGCATGGTGTGCTTAGTATTTTTGAAGAAATGATCTCTTGCTTCACTTAGATTTATTTGAGAGTTAGAATTTTTTTGAAGAAATTCTCTCTTGCTTCAATTAAATTATTTTTAGAGAAAGAAAATATGCTATGCTCATGATCTTCACTTATATTTGTTTGAGCTTATGAACAACAACACATGAAAATTAGCCCCAAAGTTATAGATATCCAAGAAGGATAAAGAAAGAAATAAAAAAAATGTCATGAAGATCATTGGACAAAATAAACTTGATTATTAGTAACAGTTTTGAGATATGATGATGTGATATGTGAGTTATGTTGATGAGTAATTGTGCTCTAGTAAGAATATTGGTGTTAAGGTTTGTGATTCCCTATGCATGCACGAAAGTCAATAATCATGCAATGAAAATTATATCCTACTTGTGGTGCATTATTCGGTGTTAATTATGCTTAATATTTGCTTATGAGATTATTCGTTTCTTGGTTGGTCGCTTCTCAATCTTTTTTCTAGCCTTCATTTTGCACCAAGTATGACCTCTAATTGTGCATCCAAAATCCTTTAAACCAGTTTTGCCACATGAGTCCACTATATCTACCTATATGTGGTATTCTTTTGCCGTTCTAAGCAAATTTGCATGTGCCATCTCTAATTTTCAAAATAAACTTCTCTTTTGTGTGTTTGTTTCGCCCGCGGAACGGTAACGGGTGGCTAATATTTTCCATGCTGGATGTGTTATTCTCACGATGAGTGTTTGTTCACTTGTCATTGCACAAGAGTAAGGCAAAGGTTTTAGGGATGCCCAGTTCCGAAATGCAAAAATGAATTTACTTTCTGTTGTCAAATAATAAATTCCTTGGAAAGTGTTGGTATGGAAGGCACCCGTGGATACAGCTAACCATGGAAAGTGAAAGTTATGGTGGAAAAAGGAATAAACTTTATTTTCTGTTTGGGAACCGCCTATGATATATCTAGCATGGAAAGTGTTGGGATGCTCTGAGTCGTTTTCATTGGTGGGATGGATACACCTCCCAAAATGTTTTTATCTCTATTTTTTCTCTTTGAGCTCTAGCACCTCTACAAATCCCTACTTCCCTCTGCGAAGGGATTTTCTTTTACTTTATGCAATTTTTATTTTTGAAATTGAGTCTCCATCCTCTCTATAAAAGCACCAACTATGGGGCAATATGATCGTACTTAAGTATTAGGTGTAGCTAATATTTGAGTGTGTTTCATGAATGGATCAATGTTTGAGCATGATGTGCTAGGGACACTACAAAAAAAAGACACATTTGTGACATTTTGGGCCGAAAGAATTTTTTTTCTGTCATACTTATGACACTTCTATGACGATAATTGTGAGAAAACCCGATATCATCATAGATGTGGTGGGCTACTACTTCTATGACAAAAAATCATGACAGAAAATGGGCTTTTTGTCCTGGGCGGGCCAGAGACGCGGCTGCATGACATTCTTTGGGCCGTCCATGACGGAAAAAACCATGGTAGAAGCGAGGGCGAGGAAAATATCAGGGTGTTCCCGGTTACGGTGGGTGGTCGGGGCTGGGCGATGCACGAAGGTTTGCGCGTTTCTCTCGTACACGCACACATGTGGGTGCGAGGCGTTGGGCTCTAACTGAACCCGAGCGAGGAGTTTGCCTACTGAACTCGAGCGATTGCACTGCAGGCTATGCCTTACTGAACCCGAGCGATCAGTCGATGGCTGTTAACTGAACCCGATCGAGCGATTCCTTCGCTACTGCTGCTAAGTGAAGCCGATCGATGCTACGTCTAGATGAACAGTGAGCATTGCAGGGGGGTTTGGATGAACAGTGAGCGGTGGGGGTGGATGAATAGGACCCCGTGCTGTTGCCTCTGGATGAACAAGACCCCGATCGATCGAGCCAGTTGGGGCTGGATGAACAGGACCCCGTGGAGGGCTGGATGAATAGGACAACCCCATGGAGGGCTGGATGAACAGTAGATGATGGAGGGGTGGACGAACAGTAGCCCGTGTAGGGGTGGTTGAACAGGAGCCTGTGGAGAGGGGTGGTTGAACAGTAGCCGGTGGATTAGCGCGCGGTGGAGGCTGGATGAATAGGAGCCCGTGGATGAACAGTCGCAGGTGCAGGATGGAGGAGGTCGACGGTGGATGAACAGTAGGCCATGGAGGCTGGAGGAGGTCGACGGTGGAGATGAACAATATCCCATGGAGTCCCGTTTTGCGGTACACCACACCCCTCCCGATGAACACGACCCCCGTTTCTATCGTAGCGCTCCAATACAAGTCCGTTTCGTCCGTTTTGCGGTACGCCACACCCCTCCCGATCAACAGGACCCTGTTTCGACCGTAGGAGGTCCAACACAAGTCCGTTTCCTCCGTTTTGTGGTACTCCAGACCCCTCCCGATGAACAGGATCCCGTTTCGAATGTGACTGGTCGAACACAAGGTTGTTTCCTCCATTCTGCGGTACGCCAGGCCTTGTTTCCATCGGCTGTTCCGTCCAAGCCGGTTGGCTCCCACGCGTTCTATTGCCTCCCGATGAACACGACGCATTCTGTTGCCTCCCCATGAACACGACGATGACGCAGTTTCTTTGTTTCGACCCAGCCATGTATACGAGCCCTGGCCATACGTATGCGCGAGTAGGCGTTCGAGACCCCGCCCGTATGTACGTACGTGGCCGTATTTTCTTTCTTGCACACTGGCCGATGTACGTATGTGTACATGCTACGTGCGTGCCTCTACTATGACACGTGCGCGCCGCTACATCGACCAGTATGTACGTACACGTTTGCGACCAGAATGGCAACGCTATGTATGCTTCGACCAAGTGGGTCTCGACTATCAGGCACTTCCTTGCGTGCAAAGATGTAGCTGGTGGGTCCCAACAGTCAGGGGGTGAATCTTTTTTTTTGCCTGGACGCACTTCCTTGCAAGCGAAGATGTAGCTGGTGGGTCCCAGCAGTCAGGGGGGAAATGTTTTTTTCGTGAAATACGGTGGCCCGTCCGGTGGGTCCCTGCTGTCAGGTGGAGGAATAATTATTTTGCGTGTAATAAGGAGGCACTTCCTTGCGGCCACCATGGACCCAGCTGTCAGCCTCTCCACGTACAGTACTCTTCCGATGGAAGTCGTTCCTTGACCACATTGACCACGCCGCGCGGAGAGCACCAGGGCGGTGGACGACGGTGAGGTCTAGGAAGGGGAAGACACGGAGCCGGGGAAGACGCGGCAGTGGAAGCCCGCGCGGAGAGGAGTACGAGGGTTCACTGGTTCTGCTGCGGTGTGAGGCTGCCGTCGCCGCAGGGCCTGGCCAGCGGTTGGAATAGTAGGGGGCGGTGAGGCCTCCACGGCAGCACAGCCGGCCATGGGAGACAGGAGCATGCGGCACGACCGACGCTGCTTTGGGCGGCTGGAGCAAGAAGACCAGAGGTTGAAGAAGCACTACGGCCATTGGATGGACATCATATGGTCACTGGAGCTAGAATCGTTCATATTGACTAAGTTGATAAAGCCCTCCGTCCCCGTCAAGTTAGTAGGCCCACAAGTCAGCCTCCTACCAAGGTGGGTCCCAGCTAGCAGGGGGAGTATTCATTTTTTTGTGCGTGATAAGGAGGCACTTCTGATGGGTCCGAGCTGACAGCTGGAGGAACATTATTTTCAAAAATACGGTGGCCCATCCGGTGGGTCCCAGTAGTCAGGGGGAAACGTTTTTTTCGTTAAATACGGTGGCCCGTCTGATGGGTCCCTGCTATCAGGGGGAGGAATAATTATTTTTTGCGTAATATGGAGGCACTTCCTTGCGGCCGCCGTGGACCCAGCTGTCAGCCTCTCCACGTACAATACTCTTTTGATGGAAGTCGTTCCTTGACCACATTGACCACGCCATGCCGAGAGCACCAGGGCGGTGGATGACGGCGAGGCCTAGGAAGGGGATGACGCGGAGCCAGGGAAGACGCAGCAGTGGAAACCCGCGCAGAGAGGAGTGCGAGGGTTCACTGGTTCGGCTACGGTGTGAGGCTTCTGATGACTCTCGTTTGTTGACCACGTTGACCACACCATGCCGAGCGCACCAAGGCCGGTGGATGACGGAGAGGCCCCAGACTGGAATGACCCGGAGATGGGGAAGATGCGGCAGTGGAATCGCAGATGGAGAGGAGTGGGAAACTTGACTGGTTCGGGTGCGCGGCAGCACTGCCACCCAAGGGAGACAGGGGAAAGAACAAAGGTTGAAAAAGAAGCATGGCTGTTGGATTAACATCCAACAGTCCATCTGCTAGAATCATTTGTTGATTAAGTTGACAAAGCCCTGTGTACACGTCTGCTTAGTAGGCCCACAAGTCAGCCACCAAATCTGCCGGGTCCTAGTTGTCATCAGGAGGAATAGTTTTTTCGCATAATAAGGAGGCACTTCCTTCAGTGCAAAGATACAGCCGGCGGGTCCCAACTGTCAGGGGAAGGAAACAACTTAATAAGGAGGAACTTTCGTTGCATGCGACCATGGACCTTGTGGGTCCCAGCCGTCAGGCTCTCACGTACAATCCTCTTTCGATGACTCTCGTTTGTTGACCACGCCGCGCCGAGCGCAGCGAGGCGGTGGACGAGGTGAGGCCCTAGACTGGAATGACCCAGAGATGGGGAAGACACAGTAGTGGAGTCACAGATGGAGAGGAGTGGGAAACTTGACTGGTTCAGGTGCGGGGTGGGCCTACACTCGGCAGAGAATAACAGGAGGTGCAGAGTGGAGGGATGGCCTGGCCGTCGGCGGGGTATCGTTTCAATGTGAGGCGCGCAAAACAATGCTGCTGGACGCCGGAGGCTGGAGCAGGCGGTCCCGGCAGCGCTGGGGGAAGAAGACGAGAGATTAAAGAAGAATGCCGGTCGTTGGTTGTAAATCCAACGCCTTGCTTTTATAGACCTATTCGGATATTATTGAAGGGAAAACATAGGTTCAGTTTTGCATTCTTATAGAAAAAAAGAACTGAGCTGTGCGTCATCTTGAAAAAACAAACATAACTTGGGCTGCTGATGTTATAGACAAGCTAGGTTGGGAGGCCGAGAGGTCGCTTGATCCAAAAAAACGTTGAAACATGTCGTGGGCTGACCATGTTAAAAAAATGAGACCAACCCAAGGGCTAACCCTCGTTGGCAATTTTTTATAGGAGGAACTCCGCGTGCACCACACGTCCAAGCCGGGACTTGAACTCGGGTGGGCTGGCAGCAACCTCAGCTGCCCAGCCAATGGGTTAACGGCCCGTCCTCGTGGGCTTCCCATGTTAAACATCAAAACCTAGGCCATGGACCTAGTGGGCCCGGGACTGTCAGCCTCTTGATGAACAGTTGTCTCCCGATTCCTCTTGTTTTGCTGACCATGTAGGGAACAACATACGGCGGCACCACGGCGACAGGACCAAGGTGGAGGACGACGTCGAGACCGTGGACCGATTGAACCGAAGCGGGGGAAGACGCAGGCGGAGGGGAGTACGAGGGTTGACTTGTTCAGATGCAGGGTGGCCGGTGGAGCTCCTTGGTATCGTTGTCTTCTTTCATGTTGGCGTAGCAGGGGTTGATGATGGTCTCGGCGAGGTCAACCACGGAGTCCTTCTCCTGCCCGTTGCTGATGATCTTGTATTACTTCTAGATGTCGACAAGCTTGCTGCACCAGATGGCTGAATCGTCGCGTTCTTCCTTCTCTCCACCGTAGCGAAGGTGCAGTCGGTGCTGCCGATGAAACGGGCGAATGCTCTAGAACCTCTGATGGCCCTACAGCAGTGGTAGATGAGAACCTTGTCCCGCACGCATACCTAGGCGACCGTGATCGGCTGGTCCCTGTCAGGAGACAAATGGATGGGCACAAGGTCTAGTCCTGCGACCTTGTGCATTCTCGTCTTGTAGGTACTGCTTGAACTCGGCGAGGCAGAGCTTCACCGAGTCCGGATCGTTGGTGTACATCACATTCAACTTGGTGCCACCATGGGACTAAACGGAGAACTCAAAGGTGAACTCCTTGCTGAAGTCCATATCTAGCAGGTTCACCCCTTGAATCGCCATTGGAGTCACTTCAAGTGAACGAGTGAGTTGGAGGCAGCAGCAGTTTGTTTTCCAGCTCTTGGGGAACTGGATTCAACAGTAAACTGAGTGTGTATAGGCGACAACAGTTACGACCCGTCCCTCACCCACTGCACGCCCTACAAAATATGCACCCTTGGCGCATTCAAATGCCTCCATTAAGAAACCTATTCCGGCCACACACGTCGGTTCATGAGCGAGTCTGTATTGGTACTGTAATAAAAAGTGTTAGTGGTCAGTTTACTTAAATTTAATTAGCTTTAATTAAAATGTATTCCTAAAACAAGCAATGCATTGGCTCATTCTATCAGTGCCACATGATCAACATGCACAACAATTAGAATTATTATTCTCAGGACGCACATGATCAGCACATTTGCCGCACTTTCACACAGACAATACTACCAAGTTTGAACAGTTTGTTATGGTTGCTTTCCTCTGCATCATCATGTCGTGTTTCCCAGCTTGCAAGATTCAGAACCAACAAATAAGATTCAAATAATAAGTACAACAAAGATGCCTACACATCTCATTTATTCCCAACTTCCAAGATTCAGAACCAACAAATAAGATTCAAATAATAAGTACAACAAAGATGCCTACACATCTCATTGATTCCCAGCTTGCAAGATTCAGAACCAACCCATTAGAGCCTTTTGATAAAGTGAATATCGGGATTAAATCCATCTTGGCTAGCCATGTCATACAACCCAAGAACTTGGCGAATGCTCTTGACCATCACAACATCTGTAGTAGAGTATTCCTGTTTGCACAGATAAGAAAAGCATGGATTTAGGACTCTAGCAGCCGTAGAGATGGTTGTACAAACATTGGCCTTTTCTTTTGGCCACCAATTCTATCTATGTTCCTGATGCGTCAATCTTTGACGCATCCCTTGAAAATTACTATAATAGTGGCACTAGTTGAAGCAAACTTTATTTCCAAAACGAGAAAAGATTGCAATAGAATAGCTTTATTTAAAAAATACAACGTTGGCACAGCATGACAAAGCACAATCATGTTGATAAAGGACAGTACTGACTGGTGTGAGGGGCCCTATGCCACCATAATTCGATTTGGTGAACCTGCAACTCCACTCAGATGAGGTGAACCTGCAGCTCCATGATTCAATTCATGCGCCTTTTTCTGCAGTTCACCTGAAATGAAGCAAAGATTGCATCATTCAGCTAGCAAGAAGTACTTGCTCTCGTGAGCTGGCAGGTTCTTCTTTAATAGTTGCACCAAAATTGAGCAACATTAAGGTTGGTTGTCCTGCTCATGTAAGGTGCAACTATAATTTGCTTATCCTTTTGTGCAGTTCCACTAAAATAAAGTGCCATTGTGGTGACAGTGACGACTCATCTTGCAAAGGATAATAAAATGTTGCACGAGATTACCAACATAATTTGACGGAGATTTTGGGAACTCCAGTCACCATTTTGTGCAGTTCTACCAAAATTGAGAGATGTTGCCCACGTGACATTTTAGTTGAACTACACCAGACACTCATTCCAAAAAAAGTGTTTTGTGCAGTACACCAAAAGGTCACAATAGCAACAAGGTGAAATGGATATCCCTATCTGCACAAAAAGATAGAAAGTAAACAGTTGCTGGTCAATAAGAATATACGAAACATACACGAAATGAAAAGAAGCATCTTAATTATGTTCATGGCAATCATGCAAGGACAGTAGAAATTTTAAAACGTCAATAATGCTTCATGTTACCGGAAGCATTACGATCAACTATGACATTCGTCAAATATGGGATTACTTTAATTGTGGCATTGCTTGTTTACTAGATACAGTAAATCAACAACAGCTAAAGAGTTGGTTTAAGGGCATGGGACCATGGGGACACCAGGTCACTTAGCAGCGTAAAGAAGCAACCTACTTATCATACTTGGGAAAACAGCACGAGTACCATTTGTTAACACAGTTTAATTGCATCATATCACTGGAGGCATTAGATTAACAATAACACTGGTTAGACATGTTCTTAAGGTAACCGTGTGATCGCTTCATTTTACATGCGCCCTTATATTAACAACAACAAAAGGTTGGTATAAGGACATGCGACAGTGGACGCATCAGCACAATGTACCTACAAAGAGGCATAAAGTGGTGATGCTGAGTTTGTTCATGCTCTATGAGGGCAGCAAATCTAATCCTGGAGAACTTTTACTATGTGAGGGCAGCAAATCTAATCCAGGAGACCTTTTACTATGCGACGGCAGAAAATCTAATCCTAGAGACCTTTTACTATGTGAGGGCAGCAAATCTAATCCTGGACATACTCTGTTGACTTGTCCACCAGCCGCCACTTTCTATCCATTTTTCAACTAATAATAGATATGTTTCTTATCCAGTTTGTACCGAGTTTCCCATTATTTCCCTTTTCAACCAAGAGACCGGTTGGGTATCCGATCTCTACTACTTTCCCCCTGTTATTTCCTCTTTGAATCAAGTCCTAGATTCATGCTACGACTTTCCCCCTTTCTTCGTTGTTGAACCAAGTCCTAGATTCGAATGCATGAAGTAGCTTTACCTCTAATAATACTAAAAATTTAGGTGGATTTGGAAGTGCTGATGGAAGTAGAAAAAGATGCACATGCAAACGCATTGGGAGCTGGGCAGTAGAGCAAGGCCGCTTTCGAAGAACTTGTACCTAAGGTTCGTTGGGATGTCGGTGGCGGCAGGTCCGATCTGCGCACAATACGGCTGGGAGGAAGAAGGGTCGGAGGACCTCCCGAACCGGCGATGTGTCGGAGAGAACAGCACGGGCAGAGGATTGGGCCCCGCCAGCAGCTGTGGGTTTCCTCCCTCAGCGGCGATGACCGCGTGAACGATGCACCTTTTAGTCCTCTACACAGACCGGCCGAAGGGCTCCGGCTGAATCTGTGACCAGCGGTGAGCAGAGAGAAAATGTTGCTACAGCTGTCTTCTTTAGATTTGGAGAGGACGAGAGAATGAAGAGAGCAACCCTAGTAAAGCAAGCGCTCAGGCCCCTGCGTACATATATAGTGGAGTGATTATCTTTTTCTCTCCACAACAAGCGTTTCAATTTGTGTATGTGGCATTAAAGAAAAGAAACTCGCTATGTAAGGTGACTACTGTATGACTCCTACTTACTACTAGTAGTACCAGTATTGTTCACTTGTGCTCCCCGTCCCTCCATTCATTGAACAACCCCACGGGTGAATAAACATACAGTAAGTATTTATATAGAACGAACAAGCTCGAACTATTTTCGCGTAGTTAAAAGTTGAGGGCGGGGCTTTTCCCGGGCAGTACGCGTGGCAGTTTTCGGGTGGGCGGTTTGACAAAGAGGCGAGGAGGGTGAGCGAGTGGCGGATTCTCAAACTTACTGCTGGAAATGTCGGGCTGTGTGATTTGACGGCGCGTTACTGCTGGAAAGACTTGTGATATGACTACTCACTATAGTCATGAATTACTGGCGCTCCGACCGGGGTGATGCCCCCCTTCCGTTCCGCACTCTAATCTGGTGCATGACACGTGGACCCGGATGCTGGCTCTCCCACATGTCGGCGAAGTACGTAGTAGTAAGAAGGAGCAAAGAATGATGCAGTATATACTACTACTACTACTCAGGTCGGAGGAGTGCGAACCACGGCAGCCCAGTGAACCAGCAGTGCGAACCACGGTAGCCCAGTGAACCAGTAGTAGAAAACAATGTGGTGATATGGCTATAAAAAACAATGTGCTATGGTCCACACTGTAGCATCTATAGTACTACTCATCTTTGTTTGGATCCCTGAGTTAGAGCTAGTTTTGGTTGAAATAGCCTCAAATTATCGAAACAGGAGGGGTTAGTTTGAGCTAGTTTGCTCTAACTCAGCTAAAAAATAGCCCAGTGGAGAGGTTCTAATTGGCTTAGTTATCCTCGAGCCCACTAAAAGAGAACTAAAAAAATCTCCCCTGCCCGCACCAGATTGCTCCCCCCCTCTAGCATGACTCCTCTCTCTTCCCCATAGGGCCTCCCGCCCAAGCGCCGCTCACCCTCTCTCTCCTCCGGCCGCCCTCTCCTTCCGGCCTCCGCCGCCCTACTCCGGCCGTCCTCTCCCTCCGGCCTTTGAAGGTCGCCCCGCTCCCCCTTCATCGGTCATTTTCTCCCTCTGTCGTGCGCGGCGGCAGCGCATCTACCAGGAGGTCGCGAGAGGGGTGAGTTTGTTCGTTCCTTCTCTGTCTCACAGCCATATCATTGATCTTGCTCTCTCTAGCGCTAATTCTGATTTGGAAAAGTACATCCTGATCAAACTTGGTATAGATTTGTGGTGCACGCATGGAATTGTTTGATGCTGCTTGTGAAGGTAATAAATCTTTCTAGAGGCCCAAAGATTCAGTTCACCTTTCTAGGTATTTCAGTTTCAGGCTTGCATTATTTCTAGAGGCCCAAAGATTCAGTTCACCTTTCTAGGTATTTCAGTTTCAGGCTTGCATTATTTCTAGAGGCCCAAAGATTCAGTTCACCTTTCTAGGTATTTTAGTTTCAGGCTTGCATTATTTCTAGAGGCCCAAAGATTAAGTTCCCAGTCGGCGGCAAGCGACCCTGCTACCCATGCCGGTGTCGACCTCAACTCGAAAGGGCCGGCATCGGAGGGGTTCCCGGGGCTTGGGCTCTATAGAGCCTTCCTCCAGAGTGACGATGGTGAGCTCCTCCCATGGTGCGTGAGGGGCCCCGGGCTCCCTCCCTATCGTGAATGACTTCCGTGATGAGTTAGCTCATGCTTTGTTTCATGGTGTATTTTTTTGTGAAGCTTGATTGCCGACTTGTATGTTTAAGTGGGATATCTCATTTGTATGGACAAAGTAAAAACTATCATGTTTTGCATGCTTGATTTGTAAAGATGGTTTGCTTATGTCAGTTGTGAGCGGGAGGAGGCCACACAAGAGTCGGCCACACCAAATCCGGCAGGAAATAGGGTCCAAAGTAGTCAAATGATTGAGAAAGAGCATTTATTGTCAATCTAACCCTGCCATCCATACACCTCTTTGGTTTAGAGTTAGTTTAGGGTTAGTTCAGGGTTAGAATCTAACTCTAACCTCTAACTGAGTTAGAGTTCTCCTTGTCTCGGTTCATCGCCATCATACTTTCCCCATTCCTGTGTTTTCAGTATCCTATGAATCAAAGAGGCCCTTTTTTACGGGAAAAATTAAAGAGGCCCTTAGACTGGTTTAGGTCCGATCATTTTTTATAAACGTGTTATGTCCAAAATTTAATGAACGTGCTCCGATTTCTATGAAGATAATCCGGTTTCATGTAGTAATTCATTTATTTATTTATTCTTCTGTGGAGGGTTTGCATGTAATTCGTGAGGTCTGAAATGTAAAGTACCCCGACATATGCTCCGAGTTGTGCATGCACTACGACCCAGATGCTCTATGTCCCACATGTCGGCGAATGGGAGCACGTGGAAATAGCCTAGGAGTACATATAGGAGGATAAATGCGTGAAAAAATATGTACTGTGAAGCATAGCTGAGGTTCAAAAAGGAGACCTAAAGTGATGACAGCTATAGGTCGCACGCACCCAACTAGTGGTACTAGACATACGACTAATTTTTCCCTCAAAAAAAAGAGGTACGAGTTCTCAGTACTCATATTCTATCAACGTGAGTCCCATCTGATAACAGCATCCGTGCTACAGCTAGCTCTCCTTCCTCGTCTCTCTCTTCTAATTCTAAACTCGGCCGACGCCTGGTGGGCGGGGTGGGTTTGCTCAACTGCGGCCCCACCTCACAGTGAAAACATTACGACTGGAATAAAAATGCCATATACTCCCTCCGTTCCTAAATATAAGCCTTTTTAGATACTATTTCAAATGGAACACAACATACAGATGTATGTAGACATAGTTTAGAGTGTAGATTCACTCATTTTGCTCCGTATGTAGTAGTCACTTGCTGGAATCTTTAGAAAGACTTATATTTGCGAACGGAGGGAGTACTATATTAATAAAACATTAAGGCCACGAGGCGATGTAGTGCTGGTTATAGGAAGCAAGAAGAAGAGATGCATCCATCTACGATGTCCACCTCCTCGACTCAGGGCGCCGGCCCACCGAACGGCGCCTAAGTAGCAGTGGCTTTCGTGGCTAGGTTGACGTGCTTCTGAACAATGGCCTCCAAAGATTCCATCTGCTGGAAGAAGGCCAATGTCTTTCTGTCCTTGCTTGCCTTGTAGTGGACTATGTAGACGATTTCCTTGTAGACGTGGATGTGCAGGTCGACGGTTTCCTGCATGGCGAGGCACTGCGCGGCGAGCGCGACCTCAAGGTGCACATTCTTCGTCGCGACCTCCGGCACCTGCAGGGCCACCAGGGCTTGAAAGAGTTTGTCATCGTGGAGGTCGATGAGGGTGGCAGGCAATGAGGAGCCTGGGCGCGCGGGCTGAAGCGGTACGGCAAGGTCGTCTGTGCGCTTCTGGACGGCGGTGAACTTGCGGATGGAGTTGACCATCATGTCGTCCATGCGAGAGGCGAAGCCGGCGTCGGCGAGGGCTATGATGCTAGCGGTAGCCATCACCGTCTGGAAACGCTGTGCGGTGCAGGGCCGCAGGCCGGCGCCTTGGATGATTTGGCACAGCCGACTGCCGCTCGCGTCCATTGCCTCCACAGGTGCTTGTGGCTTCTGGTCACTTGGTCTTGGATTGGAGTGAGCAGTGTTGCGCAGAGACTTAGGAGTAGATGGATTGGAGTGGTGGGGTGCCTTTATATGAGAGTCCAAACTCTGTTGCATTCACATCATGCTGGCTCTATTATGCTTCTCCAATTAATTACCTTTGCATGTAATTGAGGATGCATCATTGACCGTTCAATGTCTGGGGAACCGCTACCCTCTCCCTCCTTGGCATTCAAGCACCTATGGAGGCGACTGCCACTCACGTTTATCCCGTGTCAGGAGACACCTGTCGACAATGAGGTGCCTATGGTGACTTCGTAAATTTCAAGATGATAGTGCCGTGCGTGTGTGCGTTCATAGGGGTGAGTGTATGCGCGTGTATATGAGCGCTGGCGTCTGTACTGTGTAAAAAAACTCGTAAATGCGTGTCAAAAAGAGACTAGTTGGTATACTCAATATTGTGCACCTCGGAGAGGAAAATGAGAGAACTGCATATTTATTTACGGTGCAGATTCACTCATTTTGTTCCATATGTACTCCGTCTTGGTGTAGTCTAGTCACTTGTTGAAATCTCTAGAAAGGCAAATACTCCTTTCTAGTTTACAGGGCTATACTAGCAAGTAGTAGTACATACTAGTACAATAGTGGGCTCACATAGCAATTTTGTCTCATGCAAGAGCCTGGCTATATGCGTGCTCCAATGTTTGCAACTGCCACGTTCGGGTTGCGCTTGGCTCTTCACCTCTTCAAGAAGACGAACAATGATGTTACTACTACTGCTTCTACAATGTCGAATCCACTGCTGCATGTTCGTCCACCGCGAGCGGGAGGGATAGCTTGTTGTAGTACTATAAGCAAAAGCATGTCCTCGTCTGTGAGCAACCGCGCACATGGGCGAGGGAGAAGGCATGTAGTAGTAAAATCAAGCTTCTCCTCGTTGTACGAGTTGACGTGACACATCATAGCACTGGCGCCACATGCTTGCCTCTAAACTTGGCTGAAAGACCCGCGGTGTACAATATATTTGCTGCAACCTCTAACATTTACCCACCACAAATTAAAATATATATTCCCGTCTTGACCAGATGAGCGTGCAAACTACAATCACCAAGATGACAGGTAGGGCCAAAAGACTATTTTAATATTTTTTAAAAACTTCGAGACGGCCACATAGCATGGAGCCAACCCCAACGATTTTAAGCTTACAGGCACGGTACACGCTATCCTAGACTACTCTACACATGAAACTGCCACACGAGCGCCCGGGCTGCGCTTGGCTCTTTGCCTCTTCGGGAAGTCGAATAATGATGGAGTACTACTGCACTAGAGGAGTACTACAGTATGCTTCTGGCCATCTGACACCGATTGAACTCCTGCATGTCCACCGTGTGCGGGAGGGAGAGCGTGTAGCGAAAGCTTCTCCTAGTCTTGCTAGCCACCACGCTCATGGGCGAGGGAGGGACGCTCCTGCCTTTGCGTGTATGATAGGTGGGCCTGACAGGTGGGTGGCCAACCTATCATACAGCCAAAGGCAGGTGCAGTTAAGTCCGCGAGGGAGAGGATAATCAAACTTCTCATTGATGTACGAGTTGACGTGACACATCAAAGCACTGCACTCGATATATTTCAATAATTTGCATTTACCGATGCATTAATTACAACGCATGCATGCATGCCGTGACTCTCCTTTTGATACTTGCATGTGTTGATTTAATGCACCTTGAAGTAGTATAAATATGTGACGGTAAAGCTTTGTAATGCCCCGGCCCAAGCGAGAGATGGTTGTGCACGAGGAGGGCGAGATCATGCAGACGGAACAGGACCCGATGATGGAGCTCTCTAAGGTCTCGATGGACCTCACCGTGCTCCACTGCCCCTTGTGCCTCTGCCCCTTGACGTCTCCAGTGTATGAGGTTTGAATACACCTCGTCCGTTCGGCTCATTGAGCAAGGTGCATGTTTCTTGATTGATGTGCTATTCGATTGATTTCTGCAGTGCAAGGGAGGGCAGCTGGCCTGCGCGGACTGCCGCGTCGAGCACCCCGAGAACCAGTGGCAGTGCCAGTAGTGCGACCGTGGTGGTGGCTTCGATGTGCGGAACATGGCGGTGGACGCCGTCCTTTCGTCGGTGAGGGTGGAGTGCCCGCACGAAGGCTGTGGGCTCTACGTCACTTACCACAAGCTCGCCGATCACCAGAGCATGTGTCCGCTCGCGCCCTGCAAATGCCCCGTGCCCGTCTGCGGCTACGAAGGCCCGCCGCCGGTGCTCTACCACCACATCAGCACCGCGCATCCCATGCCCGTGCACAGGATCCAGTACGGCAAGGTGCTCCAACTTCAAGTGCCACTGTCGGAGCCACGACTCTTGCTGTTCGCGGAGGAGGACGGTCGCGTGTTTTTCTTGGTCGGCGGCATGCTCGACATCGGCGCGCCTATCACCGTGTCGGTCGTCTGCATCAGAGCGGGGGCGTCCCCACTACCGCACTACGTGGCCAAGCTGTGGGCGAACGGCCCGCCGGGGGAGTCCAAAGGCATGAACGACGTCGTCAAGGTGGAAATGGAGGTGACAAGCAGCAAGGATCCCGGCGACGCTGCCGTGCTGGAGCTGACCTTCTTCATAGCTCCGCCCAAGCTGCTGACCGGGGCTTAGCTGGTGTCCCTCCACATTCAGATTGACAAGCTCACGTCCTAAATGTTTCTACACTGCCTTCTATTTGTCTTAGTAATATTCGAATATAGGGATTACCTCGGTCTACTTTATCTTAGTAAATGGTGGGTTTTGGTGGCGATGCAACAATTACTTTGACATCAGATCAGTAATTTCCAACAGTCGAACGGATTTTTTGTGTCTGTTGGATATAAAGTTCCTTTGAGTAAGAAGTACTACTTGTTATCAAAATGGATAAAAGGAGATGTATGTATACGTATTTTAGTTCTAGATATGTCCCTTTTTATCCATTTTGATGACAAGCACTCCCTCCGTTCCACAATACATGCCTTCCATTTGTCAAAATATAGATGTATCTAGACATGTTTTAGTATATAGGTACATCCATTTTTGGACAAATGGAAGTCAAGTAGAGTAGTATTTTGGAACAGAGGGAGTATATGCTTGTTTGTTCACGAAGTGTTTCATACTTGTGCGAGTTGACGCGACACATCAAAGTAGTACTACTGCTAGTAGTACTCCCTCCGACCCTAATTTCTCTGCGCATAAGTCGAGGCACAGATACCAAGCAAGGCTTGGTTGTGTTGGATAACTCACCGAACTGTGCACCAGGCAGACGAAGCTCGTGTCGTGTTGGTGCCGTGTGTGGCCCGCACATTAACCAAAACCTCGCACCTCCAGCTTAGCCTCGGCGTTTTAAACTTCTCAATCTCAAGGCCAAGGAGCAACGTGAATCCTATGATAGAGCCAATCGGATGGTTGAGAACACTACAATTCGTAGCTACAGATGCGTGTGTGACTCCCAGATGCAGAGGCCGGGGGTCATCATCCTCCTTTTCGAGAAAAAACAGATGCGTGTGTGAGAGGACGAGTGCGTGCGTGCACCTCTTCTCTCCCTGTATAATGTACTAAACTCAGAGTACAAGTTTTTGTGTGTGGCACGATGGTGCGTGCGAGAAGTCCCGAGAGATAGGTTTAATGCGTCTGAAAAAAAGACTAGCCTATAGCTCGCCACGCGGCTATTCCTATCGAACGCCCCATTAACCATAAGATATGTATACGACGGTGCCAGTTATTGCACGTACACAGCAGTAGAAAAAGAACTACCATGGCATATGCTACACCACGGCCGAGAACACGTGCCCATGTAACACCATCCGGGAATAGTGCCGCACTTCGAAACTAGAACCGTCAATAAATTTTGAGCTTGCGTCTCGTCACATTCCAAATTACTACTACTGCCACGCTATATTGAATTTCAAACCTATTCACACCGATCACAACCTAAACGGTTTCCCACTTAGGAGCATATTTGTACTTGGTTATAAATACTACTATGCCAAGATGACTGCACATTCCTCCTCAACTCCTCATCCACAAAAACAAACAAGTCATTCAGCATCCTTTCCTTGCGTCTGCCATGGCCAGCGTGAGTTTTGGGTCGAGAGATTACCACCAGGGAGAGGCAAGCATGGAAGCGGAAGCACGAGAGATGTCCCGCCTCGCTGCGAAAGCAGCCGACATGTCATGCTGCATGGAAGTAGCAGCATAGAGGTCCTGCCTCACCGCCGAAGCAGCACGGAGGTCTCACTGCTCCGTCGATGCAGCAGACTGGTCCGGCCGCGCCGCGGAAGCAGCAGAGATGTCCCGCCGGACGGAGAATGCAACAGAGATGTCCCGCTGCGCCGCGGCGGCCTGGGAAAATGTCTCGCGGGCAGGTGACGACTCTTACAGGCGCATGCATGCGATCGTCCATAGCTAGATGGATCAGATCTCTGGCTGGGCGAGGTTGCAGGACGACATGAAAGCCTCGTTTGAAGATGCTACCGGCATCATCCGGCAACTAAGGGAGGGCAATGAGAGGCTCTGGGCCGAGCGCGACCTGCTGAGGGCGAAGATCGTCTGAAGTGCAAACCAGTAGGAGGAGACCAGTGCCTTGTTGAAGAGGATCGGCGTCATCGTCAAGAAACTTATGGACGAGAATGACATGCTCTGCGTCGAGCGCCAAAGGCTGGTGGAGGAATCCGTGGATGCGCTCAAGCAGCGTCTTGAGGACACGAAAGAGTTCATCGCCGCTCGCCGCGGAGACTAGTTCCCGTAGCCTGCAGCAATGCATCAAGAAAGTAGAGATCAACGAGCCAAATCCTTGTCTTCCTTATTCTTTTGCCCTTGTGTATTTCGGGCATAGCCGCATGTGGCTTTTTTAATTATCTTCCTAATTATGTAAGACAATTATTATTCATTGTCGTCGTCCTTATATATTCATCAGTCTTGTTATGAATCGCAGTAGATGCTATATAGGTCTGTCGGATCTTACATCAAGATCCGTGCTTTCAGATTTTCTTTTCTCTCTCTTAAATCTCAGTCAAGTGAGACATAGCCACGCCATTAAACAGAGGCTCGGGCACCATTAATGGAGACCATGGGAGAGAGGTGGACAACAGATGGAGGTTAAAGGGCTCTCCTCCCGATAAGCACGCACAGGGGTCTGATCGCACGCCTCTCGTACTCAAATAGCTACCCTGCATGATGCTACCTCTTGAGCACTGCGTTGGATTTCCCCGAAGAGGAGAGGATGATGCAGTAAAGTAGCGTAAGTATTTCCCTCAGTTTTTGAGAACCAAGGTATCAATCCAGTAGGAGACCATGCACAAGTCCCTCGTACCTACACAAAACGATAGCAACTCGCAACCAACGCTTAGGGGTTGTCAATCCCTTCACGGTCACTTACGAGAGTGAGATCTGATAGAGATAATATTTTTGGTATTTTTGATAGATAGATGCAAAGTAAAAAGTAAAGGTAAAGTAAAAACAAAGCAAGTAAATAAAGTGATATAGATTGATATGATGAGAATAGACCCGGGGGCCATAGGTTTCACTAGTGGCTTCTCTCAAGAGCATAAGTATTCTACGGTGGGTGAACAAATTACTGTTGAGCAATTGACAGAATTGAGCATAGTTATGACTATATCTAGGCAATGATCATGTATATAGGCATCACGTCCAAAACAAGTAGATCGAAACGATTCTGCATCTACTACTATTACTCCACTCATCGACCGCTATCTAGCATGCATCTAGAGTATTAAGTAAAAACAGAGTAACGCCGTAAGCAAGATGACATGATGTAGAGGGATAAATTCATGCAATATGATAAAAAACCCATCTTGTTATCCTCGATGGCAACAATACAATACGTGCCTTGCAACTCTTTCTGTCACTGAGTAAGTACACTGCAAGACTGAACCCAAAGCTAAGCACTTCTCCCATTGCAAGAACTACCAATCTAGTTGGCCAAACCAAAAAGATAATTCGAAGTGACTTGCAAAGATAACTCAATCATACATAAAAGAATTCAGAGAAGAATCAAATATTTTCCATAGATAATACTGGATCATAAACCCACAATTCATCAGTCTCAACAAACACACCACAAAAAGAAGATTACATCGAATAGATTTCCACGAGAGAGGGGGAGAACATTGTATTGAGATCCAAAAAGAGAGAAGAAGCCATCTAGCTACTAGCTATGGACCCGAAGGTCTGAAGTAAACTACTCACACTTCATCAGAGGGGCTATGGTGATGATGTAGAAGCCCTCCGTGGTGGATGCCCCCTCCAGCAGAGCTTCGGAACAGGCCCCAAGATGGGATCTCGTGGATACAGAAGGTTGCGGCGGTGGAATTAGGTTTTTGGCTCCTCTTCTGATTGTTCGGGGATACGTAGGTATATATAGGAGGAAGGAGTACGTCGGTGGAGCTCCGAGGGGCCCACGAGGTAGGGGGCGCGCCCAGGGGGGGCGCCCTCCACCCTCGTGATCTCCTCGGGCACTGCTTGGAGTAGGGTCCAAGTCTCCTGGGTCACGTTCGGTTGGAAAGTCACGATCCCGAAGGTTTCATTCCGTTTGGACTCCGTTTGATATTCTGTTTCTTCAAAATACTGAAAAAGGCAAAAAACAACAATTCTGGGCTGGGCCTCCGGTTAATAGGTTAGTCCCAAAAGTAATATAAAAGTGGAAAATAAAGCCCAATATAGTCCAAAACAGTAGATAAAGTAGCATGGAGCAATCAAAAATTATAGATACGTTGGAGACGTATCAGGCATCCCCAAGCTTAATTCCTGCTCGTCCTCGAGTAGGTAAATGATAAAAAAAAGAATTTTTGATGCGGAGTGATACTTTGGCATAATTTCAATGTAAATCTTCTTAATTGTGATATGAATATTCAGATCCGAAATATTCAAGACAAAAGTTCATATTGACACAAAAATAATAATACTTCAAGCATATTAATCAAAGCAATCATGTCTTCTCAAAATAACATGGCAAAAGAAAGTTCATCCCTACAAAATCATATAGTTAGGCTATGCTTCATTTTCGTCACACAAAGATATTCCCAACTTCTATACCCCCGATGACAAGCCAAGCAATTGTTTCATACTTAAATAATCTCAAACATTTTCAACCTTCACGCAATACATGAGCGTGAGCCATGGATATAGCACTATGGGTGGAATAGAATGTGATGATGGGGATTGTGTGGAGAAGACAAAAAGGAGAAAATTTCACATTGACGAGGCTAATCAATGGAATGTGGAGATGCCCATCAATTAATGTCAACATGAGGAGTAGGGATTGCCATGCAACGGATGCACTAGAGCTACGAATGCTCAACAAAAGAAAACTAGTGGGTGTGCATCCAACTTGCTTGCTCACGAAGACCTAGGGCATTTGAGGAAGCCCATCGTAGGAATATACAAGCCAAGTTCTATAATGAAAAATTCCCACTAGTATAAAAAGGACAACTTATGAGACTCACTACATGAGGAACAAGGTGCTACTTTGAAGCACAATATATGAGACTCACTACATGAAGAACAAGGTGCTACTTTGAAGCACAAGTGTGGAAAAAGAGATAGTAGCATTGCCCCTTTTTTTTGGGCCTTTCTTTTTTTGGCCTTTCTCTTCTTTTTTTTTATTTGGGCAATGCTCTAATAATGATGATCATCACACTTCTATTGATTACAACACAAGGATTACAACTCGAAACTTAGAACAAGATATGACTCTATATGAATGCCTCCGGCGGTGTACCGGGATGGTGCGATGAATCAAGAGTGACATGTATGGAAAATAATGCATGGTGGCTTTGCCACAAATACGATGTCAACTACAAGATCATGCAATGGCAATATGACAAAAGTAATGTATGTCATGATGATGATGGTGGAAGTTGCATGGCAATATATCTTGGAATGGCTATGGAAATGCCATGATAGGTAGGTATGGTGGCTGTTTTGAGGAAGATATAAGGAGGTTTATGTGTGGTAGAGCGCATCGTATCACGGGGTTTGGATGCACCGGCGAAGTTTGCGCCAACTCTCAAGGTGAGAAAGGGCAATGCACGATACCGAAGAGGCTAGTAAAGGTGGAAAGGTAAGAGTGCGTATAATCCATGGACTCAACATTAGTCAAAAGAACTCATATACCTATTGCAAAAATTTAGAAGTCATCAAAAATTCAAGTACTACGCGCATGCTCCTAGGGGGATAGATTGGTAGGAAAAGACCATAGCTCGTCCCCGGCCGCCACTCATAAGGATGCACAAGCTAGGTACACTTCATGTTTCAAATTTATTACACAATTTTAAC
The DNA here is from genome assembly GCA_963921465.1 of Triticum timopheevii. Lineage (NCBI taxonomy): Eukaryota > Viridiplantae > Streptophyta > Magnoliopsida > Poales > Poaceae > Triticum > Triticum timopheevii. The sequence continues at coordinate 407,354,145 of OY997268.1, read as the reverse complement.
CATACGTGCATGTTAAGGGACTTGCAAACTTCAACACAAGTATTTATCAAATTCATAATCACCCAACTAGCATGACCTTGATATTATCACCTCCATATCTCAAAACAATTATCAAGCATCAAACTTATCTTAGTATTCAATTCACTCAAAAGAAAGTTTCACATATCTTGAACACCAAGTATATTAACATTAAGCAAATTACCATGCTATTAAAGACTCTCAAAATAATCTAAGTGAAGCATGAGAGATCAAATATTTTCTTTAAAACAAATCCACCACCGTGCTCTAAAAGATCTAAGTGAAGTACTAGAGCAAAAATTATCACACTCAAAAGATATAAGTGAAGCACTATGAGCAAAACTATCAAGCTCAAACGATATAAGTGAAGCACTATGAGCAAAACTAACAAATTCCAATTCATGTATGGCTCTCTCAAAAGATTTGTACAGAAAGGATGATTGTGGTAGACTAACAATCAAAGACACAAATGATACAAGACGCTCCAAGCAAAACACATATCATGTTGGTGAATAAAAATATAGCTCCAAGTAAATTACCGATGGAAGTGGACGAAAGAGGGGATGCCTTCCGGGGCATCCCCAAGCTTTGAATTTTTGGTGTCCTTGGATTATCTTGGGGGTGTCATGGGCATCCCCAAGCTTAGGCTCTTGCCACTCCTTGTTCCATAATCCATCAAAAGAATTCACCCAAAACTTGAAAACTTCACAACACAAAACTCAACAGAAATCTCGTGAGCTCCGTTAGAGAAAGAAAACAAAAGACTACTTCAAGGTACTGTAATGAACTCATTATTTATTTATATTGGTGTTAAACCTACTGTATTCCAACTTCTCTATGGTTTATAAACTAATTTACTAGCCATAGATTCATCAAAATAAGCAAACAACACACGAAAAACAGAATCTGTAAAAAAGCAGAACAGTCTGTAGCAATCTGTAACTAACGCAAACTTCTGGAACTCTAAAAATTCTACCAAAATAGGAAGTCCTGGACAATTTGTTTATTGATCATCAGCAAAAAGAATCAATGCAAAATCACGTTCCTGTGATTTATCATAACTAAATTCGTGCGCGCAAAGTTTCTGTTTTTCAGCAGAATCAAATCAACTATCATCGTAGGTTATCCTATAGGTCCTACTTGGCACAAACACTAATTAAAACATAAAACCACATCCAAACAGAAGGTATATGGATTATTTATTCCTAAATAGAAGCAAAAACAAAAAACACAAATAAAATTGGGTTGCCTCCCAACAAGCGCTATCATTTAACGCCCCTAGCTAGGCACTGAGAATTTTAATGATGCTCACAAGAAAGACAAGAATTGAAGCGCAAAGAGAGCATCATGAAACACGTGACAAACACATCTAAGTCTAACATACTTCCTATGCATAGGCATATTATAAGCAAACAAATTTGCAAGGCAAACAAAAACTAGTATATGCAAGGAAGAACAAAGAGATGATAGCAATCTCAACATGAAGAGAGGTAATTTAGTAACCTGAAAATTTCTACAACCATATTTTCCTCTCTCATAATAATTACATGTAGGATCATAGCAAATTCAACAAAATAGCTATCACATAACATATTCTCAACATGATCCATATGCATGTAAAGTTGACACTCTTCCAAAATAGTGGGATTAAAATTAACTAAAGTCATGACCTCTCCAAACCCACTTTTCTCAAAAATTTCATAAGATTGAATATTCTCCAAATATGTGGGATCTAAAGTTGATACTCTTCCAAACCCACTTTCAATATTATTGCAAACACTATTACCAATCTCATATTCATCATGGGGCTTAAATAAATTTTCAAGATCATAAGAAGAATCACCCCAATCATTACAACAAGTAGTAGACATAGCAAAACTAGCATCCCCAAGCTTAGGGTTTTGCATATTATTAGCACAATTGTCATCAAGAGAACTTATAGTAAAATCATTGCAATCATGCTTTTTATTCAAAGAGTTATCGTGAATCTCTTCATAAAGTACTTCATCACAATTTCTAGATTCACGAATTTCAAGCAAAACTTCATAAAGATAATCTAGTGCACAAAACCCACTAGCAATTGGTTCATAATAATTGGATCTCTTAAAAAGATTGGCAAGCGGACGAGGATCAAACTTTTAGCAAGCGAAGATGCAAGCAAAAAGAAGGTACAAGCAAACATAAGATCAAACGGAAGAAGGGCGAATAAAACGGCAAGGGTGAAGTGGGGGAGAGGAAAATGAGAGGCAAATGGCAAATAATGTAATGCGAGAGATAGGGATTGCGATGGGTACTTGGTATGGTTGACTTGCTTGCATGAGCCTCCCCGGCAACGGCGCCAGAAATTCTTCTTGCTACCTCTTGAGCACTGCGTTGGATTTCCCCGAAGAGGAGAGGATGATGCAGTAAAGTAGCGTAAGTATTTCCCTCAGTTTTTGAGAACCAAGGTATCAATCCAGTAGGAGACCACGCACAAGTCCCTCGTACCTACACAAAACGATAGCAACTCGCAACCAACGCTTAGGGGTTGTCAATCCCTTTATGGTCACTTACGAGAGTGAGATCTGATAGAGATAATATTTTTGGTATTTTTGATAGATAGATGCAAAGTAAAAAGTAAAGGTAAAGTAAAAACAAAGCAAGTAAATAAAGTGATATAGATTGATATGATGAGAATAGACCTAGGGGCCATAGGTTTCACTAGTGGCTTCTCTCAAGAGCATAAGTATTCTACGGTGGGTGAACAAATTACTGTTGAGCAATTGACAGAATTGAGCATAGTTATGAGTATATCTAGGCAATGATCATGTATATAGGCATCACGTCCTAAACAAGTAGATTGAAATGATTCAGCATCTACTACTATTACTCCACTTATCGACCGCTATCCAGCATGCATCTAGAGTATTAAGTAAAAATAGAGTAACGCCGTAAGCAAGATGACATGATGTAGAGGGATAAATTCATGCAATATGAGAAAAAAAATCTTGTTATCCTCGATGGCAACAATACAATACGTGCCTTGCAACTCTTTCTGTCACTGAGTAAGGACACCGCAAGATTGAACCCAAAGCTAAGCACTTCTCCCATTGCAAGAACTACCAATCTAGTTGGCCAAACCAAAAAGATAATTCGAAGAGACTTGCAAAGATAACTCAATCATACATAAAAGAATTCAGAGAAGAATCAAATATTTTCCATAGATAATACTGGATCATAAACCCACAATTCATCGGTCTCAACAAACACACCGCAAAAATAAGATTACATCGAATAGATCTCCACGAGAGAGGGGGAGAACATTGTATTGAGATCCAAAAAGAGAGAAGAAGCCATCTAGCTACTAGCTATGGACCCGAAGGTCTGAAGTAAACTACTCACACTTCATCGGAGGGGCTATGGTGATGATGTAGAAGCCCTCCGTGGTGGATGCCCCCTCCAGCGGAGCTCCGGAACAGGCCCCGAGATGGGATCTCGTGGATACAGAAGGTTGCGGCAGTGGAATTAGGATTTTGGCTCCTCTTCTGATCGTTCGGGGATACGTAGGTATATAGGAGGAAGGAGTACGTCGGTGGAGCTCCGAGGGGCCGACGAGGTAGGGGGGCGCACCCAGGGGGGCGCCCTCCACCCTCGTGACCTCCTTGGGCACTGCTTGGAGTAGGGTTCAAGTCTCCTGGGTCACGTTCGGTTGGAAAATCACGATCCTGAAGGTTTCACTCCGTTTGGACTCCGTTTGATATTCTGTTTCTTCGAAATACTGAAAAGGCAAAAAACAGCAATTCTGGGCTGGGCCTCCGGTTAATAGGTTAGTCCCAAAAGTAATATAAAAGTGGAAAATAAAGCCCAATATAGTCCAAAACAGTAGATAAAGTAGCATGGAGCAATCAAAAATTATAGATACGATGGAGACGTATCACACGACGCCTCCTAGCTAGTAAAAAAGGGGACGCGTGGCGACACGTAAATGTTAGTAAATAGAACGCCAGCGCTTTCAATAATACTTGTGTTTCCGATTGTAACGTGACAACACTTGTTCCAAAATGACTTTGTTGATTGTTAATGTGTGCGCCTTCGCAAATTGGACTACAAAATTACCACAACATGTTGGTGCCATGTCATGGCACCAAGCCAAGTTCCATTATTTTCATGCATGTCTTGGATTTACAGGAATTAAGAAACTAAGTTTCTCAATGTTTCCAGCCCAGCCACGACGCCCAGAATTTTGAATTTCATTCCCATTTCTTGCATGGAACCTAGAAATTTACCCGAGGACACACATGTGATTTTTCAACCAACTTTGGTGCACTGGAGCATGTGCTTGTATTTCAAATTTGAATTATACACACAAAGGTGACACGTTCCCTCTCAGAACCACGAGCCTTCTTGAGAGAAGCTCTAGTTTGCAAGAAGCTTATACCAAAATTTGTTCCTATTCGGCAATTTTTTTTACCATAGCATGTTACTACCATGACATGACACCATGCCAAGTTTCATGATTTTAAAACCAAGTTTCTCAATGTTCTCGACCGAGCCACGATGCCCAGATGTTTGAATTTTATTCTCATTTCTTGCATGGGACCTAGAAATTCACCCGAGGACACAGATGTGATTTTTTAACCAACTTTGGTGCATGGGAGCATGTGCTTGTAGTTCAAATTTGAATTATGCACATTAAATGACCAGAAACTCAATTAATGTATAAAAAAGGCCAAACGAACCTGGAATAATTCCAAAATTTAACAGGGCACTCATGTAGTTCTATGTTGCCTTTGTAAATAAACTCAAGGGGGACAGCGTATATCGTTTCGCACTCAAAGGTGGCACGTTCCCTCTCAGAACCACGAGCCTTCTTGAGAGAAGCTTCGGTTTGCAAGAAGCTTATACCAAAATCTGTTCCTATTCTGCCAAATTTTTTACCACAACATGGTAGTACCATGACATGACACCATGCCAACTTTCATGATTTTCAGACGTGTTTTGGATTTACAAGAATTTTAAACCAAGTTTCTCAATGTTCTCGGCCGAGCCACGATGCCCAGATGTTTGAATTTTATTCTCATTTCTTGCATGGGACCTAGAAATTCACCCGAGGACACATATGTGATTTTTCAACAAACTTTGGTGCACAAGAGCATATGCTTGTAGTTCAAATTTGACTTATGCACATTAAATGACCAGAAACTCAATTAATGTATAAAAAACGACAAACGAACCTGGAATAATTCCAAATTTTAACAGGGCACTCATGTAGTTCTATGTTGCCTTTGTAAAGAAACTCAAGGGAGGGCAACATATATCGTTTCACACTCAAAAGTGGCACGTTCCCTCTTAGAACCACGAGCTTTCTTGAGAGAAGCTTCGGTTTGCAAGAAGCTTATGGGGCTATTTGGATGGCAGCCCCAAGCCGCCCTTCCAAAATTTTGGTCGTTGACCACAGGTTGGGCCAGTGTTTGGATCGCAGCCAAGTTTTTGGCTCACAACCAACTTTTTGGCCAGCCGTTGTGATTCCACACTAGCGTGTGGGCGAGTTCCTGACGGCTATTTCCTTCGCCAAAATTTTGGCATGCCGTCCTTTTGGTCGGGCTGGTGTGGGCATAATCCAAACGGCCCCTATACCAAAACTTGTTCCAAATCGGCCCAATTTTTTACCACAACATGTTAGTGCCATGACATGACACCATGGCAAGTTTCATGATTTGCAGGCGAGTTTTGGATTTACATGAATTTAAAATCTAAGTTTCTCGATGTTCTTGGCCAAGTCATGATGCCCGGATGTTTGAATTTCATTCTCATTTCTTCCATGGGACCTAGAAATTCAACCAAGGACACACATGTGATTTTTCAACCAACTTTGGTGCACCGGAGCATGTGCCTATAGTTCAAATTTGGATTATGCACATTAAAAGTCTAGAAACTCAATTAATGTATAAAAAGGCCGAACGAACCCGAAATAATTCCAAAAATTAACAGTGCACTCATATAGTTCTATGTTGCCTCTGTAAAGAAAATCAGGGGGGAGGCAACGTATATCTTCGCACACAAAGGTGACATGTTCCCTCTAGGAACCACGAGGTTTGTTGAGAGAATCTCCGGTTTTGAAGAAGCTTATACTAAAACTTGTCCCAATTCAGCCAGAAATTATACATATGAAAATAGGGTTTAGATTATCCCGAACATCTCGCTACCTAGACCAATAATGTACTATGATTTGAATTCAACATAAAATGGATACAAATATTTGAATTGGAGATCGTATGGTACATGTAGTTCATAGTGAAATATGATTACTGCTATATGCATGTTTTTTTATCAAGATAATATTTAAATTATTGCATAACTTGACAACAATCGTATTCAAATAAGGAAAATTGATTCAAATTTAGTCCATATGGTAGACGACAATATATATGTTCACATGGTGGAGTAAAATGTTCATATATGATGGACGATCAAAATGTATGACTACATCAATTATAAACCGCAAGGTCACCTAACAATATATTCGAATTCGACATAATGTGGATTAAAAAATTGAAATTCGAGATCCTGGCATTTGTAATCATATAAAAAGGGACATTAGCCTCTCTTTTGGTGGAAATTGATTTGTTTTTTGTTGTTGTTGAGGGAATTGCGAATCGATTTGGTACTGTACAGTGTAATCTTGTTCTCCTGTTTTTTTACATTTTTCTTGTAGTGTTTTCAATGGCATCTATAGCAATATAGTAAAAGGGGACATGACTCTCTTGTGTCTTGTATGAATTTTTTTACACGTTAAGTTTGTTTTGCCGAACAAGGAATCTGCACCTTGTTATCCTGAAATTTTCAAGCTCGAGTATCTTTTGTCTCACCTGCTTTGAAACTCCCGCCTCTTCAACCCGCGCCACGCCTTGTTATCCCGAAATTTTGACGCACGCGAAAACTCCCTCCTCATCCGAAATTGGTCCTGCGGCCCAGACACGTGAAATCCCCCTTCTACCCCTCAGCCGGAAATGAAGCTCCATGCCACGGTGTCAAAACCGGTGGGGGTACACTAGTAACTTACCCTACATTTCGGACAAGCGCGTCCCTAAGCTTGGCTCACCCTCCCTTCCCCTTCGTCCCCCCACTCGTACACCGAGGCCGCCAAAACCCGCGAAACCCCACGCTCCTCCGTCGGCCTCCCGACCGCCGCCCAGCCGGAGACTCTTCCCCGACTACTTTGTCCATCACAACAGCTTGTCGTCCCTCATCCACTGCACCGGATGAGGATCCGTCTTCGATCTCGTCGTCCCACCGGATCAGCCGCCCTGTCCTCCACCTCCAAGGAGCTGCCCCAACGTTCGCCTCGTCTATCGCGCCACCTCAATCCCCACAACACCGTCTTGACCCGCCCCACCGGAACCGCAACACCCTCACCAATTCCTCCGATGAAGCGGAGGCCAACTTGGTGCCACCAAGGATGTTCTGCACTCACCGCTGCATTTTATCTTTTATGCGATCTCACGGGGCTGTCGGTGCTCGATACCGAGCAGCCATGGCGAGTCTCCATCGACGGCGCCGTCGCCGGCCACATCATCCACGGCGTCTCTCCCCCGTGTCGTTGCTTCCTCAGCGGCAACTTCCACACCGGCACTAGCTACAGCTGCTCCGGCTCTTGCTTGCCTGCTGCTCTGTTCTTGCTGTCGGTCGCGCTGCTGCACTGCTCTTGCTTTCGTTTGTGCTGCTGCTCTGCTCTTGCTCTCGATTTCACTGCTGCTGCTGCTGCACGACCTCCGGCAGCTACAGGAGTTGCTGCTTTAGCACTCGCTCGCGGTGCTACTGCACGACTTGCTCTCTGCTAGTGCATTCCCTGCTCGAGCGTCTGCTGATTTAGATCACTGCTTCTCTGCTACTAGTGCTCGAACGCCATAAACATCTATTGCAATGCTCTGCTACTAGTTCAACCAGTTTCGATAGTAAAATTCAGTTCCAACTATAAAGTTCAGTTTCTTTAGTTAAGTTCAGAGTGAACAGCACTTACAACATCTGTCGGAGCGGCCGTGGCGCGGCTGATGCGTTTTACATCTAGCACTTTTTGGTAATGTATTTTACATCATCTATTGCAGATGATATTACAGTCCCACTTCAGATTAACGTTGTCTGTCTTGTCCTGCTTCAGCCTCGCCGCCGTACACCTCACCAGAGCTGCTCCAATGACGGAACCGTCCATCACAGCGGAGCTGTACCCTCGGTGCCATTTCCAGAGGCCTCGAATCTTCTTCCCCGCCTCCGACAGTCACACCAGCATCACCATCTTCCACGTCCAACCCAATGATGTTGAGGTCCACAAGGCTATGCCAAAGAGGTTGCACACTCGTCGCATCACTTTGTTACTCTGCATTCATGTAGATCCCTCAGGGATCCTTTGCTATGCAACTACTATTCGTGCATTTGGTTAGAAGGAGTGGAGCAAAGCAAAACTGGAGGATTTTTTTTCCTTTGGTGTCTCTTTCGAAGAAAAAACGTAGGAATTTTAATATTCACTTGGACGTCCTTTTCAAATTAATATGCATGAAGAACAGAACTAATTGCATTACTGGCATAATAGGATTCTTATTTTTTTTCATTTTCATGTGGTTTGACTTTAATTTGACCTTGTTTCTCCATTCCTGTGTTCTTCCAATTCATGTGAACCAAACATCCAGGTTGACTGAAATCCTATGCTTCCAAATGCTCTATTTTGCACATGCATTCCTATCCTATTCCTGTATTTTTCCTGTCCCTGCGTTTATAGAATCCTCCAATTCTAAGGAGCCCTTATAGATTTACTTCATTTTCAGATAGGCGTCAAAGAAAACTCTGTGTGTTATGTCTTGCTCCTGTTGTGCCATCATCCACCCCACCTGAGATGCACCATCGACAGAAGCGTTCACTGCAGCAAAGATCCCCCCTGCAGGCTTTCTTTCGCCGCCTCAGATCATCTTCCCCGTTGCCGGCAGCCACGCCAACTGCATTACCATCATCGACTGAGCAGATGAACCTGAGGACTACACAGTTCCGAAAGAGAGGTCGCAGTCTTTCGTGTTTGCTTACGTTATACATCGGTTATTATTACCTGTTACTTTATCGTTCAAACTTGAGTTTTAAAATGCCCGTGGGTCTCATATCGAGGCAGCAACGAATAGTATCTGTCTACTATCTGGTTCATCTGGGGTCTTCTATGTGGTTCATGTTGGGTGGGCAACAAACAATAGATGATCCATTGTCTATCTTTTTAAACTGAAGCTATAATCTACCTGCTATCATTAGTTTTGGATCCATCCACTCGTTTGCTACCATCAGTCTTGATTTTTGCATGCACCCCTAAGGCCTTACAAAATCTAACTATTTTTTATTATGCATGTCAGATATGGTACACAATCGTACTGAACATGTAGAGAAAAAGAGAAGACCATTGCGTGGGAATATAATGTCATGCAGACGCCGCTCCATGGTGGGCGAAGTGCCTCCCCCCTCCTGCATTTCTAGATTGTATTCCAGAGGAAGATAACTGTTCAGATGGGGATTCAGAAGGAGCCGACCATGCCTGTTTACCACCTGAGGTGTTTGCTCTAACCTGGCATGCTGATGTTGGTCATATCATGCATATGGCGCCTCACATTGCTTACATTATACATATTATATGTCATCAGCTCAGTTTAGATTTGCTTTGTGTGAATGCCACCTGTTTGGTTTCTATATCATACTCCCACCATTCCTAAATATTGTTCTTTTTAGAGATTTCAACAAGTGACTACATACAGAACAAAATGAGTGAATCTACACTCTAAAATATGCCTATATACATCTGTATGTGGTAGTCCATTTGAAATCTCTAAAAAGACAAATATTTAGGAATGGAGGAGTATATGGGAATTATGTAATGCCATCTTCTTTAGCCAGGCATCATATATGTGAATCATGCAATGCCATCCTGTTTAGCCAGTCATCGTATATGTGAAATGTATCGTGCCATATTTTTTTCCATAATGTATTCCATTTGTCAACAATGTTTATACATTCATCTACTCTTCCTGTGCATCAGCCATTTGAGTCGGTCATGGGAAAATCTGGAGTGAAAACAAGGTCTTCTGAGCAGTCAGTGCTACCTGTCAATGCAGATTTCTTGCTGGTTACAGATAGCTCCTCAGAGGAGGATTCAGAGATAGATGACCAGTCGTATCCCCCCCCCCCCCCGAGGTGCATGCTCTAACTTGGCTGGGTTATATTGCTCATATCATGCATATGGTGTCTTGCATTGCCATGCCATCTGCTTAGATTAGACATGCTTTGTGTGAATGCCTCATGTTTGCTTTCTATATCAGATATGTGAGTTATGCAATGCCATGTTTTTCAGCCAGTTATCATATATGTGAATTATGCACCACCATGTAGGCAGGCATCATATATGTGAATTCTCATGCCATCTTTCTTTATTACGTATTCCATTTGTCGGCAATCTGTGTATATTGAACTACTCTTCATGTGTATCAGCCATTTGAGCCGGTTATGGAAAAATCTGGAGTGAAAACAAGGTCTTTAGAGCAGGCAATGGTACCCGTTGAAGCATATATCTCGATGGTTACAAGGAGCTCCTCAAAGGAGGATTCAGAGACAGATGACCAGTCCTATATCCCGCCTGAGGTGTATGCTCTAAGTTGCAATGTTTATATTTCTCTTATGATGCATATGGTGTCTTGCATTGCTTAGTTTAGACATCATATGCACAATATTGAATTCCATCTACTTAGTTTAGAGATCATACATGCGAGTGCCAGCTGCTTAGTATATGAATCAATTATGTCAATTATATCATGCCATCCTGTATGCTTAGACAACATGTATGTGAATTATTTCATCCCAACCTATTTTAGAAAGACATCATATAGTTTTGTCATGTCATCCTATTTAGATACTCATCATATGTTGAATTATGCCATTATATCCTGTTAAGTTATCCATCATATATCTGAAACTGTGTCATGCTATCCTATTTAGTTAGGCATCATAAGTGTGAAATTGTGTCATGCTGTCTTGTTTGGTTAGACAACATATATGTGAATTACCACATCTGTCTATCATACAACGTTTGTACGTTCAATTTCTTTTCTTGTTTATCACCCATTTGAATTGGAGGGAGTGATGGCAGTATCTAAGGGAGCAAAAAACCGTTCTTCACAAAAGATGGTGCTACCCGTCGATGTAGATAGAACCATGGTTGTACTGCACACAAACTAGCCCCACCACACATAATTGAGACTCTTCCAGAATGCACACTTACACTGTTGGGCAGAGAACCAGCTACAACCCATCTAACCACAACCCCAGCGGATAGTAACCCACTTCTAGTTGACAAAGCACCATGTCCACCACAGAGTACCCCCACACGAGTAGTTTGTAAAGCTACTACAGTGCCCAAAGCACGAAGACCACCATAGCTAACCCAAACTCCATGTTTAAAGCAGAAGAGCAACTGTTCTCAGGTCAGATTCCGTAGCTATGGTCCATATCCCTTTGCTGTTGCATCACTGTATTTACTCATACCAACTACTTCTGAATTTGAAGGATCCAACTAAAAATCCAATGGCGCAACAGGTATGTTTTAACCCTATTTCTTTAATTGGATGGTTGTTCTAACTTCTTGCTCTATGTTGATTTCAGTTTAAGTTATATAAACAGTTATGTTCTCATGTGATCCACATTACAAGTGTTGCCAATGCTGTGTAGTTTCTCACACTTATATTCTGTCTATGCTGTTGTGTCTTAAAAATATGTGAGTTGAACCGTGTCTCTATCTTGATTAGGCAACATAAACTAGAATGATATGGACAATACAGTGACCATAGTACATAGATATATGTTTGCTTCATGTTGTTATCCTGTCCACCTTACTACTGAACCGGTTTACCAAAATGAGTTTCGTATACTACAAGCTAAACCTGTGATGTGTCTGCTTGTTTCTCTTGTAGTATGCAAATAGAATATTGGAGAAGAGCACCCCACTATGCAATGGTAGAGAAAGTAATGCAGATAATGTTCAAGATAGTGAGACAACCCTGTTGGTCTCCAAGAAAGGTGATAAAAACGATCTTGTAGACAGTGAGAAAACCCCATAGTCCTACGTTGATGTAGTGTTCGAGTTACTAGCCGGTACCGCTGGCACAAGCTCTTCGAACTCGCTGCCTGAATCACTTCGGCTTCTTCAGTGTCAGTTACAAGCTGAAAGGCATAAGTCAGCTGTGCTGCGGCAAGAAGCCGAAGGACTGAGGAAGTCCCTGCAGAAATCAGATGCGTACTTTCTTGTGCAACAGCAAGGGCTGGAGGATTTAAGCGCCAAACAAGAGAAAGTTCATAAGCTTGCTAATCATCTTGCCAGCATTATGGGTGCCCAGGATATTGTTTCTTGAGCTCTTCTGAAGTGGTTTCAGTTCTAGACTTGTTTTGCTGCGGCGTTTATATGCTGCTTTGTTCCATATATTTGCACTGGTTGCGAACTTTGATGCCCAGTAGATGTAATATGTGTAATAGCCGTGATAGCCTAGCATAAGTTGCTTGCTTATTTATTTCCTTGTTGTCTTGTTTATTTGTTTGCTTGTAGTCAGTGCAGTTCTTTTTCCGCGGTTTGCTAGTGGCCCCAATAACCTATTTTTTAAAACTAGGCCACAATAACCATGGGCTACATATTTACTGTAGTGACACTCGGCCTCCTACCGGCCATAGAAATAATGGGCCTTCTACGGGCCGTAGAAACAATGGGCTTTCTACGGGCCGTAGACACAATGGGCCTTCTACGGGCCGTATCATCAATGGGCCTTATATGGGCCGTATGATTGATTGGCCAAACATGGGCCAATAACAGACCGCATTATAGCCGTAAACGGGCTAGAGTTGGAATCATCCGTTCATGGGCCGACCATAACGGGCCGTCATTAATAGGCTGTATTTGATGACGCTACGAAAACGACCCAACGTATTAACAGGCCACAAATGGGTCGAATGTAACAACGGGCTGAATTTGGCCCACAAGCAGAAAATGACAGTAACGGGCCGTAAGTAACCAAATGCTGGAAATGAGCCCAAGAATAAATGGGCCCTAAGAAGGCCAAAAGATAACATGGGCTGGAAACGGCCCAATGGAATAATGGGCCGTTAATGGGTATAAAGTGATACACTGTTCATTACAGGCCAGTTTCAGCACGGGCCATTAATGGGCCAAGAGTTACATAGGGCCTCATATGGGCCGAAAGACGACATGGGCCACACATGGTCTGGAAGTTAAAACGGGCTGGAATCATATTGGACGGCCCAGATGACGCTACTGGGCCTAATTTGGATAGGCCGTAATGGGCCCTGTGTTAGCGGGCGGTAAATGGGCTTATGCAAACATGCCATTAATAGGCTTTCCGTGGGCCGGCCCGCCACCTTTTGGCCAAGTCAAACGGGCTGGCCTTTTCACAGGAATGGGCCTCTGTTGGTTCGTGCCACGTGTCGACGTATCATAGGCGCCTTCGGTCCAATGAGTGGAGGACATCTGTCCCAACGGTGAGACAACACGTGTTTACTCCAGCCAATGATGATTTTACACGTGGAAAATCCCCATTGGTCGGGGTTGTTAACGGGTTATCGGATCCAAAACTGGACGCGATAGCTTAACGACGTTCCATTACGGTGGATGCCACGTGTCGGTCACCCTTGAAGAAAGCACTTCTATGATGCGCTAATTATCGTCATGGAAGTGGCCCTTCCGTGATGATAATTTTGGTAACGTCATGGAACACTTCTACGACAGCATAGGTATGACTATCTTGATTCTGTCATAAAATCATCATGGATGTACACGCATGACAGAGAACGTGACCTACTGTGACAAACACGTATCATCACGGAAGTGTATTTTTTTTGTAGTGGGATAACTTGTTTTAGCATTGATATTTTGAAAGACGTGGTTGCTTATTGATATGCTTGAGTATCTAAATCATTATGTTAAAACTAGACTATTGCTTTGAATCACATAAAAGTCCAAATGTCCATGCTTTAAATAAAAGATTATGCTATGACATGATAAACAACACTCCACATCAAAAATTCTGTTTTTATCACTTACCTACTTGAGGACGAGCAGGAGTTAAGCTTGGGGATGCTGATACGTCTCCAACGTATCTATGATTTTTGATTATTCCATGTTGTTTTATTTTCAATCTTGGATGTTTTATAATAATTTTATAGTCATTTTATATCATTTTTTGTACTAACCTATTGACATAGTGCCAAGTGCCAGTTGTTGTTTTCTGATGCTTTTTACATAGCAGGAAATCAATATCAGACGGAGTCCAAATGCCACGACAATTTACGATAATTTTTTATGGACCAAAAGGGAAGATGGGCCCTGGTTGCACATGGGGGGAGTCCCGAGGAGGGGACAACCCACCAGGGCGTGCCAGGAGGCCCAGGCGCGCCCTGGTGGGTTTTTCCCACCTCGGGTGCCCCCCAGACCACCTCTTTGCTCTATAAATACCCCAATATTCCAGAAACCCTAGGGGAGTCGACGGAATATTCATCCAGCTGCCGCAGAGTCCAGAACCATCAGATCCAATCTAGACACCATCACGGAGGGGTTCACCTCTTCCATTGGTGCCTCTCCGATGATGCGTGAGTAGTTCTTTGTAGACCTTCGGGACCGTAGTTAGTAGCTAGATGGCTTCCTCTCTCTCTCTCTTGATTATCAATACAATGGTCTCTTGGAGATCCATATGATGTAACTCTTTTTGCGCTGTGTTTGTTGGGATCTGATGAACTTCAAGTTTATGATCAGTTATATCTTTTTATATCCATGAAAGTTATTTGAATCTCTTTGCTCTCTTATATGTGTGTGCTACTCCTTGAGCACTACGTTGGTTTTCCCTTGAAGAGGAAAGGGTGATGCAGCAAAGTAGCGTAAGTATTTCCCTCAGTTTTTGAGAACCAAGGTATCAATCCAGTAGGAGGCTACACGCAAGTCCCTCGTACCTACACAAACAAACAAGAACCTCACAACCAACATGATAAAGGGGTTGTCAATCCCTTCACGGCCACTTGCGAAAGTGAGATCTGATAGAGATAATAATAAGATAAATATTTTTGGTATTTTTATGACATATATTGGAAAGTAAAAATTGAAAAATAAAATAGATCGGAAAATTATATGATAGAAAATAGACCCAGGGGCCATAGATTTCACTAGTGACTTCTCTCAAGATAGCATAAGTATTACGGTGGGTGAACAAATTACTGTCGAGCAATTGATAGAAATGTGCATAGTTATGAGAATATCTAGGCATGATCATGTATATAGGCATCACGTCCGCGACAAGTAGATTGAAACGATTCTGCATATACTACTATTACTCCACACATCGACCGCTATCCAGCATGCATCTAGAGTATTAAGTTCATAAGAACAGAGTAACACATTAGGCAAGATGACATGATGCAGAGGGATAAACTCAAGAAATATGATATAAACCCCATCTTTTTATCCTCGATGGCAACAATACAATACGGGCCTTGCTGCCCCTGCTGTCGCTGGGAAAGGACACCACAAGATTGAACCCAAAGCTAAGCACTTCTCCCATTGCAAGAAAGATCAATCTAGTAGGCCAAACCAAACTGATAATTCGAAGAGACTTGCAAAGATAACCAATCATGCATAAAAGAATTCAGAGGAGATTCAAATATTTCTTATAGACAAACTTGATCATAAACCCACAATTCATCGGATCTCGACAAACACACGGCAAAAAGAGTTACATCGAATAGATCTCCAAGAAGATCAAGGAGAACTTTGTATTGAGATTCAAAGAGAGAGAAGAAGCCATCTAGCTAATAACTATGGACCCAAAGGTCTATGGTAAACTACTCACAACTCATCGGAGAGGCTATGGTGTTGATGTAGAAACCCTCCATGATTGATTCCCCCTCCGGCGGAGCGCCGGAAAAGGCTCCAAAATGGGATCTCATGGGTATAGAAGGTTGCGGCGGTGGAAATAGGGTTTCGTGTTGCTCCTGGATGTTTTCAGGGTATGCACATATATATAGGCGAAGGAAGTCGGTCAGGGGAGCCACGAGGGGCCCACAAGGGTGGGGGGCGCGCCCACCCCCTAGGGCGCGCCCTGGACCTTCGTGGCCACCTTGTTTACTTCTTGACGTCCACTCCAAGTCTCCTAGATTGCGCTTGTTCCAAAAATAACTCTCTCGATGGTTTCATTCCGTTTGGACTCCGTTTGGTATTCCTTTACTTCGAAACACTGAAATAGGCAAAAAAAAACAGCAATTTGGGCTGGGCCTCCGATTAATAGGTTAGTCCCAAAAATGATACAAAAGTGTATAGTAAAGCCCATAAACATCCAAAACAGGTAATATAATAGCATGGAACAATAAAAAATTATAGATACGTTGGAGACGTATCAAGCATCCCCAAGCTTAATTCCTGCTCGTCCTCGAGTAGGTAAATGATAAAAACAGAATTTTCGATGAGGAATGCTACCTAGAATATTTCTCAATGTAATTTTCTTTATTGTGGCATGAATGTTCAGATCCAAATTATTCAAGATAAAAGTTTAATATTGACATAAGAGTAATTATACTTCAAGCATACTAACAAAGTACTCTCAAGATAACATGGCCAATGAAAGTTATCCCTACAAAATCATATAGTCTGGCTATGCTCTATCTTCATCACACAAAATATTTAAATCAAGCACAACCCCGGTTTTAGCCAAGCAATTGTTTCATACTTTAATATTCTCAAACTTTTTCAATCTTCACGCAATACATGAGTGTGAGCCATGAACATAGCACTATATGTGGAATAGGATGGTGCTTGTGGAGAAAAAAAAGGAAGCTAGTCTCACATCAACTAGGCTTATCAACGGGCTATGGAGATGCCCATTAATAGATATCAATGTGAGTGAGTAGGGATTGCCATGCAACGGATACACTAGAGCTATGAGTGTATGAAAGCTCATCAAAAGAAACTAAGTGGGTGTTTATCCAACTTGCTTGCTCACGAAGACCTAAGGAATTTTGAGGAAGCCCATCATTGGAAAATACAAGCCAAGTTCTATAATGAAAAATTCACACTAGTATATGGAAGTGACAACATAGGAGACTCTCTATCATGAAGATCATGGTGCTACTTTGAAGCACAAGTTGGGAAAAAGGATAGTAACATTGTCCCTTCTCTCTTTTTCTCTCATTTTATGGTGGGCTTCTTTGGCCTCTTTTATTATTATTATTATTTGGGCTTCTTTGGCCTCTTTTATTTTTCATAAAGTCCCGACTTGTGGGGGAATCATAGTCACCATCATCCTTTCCTCCTTGGGACAATGCTCTAATAATGAAGATCATCACACTTTTATTTACTTACAACTCAAGAATTACAACTTAATACTTAGAACAAAATATGACTCTATGTGGATGCCTCCGGCGGTGTACCGAGATATGCAATGAATCAAGAGTGACATGTATGAAAGAATTATAATGGTGGCTTTGCCACAAATACGATGTCAACTACATGATCATGCAAAAGCAATATGACAATGACGATGCGTGTCATAAATAACGGAATGATGGAAAGTTGCATGGAAATATATCTCAGAATGGCTATGGAAATGCCATAATAGGTAGGTATGGTGGCTGTTTTGAGTAATGTATATGGTGGGTCTATGGTACCGGCGAAAGTTGCGCGGCACAAGAGAGGCTAGCAATGGTGGACGGGTGAGAGTGTGTATAATCCATGGACTCAACATTAGTCATGAAGAACTCATATACTTATTGCAAAAATTTACAAGTTATCAAAACAAATTAGTACACGCATGCTCCTAGGGGAAGGGTTGGTAGGAGTTAACCATCATGCGATCCCGACCTCGACACATAAGGAAGAGAATCAATAAATAAATCATGCTCCAACATCATCACATAACGGTTCACCATATGTGCATGCTACAGGATCACAAACTTTTAACACAAGTATTCCTCAAATTCACAACTACCCAACTAGCATGACTCTAATATTACCATCCTCATTTCTCAAAACAATCATCAAGCATCAAATTGATCATAGCTTTCAACGCACTCTACATGATAGTTTTTATTATACCCAACTTGGATGCCCATCATATTAGGACTAATTTTATAACCAAAGCAAATACCATGCTGTTCTAAAAGACTCTCAAAATAATATAAGTGAATCATGAGAGATCAATAATTTCTACAAAATAAAACCACCGCCGTGCTCTAAAAAGATATAAGTGAAGCTCTAGAGCAAAACTATCTAGCTCAAAAAATATAAGTGAAGCACATAGAGTATTCTAATAAATTCCGAATCATGTGTGTCTCTCCCAAAAGGTGTGTACAGCAAGGATGATTGTGGTAAACTAAAAATCAAAGACTCATATCATACAAGATGCTCCAAGCAAAACACATATCATGTGGTGAATAAAAATATAGCTCCAAGTAAAGTTACCGATAGACGAAGACGAAAGAGGGGATGCCTTCCAGGGAATCCCCAAGCTTAGGATTTTGGTTGTCCTTGAATTTACCTTGGGGTGCCTTGGGCATACCCAAGGTTAGGCTCTTGCCACTCCTTACTCTATAGTCCATTAAATCTTACCCAAAACTTGAAAACTTCACAACACAAAACTCAACAGAAAATCTCATGAGCGTCGTTAGTGCAAGAAAGCGAACCACCACTTTAAGGTACTGTAATGCATTATTTATTTATATTGGTGTTAAACCTATGTATTCAAACTTCTCTATGGTTCATACCCCCCGATACTAGCCATAGATTCATCAAAATAAGCAAACAACACACGAAAAACAGAATCTGTCAAAAACAGAACAGTCTTTAGCAATTTGTAACTTTAGAATACTTTTGGAACTCTAAAAATCCTTAAAAAATAGGAAGTCCTAGGAAATTTGTCTATTAATCTACTGCAAAAAGAATCTACTGAAAATCACGTTTCTGTGATTTATTAAAATTATTATCGTTCGCACAAAAGTTTCTGTTTTTCAGCAAGATCAAATTAACTAACACCCAAGATGATCCTATAGGTTCTACTTGGCACAAACACTAATTAAAACATAAAAACACATCTAACCAGAGGCTAGATGAATTATTTAATACTAAACAGGAACAAAAAGTAAAGAACAAAAATAAAATTGGATTGCCTCCCAACAAGCGGTATCATTTAACGCCCCTAGCTAGGCGTAAAAGCGAGAATAGATCTAAGTATTGCCATCTTTGGTATTCAATTCATAAGTGGCTCTCATAATAGATTCATAAGGTAATTTGATTTTCTTCCTAGGAAAGTGTTCCATGCCTTTCCTTAATGGAAACTGGAATCTAATATTTCCTTCCTTCATATCAATAATTGCACCAATCATTCTAAGGAAAGGTCTACCAAGAATAATAGGACATGGAAAATCGCAACCTATATCAAGAACGATAAAATCTGCGGGCACATAATTCCTATTTGCAACAATAAGAACATCATTAATCCTTCCCATAGGTTTCTTTATAATGGAATCCGCAAGGTGCAAGTTTAAAGAGAAATCATCAAATTCACAGAAACCTAGCACATCACACAAAGTTTTTGGAATCGTGAAAACACTAGCACCCAAATCACACAAAGCATAGCATTCATGATCTTTCATTTTATTTTTAATAGTAGGTTCCCACTCATCATATAGTTTTCTAGGGATAGAAACTTCTAATTCAAGTTTTTCTTCATAAGATTTCTATGTTTGGTAAAAGCTTTATTTTGACTATAAGCATGAGGAGAATTCAACACGGATTGCAACAAGGAAATACAATATACTAAAAAACAATTATCATAATTAAATTCCTTGAGATCCAAAATAGTGGGTTCATTGCTATGTAAAGTTTTGACCTCTCCAATCCCATTTTTACCAATTTTTGCACCAAGATCTATAAACTCCGAATCATCGGGACGCCTTTTAACTAAAGTTTGACTCATCTCCAGTCCCATTATTATCAAGATTCATATTAAAAAACAAAGATTTAATAGGGGACACATCAATCACTTTTAGATCTTCATCATTATTATCCTGAAAATTAGAAGAACACGCTCTTACAAAGCAATCTTTCTTAGAACGCATTCTAGCGGTTCTTTCTTTGAACTAATCAATGGAAATTCTCATGGATTTGAGAGACTCATTGATATCATGCTTAGGTGGAATAGATCTAAGTCTCATCAAGTGAAATTCTATCCACGTTCCTAGCCAATTCATCAATCTTAGGCAATTTTTCTTCAAGCAAAGCATTGAAATTCTTTTGAGAGATCATAAATTCTTTAACACTAATCTCAAAATCAGAGGGAAACTTATTAAAATTTCCATAAGAGTTGTTGTAGGAATTACCATAATTATTAGAGGAATTACTAGGAAATGGCCTAGGATTAAAGTTTCCTCTATACGCGTTGTTACCCAAATTGTTCCTACCAACAAAATTCGCATCCATAGATTCATTATTATTCTCAATCAAAGTAGACAAAGGCATATCATTAGGATCAATAGGAGCACTCTTATTATCAAACAATTTCATAAGTTCATCCATCTTTCCACTCAAAACATTAATCTCTTCTATCACATGAACTTTTTTATTAGTAGATCTTTCGGTGTGCCATTGAGAATGATTAACCATAATATTATATAGGAGTTTAGTAGCTTCTCCTAAAGTGATTTCCATAAAAGTGCCTCCCGCGACCGAATCTCAAAGATTTCTAGAAGCAAAATTCAATCTGACATAAAATTTTTGTATGATCATCCATAAATTTAATCCATGTGTAGGGCAATTGCGAATCATTAATTTCATCCTCTCCCAAGATTGTGCAACATGTTCATGATAAAGTTGCTTAAAATTCATAATATCGTTTCTAAGAGAGATGATCTTAGCGGGAGGAAAATACTTAGAGATAAAAGCATCTTTGCACTTATTCCATGAATAAATACTATTTTGAGGCAAAGACGAAAACCATGTTTTAGCACAATCTCTAAGTGAAAACGGAAATAACTTCAATTTAACAATATCATTATCCACGTCTTTCTTATTTTGCATATCACGCAAATCAACAAAATTGTTTAGATGAGTAGCGGCATCTTCACTAGGAAGGCCAGAGAATTGATCTTTCATGACAAGATTCAACAAAGCAACATTGATTTCACAAGATTCAGCATCGGTAAGAGGAGCAATTGGAGTGCTAAGGAAATCATTATTGTTGGTATTGGAAAAGTCACACAATTTAGTATTATCTTGAGCCATCGTGACAAGCAATCCAACACACTAGCACACAAGAGACAAGCGAAAAAAGAGGCGAACGGGAAAGAGAGGGCGAATAAAACGGCAAGGGTGAAGTGGGGGAGAGGAAAACGAGAGGCAAATGGCAAATAATGTAATGCGAGGGAGAAGAGTTTGTGATGGGTACTTGGCATGTCTTGACTTGAGCGAAGACCTCCCCGGCAACGGCGCCACAAATCCTTCTGGCTACCCCTTGAGCACTACGTTCGTTTTCCCTTGAAGAGGAAAGGGTGATCCAGCAAAGTAGCGTAAGTATTTCCCTCAGTTTTTGAGAACCAAGGTATCAATCCAGTAGGAGGCTACACGCAAGTCCCTCGTACCTACACAAACAAACAAGAACCTCGCAACCAATGCGATAACGGGGTTGTCAGTCCCTTCATGGCCACTTGCAAAAGTGAGATTTGATAGAGATAATAATAAGATAAATATTTTTGGTATTTTTATGATATAGATTGGAAAGTAAAGATTGCAAAATAAAATTGATCGGAAACTTATATGATAGAAAATAGACCCGGGGCCATAGGTTTCACTAGTGACTTCTCTCAAGATAACATAAGTATTACGGTGGCTGAATAAATTACAGTTGAGCAATTGATAGAAAAGTGCATAGTTATGAGAATATCAAGGCATGATCATGTATATAGGCATCACGTCCGCGACAAGTAGATCGAAACGATTCTGCATATACTACTATTACTCCACTCATCGACCGCTATCCAGCATGCATCTAGAGTATTAAGTTCATAAGAACAGAGTAACGCATTAGGCAAGATGACATGATGTAGAGGGATAAACTCAAGCAATATGATATAAACCCCATCTTTTTATCCTCGATGGCAACAATACAATACGTGCCTTGCTGCCCCTGCTGTCACTGGGAAAGGACACTGCAAGATTGAACCCAAAGCTAAGCACCTCTCCCATTGCAAGAAAGATCAATCTAGTAGGCCAAACCAAACTAATAATTCGAAGAGACTTGCAAAGATAACCAATCATACATAAAAGAATTCCGAGGAGATTCAAATATTTCTCATGGATAAACTTGATCATAAACCCACAATTCATCGGATCTCGATAAACACACCGCAAAAAGAGTTACATCGAATAGGTCTCCAAGAAGATCAAGGAGAACTTTGTATTGAGATTCAAAGAGAGAGAAGAAGACATCTAGCTAATAACTATGGACCCGAAGGTCTGTGGTAAACTACTCACAACTCATCAGAGAGGCTATGGTGTTGATGTAGAAGCCCTTTGTGATCAATTCCCCCTTCGGCGAAGCGCCGGAAAAGGCTCCAAGATGGGATCTCACGGGTACAGAAGGTTGCGGCAGTGGAAATAGGGTTTCGTGGTGCTCCTAGATGTTTTCAGGGTATGCAAGTATATATAGGCGAAGGAAGTCAGTCAGGGGAGCCACGAGGGGCCCATGAGGGTGGGGGCGCGCCCACCCCCTAGGGTGTGCCCTAGACCCTCGTGGCCGCCTCGTTTACTTCTTGACGTCCACTCCAAGTCTCCTAGATTGCGTTTGTTCCAAAAATAACTCTCCCGAAGGTTTCATTCCATTTGGAATCCGTTTGATATTCCTTTTCTTTGAAACACTGAAATAGGCAAAAAAAAACAGCAATTTGGGCTGGGCCTCCAGTTAATAGGTTAGTCCCAAAAATGATATAAAAGTGTATAGTAAAGCCCATAAACATCCAAAACAGGTAATATAATAGCATGGAACAATCAAAAATTATAGATACGTTGGAGACGTATCAGCGTGATCTCTTATAGCCTCGTATTTCTTCTCCAGTATTTGGGTTTTGTTTGGCTAACTTGATCTATTTATCTTGCAATGGGAAGAGATGCCCGGTAGTGGGTTCGATCTTACGGTGCTTGATCCCAGTGATAGAAAGCGAACCGACACGTATGTATTGGTGCTACTAAGGATAAAAAGATGAGATCTATATATGCCTCAAGAGATAAATGGATCTCGTCTACATCATGTCATCGTTCTTAATGCATTACTCCGTTTTCTCATGAACTTAATACACTAGATGCATGCTGGATAGCGGTCGATGTGTGGAGTAATAGTAGTAGATGCAGGCAGGAGTCGGTCTACTAATCTTGGACGTGATGCCTATGTAATGATCATTGCCTGGATATCTTCATAATTATTTGAAGTTCTATCAATTTCCCAACAGTAATTTGTTTACCCACCGTTTGCTATCTTTCTCGAGAGAAGCCACTAGTGAAACCTACGGCCCCCGGGTCTTCTTTCTCATATATTTGCCTTGCGATCTACTTTTTCCTTGCGGTTATTTTCAGATCTATTAAACCAAAACTACAAAAATACCTTGCTGCAATTTATTCTTATTTATTTTATTTGGCGTTTGATCTATCAATCTACTACAAATTTACCTCACGTACTTTGCCTATCTTGAGGCGCCATACCCCGAAAGGGATTGACAACCCCTTTAACACGTCGGGTTGCAAGGTGTTGTTATTTGTGTGTTGGGGCTATTTACGTTGTGTTGCTTGGTTCTCCTACTGGTTCGATAACCTTGGTTTCATATCTGAGGGAAATACCTGCCGCCGCTGTGCTGCATCATCCCTTCCTCTTTGGGGAGATACCGATGTAGCTTCAAGTGACATCACAAACCAATGCACACAATAGCCCAAATGGCGGGGTTATGTCCAAGAATATGAATTTTCATCTTATGCTTCCAACTAGCAAAATTAGTACCATCAAAGTAAGGACCTCTATGGTGGTAATTTCCCTTGCTAGACGCCATACTCTCCTAGGTTGTGAAACCAAGGCTATGATCACCAAAGCTATGGAAATCAATGCAAATGGAGACCAAAGCTCTGATACCACTTGTAGGATCGAAAGTATGTCTAGAGGCGGGGTGATTAGACTACTTGACCAAATAAAAATCTAGCCTTTTCCCAATTTTAAGTCTTGGCAGATATTAGCAACTTAGCACTAGTCAAGTAAACAACCTACACATGCAATTTTAAGAGCATAGCAGAGGAATGTAAATCATTGCATATGAAGGTTGTCGGTGTACTAAAGTAGGGGCACTCCTTTGTACCCCTTTACTTGTGCATGGGCAGTCAGAGCCACAGGCCGAAGCCACACTTAGAAGGGCAAAAGGGAGGAGTCGAAGCCGCAAGACAAACAAGGCAGCGCCAAAGACCGAGACCACAGAGAGCAGATGGACGAAGCAGGTTTCCCCGGCAAGACCCTTGCCGGGGCAGCCTCAACAGCCCCGGCAAGCCCCTTGCCGGTGCGGCTTGATACGTCTCCAACGTATCTATAATTTTCCATTGTTCCATGCTATTATATTACCCCTTTTGGATGTTTATGGGCTTTATTTTACACATTTATATCATTTTTGGGACTAACCTATTAACCGGAGGCCCAACCGATTTTGCTTTTTTATTGCCTGTTTCAGTATTTCGAAGAAAAGGAATATCAAATGGAGTCCAAACGGAATGAAACCTTCAGCAGCGTGATTTTTTGGAAGAATATCATCCTGGAGACTTGGAGTTCACGTCAGAAGATCCTCAAGGAGGCCAGGAGATAGGGCCCCCCTACTGGGTGTGCCCCCTATCTCGTGGGCCCCTCGAGCACCCCCTGGCCGACTTCATTCACCTATATAAGCCTACGCACCCTAAAACCATCAAATATCAAGATAGATCGGGAGTTCCGCCGCCGCAAGCCTCTGTAGCCACCAAAAACCTCTCGGGAGCCCGTTCTGGCACCCTGCCGAAGGGGGAACCCATCACCGGTGGCCATCTTCATCATCCCGGTGCTATCCATGACGAGGAGGGAGTAGTTCACCCTCGGGGCTGAGGGTATGTACTAGTAGCTATGTGTTTGATCTCTCTCTCTCGTGTTCTCTCTATGGCACGATCTTGATGTATCGCGAGCTTTGTTATTATAGTTGGATCTTATGATGTTTCTCCCCCTCTACTCTCTTGTGATGAATTGAGTTTCCCCTTTGAAGTTATCTTATCGGATTGAGTCTTTGATTTGAGAACACTTGATGTATGTCTTGCCGTGTTTATCTGTGGTGACAATGGGATATCGCGTGCCACTTGATGTATGTTTTGGTGACCAACTTGCGGGTTCCGCCCATGAACCTATGCATAGGCGTTGGCACACGTTTTCTTGACTCTCTGGTAGAAACTTTGGGGCACTCTTTGAAGTACTTTGTGTTGGTTGGATGAATTTGAGATTGTGTGACGCATATCGTATAATCATGCCCAAGGATACTTGAGGTGACAATGGAGTATTTAGGTGACATTAGGCTTTTGGTTGATTTGTGTCTTAAGGTGTTATTCTAGTATGAACTCTATGATGGATTGAGCGGAAAGAATAGCTTCATGTTATTTTACTACGAACTCTTGAATAGATAGAACAGAAAGGATAACTTCGAGGTGGTTTCGTACCCTACCATAATCTCTACGTTTGTTCTCCGCTATTAGTGGCTTTGGAGTGACTCTTTGTTGCATGTTGAGGGCTTGTTATATGATCTATCTATGTTATTATTGTTGAGAGAACTTGCACTAGTGAAAGTATGAACCCTAGGCCTTGTTTCCTACCATTACAATACTATTTACGCTCACTTTTATCATTAGTTACCTTGCTGTTTTATATTTTCAGATTACAAATACCTTTATCTACTATCTATTTTGCACTTGTATCACCATCTCTTCGCGGAACTAGTGCACCTATACAATTTACCATTGTATTGGGTGTGTTGGGGACAGAAGAGACTCTTTGTTATTTGGTTGCAGGGTTGCTTGAGAGAGACCATCTTCATCCTACGCCTCCCACGATTGATAAACCTTAGGTCATCCACTTGAGGGAAATTTGCTACTGTCCTACAAACCTGTGCACTTGCAGGCCCAACAACGTCTACAAGAAGAAGGTTGTGTAGTAGACATCAAGCTCTTTTCTGGCGCTGTTGCCGGGGAGGTGAGTGCTTGAAGGTATATCTTTAGATCTTGCAATCGAATCTTTTTGTTTCTTGTTTTATCACTAGTTTAGTTTATAAAAGAAAACTACAAAAAAATGGAGTTAAGTTTGTCTCACACGCTTCGTCTTTTTAATATCTTTCGTGAGTTTGATGGAAAGGAAAATTGTGCTCAAGTGCTAGAAGAAGAGTGCTTTAAAATGCTTGGTACTGAATCTTTGAATGATGAGCATGATTGCAATGTTGTTAGTATGAACTCCTTGAATATCCTTAGTACTGATGATGATTGCTCTAGTCATGATGAAAATATCTCTTGTAAGCATGTCAACTTTTGTGGAGTGCATGTTTGCATGAACACACCAAATAGAGAATATATATATTGCAAGAGGCATAAGCATTTAGAAACTAAATTGTTGCAAGAAAAGTTAAATGGGAGTGCTAAAAATTTACACTTCCTTTGCCATACTTGTGAACTATGCAATGAACGTGGTCATCTACATCTCCTATGCAAATTATTCCATGATCGAATCGTGTCCAAAAATTGTGATGATTTGATTTCCCTTGCACATTACAATGAACTTAGTTTACTTTTGGGTTATGAAGAATTGAAACGTTTAATTAAGGACCTTCCAGAATTTGCCCATAGGAAATTCCTTGATTTTGATCTAGAAGATATTTATATGTTTTGTGCGGTGAATTGCATTGAAAATCCTTGTATTGCCAATTACATAAAGAAAAGAAAGCAAATGGAAGATGATGAGAATACTAATGAAAGGGAAGAGACTTCCCAATACCCTCCTATTATTTCGTATGATGAATCAGGTAACAAGGAGGAGCTTTCTATTCAACCAATCTCGTCAATAAGGAGCTCAAAGAGTAAGGTTGAACCCTTACATAATGTCAAAAAGAAAAGGAAAAGAAGGGGCAACAAAGGTAAAAAGGTATCCCTTCCAAATGATATTGCTCCTACTACTCATTGTGGTGATGATAATTGCTATACTATTGGTGCTATCCATACTATTAATGATGAGAGTGATTATGCTTATGATATGAAAAGGCCCAAGCTTGGGGAAGCTATGTTTGATGAGGATGAAATATTTGAGAATATATTTGCTGAAATTAATGTTTGTCCCAAGCTTGGGGATGCCATGTTTAATGAAGATGATATTTTTAGCATCCCAAGTTTTGATATGCAAAGTTGTTATGATGATAGCATGCCTCCTACTTATGATGATTATATTGATGAAAGTGGGTTTGGAAGAGTGTCAACTTTATTTAGTGATTCCACTATCTTGGGAGAGGTTTCAATCAATTATGATGAGAATGAAGTTGCTACTTATGATCATTATTGTGATGAAACTTATGCTATAAAAAGTAGTGATGATTATATTTACAAATCTTGTCATGATTATGATTACCCTTTTTCTGAACATTACTTTTTTAATGTGGAAACAATTTTTAGTGTTCAAGTCTCTTATGATACTCCCACTATTCCGAATGAGAAGAATTTTGCTTATGTGGAGAGTAGTAAATTTTCTATGCTTGTAGATCATATAAAAGAATGCTTTAGGTGCTGGTTATATTGTTGAATTCATTCATGATGCTACTGAAAATTATTATGAGGGAGGAATATATGCTTGTAGGAATTGCAATAATGTCAAGTTTCCTCTCTATGTGTTGAAAATCTTGAAGCTATGCTTGTTTTAGTTTCCTATGCTAGTTGATTATTGTTCCCATAAGTTGTTTGCTCACAAAATCCCTATGCATAGGAAGTGGGTTAGGCTTAAATGTGCTAGTCATATGCTTCATGATGCTCCCGCTATGTTTCAGTTCTTATCTTTTATGTGAGCATCATTGTCATCATCATGCCTAGCTAGAAAGACATTAAAGAAAAGCGCTTGTTGGGAGACAACCCAATATTTATCCTTACTGTTTTTGTGTGTTCACATGATTATGCTACTGTAGTAATCATGTTTTATAGCTTTTGTTTCAATAAAGTGCCAAGTAAGACCTTTAGGATAACTTACGGTGATAGTTGTGTTGATCCTGCTGAAAATCAGAAACTTTTGCACCCAGTAAATTAGTTTTGTTAATTCACAGAAACGTGATTATGATCTGATTCGTTTTTATATGGATTGGTATAAAACTTTCTTAGGACTTCCTAATTTGGTAGGATTTTTGGAGTTCCAGAAGTATACGTTTGATACAGATTACTACAGACTGTTCTGTTTTTGACAGATTCTGTTTTTCGTGTGTTGTTTGCCTATTTTGATGAATCTATGAGTAGTATCGGAGGGTATGAACCATAGATAAGTTGGAGTACAGTGGATATTACACCAATGTGAATTTAGAATGAGTTCATTACAGTACCTAAGTGGTGGTTTTATTTTCTTATACTAACGGAGCTTACGAGTTTTCTGTTGAGTTTTGTGTTGTGAAGTTTTCATGTTTTGGGTAAAGATTCGATGGACTATGGAATAAGGAGTGGCACGAGCCTAAGCTTGGGGATGCCAAAGGCACCCCAAGGTAATATTCAAGGACAACCAAGAGCCTAAGCTTGGGGATGCCCCAGATGGCATCCCCTCCTTCGTCTCCGTTCATCGGTAACTTTACTTGGAGCTATATTTTTATTCACCGCATGATATGTGTTTTGCTTGGAGCATCATTTTATCTTGTTAGTATTTGCTTGATGTTATTTAGAATAATGTTTTGCATCTTTAGTTCAATAAAAATGTCAAGGATAGCCTTTACCATGCTTATTTTGCTAGTATACATGTTGCTGTTTGAAAACAGAAAGTTTACCGCTGTTGCAAAAATTCCCTAGAAAATTCAGAGCATGGTATAATGTTGAAACTTTTTGCATATTGAGCTATGATAAATTTGCTACAGTGGAAATTTTATTTCATAATTTTATGAGTTAGGGAAGTATGATGAATCTTGCATTCTTTACAGACTGTACTGTTTTGGCAGATTGCTGTTATGTTTGCGTTGTTTGCATATGTTTGCTTGTTTAATGATTCTATTTGACGATAGGAGTATTAAATATGCATAGGCATTTAGTATGCAATGTTGAATAATAATTTTAGTTATTTGTTGCAGTAGAAAATGATAAGGTTTTGCATTGGTTTATACTAACCTATCTCACGAGTTCTTGTTGAGTTTGGTGTGGATGAAGCTTTTGATAAAAAAGAGAAACCATGATATGAGAGGAATTAAGGAGACACAAAAGTTCAAGCTTGGGGATGCCCAAGGCACCCCAATATAATATTTCAATAAGTCTCAAGCATCTAAGCTTGGGGATGCCCCGGTAGGCATCCCACCTTTCTTCTTCAACAACTATCGGTTAGTATCGGTTGAGCCTAAAGTTTTTGCTTCTTCACATGAGTTGTGCTATCCTTGCAATGTCATTTTGTTTTGTTTTGCTACAATACCAAGATCTGAAATTCCTTAATGTTAGAGAGTCTTCACATAGTTGCACAATTATTCGACTACTCATTGATCTTTACTTATATCTTTCGGAGTAGTTTGTCATTTGCTCTAGTGCATCACTTATATCTTTTAGAGCACGGCGGTGGTTATATTTTGTAGAAATTGCTAGTATCTCATGCTTCACTTATATTATTTTAAGAGTCTTTTAGAACATCATGGTATTTGCTATGGTTACAAAGTTGGTCCTAGAATGATGAGCATCCAAGTTGGGTATAATAAAAACTATCATAGAAAGTGAATTGGATGCTATGATTGATTTGATACTTGATAATTGTTTTGAGATAGGGAGGTAGTGATATTAAAGTCATGCTAGTTGGGTGATTATGAATTTAAAGAATGCTTGTGTTGAAGTTAGCAAGTCCCGTAGCATGCACGTATGGTTAAAGTTGTGTAACAAATTTGAAACATGAAGTGTACCTGGCTTGTGCATCCTTATGAGTGGCGGTCGGGGACGAGCGATGGTCTTCTCCTACCAATCTATCCCCCTAGGAGCATGCGCGTAGTACTTGATTTTTGATGACTTATAAATTTTTGCAATAAGTATATGAGTTCTTTTGACTAATGTTGACTCCATGGATCATACACACTTTTACCTTTCTGCCATTGCTAGCCTCTTCGGTACCGTGCATTGCCCTTTCTCACCTTGAGAGTTGGTGCAAACTTCGCCGGTGCATCCAAACCCCGTGTTACGATACGCTCTGTCACACATAACCTCCTTATATCTTCCTCAAAACAGCCACCATACCTACCTATTATGGCATTTCCATAGCCATTCCGAAATATATTGCCATGCAACTTTCCACTGTTCCGTTCATCATCATCATGACATACATTATTTTTGTCATATTGCCATTGCATGATCATGTAGTTGACGTCGTATTTGTGGCAAAGACACCAGGCATAATTTTTCATACATGTCACTTTTTATTCATTGCACCATCCCGGTACACCGCCGGAGGCATTCATATAGAGTCATATCTTGTTCTAGTTTCGAGTTGTAATTCATATGTTGTAATCAATGAAAGTGTGATGATCATCATTATTAGAGCATTGCCCAAAAAAAGGCCAAAAGAAAAAAAATAAAGGCCAAAGAACAAAAGGAAAAAAGAAAAAGAAAGAAAAAGAAAAAAAAGAAAATAAATAAAAAGGGCAATGTTACTATCTCTTTTTCCACACTTGTGCTTCAAAGTAGCACCTTGTTCTTCATGTACTGAGTCTCATATATTGCGCTTCAAAGTAGCACCATGTTTTTCATATAGTGAGTCTCATAAGTTGTCTTTTTCATACTAGTGGGAATTTTTCATTATAGAACTTTGCTTGTATATTCCTACAATGGGCTTCCTCAAATGCCTAAGTCTTCATGAGCAAGCAAGTTGGATGCACACCCACTAGTTTTCTTTTGTTGAGCATTCATTTAAAGCTCTAGTGCATCCATTGCATGGCAATCCCTACTCCTCATGTTGACATCAATTGATGTGCATCTCACAAGCCCGTTGATTATCCTCGTCAATGTGAGACCTTCTCCTTTTTTGTCTTCTCCACACAATCCCCATCATCATATTCTATTCCACCCACAGTGCTATATCCATGGCTCATGCTCATGTATTGCATGAAGATTGAAACAGTTTGAGATTATTTAAGTATGAAACAATTGCTTGGCTTGTCATCGGGGGTATAGAAGTTGGGAACATCTTTGTGTGACGAAAATGAAGCATAGCCTAACTATATGATTTTGTAGGGATGAACTTTCTTTTGCCATGTTATTTTGAGAAGACATGATTACTTTGATTAGTATGCTTGAAGTGTCACTATTTCTTATGTCAATATGAACTTTTATTTTGAATCATTTTGGATCTGAACATTCATGCCACAATAAAAAAATTACATTGAAGAATTATGCTAGGTAGCATTCCACATCAAAAATTATTTTTTATCATTTACCTACTCGAGGATGAGCAGGAATTAAGCTTGGGGATGCTTGATACGTCTCCAACGTATCTATAATTTTTGATTGTTCTATGCTATTATATTACCGCTTTTGGATGTTTATGGGCTTTATTTTACACATTTATATCATTTTTGGGACTAACCTATTAACCGGAGGCCCAGCCCATTTTGCTGTTTTATTGCCTGTTTCAGTATTTCGAAGAAAAGGAATATCAAACGGAGTCCAAACGGAATGAAACCTTCGGCAGCGTGATTTTTTGGAAGAATATCATCCTGGAGACTTGGAGTTCACGTCAGAAGATCCTCGAGGAGGCCAGGAGATAGGGGGCGCCTCCCCCTACTAGGCGCACCCCCCTGTCTCGTGGGCCCCTCGAGCACCCCCCCGACCGACTTCTTTCGCCTATATAAGCCTACGCACCCTAAAACCATCGAATATCAAGATAGATCGGAAGTTCCACCGCCGCAAGCCTCTATAGCCACCAAAAACCTCTCGGGAGCCCGTTTTGGCACCCTGCCGGAGGGGAAACCCATCACCGGTGGCCATCTTCATCATCCCGGCGCTATCCATGACAAGAAGGGAGTAGTTCACCCTCGGGGCTGAGGGTATGTACTAGTAGCTATGTGTTTGATCTCTCTCTCTTGTGTTCTCTCTATGGCACGATCTTGATGTATCGCGAGCTTTGTTATTATAGTTGGATCTTATGACGTTTCTCTCCCTCTACTCTCTTGTGATGAATTGAGTTTCCCCTTTGAAGTTATCTTATCGGATTGAGTCTTTGATTTGAGAACACTTGATGTATGTCTTGCCGTGTTTATCTGTGGTGACAATGGGATATCACGTGCCACTTGATGTATGTCTTGGTGACCAACTTGCGGGTTCCGCCCATGAACCTATGCATAGGGGTTGGCACACGTTTTCTTGACTCTCCGGTAGAAACTTTGGGGCACTCTTTGAAGTACTTTGTGTTGGTTGGATGAATTTGAGATTGCGTGACGCATATCATATAATCATGCCCAAGGATACTTGAGGTGACAATGGAGTATCTAGGTGACATTAGGCTTTTGGTTGATTTGTGTCTTAAGGTGTTATTCTAGTATGAACTCTATGATGGATTGAGCGGAAAGAATAGCTTCATGTTATTTTACTACGAACTCTTGAATAGATAGAACAGAAAGGATAACTTTGAGCTGGTTTCGTACCCTACCATAATCTGTATGTTTGTTCTCCGCTATTAGTGGCTTTGGAGTGACTCTTTGTTGCATGTTGAGGGCTTGTTATATGATCTATTTATGTTATTATTGTTGAGAGAACTTGCACTAGTGAAAGTATGAACCCTAGGCCTTGTTTCCTACCATTGCAATACCGTTTACGCTCACTTTTATCATTAGTTACCTTGCTGTTTTTATATTTTCAGATTAAAAATACCTTTATCTACTATCTATTTTGTACTTGTATCACCATCTCTTCGCTGAACTAGTGCACCTATACAATTTACCACTGTATTGGGTGTGTTGGGGACACAAGAGACTCTTTGTTATTTGGTTGCAGGGTTGCTTGAGAGAGACCATCTTCATCCTACGCCTCCCTCGGGTTGATAAACCTTAGGTCATCCACATGAGGGAAATTTGCTACTGTCCTACAAACCTGTGCACTTGCAGGCCCAACAACGTCTACAAGAAGAAGGTTGTGTAGTAGACATCACGGCTCGCCCACACCAGCGGAGTGAGCCACCCTCGAACCTACTATGTTGGGCCAGGGCTCGGGAGGCACCTCCATGGTGGCATGCAGATCTTTGTGAAGACAAAGAATATTCAAGATCAGGTGAGGGTTGGAAGGCAACGATCCTCGATAAGATCCTTGCCGAGGAAACCCGCAAGACCCCCAGCAAGATCCTTGGCGGGGACGACAGCGCGCCACGGCAAGACCCTTGCCCGGTCACCCGACAAGACCCTTGCCAAGGGCGTCAGCGGGGCCACTGCCAGGCCCGCACCAACCAACTTTCCACCGCCGTTCACATGCAGCTGCCAGCCCAACCAGCTGGGCAGGCGCCTGCGTGGCAACATGCAGCTTCCAGGCCAACTCAGCACACGCCTGCGTGGCGGCATGCAGATCTTCGTGGAAGCTCCACCATCGCGCCACCTCAGCTGCTTGCCTGCCTACATGGCGCCGCATGCATCGCTGGCCAGGGTGCATGTCGAAGCGAGGAGGAGCGGCGACAGACGGGATGAGCCTCGCTCCCGTTCCCGATAAAGCAAGAGGACACCTAAGCTATTCATTAAATGTGTCTTGTCCTGTAATACGAGTGATAAGCTCATAACACTGTAGGCCTTTCTACCTCCTGTGTGCCACTGTGACAGCCCCTTTCAACTATAAAAGGAGGCCATGGCGTACTGGAGAGGTATTCGGCTCTTTTGAACCACGCAGCCACCGTAGCTAGTTCAAGAGCTCAGAAACACTCAATACATCCACCAAAGCAGGACTAGGGTTTTACGCGTTCCTCGCGGCCCGAACCTGGGTAAACGATCCTTGTGCTGGTTACTAATCCTGCTCTTCTCACAACCCTGCGCCCGGCAACTGCAGAAGGGGTCCTCGTGATCCCATAGGTGTCGTTTCCCACCGACACCTTTGGCGCGCCAGGTAGGGGGCGCAATTGTGAGAATCTGGTCTAGTAGTTGGCCTAGCAGTTCTTCAACGCCCTGGCTCCTAAGAAGAAGACGAACACGGCGATCAGTTCGTCCGGGACCGGACTGCCAGTACCGGTGCGAACCAGTAGCGGGCCAGTCATGGAGAGAACCCATGGCGTGGCCCACGAACATCCACATCACCCTGGCAGTCCAGGCCCGGTGAGCGGCGTCATTCGTATGCCAGGCGACGAGCCACGGGTCACGAGCCGAAACCCTCTCCGGCAGGGCTTGGTCCCGGCAATACTGAGTCCCCGGCAGAGGCTGACGCCAGTGCGACAGGGCCCGCACGACTAGGTGAAGTGGCGCAGAAGAAGAAAATGGTGCAGGACCCAGTTTACTTCGTCAGCTCCCTCTTGCAGGGGGCTAGGTCGAGGTACTCAGGTGTGCAAAAATTGCTCTTCGGCCTCCTTATGGCCTCGAGGAAGCTGTGTCATTACTTCCAAGCGCACGAGATCACCGTGATCACCCACCTCCCATTGCAACGGATATTGCATAACTCAGATGCAACGGGGAGGATCGTGTAATGGGCCCTGGAGCTGTCGAGTTTCGATTTGAAGTTCGAAAGCACCTCGACAATTCAGAGCAGAGTCTTGGCGGAGTTCATTGCAGAATTGACCTCGACGCCTGACAAAGAGGTACAAGAGACCACTCTCCCCGGCAAGGAAACGAGCTGCAACTGGATCATGTACTTTGATGGGGCTTTTTCACTGCAAGGCACCGGTGCTGGTGTGCTGCTTGTCGCACCCACCGAAGAGCACCTCAAGTATGTCATCCAAATGCACTTTCCCCGGGAGATGTCCACTAACAACACCGCCGAGTACGAGGGCCTGCTCGCCGGTCTCAGGATCACGGCGGACCTCAGAGTCAAAAAGCTCATCGTCAGGGGCGATTCACAGCTCGTCGTCAGGTAGATCAACAAATATTATGAAAGCACGTTGCTGGAAGCTTACGTGGATGAAGTGAGAAAACTGGAGGAGCGCTTTGCCGGTATACGAGCAGAGCATGTCCCCCAGACGGAAAATGACATCGCCGACTACCTGTCAAAGCATGCTGCCCTCAAGCTACCTGTGGAACCAGGTACTTTTGTGCTTCAGTTAACTCAACCATCCGTCGAACCATCAACAGGGCAGAACAAACGGAGGAAGCTAGGCCCCGGCAAGTACTTCCCCACCAAGCTCCCCGGAGCCGCCGACGAAGGTGTTGCCGTGGATGCCGATCCTGCCATGGGGCAACCGACTCGGGCAGGGCCTCAGGCCATGGCCGTAGAGACGGCCGCTCCCATGGCAGAAGAGATGCCTTTGGTCCTTGCCGTTGAACCGCAAGCTCCGGCATGGGCGCAACACACTGTCCGATTCCTCCAAATGGGAGAGCTTCCCGAGGAGCAGGAAGAAGCAGAGAGAGTAGCCCACCGGTCTGCTCTGTACCAATTCGTTGACAATGTCTTGTATAGAAAAAGACCGAATGGGGTGAAATTGAAGTGCATCTCCCGGGAGGAAGGACTAGAGTTGTTGGCAGAGATACATGGAGGCATATGTGGCTCCCACATAGGGTCAAGGGCCCTTGCTGGCAAGGCTTTCCGGTAAGGTTTCTTCTGGCCCACTGCTCTACAGTATGCGATGACACTAGTAACCAAGTGTGAAGCGTGCTAGTTCCATTCAAAGAAGCTTCATCAACCAGCTCAAGCCCTTCAAACCATCCCTCTCTCCTGGCCCTTCTCGGTCTGGGGGCTCGACATATTGGGCCCTTTCCCTCGTGCCGTCGGGGGCTTTGAGTACTTGTATGTTGCAATCGACAAGTTCACAAAGTGGCCAGAGGTGGAAGTGATGAGGAAGGTGACAGCGCAGTCAGCCATCAAGTTCTTCAAGGGGCTAGTTTTCCATTTTGGGATACCCAACAGGATCATCACCGACAACGACACACAGTTCACAAGCCACACCATCATGCAGTACATTGAGGATCTCGGCAGCATGGTCCGCTTTGCTTCCGTGGCACACCCACGAAGCAACGGCCTTGTAGAGAGAGCAAACGCTGAAGTTCTGCGAGGCTTAAGAACGAAGACTTTTGACAGGCTACGCAAGAGTGGAAGGCGCTGGATTGACGAGTTGCCGGCGGTTCTTTGGTCGATCAGAACGACGCCAAATCGAGCCACCAGCCTGACACCCTTTGCCCTGGTCTACGGGGCAGAAGCAGTTCTCCCCACAGAACTCATATACGGGTCACCTCGAGTGCTCGCTTATGATGAGCTTGAACAAGAGCGATTGCGGCAAGATGACACAACGCTCCTTGAGGAAGATCGTCTCCGGGCGGCTGTGAGAGCAGCATGCTACCAGCAAGCCTTGCGCCGCTACCATAGCCACAAGGTTCATGCCCGGAGTTTTGAGGAAGGCGACCTTGTTGTTCGGCACGTTTAGTCGGCCAAGAATTCCAAAAAGTTGATGCCGAAGTGGGAAGGCCCTTATCGGGTAACACGAGTCACCAGGCCCGGCGCAGTCCGCCTGGAGACCTAAGATGCCATTCCAGTGAGCAACTCCTGGAACATCGAGCATCTTTGCAAGTTTTACCCATAAGGCGCGGCTGCCGGGCCTCCCGGCAAGCCACCTTTTGTACAAGTCTTGCCGGCAAGGCATGTAACCCTTTGTACAAAGCCAGGCGCAGACCCTGAGCATAAATAAATGAAGCGCTGGCGCCCTAAGTTATAGTATGCATGCTAGGTCGAGTCTCTTCCTCGGTTAGGGTTGATAGTGCTTAGCGGCGGCTAACCCCTAGCTTAGAGGTCGAGTGCGCGTCTCTATGTTCTTTTCTGTACTCTTTGGTTCGCAGGGCACATGAGCACTTTTGCCGAGCTATTTGGAAGAAAGGGAACGGACCGGCCGACCCCGGCAAACCAAAGTTGTCGGGGGCTGCAAGTACAAGGATCCAACCGCGGCAAGCCAAGGTTGCCAGGGGCTGCAGATCCAGATAAGTCTTTTATCCTCTATCATGCACTCCGATATGGAACTGGGATATGTGAAACCTCGTTTTATTTCTACGCTACCGTGCCCCCCTTTTTTTGTACCCAAGGATTATCTCCTGGGTCCAGATTTGGTTGTAGTCGTGGCAGCACGGAAATGGAACGAGGAGCCTAAGCCCACTTCATCCCTGCCTCAGCCAAGGGCGTGAGAAAGGTCGAGCAAAGTGGGGGGACGGCAAGGCCTGTTGTCGGGCGAAAAACGTTTATCTTAAATAATAACGAGGATTCGCTCCTTGTCGCGGGTTTCACCCACGAACGAAAAACCCGGCAAACATCCCCTTTTCATTAAAAACATCCCGCACAGGTACAGTTCATACGGAATGAAAAACATGAGCAAGAGGATTACAAGTTCTAAATTTAACAAAGGCCCGAAGGCTTACATACTAAAAAGAGATAAGATGCCCGTAATCCCTTTCTTGTGCCTCTCCTCAGGAGGCAGGTCAAGGAAGCGAAAAGGGACGAAAGGGGAGCCTAGGCGAGCTACGAGCGGCAGAAAACACCAAGAGAACATCTCGATGGCCGTCCAAAGGCTGGCTGGTGATGACAGCGCCGGGGGAAGAGCTCGAAGACGAGGCGGCAGGACGTCAATACGCGATGAAGGCGTCGGTGCCCACGTACTCCGACTTGATGGCCTTGCCGCCCGTCCTCTTCCTCTTCTGCAGCCTCCCAACGCCAGCCGCCCAAGGAGACGACCCCGAGAAGTTCAAGGAGCTGGCCCCTCCCCCGGCAGATTCCATCAGAGGAGCGGCCAGGTGCAGATGTTGCTGCTGCCGCACCTGCCTAGGCGCAGGGCGTCCGACGCCTAGTCGGACTCGTCCCCATCATCTGCCTCGCTGTCCTCCTCATCACTCTCGCTTGAGGAAGAGTTTCCGTCGTCAGAGGAGCTCTCCACGCAGCACCTTACGCGTGTCCCGAAGTGCCCAAAGACCTTGACGGAGAGGAGGCCGCTCTCCATTAATTTGAAATGGAGAGTGAGCCCCTCCGTCAGGCTGTGGATGCAGGCAAAAGTCTACCACCCTCGGCGAAGATACATGATGTGAGGGGCGGGGAACTCGACGTTCGCTCATGTGGCGCTGTTCCCTCAGCACCTCATATGCAGCCGCAGCGCCTGCGGCGTGTCCAGCTCCATCACCCGCGCAAATGGAGTCGGGAGGCGAAGAAGACGGCGCGGCGGCTGGCGCAGCGTGATGAAGAACTCGTAAGGCTTGTCCCCGACGTGGCCCTCCATCGGGGGAGGGGCCGCTGGCGGAGGCGAGGCCGATGCGCCGCCCCGTCCTCCTCTTCCCCGGGCACCGCGACGGCCTCGACCACGCCCCCTCCCCCTTCCTCTAATGGCTGGCTCTGCCGCCATGAGCTCTTGGGGAGGAGCGATGCGTTGTCTAGCCGAGACCCTCGCCGCCACAGACGAAGCGCCGCCACGCTCCCTCACCATGGTAGAAGGAAGGAGGGAGCAAGAATGGGGAGAAGTGGATGACAAAGGATTGAGAGGCGCCGTTCCTCCTGTTCCCCTCTTTATAAAGGGGCGGGGGCGGGGCTTGGCCACCCATTTAGGCCAATCCGGCTCATTGAAGTGACAACGGGCAGGCCCGCACCAACCAAGTCTCCACCGCCGTTCACATGCAGCTGCCAGCCCAACCAGCTGGGCAGGCGCCTGCGTGGCAACATGCAGCTTCCAGGCCAACTCAGCACACGCCTGCGTGGCGGCATGCAGATCTTCGTGGAAGCTCCACCATCGCGCCACCTCAGCTGCTTGCCTGCCTACATGGCGCCGCATGCATCGCTGGCCAGGGTGCATGTCGAAGCGAGGAGGAGCGGCGACAGACGGGACGAGCCTCGCTCCCGTTCCCGATAAA
The DNA here is from genome assembly GCA_963921465.1 of Triticum timopheevii. Lineage (NCBI taxonomy): Eukaryota > Viridiplantae > Streptophyta > Magnoliopsida > Poales > Poaceae > Triticum > Triticum timopheevii. Next base: position 407,314,827 of record OY997268.1, on the reverse strand, counting down.
GCAAGAGGACACCTAAGCTATTCATTAAATGTGTCTTGTCCTGTAATACGAGTGATAAGCTCATAACACTGTATGCCTTTCTACCTCATGTGTGCCACTGTGACAGCCCCTTTCAACTATAAAAGGAGGCCATGGCGTACTGGAGAGGGATTCGGCTCTTTTGAACCACGCAGCCACCGTAGCTAGTTCAAGAGCTCAGAAACACTCAATACATCCACCAAAGTAGGACTAGGGTTTTACGCGTTCCTCGCGGCCCGAACCTGGGTAAACGATCCTTGTGCTGGTTACTAATCCTGCTCTTCTCACAACCCTGCGCCCGGCAACTGCAGAAGGGGTCCTCATGATCCCATAGGTGTCGTTTCCCACCGACACCTTTGGCGCGCCAGGTAGGGGGCGCAATTGTGAGAATCTGGTCTAGTAGTTGGCCTAGCAGTTCTTCAACGCCCTGGCTCCTAAGAAGAAGACGACCACGGCGATCAGTTAGTCCGGGACCGGACTGCCAGTACCGGTGCGAACCAGTAGCGGGCCAGTCATGGAGAGAACCCATGGCGTGGCCCACGAACATCCACATCACCCTGGCAGTCCAGGCCCGGTGAGCGGCGTCGTTCGTATGCCAGGCGACGAGCCACGGGTCACGAGCCGAAACCCTCTCCGGCAGGGCTTGGTCCCGGCAATACTGAGTCCCCGGCAGAGGCTGACGCCAGTGCGACAGGGCCCGCACGACTAGGTGAAGTGGCACAGAAGAAGAAAATGGTGTAGGACCCAGTTTACTTCGTCAGCTCCCTCTTGCAGGGGGCTAGGTCGAGGTACTCAGGTGTGCAAAAATTGCTCTTCGGCCTCCTTATGGTCTCGAGGAAGCTGTGTCATTACTTCCAAGCGCACGAGATCACCGTGATCACCCACCTCACATTGCAACGGATATTGCATAACTTAGATGCAACGGGGAGGATCGTGTAATGGGCCCTGGAGCTGTCGAGTTTCGATTTGAAGTTCGAAGCACCTCGACAATTCAGAGCAGAGTCTTGGCGGAGTTCATTGCAGAATGGACCTCGACGCCTGACAAAGAGGTACAAGAGACCACTCTCCCCGGCAAGGAAACGAGCTGCAACTGGATCATGTACTTTGATGGGGCTTTTTCACTGCAAGGCACCGGTGCTGGTGTGCTGCTTGTCGCACCCACCGAAGAGCACCTCAAGTATGTCATCCAAATGCACTTTCCCCGGAAGATGTCCACTAACAACACTGCTGAGTACGAGGGCCTGCTCGCCGGTCTCAGGATCACGGCGGACCTCAGAGTCAAAAAGCTCATCGTCAGGGGCGATTCACAGCTCGTCGTCAGGTAGATCAACAAATATTATGAAAGCACGTTGCTGGAAGCTTACGTGGATGAAGTGAGAAAACTGGAGGAGCGCTTTGCCTGTATACGAGCAGAGCATGTCCCCCGGACGGAAAATGACATCGCCGACTACCTGTCAAAGCGTGCTGCCCTCAAGCTACCTGTGGAACCAGGTACTTTTGTGCTTCAGTTAACTCAACCATCCGTCGAACCATCAACAGGGCAGAACAAATGGAGGAAGCTAGGCCCCGGCAAGTACTTCCCCACCAAGCTCCCCGGAGCCGCCGGCGAAGGTGTTGCCGTGGATGCCGATCCTGCCACGGGGCAACCGACTCCGGTAGGGCCTCAGGCCATGGCCGTAGAGACGTCCGCTCCCGTGGCAGAAGAGATGCCTTTGGTCCTTGCCGTTGAACCGCAAGCTCCGGCATGGGCGCAACACACCGTCCGGTTCCTCCAAATGGGAGAGCTTCCCGAGGAGCAGGAAGAAGCAGAGAGAGTAGCGCACCGGTCTGCTCTGTACCAATTCGTTGACAATGTCTTGTATATAAAAAGACCGAATGGGGTGAAATTGAAGTGCATCTCCCGGGAGGAAGGACTAGAGTTGTTGGCAGAGATACATGGAGGCATATGTGGCTCCCACATAGGGTCAAGGGCCCTTGCTGGCAAGGCTTTCCGGTAAGGTTTCTTCTGGCCCACTGCTCTACAGGATGCGATGACACTAGTAACCAAGTGTGAAGCGTGCTAGTTCCATTCAAAGAAGCTTCATCAACTAGCTCAAGCCCTTCAAACCATCCCTCTCTCCTGGCCCTTCTCGGTCTGAGGGCTCGACATATTGGGCCCTTTCCCTCGTGCCGTCGGGGGCTTTGAGTACTTGTATGTTGCAATCGACAATTTCACAAAGTGGCCAAAGGTGGAAGTGATGAGGAAGGTGACAGCGCAGTCAGCCATCAAGTTCTTCAAGGGGCTAGTTTTCCATTTTGGGATACCCAACAGGATCATCACCGACAACGACACACAGTTCACAAGCCACGCCATCATGCAGTACATTGAGGATCTCGGCAGCAAGGTCTGCTTTGCTTCCGTGGCACACCCACGAAGCAACGGCCTTGTAGAGAGAGCAAACGCTGAAGTTCTGCGAGGCTTAAGAACGAAGACTTTTGACAGGCTACGCAAGAGTGGAAGGCGCTGGATTGACGAGTTGCCGGCGGTTCTTTGGTCGATCAGAACGACGCCAAATCGAGCCACCGGCCTGACACCCTTTGCCCTGGTCTACGGGGCAGAAGCAGTTCTCCCCACAGAACTCATATACGGGTCACCTCGAGTGCTCCCTTATGATGAGCTTGAACAAGAGCGATTGCGGCAAGATGACACAACGCTCCTTGAGGAAGATCGTCTCCGGGCGGCTGTGAGAGCAGCATGCTACCAGCAAGCCTTGCGCCGCTACCATAGCCACAAGGTTCATGCCCGGAGTTTTGAGGAAGGCGACCTTGTTGTTCGGCACGTTTAGTCGGCCAAGAATTCCAAAAAGTTGATGCCGAAGTGGGAAGGCCCTTATCGGGTAACACGAGTCACCAGGCCCGGCGCAGTCCGCCTGGAGACCTAAGATGCCATTCCAGTGAGCAACTCCTGGAACATCGAGCATCTTCGCAAGTTTTACCCATAAGGCGCGGCTGCCGGGCCTCCCGGCAAGCCACCTTTTGTACAAGTCTTGCCGGCAAGGCATGTAACCCTTTGTACAAAGCCAGGCGCAGACCCTGAGCATAAATAAATGAAGCGCTGGCGCCCTAAGTTATAGTATGCATGCTAGGTCGAGTCTCTTCCTCGGTTAGGGTTGATAGTGCTTAGCGGCGGCTAACCCCTAGCTTAGAGGTCGAGTGCGCGTCTCTATGTTCTTTTCTGTACTCTTTGGTTCGCAGGGCACATGAGCACTTTTGCCGAGCTATTTGGAAGAAAGGGAACGGACCGGCCGACCCCGGCAAACCAAAGTTGTCGGGGGCTGCAAGTACAAGGATCCAACCGCGGCAAGCCAAGGTTGCCAGGGGCTGCAGATCCAGATAAGTCTTTTATCCTCTATCATGCACTCCGATATGGAACTGGGATATGTGAAACCTCGTTTTATTTCTACGCTACCGTGCCGCCCTTTTTTTGTACCCAAGGATTATCTCCTGGGTCCAGATTTGGTTGTAGTCATGGCAGCACGGAAATGGAACGAGGAGCCTAAGCCCACTTCATCCCTGCCTCGGCCAAGGGCGTGAGAAAGGTCGAGCAAAGTGGGGGGACGGCAAGGCCTGTTGTCGGGCGAAAAACGTTTATCTTAAATAATAACAAGGATTCGCTCCTTGTCGCGGGTTTCACCCACGAACGAAAAACCCGGCAAACATCCCCTTTTCATTAAAAACATCCCGCACAGGTACAGTTCATACGGAATGAAAAACATGAGCAAGAGGATTACAAGTTCTAAATTTAACAAAGGCCCGAAGGCTTACATACTAAAAAGAGATAAGATGTCCGTAATCCCTTTCTTGTGCCTCTCCTCAGGAGGTAGGTCAAGGAAGCGAAAAGGGACAAAAGGGGAGCCTAGGCGAGCTACGAGCGGTAGAAAGCACCAAGAGAACATCTCGATGGCCGTCCAAAGGCTGGCTGGTGATGACAGCGCCGGGGGAAGAGCTCGAAGACGAGGCGGCAGGACGTCAATACGCGATGAAGGCGTCGGTGCCCACGTACTCCGACTTGACGGCCTTGCCGCCCGTCCTCTTCCTCTTCTGCAGCCTCCCAACGCCAGCCGCCCAAGGAGACGACCCCGAGAAGTTCAAGGAGCTGGCCCCTCCCCCGGCAGATTCCATCGGAGGAGCGGCCAGGTGCAGATGTTGCTGCTGCCGCACCTGCCCAGGCGCAGGGCGTCCGACGCCTAGTCGGACTCGTCCCCATCATCTGCCTCGCTGTCCTCCTCGTCACTCTCGCTTGAGGAAGAGTTTCCGTCATCAGAGGAGCTCTCCACGCAGCACCTTACGCGAGTCCCGAAGTGCCCAAAGACCTTGACGGAGAGGAGGCCGCTCTCCATTAATTTGAAATGGAGAGTGAGCCCCTCCGTCAGGCTATGGATGCAGGCAAAAGTCTTCCACCCTCGGCGAAGATACATGATGTGAGGGGCGGGGAACTCGACGTTCGCCCATGTGGCGCTGTTCCCTCAGCCCCTCATATGCAGCCGCAGCGCCTGCGGCGTGTCCAACTCCATCACCTGCGCAAATGGAGTCGGGAGGCGAAGTCGACAGCGCGGCGGCTGGCGCAGCGTGATGAAGAACTCGTAAGGGTTGTCCCCGACGTGGCCCTCCATCGGGGGAGGGGCCGCTGGCGGAGGCGAGGCCGATGCGCCGCCCCGTCCTCCTCTTCCCCGGGCACCGCGACGGCCTCGACCACGCCCCCTCCCCCTTCCTCTAATGGCTGGCTCTGCCGCCATGAGCTCTTGGGGAGGAGCGATGCGTTGTCTAGCCGAGACCCTCGCCGCCACAGATGAAGCGCCGCCACGCTCCCTCACCATGGTAGAAGGAAGGAGGGAGCAAGAATGGGGAGAAGTGGATGACAAAGGATTGAGAGGCGCCGTTCCTCCTGTTCCCCTCTTTATAAAGGGGCGGGGGCGGGGCTTGGCCGCCCATTTAGGCCAATCCGGCTCATTGAAGTGACAATGGGCAGGGCCGTCGACCGCCCTTCCCGCCCAATTTAAGGCGCGTGGGGAACCGACCCACGCACGCGCGACTTCCCGTATCCCGTGCACCTATCATTCGCTCTGCGTCATTCATGCAGCAAACATGGAGCAAGAGACGGGCGCAATGGGGTGCGTGGAGCGACGGTTCCCAAGTAAGGGCTGTAAATGAGCGGTGGCCCTGCGGTCTCAAGGGGACACGCAAGCCGCCTCTTTATTATCCATTGCAAGATGACGCCAGCGTGCTTCGCTCATGCACGCGCGCGCGACCCCCATGTCGCGCGCCCAGCGCGGGTCGTGGGGAAGCACAGCAAACGGAAAGTTACTGCGGTAAAAACCGCCCCGCCTGCCTGCGCACCGTTTTGGGCCTGGCCCAACAACGTGTTGCGCTTATGTGTGGCCCAGGCCCGGGGGCTCCTATCGGTGTACTAAAGTAGGGGCACTCCATTGTACCCCTTTACTTGTGCATGGGCAGTCAGAGCCACAGGCCGAAGCCACACTTAGCAGGGCAAAAGGGAGGAGTCGAAGCCGCAAGACAAACAAGGCAGCACCAAAGACCGAGAGCACAGAGAGCAGATGGACGAAGTAGGTTTCCCCGGCAAGACCCTTGCCGGGGCAGCCTCAGCAGCACAGGCAAGCCCCTTGCCGGGGCGGCTCGCCCACACCAGCGGAGTGAGCCACCCTTGAACCCACGGTCTCCAACACCATCAACTACATTGGGCCAGGGCTCGGGAGGTACCTCCATGGTGGCATGCAGATCTTTGTGAAGACAAAGAATATTCAAGATCAGATGAGGGTTGGAAGGCAATGATCCTCGACAAGATCCTTGCCGAGGAAACCCGCAAGACCCCCGGCAAGATCCTTGCCGGGGACGACAGCGCGCCACGGCAAGACCCGGCAAGACCCTTGCCAAGGGCGTCAGCGGGGCCACTGCCAGGCCCGCACCAACCAAGTCTCCACCGCCGTTCACATGTAGCTGCCAGCCCAACCAGCTGGGCAGGCACCTGCGTGGCAATATGCAGCTTCCAGGCCAACTCAGCACATGCCTGCGTGGCGGCATGCAGATCTGCGTGGAAGCTCCACCACCGCGCCACCTCAGCTGCTTGCTTGCCTACATGGCGCCGCATGCATCGCTGGCCAGGGCACGTGTCGAAGCGAGGAGGAGCGGCGACGGACGGGATGGGCCTCGCTCCCGTCCCCGATAAAGCAAGAGGACACCTAAGTTATGCATTAAATGCATCTTGTCCTGTAATACAAGCGATAAGCTCATAACACTGTAGGCCTTTCCACCTCCTGTGTGCCACTATGACAGCCCCTTTCGACTATAAAAGGAGGCCCATGGTGTACTGGAGAGGGATTTGGCTCTTTTGAACCACGCAGCCACCGTAGCTAGTTCAAGAGCTCAGAAACACTCAATACATCCACAAAAGCAGGACTAGGGTTTTACGCATTCCTCGCGGCCCGAACCTGGGTAAACAATCCTTGTGCTGGTTATTAATCCTGCTCTTCTCACAACCCTGCGGCCCGCAACCGCAGAAGTGGTCCTCGTGATCCCATAAGTGTCGTTTCCCACCGACAAAGGTAAAGGGGAGGAGTTTGGAGGGAGCAAACGCAATGTAAACATGGAGATTTTTGGCGTGGTTCCGATAGCTGGTGCTATCGTACATCCACGTTGATGGAGACTTCAACCCATGAACGGTAACGACTGCGAGAGTCCATGGAGGGCTCCACCCACGAAGGGTCCACGAAGAAACAACCTTGTCTATCCCACCATGGCCATCGCCCACTAAGGACTTGGCTCACTAGGGTAGATCTTCACGAAGTAGGCAATCTCCTTGCCCTTACAAACTCCTGGGTTCAACTCCACAATCTTGACGGAGGCTCCCAAGTGACACCTAACCAATCTAGGAGACACCACTCTCCAAAAGGTAATAGATGGTGTGTTGATGATGAACTCCTTACTCTTGTGCTTCAAATGATAGTCTCCCCAACACTCAACTCTCTCACACAGATTTGGCTATGGTGGAAAGATGATTTGAGTGGAAAGCAACTTGGGGAAGGCTAGAGATCAAGATTCTTGTGGATGTATTGGAATGTCTTGGTCTCAACACATGAGTAGGTGGTTCTCTCTCAGAAAATGAGTACTGGAAGTGTAGGCACGCTCTGATGGCTCTCTCACATATGGAGAAGGGGGTGGAGGGGTATATATAGCCTCCACACAAAATCTAACAGTTACACACAAGTTCCCAAACTCGGTGGGACCGAATGGTTAAACTCGATCAGACCGACTTGGTTCAAAATGTGAACGTTAGGCATTTCGGTGGGACCGACAACATCAATTCGGTGAGACCGATGCGCCAGGGTTAGGGAAAAACCTCATCTCGGTGAGACCGATCACATGAACTCAGTGAGACCAATTTCAGTAATAAGCAAATAGAGACTTGGTCAAGCAAACTTGGTGGGACCAATCACTCATCTCGGTTAGACCGAAACGTTACGAAAAGGAAACAGAGAGTTTGCAATGCCAACTTGGTGGGACCAATCGCTCACTCTGGTTAGACCGAAATGTTACAAAGGGAAACAGAGAGTTTGCATTCCCATCTCAGTGAGTCCGAGATTCCTATCGGTAAGGCCGAACTGATTAAGGTTTGTGGATATGGCTATGTCAATGAACTCGGTGGCGCCGGATGAATCAAATCATTGGGGCTGAGTTTGACTTTAGGTTTAGGACATATGTGGAAATGAGAAAGTGGTTGAGGGCTTTGGAGCATATCACTAAGCACTTTGAGCAAGCAAGCCATTAAACAACACCTCATCCCCTTTTAATAGTATTGGCTTTCCTATGGACTCAATGTGATCTTGGATCACTAAAATGAAAATGTAGAGTCTTGAGCTTTTGCCAATACGAGTCCTTAGCATTTTGAGGGGTTCACATCTCTAGTCCATGCCATACCAATCACTGAACTTTCTGAAATATTGATCTTGAAAGAGTATTAGTTCAATGAGCTATATGTTGTTATGAATTACCAAAACCACCCGGGGATTAGTTGCACTTTCAATATTGCATAAATATTCTTCGTGAAGTTTCCGCTCATTTGGAGTTGTGCAGAATAGGTGGCCTGATGTAGCTTTTTCAGGTCCAGAATTCCAGCTGCGGTATTCTCCCTCTTTGTGTGAACCTTGCATATTATGAGAGAAAAGGCATTAGAATTACTCCATAAAGCATTATTATGCATAAAAACATCATAAATAATAGTAGGAAAACATGATGCAAAATGGACGTATCAACTCCCCCAAGCTTAGACCTCGCTTGTCCTCAAGCGAAAACCAAAATCGAAAAGCATGTCCACGTGCTTAGAGAGAGAGAGAGAGGTGTCGATAAAGACAAAATATGGACTTAGAAGCATCATGTGTATTATTATAACAACAACAAACTTTATTATAAAACTTGTATCACATAACTTTTAGCATATAACTTCTCATGAGCAAGTAACAATTCATCACATCATTGAAGTATAAGCATAAACTCTATTGAAACCCAACAAACTATGTTCTCAGTCAACTTTGCAACTACAGTTCATCATCTTTTCAGGAAGGATCACGTATCGGAGCCTTTTGGCAAGTCCACATACTCAACCATCATATAGTCTTCTACAATTGCTAACACTCACCGCATACACATGAGCAAAAAGTTTCAACCGGACACATAGAAAGATAGGGGCATATAGTTTCGCCTTCCAACGTATTCACCTCAAGGGTGATGCCAACAATAATAACTCATGCTCACCCATATCCGACTGGATATATGTGCCTAGATCTTTCCTCAGCACATGGTGCTTACCAAAAGAGAAAATAAAAAGGAATAGAGAGAGATACTTTGACACTTGCATAAAAGTAAATACATAAAAGTAAAAGATAGGCCCTTCGCGGAGGGAAGAAGAGGTTGCCATGCGCTTTTTGGTTATATGCTCAATCTCTTAGTGCAAAAGAACGTCACGGTATATTGCCCCTTATGATAGCAACCTTTATTATGCAGTTTCTCGCCTTTATTATTTTTCCATCACAAGTTCGTACAACGCTTAATTTTCTCTTACACTAAATGATTTAACACATTTAGAAGCAATTTTTATTGCCTTATTGCACCGATGATAACATACATGAGGGATCTTACTCAATCCATAGGTAGGTATGGTGGACTCTCAAAACAAGATTTGGGTTGAGGGTTTTGGATGCACAAGTAGTATCTCTACTTAGTGCAGAATTTTGGCTAGCAAATATGGGGGGCAAGCACTACATGTTAAAGGATCTACAACAATATAACTTCTGTGTGAATATGAACAAACATAAATCATTACATTGTCTTCCTTGTCCAACGTCAACAATATTGGCATATAATATTTTTGATGGGGGCTCACAATAATAAAAGATGTCCAAGATAGTGCATTTTCATGTGAATCTTCTCTTCCCTTATTAATTCTTTCATGAATTGCATCATTGACCAATGCTATGTTCGTAAATCTCCAATAATTTTTTCTACTTATACTCTTCCTTATGTGATGTCATTACTTACCATAAGATTAGCATATGATCTTTTTCATTTATTTCCTTTTCTTTTTATTGAACATGAAAGTAAAGAAAGCAAAACTCAAACTAAACTTTATTATATATCTCGCACACGATTACAAGGATAGATCACTAAGCAAGCACTTGAAAAGAAAGGATCGAACTAAACTTTTATTCAACTAAATCGAAAGATAACTAAGGATCGAACTAAGATAAATAAAGGCAAAAGATAGTGATGGTGATACGATACCGGCGCACCTCCCCCAAGCTTGGCACAAGCCAAGGGGAGTGCCCATACCCGATACTCAAGTCTCCTTTGGTGATGAAGAAGGTGGTGGTGGTGATGAAGTAGTAGCGATCTTGTCCTTCTTTTTCTCCAGCTTATGTCTGAGGGTGAAATTATCCATCCTCAACTCATCATTCTCTATCTCAAGCTTTATTATCCTTTTGCATAATGCCTCTTTGCTTTCTTGCTTGAAGCGAGGAGGGACTGGTTCATATTCATCTTCCTCGTCAGTGTACCATATATAGGGATAGATATCCTTGAAGATATTTTTATCCAAAGGCCGATAAGAAACTGGACAATCCTCCTCTGAATCCTGAGACGACATATTTTCAGATCTGTCAGGAAAACAACAAGAAAGAAGATAAAAGATTTCTCCGCGATACGGTTGTCAATAGGTTCGAGGGGTACATAAAGATTTTTTATCTTGGGAAACAAGCACACGGGAGAAAAGTGGAGTCTGGAAGGTACCCGAGGTGGGCACAACCCACCTGGGCGTGCGTGGCTTGCCAGGCGCGCCCTGGTGTCTTGTGCACACCAGGGTTGCCTTCCTGGTTGTTTCTTATTTTCCTAATTTTTGTTATATTTTAAAACTGACAAAAAAATATTTTTGCAGATTTTTCAGAGTCTGTGTACTTACTGTATCATGCACCTCCTCTTTTTTCTTGATTCTAGAGTGTTCCTGAAGGTTTATTTTATGTGTTCTTCTAGTGTCATAGTTTGGATAATATTGCTTTCAACATTAATGGGAGTACCTGAGATAGAATGTATTATTCTTTGCCCATTGACAACCTTCGGGTTAGTACCTTCGGCATTATTTATTTTTATAGCTCCAGATCGATAAACCTCCTCGATAACATAGGGTCCTTCCCATTTGGAGAGAAGTTCCCCTGCAAAGAATCTGAAACGAGAGTTTTACAAAAGAACATATTCCCCAACTTTGAATTCCCGCTTTTGGATTCTTTTGTCATGCCATCTTTTAACATTTCTTTAAATAACTTGACATTTTCATAGGCTTGGGTTCTCCATTCATTTAGTGAGCTAATATCAAATAAACTCTGTTCACCAGCAAGTTTGAAATCATTGTTGAGTTCTTTAATTGCCCAATATGCTTTCTGTTCTAACTCAAGAGTGCTACCTCTTGAGCATGTGTTAGTTTTCCCTTGAAGAGGAAAGGGTGATGCAGCAAAGTAGCATAAGTATTTCCCTCAGTTTTTGAGAACCAAGGTATCAATCCAGTAGGAGGCTCCATGCAAATCCCTCGTACCTACACAAACAAAACAAGAACCTCGCAACCATTGCGATAAAGGGGTTATCAATCCCGTCACGGCCACTTGCGAAAGTGAGATCTGATAGAGATAATAAGATAAGATAAATATTTTTGGTATTATTATGATATAGATTGGAAAGTAAAGATTGCAAAATAAAGTAGATTGGAAACTTATATGATAGAAAATAGACCTGGGGGTCATAGGTTTCACTAGTGGCTTCTCTCAAGACAGCATAAGTATTACGGTGGGTGAACAAATTACTGTCGAGCAATTGATAGAAAAGTGCATAGTTATGAGAATATCTAGGCATGATCATGTAAATAGGTACCACGTCCGTAACAAGTAGACCGACTCCTGCCTGCATGTACTACTATTACTCCACACATCGACTGCTATCCAGCATGCATCTAGAGTATTAAGTTCTTAAGAACAGAGTAACGCATTAGGCAAGATGACATGATGTAGAGGGATAAACTCAAGCAATATGATATAAACCCCATCTTTTTATCCTCGATGGCAACAATACAATACGTGCCTTGCTGCCCCTGCTGTCACTGGGAAAGGACACCGCAAGATTGAACCCAAAGCTAAGCACTTCTCCCATTGCAAGAAAGATCAATCTAGTAGGCCAAACCAAATTGATAATTTGAAGAGACTTGAAAAGATAACCAATCATACATAAAAGAATTCAGAGGATATTCAAATATTTCTCATAGATAAACTTGATCATAAACCCACAATTCATCGGATCTCGACAAACACACCGCAAAAAGAGTTACATCGAATAGATCTCCAAGAAGATCGAAGAGAACTTTTTTTGAGATTCAAAGAGAGAGAAGAAGCCATCTAGCTAATAACTATGGACCCGAAGGTCCGTGGTAAACTACTCACAACTCATCGGAGATGCTATGGTGTTGATGTAGAAGCCCTCCATGATTGATTCTCCCTTCGGCGGAGCACCGGAGAAGGCCCTAAGATGGGATCTCACGGGTACAGAAGGTTGCGGTGGTGGAAATAAGGTTTCGTGGTGCTCCCCGGTGTTTTCAGGGTATGCAAGTATATATAGGAGAAGGAGGTCGGTCAAGGGAGCCACGAGGGGCCCACGAGGGTGGGAGGCGTGCCCACCCCCCTAGGGCGCGCCCTCCTACCTCGTGGCCGCCTCGGCTGCTTCTTGACGTCCACTCCAACTCTCCTGGATTGCGTTTGTTCCAAAAAGATCGCTCCCGAAGGTTTCATTCCGTTTGGACTTCGTTTGATATTCCTTTTCTTCGAAACACTGAAATAGGCAAAAAGACAGCAATTTGGGTTGGGCCTCCGGTTAGTAGGTTAGTCCCAAAAATGATATAAAAGTGTAATGTAAAGCCCATAAACATCCAAAACGGGTAATATAATAGCATGGAACAATAAAAAATTATAGATACGTTGGAGATGTATCAAAGAGGCAAATGACAAGCTTTGACATAGACCATTTTATAAGGAGACATACCCATAGGATTTTTATATGTTGTTCTATAAGCCCAAAGTGCATCATCTAATTTATTAGACCTATTTTTTCGGGACCTATTGACAATTTTTTGTAAAACTAATTTTATTTCTCTTTTACTAAGTTCAACTTGACCACTAGACTGAGGATGATAGGGTGATGCAATTCTATGGTTAACATCATACTTAGCAAGCATTTTACGGAAAGCACCATGAATAAAGTGTGAACCACCATCAGTCATTAAGTATCCAAGGACTCCAAACCTTGGGTAAATAACTTCCTTAAGCATTTTAATACAGGTGTTGTGATCAACACTACTAGTTGGAATAGCTTCTACCCACTTAGTAACATAATCAACAGCAGCCAAAATATGTGTATACCCATCAGAGGAAGGAAAAGGCCCCATATAATCAAAACCCCAAACATGAAATGGTTCAACAACAAGAGAATAATTCATAGGCATTTCCTGACGCTTACCAATATTACCAATTCTTTGACATTCATCACAAGATAAAAAACTTACGAGCATCCTTGAAGAGAGTAGGCCAATAAAAACCAGATTGCAATACCTTGTGAGCAGTTCCGTTTCCTGCATGATGCCCTTCGTAAGCTTCGGAGTGACATTTTCGTATGATTTATCCCTGTTCATGCTCAGGTACACAATGTTTAATAATACCATCTACTCTTTGTTTATAAAGATGTGGGTCATCCCAAAAGTAATGTCTTAAATAATAGAAGAATTTTTCTTTTGTCGGTAAGTGAAGCTAGGTGGTATATATCTAGAAACAATATAATTAGCACAGTCAACATACCAAGGAGTGTTATGAGAAACATTTATTGCAGCTAATTGCTCATAATAAAAGCTATCAACAATAGGTTGTGGGTCATCAAGAATATTTTCTAACCTAGATAAGTTATCAGCTATAGGATTCTCAGCTCCTTTCCTATCAGTAATATGTAAGTCGAATTCTTGTAGCAAGAGAACCCACCTAATGAGTCTAGGTTTAGCATCTTTATTTTCCATAAGATATTTAATAGCAGCATGATCAGTGTGAACAATGACTTTAGAATCAACAATGTAAGATCTGAATTTACCACAAGCAAACACAACTGCTAAAAATTCTTTTTCAGTAGTAACATAATTTCGTTGGGCAATGTTAGAGTTTTACTAGCATAATGAATAAAATTTAACTTCTTATCAACCCTTTGTCCTAGAACAACACCAACAACATAATCACTAGCATCACACATAATTTAAAAAAGCAAGTTCCGATCAGGTGGTTGAACAATAGATGCAAAAATTAAGGCTTTCTTAAGTGTTTCAAAGGCTTCTACACAATCATCATCAAAAACAAATGGAAAATCCTTTTGTAAAAGATTTGTAAGAGGCCTAGAAATTTTAGAAAAGTCTTTAATAAATCTCCTATAGAAACCCGCATGACCGATAAAACTATGGATACCTTTAATATATCTGGGACATGGCATTTTCTCAATTGCATCAACTTTGGCTTTATCCACCTCAATACCTCATTCAGAAATTTTATGTCCCAAGACAATACCTTCATTGACCATAAAGTTGCACTTCTCCCAATTCAAGACAAGATTGGTTTGCTCGCATCTCTGCAAAACTCGATAAAGGTTGCTCAAGGAATCATCAAAAGAAGTTCCGTTAACGGAAAAATCATCCATGAAAACCTCAACAATCTTTTCACAAAAATCAGAGAATATAGTAGTCACACATCTTTGGAAGGTAGTAGGTGCATTGCATAAACCAAAAGGCATACGTCTATAAGCATAAGTTCCGAAAGGACAAGTAAAGGTGGTTTTCTCTTGACCAGGTTGTGAAACAGGTATTTGAGAAAAACCAGAATATCCATCGAGAAAACAAAAGTGTGTGTGCTTAGATAATATTTCTATCATTTGATCAATGAAAGGCAGAGGGTAATGATCTTTTCTAGTTGCTTTATTTAATTTTCTAAAGTCAATTACCATTCTATAGCCAGTGACAATTCTTTGTGGAATGAGTTCATTCTTATCATTAGGAACAACAGTAATACCTCCCTTCTTAGGGACACAATGAACGAGGCTTACCCATCTACTATCAGCTATGGGATAGATTATACTTGCTTCCAGAAGCTTTAATATTTCAGTTATTACCACTTCTTTCATTTTAGGATTTAAACATCGTTGGTGATCAACAACGGGTTTAGCATCAGGTTCCATATTAATCTTGTGCTCATAGAGAGTGGGACTAATGCCCTCAAGATCATCAAGAGTATATCCAATAGCAGCTCAATGCTTCTTCAGAATTTTCAATAATATTTCTTCTTCGTGTTCTGAAAGGTTAGCACTAATAATAACAAGATATATCTTTTTCTCATCAAGATAAGCATATTTCAAAGTGTCTGGAAATTGTTTTATTTCAAACACAGGATCACCTTTAGGTGGAGGAGGACCTCCTAGAGTTTCAATAGGCAAATTTTGTTTAACCAGAGGTCGTTGTTCAAAGAAAATTTTATCTATCTCATTTCTTTCATGCATACACATATCATTTTCATGGTCTAGCAAATATTGTTCTAGTGGATCAGTTGGAGGCACGACAATAGAAGCAAGACCAATTATTTCATCCTTACTAGGCAATTCTTTCTTATGTTGTTTTCTATTGAACTTAGAAAAATTAAACTCATCAGACTCATCACCAAAACTAACACCGGCGGTTTGTTTCTCACATTCTATTTTAGCATTAACAGTGTTCAAGAAAGGTCTACCAAAGATAATGGGACAAAAGTCATCTTGTGGGGAACCCAGAACTAGAAAATCAGTAGGATATTTTATTTTCCCACACAAGACTTCAGCATCTCTAACAATCCCAAGTGGTGTGTGTCTCTATTAGCAAGTTTAATAGTAACGTATATGTCTTCTATTTCGGCAGGTGCTATATCATTCATAATTTCTTGATATCAGGTAAAAGGAATAGCACTCACGCTAGCACCTAAGTCACATAAACCATGATAACAGTGATCTCCTATTTTGATTGCATGCCAACAACAGGTCTATGTTTATCTTTCTCATCGGGTTTAGCAATTCTAGCAGCTTCATTATAGAAGTAAATAATGATACGTCTCCAACGTATCTATAATCTTTGATTGTTCCATGATATTATATTATCATTCTTGGATGTTTTACAATCATTTGATAGTCATTTTATATCATTTTTTGGTACTAATCTATTGACATAATGCCTAGTGCCAGTTGTTGTTTTCTGCATGTTTTTTACATCGCAGGAAATCAATATCAAACGGAGTCCAAATGCAACCAAACTCCTAGAGGATTTTTTTTGTGCCAGAAGACATCCAGTGGGCCAAGGAAGCACCTGGGGGTGGCTCGAGGGGAGCAGCACCCACCAGGGCGCGCCAGGAGGCCCAGGCGCGCCCTGGTGGGTTGTGCCCACCTGGGGTGCCCCCTGAACCACCTCTTTGCTCTATAAATACCCCAATTTTCCAGAAACCCTAGGGGAGTCGACGAAAATCAATTCCAGTCATCGTAGAGTCCAGAACCACCAAATCCAATCTAGACACCGTCTTGGAGGGGTTCACCACTTCCATTGGTGGCTCTCCGATGATGCGTGAGTAGTTCTTTGTAGACCTATGGGTCCGTAGTTAGTAGCTAGATGGCTTCCCCTCTCTCTCTTGATTATCAATACAATGGTCTCTTGGAGATCCATATGATGTAAGTCTTTTTGCGGTGTGTTTGTTGGGATCCGATGAACTTTGTGTTTATGATCAGATCTATGTTTTAATTCATGAAAGTTATTTGAGTCTTCTTTGATCTCTTTTATGCATGATTACTTATAGCCTCGTATTTCTTCTCTGATATTTGGGTTTTGTTTGGCCAACTTGATCTATTTATCTTGCAATGGGAAGAGGTGCTTTGTAGTGTGTTCGATCTTACGGTGCTTGATCCAAGTGACAGAAGGGGAACCAACACGTACGTATCGTTGCTACTAAGGATAACAAGATGGGATCTATATCTCCACAATAGATAAACGGATCCTGTCTACATCATGTCATCATTCTTATTGCATTACTCCGTTTTTCCATGAACTTAATACACTAGATGCATGCTGGATAGCGGTCGATTTGTGGAGTAATAGTAGTAGATGCAGGCAGGAGACGGTCTACTAATCTGGACGTGATGCCTATATGATGATCATTTCCTGGCTATCGTCATGATTATTTTAAGTTCTATCAATTGCCCAATAGTAATTGTTTTCCCACTGTTTGCTATTTTCCTCGAGAGAAGCCACTAGTGAAACCTACAGCCCCCCGGGTCTCTTTCATCATATTTGCCTTTGCGATCTATTTTCCCTTGCATTTATTTTCAGATATATTAAACAAAAAATACAAAAATACCTTGCTGCTTATTTTTTCCGTGATCTATTTATTCTGTCTATCACTTTTACCTCATGTTATTTGCCTATCTTGAGGCACCGTACCCGAAAGGGATTGACAACCCCTTTTACACATCGGGTTGTGATAATCCCCAAGTGCAGGGAATCATCGTAGCAATTTCCAAAGGTGGAAGTGATAAGTATGGAGTGTCGAACCCACAAGGAGCTAAAGGTAAGATCAATATTCTCTCAAGTCCTATCTGCCACTGATACGACTCTACGTACACCGAACGTTTGCTTCCAACTAGATACGAGCAATAAAACTACGTTGTGGGTATGAAGAGGATAACTTTGCATGATATCGGAGAGCTAAAATATAAAATTAGGTGATGTTATCATAAAGTTAGAATATATTACTAAATATTATAAATAGCGAGTGTGGAATAATTATGGATCGGTGTGCGGAATTATCCTAGGCAATTGTTAACAAGACCGGTAGTCATCATTGCAATCTCATATGAGGGAGAGGCATAAGCTAACATACTTTCTCTTCTTGGATCATATGAACTTATGATTGGAACTCTAGCAAACATCCGCAACTACTAAAGATCATTAAGGTAAAACCCAACCATAGCATTAAAGCATCAAGTCTCCTTTATCCCATATGCCACAACCCCCTTACTCGGGTTTATGCTTCTGTCACTCAAGCAACCCACTATAAGCGAATCATGAACGTATTGCAACACCCTACAACGGGAATCCCTCACGCTTGCACGACACGGAGGGCACAATAGGAGAACACCAAAATAAAACATACAACTCGTACCAATCTAGATCATCAATCAACCCAAAGACAAAAGATATCTACTCAAAACATCATAGGATGGCAACAGATCATTGGATCATAATATGTGGCATAAAGCACCATGTTCAAGTAGGGATTACAGCGGGGTGCGGGAGAGTGGACCGCGTAAAAGAGATGAGGATGGTGATGATGATGGTGATGTTGATCAAGACGATCACCGCTGAGGGAGTCCTGGATTAGGGGGTCCTCGGACAGCCGGACTATATACTTTGGCCGGACTGTTGGACTATGAAGATACAAGATTGAAGACTTCATCCCGTGTCTGGGTGGGACTCTCCTTTGCATGGAAGGCAAGCTTCACTATTCGGATATGTAAATCTCCTTCTCTGTAACCGACTCTGTGTAACCCTAGCCCCCTCCGGTGTCTATATAAACCGTAGGATTTAGTCTGTAGAACGAGAACAATCATAATCATATGCTAGCTTCTAGGGTCTAGCCTCTACGATCTCGTGGTAGCTCAAATCTTGTAATACTCATATCATCAAGATCAATCAAGCAGGAAGTAGGGTATTACCTCCATCGAGAGGGCCCGAACCTGGGTAAACATTGTGACCCCCGCCTCCTGTTAGCCCTAGACGCACAGTTCGGGACCCCCTACCCGAGATCCGCCGGTTTTGACACCGACATTGGTGCTTCCATTGAGAGTTCCACTTTGCCGTCACGATAAGGCTTGATGGCTCCTTCAATCATCTACAACAATGCGATCCGGGGTGAGGTTTTGCTCCCCGAAGAGATCTTCGTATTCGGCGGCTTCGTACTGCGGGCCAACTCGCTTGGCCATCTAGAGCAGATCGATAGCTACGCCCCTGGCCATCAGGTCAGGTATGGAAGCTTGAACTACACTGCCGACATCCGCGGAGACTTGATCTTTGACGGATTCGAGCCCATGACAGGTGCACCATACAGCCATGATGAGCATGACTTAGATCTGCCATCAGACGGTGTTCAGGAGATTGCACCTGCAACTGCCCTTGCCTTAGATCCGGAGCAGATCGCCCCATCCGAGGACGGGTGGATAGACCCCGCCACGAAGGCCGCACACTCATCGGCGCTAGAGCCGAACATAGACTTCGCCTCCGATGAGGCCTGTGTCATCGGACCCTCGGACTCGTCTCCGGCCATAGGCTTCGAATCACGTGCATCCGTGCCTATCAAATCCGATTGGGCACTGATCATGGAGTTTAACTCCATGGATATCTTTCAGCACTTGCCCTTGGGCGACGTGCTAAATTCATTAAAGTCTCTCTCCCTGTCAGGAGACTCCTGGCCGAACTATGTCCGACTTGAGTGGGAAGCAGACGACGAAGAAATTCGTTCCCCACCCACCACCCACTTAATAGCCACTTTCGATGACTTAACCGACATGCTTGACTTCGACTCTGAAGACATCGACGGTATGGACGATGATGCAGGAGAAGAATAGGAACCTCCGCCCATAGGGCGATGGATAGCCACCTCATCGTA
Source organism: Triticum timopheevii (assembly GCA_963921465.1). Classification (NCBI taxonomy): domain Eukaryota; kingdom Viridiplantae; phylum Streptophyta; class Magnoliopsida; order Poales; family Poaceae; genus Triticum; species Triticum timopheevii. Next base: position 407,295,472 of record OY997268.1, on the reverse strand, counting down.
TGATATATATATATATATATATATATATATATATATATATATATATATATATATATATATATGGTGGACACGCCCATAGAAGGCGATGGCGATGAGGCAACGGAGGATAATCCCCTTGAGAAGCAATCTAAGCACCGGCGTCATAGGCGCCGCTCTAAGCCCCGCCATAGCAAAAATAGCGATACTGGCATAAGAGACAATAGCACTCTGGATGGTGCCGAAGATGAAAACAATCCCACCCAGCCAAGCTTCGTGCAAGCCGGACGGGAGGATGGGCAAGCTAGCCCTGATAAATAGGAAATGGATGGAGACTCGGAGGATGACAATTACATGCCCCTCTCCGAAGACAAGGTGAGCCTCGGCGACGGAGAATTCATCGTGCCTGAGGATCCCGTCGAGCAGGAGCGCTTCAAGCGCCGGCTTATAGCCACTGCAAAAAGCCTGAAGAAAAAGTAGCAGCAGCTTCAAGCTGATCAAGAATTGCTAACTGATAGATGGACTGAGGTCCTGGCAGCTGAGGAATACGGAATCGAGCGCCCAACCAAAAGTTACCCAAAGCGCAGGTTGCTACCTCAACTCGAGGAGGAGGCACTAAAGCCTACACTACCAGCCACAGTATGCGGCTGACCGGCCACCTCGTGGCTGAGACAAAGCGGCGTATCAGCCCAAACACCAGCCCGCACCCTGTTGCCAATCAAACAAAAACACTAAGGCCTAGGGATACACGCAGGACCTGCAAGACATATTGGAAAACAAAGCAGGACAGTCAAGATCGATCTACGGATCACGGGGGCGCGCCCCAACGCGTGACGATGACCGTCACGCCGGATATACTAAAAGCAAATCCGGCCGGGCCGAATACAACAGACTAGACTCATTTGAACCGCGTCGTAATGTTGCTCAGCATAGAGGCGCCACACACCCCCTATGCTTCACTCACGAAGTAATGGATCATGAATTCCCAGAAGGGTTTAAGCCTGCAAATATCGATCCCTATGATGCGACTATAGACCCCATGGTATGGTTAGAAGATTTCTTTCTCCACATTCACATGGCCTACGGGGATGATCTACATGCCATCAAGTACCTCCCACTAAAACTCAAGGGACCGGCTCGGCATTGGCTGAATAGTTTGCCGGCAAACTCCATCGGAAGCTGGGAGAACCTGGCAGACGCATTCCTGGATAACTTCCAGGGCACTTATGTGCTACCACCGGATGCTGATGATTTAAGTCACATAACCCAATAGCCCGGAGAGTCAGCCAAGAAATTCTGGACTCGGCTCCTAACTAAAAAGAACCAAATTGTTGACTGTCCGGATGCCGAAGTCCTAGCGGCCTTTAAGAATAACATCTGTGACGAGCGGCTTGCCCGACACCTCGGCCAAGAGAAGCCAAAGTCCATGGCAGCCTTCACGACACACATGACCCGCTTTTGTGTGGGCGAGGATAGCTGGTTGGCTCGTCGCAACAACACAGCAAGCAATCCTGGCACATCAGAGGCCAGAGATAGCAACGGCAAGCCCCGATGCAACAAACACAAGCATCGCAAAAATGGTGATAACGCTAAAGACACGGCAGTCAATGCCGAATTCAGTGGCTCTAAGTCCAGTCAGCGGAAAAAGGCATTCAAAAATAACAATTCGGGCCCGTCCAGCCTGGACCACATACTCGATCGTCCATGGCAAATTCATGGCACCCCAGGAACACCAGCCAATCATACCAATAGAGAATGCTGGGTCTTCAAACAAGCCGGCAGGTCAGTTGCCGAAAACAAGGAGAAGGGGTCTCAAAGCAACGACGACAACGGTGAGGAGCCCTAATCACCAAACACAGGAGGGCAAAAGAAATTTCCCCCACAAATCAAAACGGTGAATATGATAAACGCCACCCACTTTCCGGCGTTGGAACGGATGTGCACTCTTAGGGACGTCGACTTAACGAAGCCAGTCGCCCCACAATATAAACTATGGCCGATCACTTTCGATCGTACGGATCACCCAGCCAATACCAATCAGGGCAATTCAGCCACACTAGTCCTTGACCCAATAATTGACGGATTTCTCCTCACGCGAGTCCTTATGGACGGAGGCAGCAGTCTAAACCTGCTGTATTAGGACACAGTGTGCAAGATGGGTATTGATCATTCAATGATCAAGCCCACTAAAACCACCTTTAAAGGTGTCATACCAAGTGCGCAGGCTCGTTGTACAGGCTCCATCACTCTGAAGGTAGTCTTCGGATCACCGGACAATTACCGTACCGAAGAGTTAACCTTCGACACCGTCCCTTTTCACAGTAATTATCATGCACTGCTCGGACGAACCGCGTTTGCTCGATTCAATGCGAAGCCACACTATGCTTACGTAAGCTCAAGATGTCTGGTCCGCGTGGCGTCATAACAGTTAATGGCAAGGCCGAACTCCACCTTTGTGCCGAAGAGTGTACTGCAGCCTTGACAGTAGAAGCAACGAAAGGCATCTTTCAATCGAACCTCGGGTCGACGGCCAAGCTCCCGGACACCGTCAGGGGAGTCCGAACTACTCCGTGGCAGGATAGCCCGGCTTGTCCGGAGCTCAATTAAAACACTCCGGCAGTAAACGGAGGCACATCTAGGATAGGCCACACAATGCGGCTTAACCGCTCCGTGGCACATAAATATCTTTTTTGTGCTTTCTTTGTAGGTCCACTTTTGCATAGGCCAGGACTGGCGACATGGAAACAGCTCGAATGCGTAAGAGAATCCTTAGAGATGCCCCTTGATGACCACCCAGTTACACTCCGGATCCGCACACAGCCTCCTCCCGCTTGATCTCAGCAGGTTCGGAAGTCGTATTTCTTTTTCTATCACATTACTTGTATTCGTACGCATTGACGTGTTATTCAATTACAACATGTGGCTTTATATAACACTTATCTGCTGTTGTTTCTTACTGACACTCTTCGTCAAATGGCATCCGTACATTGCGATATGACTTAATATGCCAGGGAATCATTGTACCCATAATAACGACAATAAAGTCCGAAAACACCTTCGTGGACGCTCGGCACCCCGAACTTATAGCATTATATGCATCAGCTCCGAATCATGTCTTGGGTCAATAGTTGGGTTTGCCCGGCTCCCATGTTTTGTTGCCTTACGTTCCGCTATATTGGCTAAGGAGGCACAGGGAGAACTACTGCGATTGTGTCCCGGTTCTTCCGGACGAGCGCCTCAGTAGAGAAAGCCGAAAACTAACTGTCATGATACGGCGAGAGCTGGTCAGCTGTTCGAGAGGTTGTGAAATCTTGAAGGATTTCTTCTGCATAATGCCATAACTAATGCAGCGTGCGATGGATCGGCTTTTCTTCCGATCAGGTGCTTATAGAGCCCCTCGTGCAGTCTTCTGAACACCAGGGGATGCGCCTACCTTCCTTTTGTCAAACTCCTATGGCTAAGTGAGAGTGATAAAGCCCTATATTCTGATTGCCTGGTTCGTTATGCTGAACACCTCCTTCAAGGACCCAAAACTAGGATAAAGAGTGCTCAGGTTTATCCCGAACACCCCCGTACTTCCTACATGGGGCCAGAAGCCGACGACTGGCCAACTCTCAGGATTGATATATAAAACGGCCGCGCAGGAGGAAAAGCTTTCAAATAACAGGCAATAAATAATAGAAATGACCTTGTTCAACATTACAAAGGACAACATGACTGTATTCATGGAAATATGATGTCCTTTGTGCATTGCTCCGCCGCAAAGCGGGATCCTTTCAGGACACTATCATAATATAATTCGGGCTTGCATTGCTCCTTCCCCTCCGGCGGTCCCTCGGTCATCAGCTTTTCAGCATCCATCTTCCCCCAGTGCACCTTTGCGCAGGCGAAGGCTATTCGTGCACCCTCCATACAGACTGACCACCTGATGACTTCAAGTCGAAGGCAGGCACTCACAAGCCGCTTCACGAGCCCGAAGTAGCTGCTTGGTATCGGCTCGGCGGGCCATAGCCGGATAATTAAATCCTTCATGGCTAGTTTGGCCGCCTTATGCAGTTCGATTAGCTGCTTCAGCTGATCAGCAAATGGCACTCGATAATTCGGCGCCAGATACTGCGACAAGAAGAGCTTCTTTGCAGTACTCTTTTCTTCGGCTTGGTAGAATTGGGCAGGGTCAGATATGCTGCAGGGCAGCTCCGCAAACACCCCTGGAGAAATCCGAATTCAAATTAGTAAACATGATTTTCTCCCTTAAAATACCTACTTTACATAGAAAAAGCATTACCCGCCGCGATCTTCCTCGCCTCCTGTATTTCCTGCAGGGCACATTGGGCTTCCCCTCGGGCATTGCGTGCGGCTTCGTGAGCTTGGGTGAGTTTGGACTCTTTCTCCGTTAAACTCTGCTCCAAGGTCTCACATCTCTTCACAGCCTCTTGAAGCTCTTGTTCAGCTTCAATAACCCTGGCCTCGTGCTTCTCACCAAGAGCCTGCTCTGCGGCTGCCTTCTTCTCGGCTTCGGTCACAGCCTTCTTAAGAGCCTCAATTTCGGCCGTCGCCCCTAGAGCATATCATAATAATATTTTCATCATATTAACTTATTCATTCACGCTAATGCGAACAAGGTTTTTGCATACCTTGGTTATCCTCCAACTGTTTCTGCACTCGGTCGAGTTCTTCTTCGGCCCGCTCCAGACTCTGCTTCAGTCCGGAGACTTCCACGGTATGAGAGGCAGCAGTCGCTACGGACGCCTGCTTACAAAATAAAAGGAGGGAGAGATGCCATAAAGTAAGTCTCCTGCGAACATACATTTTCGATCCTCTGTCCGGTTCCTTATTTCACCGAACAGTGTATCAGGGGCTACTACCTATACTATGACACTCTTCGAAACCTCACAAAACATACCTGAAAACCCGTTATAAGGCTGACACAGGCCTCATTCAGTCCACTCTCAGCAGACTGAATCTTCTCAATCACCGCACCCATAAGGGTACGGTGTTCGTCGACGATGGAGGCGCTCTTTAGCGCCGCTGATAAAGTATCCAGCACCTCTGGTTGGACAGAGGTTGCCGGTGGAACAGGCGCACCCCCTCTAGTCGAGGGGAGCTGCCTTCCTGATTCTGGAGCTGTATCGGTCTCCGGAATTGCGTCCAGCTGGGGGCCGAATTCAAGATGGCCCCCGCCGCCGACATCCGTGGGAGCCTTTTCTCCCGTGTATCCGGCCCCTGAAGTTTGACCTTCTGGCGCCGCTTTGACAATCTTTCCCCCCCCCCTCCTTGGCCTGGGTCCCTCTGGGACGATGCCATGGTGTCACTCACGTGTTTTGGGGAGGGGGCCTTCGAGGGCGTCCCGCTATCCATAGCGTCCGAGCTTAGTGAATCCTCTGATGAGGATTGTTCGGTGCGGGGCCTCGCCGGACTGCAAGAAGTATGGCTCGATGATTAAAACATCATGCCACGGTAAGCCTGGATGCGTAAGCATGTTTAGATTTTATATACTAATGAGTTCACCAGGGGCTGGGCCCTGGGATCCCACTCCGGGCTGCTTTCGGCAGCGGCGATGGACTCCTCCGGAAGGGGAGTCTTTCCCTTCTTAGGCGACTCGGCCTCCAAAGAGGTGGAGGCCATCCTTTTCTTTCTTCCCTCACTGGGGATTGGTCTTCCTCCTCTTCCTCGACCTCTCTGGAGGAAGAGCGGGCATCGGAGTCTCTGGATATTGTGTCCGAAGTGTCACGGCGACGGAGGCCGCCCCTGGTCTTTTTGGCCTCCTTCTAGACCTTTTTCTTCGGCTCCTTGTAAGGCACTGGGACCAGCATCTTCGTCAGGAGTGGGTCGGCCGGTTCTTCTGGCAGTGGGGCCGGACAGTAGATTTGCCCCGCCTTCTTCGTCCAGCCCTAGGAGAGTTGTGGAATACACATCAACCATTTCCCTCGGGTTATGCGAACAAAACGTATGAATGGCCAACGTACGATGACTTACCGAACTTGCAGGGCGGGACAGTTGGTACCCGCGGTCCTCGGCGGAGTCCGGCCACGATTTGCCGGACTTAAAGAGCACCTTCCAAATGTCCTTGTGCGAGGAGCCGAAGAGCTCTAGTAGGGTCTGGTGCTTGGCCGGGTCGAAATCCCGTAAGTTGCAAGCGCTGTGTTCGCAAGGGAGAATCCGGTGAACTAACATCACCTGGACTACATTGACAAGTTTGATATTCTTGTCTTCCATATCCTTGACGTGGGTCTGGAGCACCGACAACTCGTCGGGCGAAGACCAGTTCAGGCCCTTCTTGGGCCAGGATGTAAGCCGCGGGGGGGGGGGGGGGGGCTCCGGATCGGAATTCGGGAGCAGCGGCCCATTCCGTGTCGCGCGGCTCAGTGATGTAAAACCACTGCTGCTGCGACTCTTTGACAGTATCATTGAAAGTACCTGTTGGCCATGTGACGTTGGGAATCTTGCTCACCATGGCGCCTCCGCACTCGGCGTGCTCGCCACTCACTACCTTGGGCTTCACATTAAAGATATTCAGCCATAAGCCGAAGTATGGCAAGATGCGGAGAAAGGCCTCGCACACGACGATGAATGCTGAGATGTTGAGGAAGGAATTGGGGGATAGATCATGAAAATCGATCCCGTAATAATACAAGATGCCGTGAACGAATGGGTGGAGGGGAAACCCTAGCCCGTGGACAAAATGAGGGAGGAATACAACCCTCTCGTGGGGTTCCGGAGTAGGGACAATTTGTCCCGCCGTCGGAAAACGGTGGCTGATTTTCTTGGCCAGATACCCAGCCTCCCAAAGCTTTTTGATATCCTTCTCCCAGACAATAGAGGCCATCCACTTGCCTCCTGCTCCGGATCCGGACATTTTCAGAAGACCTTTGTGGGCGGAGAAGACGAACGCTTGGGCCCTGGAGCTCAAGCGAGGGGGGATGGATGAGCAGAGGAAGAAGAAGGCGTCGGTGAAAAAGGGGAGTCCTTATCTCCTTATAAAGGCAGCAGGGATCCTGTGCCTCCCCACTTGCCCGGTAAACTCGCCTATTCTCCAAGTGTAGCATTGATGGCGCGGTTGGGTTACCCACACACGTATTGATGAGAATCCCGTGATGAGGGGACACAATCTATGCTTCGACAAGACGTGCCAATAAAACCTCCTCGCGATATGTGCGGTAGCAGGTTGAGAAAAACAGTTTGCATAATGACCGGGCCACAGCGTGATGTCATGCTATGAAAAGTTGTCAGCAGATTAGATTTGTGGAATATTGTTCTCTCTACGGTGGTATATGGAAATTTTTTTGCAGAGCCGGACATGATCCTTGTGTTCAAGATCTTCTATGGAATATTCGGAGAAGGAACCCGCCTTGCAATGCCGAAGACAATCTGCACGCCATACTCATCGTCATTGAAGCCTGGTTCAGGGGCTACTGAGGGAGTCCTGGACTAGGGGGTCCTCGGACAGCCGGACTATATACTTTGGCTGGACTGTTAGACTATGAAGATATAAGATTGAAGACTTCGTCCCTTGTCCGGGTGGGACTCTCCTTTGCATGGAAGGCAAGCTTGGCTATTCGGATATGTAGATCTCCTTCTTTGTAACCGACTCTATGTAACCCTAGCCCCCTTCGGTGTCTATATAAACCGGAGGGTTTAGTCCATAGGACGGGAACAATCATAATCACAGGCTAGCTTCTAGGGTCTAGCCTCTACGATCTCATGGTAGACAAACTCTTGTAATGCTCATATCATCAAGATCAATCAAGCAGGAAGTAGGGTTTTACCTCCATTGAGAGGGCCAACCTGGGTAAACATTGTGTCCCCCGCCTCCTATTACCATTAGCCTTAGACGCACAGCTCGGGACCCCCTACCCGAGATCCGCCGGTTTTGACACCAACAACCGCAGCGATGATTCCCCTCCCGATGGCACTCCGGCGCTGCTACCTCTTGAGCACTGCATTGGTTTTCCCTTGAAGAGGAAAGGGTGATGCAGCAAAGTAGCGTAAGTATTTCCCTCAGTTTTTGAGAACCAAGGTATCAATCTAGTAGGAGGCTACACGCAAGTCCCTCGTACCTACACAAACAAACAAGAACCTCGCAACCAACACGATAAAGGGGTTGTCAATCCCTAAACGGCCACTTGCGAAAGTGAGATCTGATAGAGATAATAAGATAAGATAAATATTTTTGGTATTTTTATGATATAGACTGGAAAGCAAAGATTGCAAAATAAAGTAGATCGGAAACTTATATGATGGAAAATAGACCCGGGGGCCATAGGTTTCACTAGTGGCTTCTCTCAAGACAGCATAAGTATTACGGTGGGTGAACAAATTACTATCGAGCAATAGATAGAAAAGTGCATAGTTATGAGAACATCTAGGCATGATCGTGTATATAGGCATCACGTCCGCGACAAGTAGATCGAAATGATTCTGCATCTACTACTATTACTCACATCGACCGCTATCCAACATGCATCTAGAGTATTAAGTTCATAAGAACAGAGTAACGCATTAGGCAAGATGACATGATGTAGAGGGATAAACTCAAGCAATATTATATAAACCCCATATTTTTATCCTCGATGGCAACAATATAATGTGTGCCTTGCTGCCCCTGCTGTCACTGGGAAAGGACACCGCAAGATTGAACCCAAAGCTAAGCACTTCTCCTATTGCAAGAAAGATCAATCTAGTAGGCCAAACCAAACTGATAATTTGAAGAGACTTGCAAAGATAACCAATCATACATAAAATAATTCAGAGGAGATTCAAATATTTCTCATAGATAAACTTGATCATAAACCCACAATTCATTGGATCTCGACAAACACACCGCAAAAAGAGTTACATCGAATAGATCTCCAAGGAGATCAAGGAGAACTTTGTATTGAGATTCAAAGAGAGAGAAGAAGCCATCTAGCTAATAACTATGGACCCGAAGGTCTATGGTAAACTACTCACAACTCATCGGAGAGGCTATGGTGTTGATGTAGAAACCCTCCATGATCGATTACCCCTCCGACAAAGCGCCGGCAAAGGCTCCAAGATGGGATCTGACAGGTACAGAAGGTTGCGGTGGTGGAATTAGGGTTTTGTGGTGCTCCTGGATGTTTTTAGGGTATGTAGATATATATAGGCGAAAGAAGTTGGTCAGGGGAGCCACGAGGGTAGGGGCGCGTCCACCCGGGCGTGCCTCCCTGCCTCGTGGCCGCCTCGTTTGCTTCTTGACGTCCACTCCAAGTCTCCTGGATTGCGTTTTTTCCAAAAATAACTCTCCCGAAGGTTTCATTCTGTTTGGACTCCGTTTGATATTCCTTTTCGGCGAAACACTGAAATAGGCAAAAAAACAACAATTTGGGCTGGGCCTTCGGTTAATAGGTTAGTCCCAAAAATAATATAAAAGTGCTTAGTAAAGCCCATAAGCATCCAAAACGGGTAATATAATAGCATGGAACACTCAAAACTATAGATACGTTGGAGACGTATCAAGCATCCCCAAGCTTAATTCCTGCTCGTCCTCGAGTAGGTAAATGATAAAAACAGAATTTTTGATGTGGAATGCTACCTAGCATATTTCTCAATGTAATTTTATTTATTGTGGCATGAATGTTCAGATCCAAATGATTCAAGATAAAAGTTTAATATTGACATAAGAGTAATAATACTTTAAGCATACTAACAAAGTAATCATGTCTTCTCAAAATAACATGGCCAAAGAAAGTTATACCTACAAAATCATATAGTCTGGCTATGCTCTATCTTCATCACACAAAATATTTAAATCATGCACAACTCTTGTTTTAGCCAAGCAATTGTTTCGAACTTTAGTATTCTCAAACTTTTTCAATCTTCACGCAATACATGAGCGTTAGCCATGGACATAGCACTATATGTGGAATAGGATGGTGCTTGTGGAGAAGACAAAAAAGAGAAGATAGTCTCACATCAACTAGGCGTATCAACGGGCTATGGAGATGCCCATTAATAGATATTAATGTGAGTGAGTAGGGATTGCCATGCAACGGATGCACTAGAGCTATAAGTGTATGAAAGCTCATCAAAAGAAACTAAGTGGGTGTGCATCCAACTTGCTCGCTCACGAAGACCTAGGGCAATTTGAGGAAGCCCATCATTGGAATATACAAGCCAAGTTCTATAATGAAAAACTCCCACTATATGAAAGTGACAACATAGGAGACTCTCTATCATGAAGATCATGGTGCTACTTTGAAGCACAAGTGTGGAAAAGGATAGTAACATTGTCCCTTCTCTCTTTTTCTCTCATTTTTTTATTTTGGTGGGTTTCTTTGGCCTCTTTTTTTATTTGGGCTTCTTTGGCCTCTTTTATTTTTCATAAAGTTCGGAGTCTCATCCCGACTTGTGGGGGAATCATAGTCTCCATCATCCTTTCCTCACTTGGGACAATGCTCTAATAATGAAAATCATCACACTTTCATTTACTTACAACTCAAGACTTACAACTCGATATTTAGAACAAAATATGACTCTATGTGGATACCTCAGGCGGTGTACCGGGATATGCAATGAATCAAGAGTGACATGTATGAAAGAATTACGAATGGTGGCTTTGCCACAAATACGATGTCAACTACATGATCATGCAAAAGCAATATGACAATGATGATGCGTGTCATAAATAACGGAACGGTGGAAAGTTGCATGGCAATATATCTCGGAATGGCTATGGAAATGCCATAATAGGTTGGTATGGTGGCTATTTTGAGGAAAGTATATGGTGGGTGTATGGTACCGGCAAAAGTTGCGTGACACAAGAGAGGCTAGCAATGGTGGAAGGGTGAGAGTGCGTATATTCCATGGACTCAACATTAGTCATGAAGAACTCATATACTTATTGCAAAAATCTACAAGTTATCAAAACAAAGTACTACACGCATGGGAAGGGTTGGTAGGAGTTAACCATCATGCGATCTCGACCTCAACACATATGGAAGATGTCGGATATCGGGTTCCGGCAAAACCCTTAAGGTTCGAACTCTGGGGTGCGTACGAAGATCTTCTCCCTACCGAAACACGCCCGAAACCTCGCCACGAATCTAAGCTAGCACGATGAACAGGGCAATAGACACAAGGTTTATACTGGTTCGGGTCACCGTTGTGGTGTAATACCCTAATCCAGTGTGTGGTGTGGTGGATTGCCTCTTGGGCTGATGATGAACAGTACAGAGGAAGAACAGCCTCGCGAGGAGAGGTGTTCTTGTGGTGGTGGTGTGTTCTGCTTGGTCAGGGTTCAATCCGATCTCGCTCCTCCCTTCTACTATGGTGGTTATCTCTTTATATAGAGGCCCTGGTCCTCTTCCCAAATATTGAGCGGGAAGGGAGCCAACAACGGCCACTTTGAAAGGGGACAGCTAGTACAAGCTATCCTGACTAAAGGTGGTCTTCGACTGCCAAAGGCACTAATGATGACGTCGTCTTGGGCTCCATGGTGACCTCCGTCCTGCCGCCTTGCTGGTCTTTGTCTTGTTGTACCGATATGGAAACCTTTGCTTGATGCCTCAGTACTCCGCGCCTACGCTTGCCCCCTTTGCACCAAAGAGGAAATGAGGACACTGCACAGGCTAGCGCCCGCCTGGCGCCCGCCTGGTCTTGATCGTCATGGCTTGCGTCATGAGCACCTTGCAAGGTTCCCCTGGCCTTGATCTCTCCGCCTCCTCATGAGCCTACCTGGTGAGGCCGCCCTGAGGAGGCCTTGCATCATCCGCCCCGTGAGGCTTGGCCCCTCGCGAGGGTCTTGAGCGCTTGTTGATGAAGACGGGCCGTACTGGGCCACTGCTGGGCCACGATGCGAAGAACAACAAGAAAGGCGCAACCAAGCGCACATTCCTCGCCCTCCTCCAAGACAAGAGCGACACCAAGTGGAACAAGTGCTTCAAGACCCTCCTCCACGCCAAGAGCGACATCACGAGGAATGAGCATTTGAGGACTTTCCAAGGCAAGAGCGATATCACAACCGCTATCAAGATGAAGAACTCCGCTACGGCATGCTCAAGTTCACCATGCCAAAGTTCTCCGGAAGCAATGATCCCGAAGAATATCTCTCTTGGGCATTGAAGGTGGACAAGATTTTTCGCCTCCACAACTACGATGAAGAAAAGAAGATCGCCATGGCCTCCCTCGAGTTCCAAGACTATGTCCTCATTTGGTGGGAACAAGTGATAGGGCGACGACATACAAGAGGCAAACCACCAATCACAACTTGGGAAGCCATGAAGGAAGTCATGAGAGCCCGCTTTGTGTCTACTCACTACACTCGAGATCTTTTCAAGAAGTTGCAACTCCTCAAGCAAGGCACCAAGACGGTGGAAGAATACTACCAAGAAATGGAGATTGCCATGATACGAGCCAATGTCAAGGAAGATGACGAGCAAACAATGGCACGCTTCTTGAACGGCCTCAACCACCCAATCAAGCGGATCGCCGACTTCCAACCATACTCCAACCTTCTTGAGCTAGTTCACCAAGCGACCAAGGCCGAGCGACAAGTGCAAGATGACTTCAAATACGCTAAGTACTCGTCCAAGACCTACGGCTCCTACTCTCAATCTCCCGCGACCTCGGCACCTCCTACATCAACTCGAGCATCACCAAGTACCGATGACAAATCAAGTTCCAAGCAAGTGGCACCTTCTTCGACTCGTCCTCCAGCAAGCACCTACAAATCCAAGACTCCTTCATCTTCGGCGCCTCCCAATGATCCCGTCAAGACAAGTTCAATGAAGTGCTTCACATGTGGCGGCCGCGGACACAAGTCTTTCCAATGCACCAACAAGCGAACAATGATCTTCAACGATGATAGCACATACGACTCAATGAATGAAGAAGAAATGGAAGCCATTGAGCACGTGGCCATGCACTGGCGCGTGAACGAAGATGAAGATGATCAAGTCTTTTGTGACAATGATTAAAGTCCCTCTCTCGTGGTCTCCAAGGTCTTGACGCTCCAACACCACCAAGAAGAAGACCAATGGTGCCACATCTTCCACACCAAGGCCGGCATCAATGGACGGTCCATCAAGGTCGTCATCGATGGAGGTAGTTTCCACAATTTGGCAAGTGAAGAACTATGCTCCAAGCTTCAATTGGTCAAGAGGAAGCATCCGCACCCTTACAAGGTTCAATGGCTAAGTGACTCCGGCACTATCTGTGTTGAGCATACGGTCCAAGTCTCCTTCAAAATTGGTGCATATGAGGACACTTTGGAGTGTGATGTGGTCCCAATGACCGTTTGCCACCTCCTTCTTGGTCGTCCATGGCAATTCGACTGTGGTGTCATCCACAATGGACGTACCAATCACTATAGCTTCAAGATAAAAGGGAAGGAATATGTGCTACGACCCATGTCTCCTAGTCAAGTGATAGCCGACAAGCAAGCCACACATCGTGGCGAGAAGAGTGAGAAAGTGATCCACCCAAACGTGAGTGAGAGCCACAAGCCAAACTTGAGCGCCTCTTCGCCTGCAGAGAAAAACCTCATACTATTTGCCACAAAAAGTGAGATGAGAGAAGTGTGTGAGAACCCATCGAGTGTGATGCACTTTGTCCTTGTGTGCAAGGATGGAGAACCAAAAACTAACACCTCTCACGAGCTACCTATGGTGTTTCAATCTCTTTTGCAGGAATTTCAAGATGTTTTCCCCGATGAGCTACCTCCGGGTCTACCTCCTCTTCGAGGCATTGAGCATCGAATCGACCTCATCCCCGGCGCACCTCTTCCAAACAAGGCTCCCTACCGCGTCAACCCCGAAGAAACAAAGGAGATACAATGGCAAGTACAACAACTCATCGACAACGGTCATGTACGTGAAAGCTTAAGACCTTGTGCCGTTCCCGTTATACTTGTGCCCAAGCAAGATGGTAGTTTTCGCATGTGCTCGGATTGTAGACCCATCAATGCGATTACCGTTCGTTATAGGCATCCCATTCCTCGCTTAGATGATATGCTTGATGAACTCAGCGGTGCCACCATTTTCTCAAAAATTGATCTTAATAGTGGTTATTATCAAATCCGCATACAAGAAGGTGATGAATGGAAAACCGCTTCCAAAACTAAATTTGGCTTGTACGAGTGGTTGGTTATGCCTATGGGTTTATCGGAAGCTCCCGGTACTTCCATGCGTCTTATGCATTTCGTGCTTCGACCTTATATTGGAGTTTTCGTTGTGGTTTACTTTGATGATATTCTCGTGTTTAGCAAATCCATGAAAGAGCATATAAATCATGTTAGGGCTATTTTACAAACTCTTCGCAAGGAACGTCTTTATGCCAACATGAAAAAGTGCACGTTTGGTGTTCACAAGCTTGTTTTCTTGGGATTCGTTGTTTCTTCCAAGGGTGTACATGTTGATGAGTCTAAAATTGAAGCAATTAAAACTTGGCCACAACCCACCAATTTGCAACAAGTGCAAAGTTTTCTTGGCCTTGCGGGTTTTTATCGTCGCTTTGTGAAAGATTTTAGCACTATTGCCGCTCCTTTGAATCCTTTGAGCAAGAAGAATGCTCCTTTTCTTTGGGGACCTTTGCAATCAACCACTTTTGATGAGCTCAAATCTTTGCTTACACATGCTCCGATTCTTGCTTTACCCAACTTTGACAAAACTTTTGAGGTTCATTGCAATGCAAGTGGTACCGGCATTGGTGGAGTTTTGATGCAAGAAAAACGAGCTATTGCTTATTTTAGTGGAAAACTTTCCGGTGCTCAACTTAACTATCCCATCTGTTGACACCAGATTTTGGCATAGTTAAGAACTTATTTAAAATAGCCTCAAATGGAGAAGTGTTCTACATTAAAAAGTTTGTATTGTTGATACGAACATCTTTGAAGTTTGGGCCATCGCCATCTGATCTCATCTCGAAGGCCGAATTTGTGTTCGAAATACTGAGATTTTGTATTCAGAACACTATTCGGCACATTACGCCCCCAAGACTGCCTCGTATGGAAAAATGATCTACATGGATTGTCTTCGTCTCGTCGAAACGATCGATTTTGATATAAGAGTCGTTCCAATCCGAGTTCTTATGCAAAAGTTAGAGCCATCCGAATACAGCACTATCACGAGCCGAAAGTGGCGCGCCCCACCAGACACCCTGTCTGATGGGTAGCGCGAATAACAGCCTGTGTTGCACGAGCGATTTGACCCTCAAGATGAACTCTAATCAAAAAACGTTCAACATAAAAGTTATTCGTCTCGTCGAAACGGTCAAGATTGCTTTTGGGCTCGTTTCCATCCGAGGTCGTTTACCACCTCAAAAGTTACCCGTAAGGTGCAGCCAGTTTTAACCGAACGGTTTTGGAAAGTTCGGACAAACCAATCGGAATTTGACTAGGGTTTTGGACGTGAATCCAAGCCTTTTCCTTGCACAGGAAGTCCAGCCGCCTCTTATATACCTGAGGGGTGATGGCCGATTGAACAACACACAATCGATCAATCAATCTACTATTTTTCCGTGTTCATCTACTTTTATCTCTCCCCTTGTACCTTTCTTCTCGTTATTCGTCGTTCTTCAAGATTGGAGGCTGCGAATCCACGAGGCTCTAGGGGCGGTAAGACCGACCTCGAGCAGCCAATCGTCGTCGCGAGCCCTGACGGGGTCCCTCCCGGGCGAGCGGGGCGTCTGGTCCCAAAAGCGCCGGCTTGCTGTCTTGCGTATCGCGCTGGAAGTCGGCCTCCCGCGGTGTGAGTTGCGGAGCATCTCCCTCGGCGCTGCGGGTACACATCGACGTGTTCGTGTGACGCGTTCCGGCTTCACACTTTTTGGCGACTCCGCTGGGAACGAAGCTTTGAACGGTCTCCAGCCCGTTCTTGCTATGAAGAGATCGTCATCAAGTTGCTGCAATCTACAAAGGTAATATGAATACCCAATTCCCCTTTGTAGATGCAAATAATCCATATGTTGTTGTTGGATCACCTATTGAGCATAATGTATCGGCTAGCCCTAGTTTTATCAATCATGCATCTAATTATGTGCAAGGGCCGATGCAAAACAATCTTCATGTTTCAAATTCTTATAAATTTAGCAACATGCAACATATGTATCCCAACTCCCATGCATCGGCAACCCCACAAATTCATATGCCGATGAGCAACATGATGAGTTCGATTAATCAATTTGAAACACCCCAAGTTAGAATTTCCAATGCCATACAAGAAAGTGTTTCACCCTTTTATTCATCGGCAGCTAATGTGCAATATAGTAATCCAACCATGCCGATGAATGAGAGAATTGGCCATGCTACTAATGGCTATTTGGCCAGTTACTCTCAACCGTCATATGCTACACCTCATGTTAGTAATTCTTCGGCACCATACACAACTGTAGATGCTCATAATTTGGCTTCACACCTTCCTGGTTATAGCCGAATGAATGTAAATTTTACAGGAGCGGTTGTGCCCAACATTGTAGAAGATGAGGTAGTGGTGGCTGCATTGAAGAGTTTAGCCCAAAATAAGAGAATTAGTGCTCTTTGCCTTGAACAACATGAAAAGGGGCTATTTCCTGATTATGCCGCAATAAAAGCTAGAGTTTTGCAAGAAGATGAATCTTTGCCAATTGATAAAATTGGCGAGCAAAAGTATGGTCTTACAACACTGCATATGCCTTCACCTAGTACTACATCATATTATACACCCCCTACACAATTGCAAAATTTCGGCAACACCCGTGTGTCATTGCCAAAAGAATCTAAAAGCATTGGGGGGCAATCATATCCGGAGTGGGCTGAAATTGAGAAAAAGCTTAAAGCTAATTTTGCCGCTAGCCGTCAGAAACAAATAGAAAAAGAATTGGCTCAGATAAAAGAAGCATTGCCAATTGGTACTATCAATGAAAAGAAGGATGATTCGGAACATGAAAGTGCTTCGGTTGAAAAAGCCGAATCAAGTAGTATATATTCTGAATCCATCAAATCCAACGAGGCAAGCATTATTGAGAAAGGGCATGGCAAGCATAGGAAAATAACAGTGCTTGATTTTTCTGAAGTTAATGGAACCTACTTCCTGCCCTATGAGTTTCGTGCCGTAGAAATTGACAAGCTTCAAGGACAAGAACAAGTAGCCGAACAAAGTTCGGCCGACAAAAATCTTCAAAGCAATGATGCACGGATTCAAGAAAAAGATGATGACAAGGTGTTGGGGAGCCATCCAAAGACGGAGCAAGATGTTCTTCAAATGGCACCACTATCATGCTCTCCCAACATATTTGAAGAGGTATGCATAGTGAGTAATTTACCTATTTTCAGATTTTGTCGCAACTTCATTATTGATGCATCTATAAGAAATATTCTCATAAGTAATTTTGAAAGACCAATGAGGAAGGGTAATTTACTTGTTAGCAGTAAAATTGTTATGGAACATATCGGTCAACCCATTGCGCCATTTATAAAGACAGATAATGACTTATTGTTACAGCCAAAGCTTTTCGTGTTTCTTTGTCTAAAGTTCATATCTAGTTGGGTAGCTTTGCTTATTTTGTACTTGGCTTGCACTTGGTCTCAACTGAGACATGTATGTTCTAAATATCTTTGTTTCAGAAATTTAAAGCCAAGGTTAAAATCTTTTGGGAAAACCGATGCTAGTATAGTTTCTTATTTAAGGACATCGGAAAATGAATGCGAAAGAGAATTCATAGCCGAATGGGAAGATGCCAAATCTGAACCATTCGTTTGCTTAACTCCAAAGCCGTTCTCACAAAAAGATCGGCTAGAAAACAAAAGGTATACCTTCGATTCAAGCATGTGTGATCAAATATTTGATTTGTTGCTAAAAAATAATTACATAAGAATTCTTGATCACCATGTCAAGCCATCAATCCAAGGACGAATGTATTGTAAGTTGCATGATTCATTCAAGCATAGTTTTGAGGATTGCAATATGTTTCGTCAAATAGTTAAATCGGCCATTGATAAAGGACGATTGAAATTTGTTGAGACACCAAAAGATGACCAGTCTATTCCGATTGGTCCCGATGGCAGAAAGTTTTTGCATCGGCTGCTTCAAGCATAGTTTTGAGGATTGCAATATGTTTCGTCAAATAGTTAAATCGGCCATTGATAAAGGACGATTGAAATTTGTTGAGACACCAAAAGATGACCAGTCTATTCCGATTGGTCCCGATGGTAGAAAGTTTTTGCATCGGCTGCTTCAAGCCGATCCATTGAAAGAGAAGGTAAAAACTGCAGGTGATGGGATTAAGCTTTCAAATAATGAAGTTGTTGAAGAGCATAATGAACATAATCTTGAGGGCGAGAATTCCATCGAAGCTACAATGGAGATGCCAAGGACTGGGGGCAGCAAGCAAATCCAATGATCGATGAAAGCAAACAAAAAGAAAACAAAGGCCGAAATAAGCGCAAGTGTAAGAGATCAAAGATCACCTTCGCTGAACTATTGGATAAATATCAAAATAAGAGTGAAGAGAAGAATACTTATCGGCCGAATCATGTAAAGAAACCAAGATCACCCCCAAGGCGCAAATATAAGGATCGGTATTGGCAAAGTGAGAATTTGTATGCAACATATTCATATCCTTATTTTGGGCCGCCAATGCCAATGCCGTGGATGCCTCCCTCTGCTCATGTAGATCCATATCTATCATGGGACAGGTATGATACAAGGGCACATTCTCCATCTTATTTTAGACCATCTCACCAATATTATGCAGCTCCGAGAAAAACAACATTTGAACAATCACATGTTAAAGACCGTTTCAATCATAAGGAATCGATCCGGAGCTCAAGGAAGAAGAAAGAGGTAGTCAAACAAGTTTACCGCATTAAAAGAGATGGTCGTAAGAGTGCTACTTCAGATTTGATCTCAAATGAAAAAGAGCCAATGAAAGTATTGACATTGGCTACTACAGGCAATGAGATGAAGCAATCAATTGTTAAGAGTCAAAGTGCCAAATCTGAAGAAAAGAAGTTGAAAGTGCACAAGGTCAAAAAAGAATTTCCATTGGTCAAAATAGAATCACAGCCGAGATGCCCACTCGGCTTATCGTATTGGCAAAAGAAGGAATTACAAAATCTTAGTGCACAAGAGCTGAGAAAGAGGAACATGGCATGGGTTCCCAAGAAGATCAATCAAGACAAAAATGATGTCCATGCTTCTGTTGCAACAAGTAAAATAAAAGTGAAGAAGGAAAATAATGAAAGCAACAAACAATTAAGCCGAAGGTGCGCATCACAACATCAAAATGTTCGGTTAGCACGTCATCCATTTTCTTCAACCATGCCGTTGATGCCTTTGCCATGGAATTCATCCCTAGGTATGATCAATTACCCTCCATGGATTTATTTTGATCCATGGATGCAACATAATTTTCTATATCATGAGAGGGTATTACCAAATTACCATACATTTGGTTAGTTAAATTGTTGCTAATACAAAGGGGCCGAAATATTTTATTCCTATTTTAGTTGTTTATTTCGGCTATACATACTTTGGTGGGTGAATTTTACATGGACCTCATGTTAACGGTCGATATTTATCTATCGCCCTAAGAATATGTCAAAGCATGGCCGGTGTAGTATCTTAACATCGTCCTTAGTTCAATTGGAGATCAAAACAGACCTCATGCCGCTTAAAATATTTTTGCACAATGATCAAATCCGAATATGCATTGTCATTCGGATCGGAGCTTTGCCTTGCTATAGGTGCTATACATACTGAGGCTTTCGGTGATTCATTATGAATAGTGCAACAAATATCTAGGGTTTATCAATGTTTTGACGAATCACTTGTAGTTTATCTTGAGGTATGTCTAGATGCAAAAATTACCTTGGGTTGCTATAAAATTGTTCATATTTCTAGACATGACAATTTGAAAGAGTTGCCACAGCAAGCATCCGGCTACTATGTTAATCATCGTATGTTGTATTTCTATCAATAGCCGATGCTTAGTCTCGTCAGAATAGGTAAGGCCGAACAGAAGTCTACCGCTTCGGCCACTAATGAATTTTTCTTATACAGGTGAAAATAAGGATTGGAGAAAGTTTATTATTGATTATCAGCAAAATCCTAGCAAAAGGGTGAATAATATGGTTCCGAGGATGACCTTGAGATACATATCTATGGGATTTTATCATCGGATTGTTAAGGAAGTTGAGAAAGTTTCACCCAAGCTTGCGTCAAAATATTCACACAAGCAATGGCCGATATAAACTTATCGTCCTAAGAATATGCCAAAATGGCTGATGGAGTGTTGACATCGTCCTTAGAGCAAGCTATGTGCAAGTTATTTTTCGGCACACAGGCTTTGCCGAAAAACAGGGGGGCATGTGTTGACACCAGATTTTGGCACAATCAAGAACTTATTTAAAATAGCCTCAAATGGAGAAGTGTTCTACATGAAAAAGTTTCGTATTGTCGATACGAACATCTTTGAAGTTTGGGCCATCGCCATCTGATCTCATCTCGAAGGCCGAAGTTGTGTTCGAAATACTGAGATTTTGTATTCAGAACACTATTTGGCACATTACGCCCCCAAGACTGCCTCGTATGGAAAAATGATCTACATGGATTGTCTTCGTCTCGTCGAAATGATCAATTTTGATATAACAGTCGTTCCAATCCGAGTTTTTATGCAAAAGTTAGAGCCATCCGAATACAGCACTATCAGGAGCCAAAAGTGGCGCGCCCCACCAGACACCCTGTCTGATGGGTAGCGCGAATAACAGCCTGTATTGCATGAGCGATTTGACCCTCAAGATGAACACTAATCAAAAAACGTTCAACATAAAAGTTGTTCGTCTCGTCGAAACGGTCAAGATTTCTTTTGGGCTCGTTTCCATCCGAGGTCGTTTACCACCTCAAAAGTTACCCGCAAGGTGCAGCCAGTTTAAACCGAACAGTTTTGGAAAGTTCGGACAAACCAATCCGAATTTGACTAGGGTTTTGGACGTGAATCCAAGCCTTTTCCTTGCACGGGAAGTCCAGCCGCCTCTTATATACCTGAGGGGTGATGGCCGATTGAACAACACATAATTGATCAATCAATCTACTATTTTTCCGTGTTCATCTACTTTTATCTCTCCCCTTGTATCTTTCTTCTCTTTCTTCGTCGTTCTTCAAGATTGGAGGCTTCGAATCCACGAGGCTCTAGGGGCGGTAAGACCGACCTCGAGCAGCCAATCATCATCGCGAGCCCTGACGGGGTCCCTCCCGGGCGAGCGGGGCGTCTGGTCCCAAAAGCGCCGGCTTGCTGTCTTGCGTATCGCGCTGGAAGTCGGCCTCCCGCGGTGTGAGTTGCGGAGCATCTCCCTCGGCGCCGCGGGTACACATCGACGTGTTCGTGTGACGCGTTCCGGCGTCAACACCATCTATGACAAAGAATTGTTTGCATTAGTGCGTGTGTTACATGTGTGGGAGCATTACCTTAGACCGCATGAGTTTGTCATACATACCGATCATGAAACACTTAAACACCTCAAAGGTCAAACCAAGTTGAATAAACGGCATGCTAAATGGAGTGAATTCATTGAATCTTTTTCCTATGTGATAAAGTACATTAAAGGCAAAGAAAACATGGTGGCGGATGCCCTTTCCCGCAAATGCATGTTACTTACTCAACTTGAATTGAATGTCATAGGATTTGATAATATCAAAGATTTGTATGAGGGTGATGTGACTTTTGCTACTCCTTATGCTAAGTGTGTGACGCATACTTCTTGGGAAAGATATTATATCAAAGATGGTTATCTTATGAGAGCTAACAAACTATGCATTCCCGAGTCTTCTCTTCGTTTGCTCCTTTTGCAAGAGGCTCATGGAGGTGGACTCATGGGACACTTTGGACGCGACAAGACTTTTGCCACTCTCTCCAAGAACTATTATTGGCCCAAGATGTTTCGCGATGTCGCCCGCTTCACCAACCGGTGCTCTACATGTTGCAAAGCTAAGTCACACTCTCAATCCCATGGTTTACATATGCCTTTACCTATTCCACATCAACCTTGGGAAGACATTAGCATGGATTTTGTGCTTGGATTACCTAGAACTCAAAATGGCAAGGATTCCATTTTTGTTGTTGTGGACCGTTTCTCTAAAATGGCTCATTTCATCCCATGCAATAAGATAGACGACGCTTCACATGTTGCCAATCTCTTTTGTAGGGAAATCTTGAGGTTGCACGGTGTACCAAAGACAATTGTGTCGGATCGAGACGTCAAGTTCTTAAGCTACTTTTGGAAGACGCTATGCGCCAAGCTCGGGATCAAGCTACTATTCTCCACGGCATATCATCCTCAAACCGATGGCCAAACAGAAGTCACCAACCGGACGCTTGCAACTCTCCTACGTGTGTTGATCAAGAAGAACATCAAGGAGTGGGAGGAGTGCCTACCCATCGCCGAGTACGCCTACAACCGTGCAACACACTCTACAACCGGCAAGTCCCCCTTCGAGGTCGTCTACGGTTTCAACCCTTTGTCACCATTGGACATCCTTCCTCTACCGCTTCAAGAACGAGCAAACATGGACACAAGTGCAAGAGCCGCCTACCTCAAGAAGATGCATGAAGAAACACGTTCCACGATCGAGCGCCAAGTATAACGACTCGCTTCCAAGCTCAACCTCAACAACTCTCTCCTATGGTGTTCCAACCGGGTGATCAAGTATGGATACATCTCCGCAAAGATCGCTTCCCCAAGGAACGCAAGTCCAAGATACTCCCAAGAGCCGACGGACCATTCAAGGTGATCGCACGCTACAACGACAACGCCTACAAGGTCGACATCCCACGCGACAAGTACAACGTTAGCGACATCTTCAACGTCAAAGACTTTGCCAAGTACCATGGTGATGAAGAGCACGATCCGTGGACGGATCTTTCCCAAGGGGGGAAGATGATGCGGAGCATCCCTCGACTACTCGCACTGACACTCCATCACCACCACAAGCACCAAGTGGACCAATGAAGAGCATGTGCACGTGCCATCGAGAACAAGGTTGACTCTCTCCTCTTTGAGTTTCGTTCGGTATCACATGAGAATTGGATTCTACCATCATCGGAAACATTGTGCATGCTTAGGTACCAAGAAGATGATAGTGAGAAGGAGAAGACGGAGACTCAAGTGACCACGAAGCAAGGGAAAGAAGAGAAGGAAGGAGAGAACGAGAAGAATGAAGAAGGAGGAGAAGGGGCAAAAACCCCTGGACATCCCGGGTGCCCGGCCATGGTAGCCACGGGTGCCCGGCCTCTACCTGGGCTGCGCCCCAGCCGGCCCCGGGTGCCCGGCCCCAAGGCCCCCCTCCTGGGCTTCGCCCAGCCAGCCCCGGGTGCCCGGCCCATGCCCAGCCGGCCGCTGGAAGCCATCCCGGGTGCCTGGGCTTGGAGCCCCGGGTGCCCAGCCCCTCGCCCGCCTGCTCTTGACCTGGCCGGGTGCCCGGCCACTTCGCCTCCGGGTGCCCGGTCCCGCCTCGGCGCGGCTCCCTGACCGGTCCGGGTGCACGGCCGGTTCCACCCCGGGTGCCCGGACCCTTCCACCGTGGCTACGCGTTTTAGGGACATTTTAGTCCTTTGTACCCCCCTTTCCCTAAGTTTCGTCCATAGCCTTTATATACTTATCTCCTAGGCCATTTGGAAGGTTAGCAAAGTATTAGACTAAATATTGTGAGCTTTGCTTCTTCTATCCCCTCCTCTTTGGAGATCAAGCCCCCACCTAGGGAAGAATCCTTTGGATTATCAAGGCCTCCTCTTGGAGAAGATCATCAAGACCTCACCTAGTGGGAAGAACTTACCTAGTGCTACTCTCCTTGTATTGATCTTGTAATCTTGTGGATCTCATGTATGCTACTCTAGTGGATGTGATATTTGGGTTTGTTTGAGAGTTTTGTTCTTGGTGTTCTTGAGTGTTTTCCTCCTTTTCCCCCCTCCAAGTGTGAAAAGATCCCTGTCGGTGTCAAAACCGGCGGATGTCGGGTAGGGGGTCCCGATCTATGCGTCTAGGCTGATGGTAACAGGAAGCAAGGGACACAATGTTTACCCAGGTTCGGGCCCTCTCGATGGAGGTAAAACCCTACTTCCTGCTTTATTAATATTGAAGATATGGGTAGTACAAGAGTAGATCTACCACGAGATCGTAGAGTCTAAACCCTAAGAGCTAGCCAATGATGGTATGATTGTAATTGTGATCGGCCTTCTAAGGACCAACCTCTCCGGTTTATATAGTGAAAGTGCAACTATCCCTAGGTGGTTTTGGTAATTAATGACAACATATAGCTCACTGAGCTAATACTATTCCAAGACTATTATTTCAGGAAAGCTCAATGAATGGCATGGCATGGATGATGAAAGTGGATCCCTCAAAATACTAAGGACAAAGGATTGGCTCAAGCTCAAAAGCTCAATACTCTTCATTTTATATTTTAGTGATCCAAGATCACATTGAGTCTATAGGAAAAGCCAATACTATCAAGGAGGGATGAGGTGTTGCTTAATGAGCCTCTTGCTTCAATGTGCTTAATGATATCCTCCAAAACCCTCAACTACTTTCCCACATCCACATACGACCTAAACCCAAAGCCAAAATCGGTCACACCGAAACTTCCTATCCGGCACCACCGATTCAAAAAGTCATAGCCACTGCCACAAACCCTAAGCAAATCGGTCTTACCGATAGGGATCTCGGTCTCACCGAGATGGGGTTGCAATCTCTCTGTTTCCCTTCGTAACGTTTCGGTCTAACCGAAGTGAGCGATCGGTCCTACCGAGATTGCAATGTAAACTCTCTGTTTCCTTTTTGTAACATTTCGGTCTCACCGAAAAGAGCAAATCGGTCCCACCGAGTTTACCTGACCAACTCTCTGGAAAGCTTATTACCAAATCGGTCTCACCGAGTTTGTGTAATCGGTCTTACCGAGATTACATTATGCCCTAACCTAACTGAATCGGTCTCACCGAGATGCATGTCGGTCCCACCGAAAATCACTAACGGTCACTAGGTTTACTAAATCGGTCCAACCAAGTTTAATTATTCGGTCCCACCAAGTTTGGTAAATTGTGTGTAACGGTTAGATTTTGTGTGGAGGCTATATATACCCCTCCACCTCCTCTTCATTCGTGGAGAGAGCCATCAAAACGAACCTACACTTCCAACTTACCATTTCTGAGAGAGAACCACCTACTCATGTGTTGAGGCCAAGATATTCCATTCCTACCATATGAATCTTGATCTCTAGCCTTCCCCAAGTTGCTTTCCACTCAAATCTTCTTTCCACCAGATCCAAACCCATTGAGAGAGAGTTGAGTGTTGGGGAGACTATCATTTGAAGCAAAAGAGCAAGGAGTTCATCATCAAGGCACAATTTGTTACTTTTTGGAGAGTGGTGTCTCCTAGATTGGCTAGGTGTCACTTGGGAGCCTCCGGCAAGATTGTGGAGTTGAACCAAGGAGTTTGTAAGGGCAAGGAGATCGCCTACTTCGTGAAGATCTACCGCTAGTGAGGCAAGTCCTTCATGGGCGACAGCCATGGTGGGATAGACAAGGTTGCTTCTTCGTGGACCCTTCTTGGGTGGAGCCCTCCATGGACTCGCACAGCCGTTACCCTTCGTGGGTTGAAGTATCCATCAACGTGGATGTACGATAACACCACCTATCAGAACCACGCCAAAAACATCCGTGTCTCCAATTGCGTTTGAATCCTCCAAACCCTTCCCTTTACTTTTTGCAAGTTGCATGCTTTAATTTCCGCTGCCTATATACTCTTTGCATGCTTGCTTGAATTGTGTGATGATTGCTTGACTTGTCCTAAAGTAGCTAAAATCTGCCAAACTCTAAAAGTTGGAAAAGGTTAAGTTTTTATTGGTCAAATAGTCTAATCACCCCCCCTCTAGACATACTTCAAGGTCCTACAAGTGGTATCAGAGATTTGGTCTCCATTTGCTTTCATTTCCATAGCTTTTGGTGGTCATAGCCTTGGTTTCACAACCTAGGAGAGTATGGCATCTAGCGAGGGAAATTATCACCGTAGAGGTCCTTAATTTGATGGTACAAATTTTGCTAGTTGGAAGCATAAGATGAAAATGCATATTCTTGGACATAACCCCGCCGTTTGGGCAATTATTTGTATTGGCTTGCAAGGTGAATTCTTCGATGGGAGAGAACCAAACCGTGAAGCTAATGCGGAAGAATTGAAGATGCTACAATACAACGCTCAAGCTTGTGATATCATCTTCAACGGATTGTGCCCCGAAGAATTCAACAAAATCAGCCATCTTGAGAATGCAAAGGAAATTTGGGATACTTTGATTGATATGCATGAAGGTACCGAGTCCGTCAAGGAATCCAAGTTGGATGTGCTCCAAAGTCAGCTTGACAAGTTCAAAATGAAGGATGGTGAAGGTGTCGTTGAAATGTACTCTAGGCTTGCTCTTATCACAAATGAGATTGCCGGCTTAGAGAGTGAAGAGATGACCGACAAATTCATCATCAAGAAGATCTTAAGAGCATTGGATGGAAAGTATGATACCGTGTGCACATTGATTCAAATGATGCCAAACTACAAAGATCTCAAGCCAACGGAAGTCATTGGAAGGATTGTTGCTCATGAGATGTCACTCAAGGATAAGGAGGAACTTCACAACAAGTCTAGTGGTGCTTACAAAGCCTCAAGTGAAGCCCCCACATCATCAAGTGAGAAACCAACCTTCAATCAAGAATTGAGCTTAATGGTGAAGAACTTCAACAAATTCTACAAGAGTAGAAGCAAAGAAAGAAGCTCCAAATCAAGGTCTTACAATGACAACAGATCTTCTAGTAGAGAGTGCAATTGCTACAATTGTGGGAGACCCGGACACTACTCCAATGAGTGTACGGCACCCTACAAAAGAAGGGAAGATTCTCCAAGAAGAAGGAGCAAAAGAGAAGAATCACCACCAAGAGAGAGGAGGAGTAGAGATGATCGTTATGAACGAAGACCCTCACGGAGAAGCAAGGATTCGGAAAGGAAGGACAAGTCATCAAGGAGCTACACAAAATGAAGACATCAAGCTCATGTTGGTGAATGGGTATCCAGCTCCGACTCCGACAATCACTCTGAGAGAAGCTATCACTCCGACTCCGAATATACTCAAGATGAAGGTGTTGCCGGTCTAGCACTTGTGTCAACCAACTCCTATGACATATTTGATTCACCAAATGAAGGTGTTGGAAGATGCTTCATGGCTAAAGGTCCAAAGGTAACACATCCCGAGTATGTTGATTTCAATAGTGATGAAGATGACTTGCTTGTGGATGATGATTTACTTGTTGACAACTCTAGTGATGAATACTATGATGAAACGTCAATTAATCATGCTAATCATGCTAAAACGAATGACAATGATAAGGAGAAGATTGAGCTTCTGACTAAAGAATTAAACACTCTTAAGTTAGCTCATGAAACTATCTACGAAGATCATCGAGAACTTTTAAGGGCTCATGAGAAGTTACGCTTTGAAAAGCTCAATCTTGAGCAAGAGCATGAGTTCTTAAAAGCAATTAATGATGATCTTCGCAAGAAAAGTTCTTCTTACATTGCCAAGCGTTTACTCTTATCTACTTACATGCCTCAAGTCAAGTCTAATAACAAGCACGAGAAAGATACTTCCTCTAGTAGTAACAATAATAATGTTAAATCCAATATTGTTGCTTCTAGTAGTTCTCTTGATTCCACTAATGATTCTCTTAGCCAAGTTACACTTGAGCAAGAAAATATCTTATTGAAGGGAATTATAGAGAAAGGTGTTTACAAGAGCCTTGCCGGGAGTAAGCAATTCGAGGAAATTGTACGCAAGCAAGGAAGGCACCGGAAGAATCAAGGTGTTGGTTTTGAACGAAAGTTCAATGCCAATGGAGTTGAGTGGGAAGAAGATGAATACCCCAAGACGAAGTTTGTTCCTCAACAAGAGAAGTATGACCCTACTTCCTTCAAGGGAACACAAGCTCAAGATGATCTTCCACCACAAGACCACAAGAACAAAGGCAAGGACAAGCTTCAAGAAGATATTGATGCATTTGAAGAAGCACCCAAAGCCTCGTTCAAGTGGGTCCCCAAGACTACGTCAAGTTCTACTTCATCAAGTACAACTACAACTCCAAGGATTCCCATCAAGATGATGTGGATCCCGAAGAAGAAGAACTAGAGAGTTCTTGAGGGTGACTCCGCCAACATTCTTCACTCATATCATTTTGGCAAGAACAAGTGCAATCAACTTCCACATCTTGCACTAGTTCAAGGAGTCACAAACCCTCATGTTGGTAAGACAAGGGACAAGGTAACCTAATGATTTCATGGACATCATCTTGTGTGTGCATCACTCTATGTCTATGGATATTCTTGTTTGTTCCTTGTGGGACTAACCCATGTAGGTAAGTTGAAAGTGCAACTCACTCCAATGGATTGCTCCAAATGATCTACATCAGCATTGAGCATCTACATCTTCAACACCTACATGAAGTCATCATCGACAAAACCCAAGGTTAGTTCATCCCTCTAAGGGGGGATCTCACATCTAGGGGGAGCTTAACTCTAAGAATTGAGTCAAAGCAACTCTAATGGTGTGAACACATTAATGCATTATGTAAAAGTGGTAACCCCACTTGAGCTTAAACGATGAGTATGACCTATGATCAAATGTTTTCATTTGACTCCTAAGTCAATATACTCATATATAGATGACCTAGTCATCGCCAAATTGCTTGATAGATGCTAGAATTGGTTGTGCATGCTTTGCCACATATTTCATTGGCTATCTTATTGTGTGAGCATGTTGATGCATATTTTTCTCATTCAAGGACATCCACTTGTTGTTTTGATTGTTTGGATTATTTTCCTTGTGCCAAGTGGATGGACAAGAACGCCTAAGAACCTTCTTTAGCTATCTATGCTTTTCTCATCTCAAACTCTATTCATGCTACATCACAAAATTTGATCAAGTCAGATTCGAACCACTCTGTGTGAGGAGCACTCGGAGTCCCCGATTCGTCATAGACTTAAACTTCCAAAACCTCTTTGTGATTCTCGGTCTGACCGATTCTTCCATTTCGGTCCACCGAGATCACCAAGTTGATCTGAGTTTTCAATTCGGTGCAACCGATTTGAACTTTTCGGTCTCACCAATTTGCTATAACTGAACACAGTTATGCATCTCGGTGCCACCGAGTTTTTCCACTCGGTCACACCGACAGGGTCGGGCTATATATAGCCACGAGCAAAAGTTTGGAAATTTCTCTGAAACCCTTCGCCCGCGCAATAGCTCGCTCTACCATTGTGGTCTCCGGATCGTCTCCTCGCCTCCAGCAGCCTCCTGTCGCTGGTCTTCGTCGCCGTCAACGGAAATCGTCCCCGCCGTTGCCGCCGTAGCAAGTCCACCACCAAGTTAGGGTATGGACTTGATCTTTGTGCTATCCAAGTCTGATTCATAGCAAATTGTTTACATATTGATTCTTGCCACGATTGAGATTCTTCTATCCAACCAAAATAGTCTGTAGTTTAGATGCGATTCAAATTTTTAGGGTTAGGTTTCCGCCGAAACCATCTCGGACCCACCGAGTTGAAAAACTCAGTCTCACCGATTTGGCGTATGCCATTGCACTAGTGACTCTCGGTCTGAACGAGAATTACTAATCGGTGCGACCGATTTGAAGATTCTGTGAAACCCTAGCAGTCTCGGTGCCACCGAACTGAAACTCGGTCCAACTGAGATCTTCAGTTTAGGTTCCAAAACTGCTTCGGTATCACCGACTTTGAAAATCGGTTGATCCGAAATGCTTTCTATGGAAAACTAAAACTGAACTTTTGAATCATTCTTTTGCAAAAATCTCTGCATTTTGTGATGCTCATCTATTCTATCTCATCTATAACTCTTCACATGGTCAGCAGTCAGCTTTTGCAATATGTCTGATCAAAGTGACAGCCAGAACAGGTCTGAAGAGCACATGGACTTGAGTGAGGGCACTAGTCCCTCAACTTCAGATGATGGGAGCAGAAGCACTCATAGCAACTTGCCTAAGGCTGCAACTAGACAAAGGAAGAAGAGAACCTCAGACTCAAAAGATGAGGATTACAAAGCTGAGGAGGATGAGGCCACTTCCAAGAAGGTGGTGCTCAAGAAAGAGTATGGCTCTGCACAAAGCACAAAGCCAGGCCTAAAGAAGAAAGTTCCTGCCAAGAGAACTCCAATGCCAAAGGCCAGGAAGTCCACTCAAGTGCCAGCTCAAGCTCAACCCAAAGTGGCACCTGCAAGGAAAGAGCCACCATCAAAACCTCAAAAAGTCCCCACTGGTGCAACCATGAAGTTCACAATTGAATCAAAGGATGATGGTGACCAGGACAAGAAAAAGAAGAGAGCTAGAACCACAACTACCAAGGTCCTTGGAAAGCCCTCAATGAGAAGGGATTCTGATGAAGAGGAAGAGGATGCTGCACCAGCTCCTAAGGCAGCTAAGCTTATGGGAGATGCAATCAGGTCAGGGGCTGCAACATCCAAGCGCAAGGATGCACCCAAAGCTGCCTCCAAGGCCAAGCAAGCTCCAAAGAGGAATACTAGGAGTATTCCAGCTGCTGAAAAGAACAAGGCCCTAGTGCCAAATGTTGCAGAAGATGAAGATGAAGAAGGACAAGTCCTCAGAAAGCTCAAGCCCAAGATACCAAACCACAATGATGCCCATCCTGTGGCTGAGGACATGAGAATCAAGAAGGATTCAGGGCTGAGGCTGTGGAGGATGGAAGACCCATATGCTTCAAGAAGAAGAACTGTTGTTGACTACATGTGCCACACAAAGGAACAGCAGGACTTTTATGAGACCATTCTGTTGGACAAGAAGCCCATTGTCTGTGATATGAGGTGGGTTGACTGGAAATTCATCAGGGAGAATGAGCAGCACTACCCTGGAGTGGAGGAGAGCTTTATTGCTTGTGGAGTAGCAGATTTTGTTGGACAGAAGTTTACCAACTGGAACGATGAGCTTATCATGCAGTTCTACTCCACAGCACACTTTTACCCAGATGGTAGAATTGTGTGGATGTCTGAGGGTACTAGGTACCAATCCACTGTTGAAGAATGGGCAAGTTTGATCAATGCCCCCAAGGAAGAAGAAGATGACTTGGACATATATGCCAAGAAGAAGTTGGGTCACAATTCAATGGCTCACATGTACAAGGAAATTCCTGACAAGGCTGTAGAGACTCACAAGTTTGGATCAGTTCATTATCTACTGTCAGGATTGGCAACCATCAATTGGATCCTGAGGTACACCTTGTTGCCCAAGTCAGGTGACCACAATATGATCAGAGGGCATGCCATCAACATGCTGCATGTGTTTGATGTGCCACAAAAATTCAAAGTCATGAGCCTGATCATTGAGACAATCAAGAGGAATGCAGCAGATCAGAAGAGGAGCTGTGGATATGCACCTCAAATTCAAGAATTGATCAACTCCAAGATGGGCATAGGGAAATATCAGTTGGATAAGGAACATTTTCCAATTTATCCAGACTTTGAGGACAATGAGGTTGTCATGAATGAAGATGATCCACAATCTGTCCAAGCTCAGGAGAAGAAGGAGAAGGCAAAGAAGGAGAAGTCTGCCAAGATGCCAACTCAAGGGGAGGCATCTGAGTATTTCTTGAAGACCAAACAAGAGTAGCTTGGTTACTTGATAGCATCAACTCTGAGGATTGAGAAGGGGTTGGCCACCTTAACTCAAAACCAGGAGAGCCTGGAGAGAATCATGGAACAAAAGTTCTATGATCTAGATGTCAAGGTAACTGAGATTCAGTCAGTTGTAGAGCAGCTGCAGGATGACATGCAGGAGAGGAAGGGCAAGACAACCACCAATGTGTTTGCCAGAGTGCCCAGAGCCCAGAGATCAGTTGCAGTGCCAGTGACAGACATTAGAGCTACAACTTCAGCACTAGCTACTGCCCCAACAGTTCCAGTGCAATCAGCTCCAGCACCAACTCCTACAGCACCCTCTACTTCAACTGAAGCCTTCATCCAAGGAGCCATCTCTACACCACCACCAGAAGATCAAGCCTGAGAGACGGTCTAGCACTATGCATTTTCTATGAACTTTTTGGTAACTTGTTGCCAAAGGGGGAGAAAAATGTATAGATCATAGGCTTCGAGAGAGAGTGTTGCTTTTATTCTCTCTTGCTTTATTTGGTGGTTTTTCAAACTTTGTTTGCTTTTGATTGAGATACTATGCCTGTGAGACATTGATGATCATGTGTTTGATCATAAGCTACACTTATGCATGCTTGATATTATCCTATCTATCCTATGTGATCACTCACTATGCTTGGTGATGAGTGCATGTATTCATTGTTTATTATTTTGAGCGCTCCACCAAGATGTATGTGACATGGAAGAGTAACCCATGAGCCTAATTCATTGTGCATTTGCAGTCCAAAGCAAATCTTAAACTATGCACAAATTTAGGGGGAGCTCTTGCTTATCACATACTTCTCAAAGCCACGATGTTATTCAATCTTATTATCATTTGTCGAAGCTTTGATCTATATGTTGTCATCAATTACCAAAAAGGGGGAGATTGAAAGTGCAACTATACCTAGGTGGTTTTGGTAATTAATAACAACATATAGCTCATTGAGCTAACACTATTCCAAGACTATTATTTCAGTAAAGCTCAATGAATGGCATGGCATGGATGATGAAAGTGGATCCCTCAAAATACTAAGGACAAAGGATTGGCTCAAGCTCAAAAGCTCAAGACTCTTCATTTTATATTTTAGTGATCCAAGATCACATTGAGTCTATAGGAAAAGCCAATACTATCAAGGAGGGATGAGGTGTTGCTTAATGAGCCTCTTGCTTCAATGTGCTTAATGATATCCTCCAAAACCCTCAACTACTTTCCCACATCCACATATGACCTAAACCCAAAGCCAAAATCGGTCACACCGAAACTTCCTATCCGGCGCCACCGATTCCAAAAGGCATAGCCACTGCCACAAACCCTAAGCAAATCGTCTTACCGACAGGGATCTCGGTCTCACCGAGATGGGGTTGCAATCTCTCTGTTTCCCTTCGTAACGTTTCGGTCTAACCGAAGTGAGCGATCGGTCCCACCGAGATTGCAATGTAAACTCTCTGTTTCCTTTTTGTAACATTTCGGTCTCACCGAAAAGAGCAAATCGGTCCCACCGAGTTTACCTGACCAACTCTCTGGAAAGCTTATTACCAAATCGGTCTCACCGAGTTTGTGTAATGGGTCTTACCAAGATTACGTTATGCCCTAACCCTAACTGAATCGGTCTCACCGAGATGCATGTCGGTCCCACTGAAAATCACTAACGGTCACTAGGTTTACTAAATCGGTCCGACCGAGTTTAACTATTCGGTCCCACCGAGTTTGGTAAATTGTGTGTAACAGTTAGATTTTGTGTGGAGGCTATATATACCCCTCCACCTCCTCTTCATTCGTGGAGAGAGCCATCAGAATGAACCTACACTTCCAACTTACCATTTCTGAGAGAACCACCTACTCATGTGTTGAGGCCAAGATATTCCATTCCTACCATATGAATCTTGATCTCTAGCCTTCCCCAAGTTGCTTTCCACTCAAATTTTCTTTCCACCAGATCCAAACCCATTGAGAGAGAGTTGAGTGTTGGGGAGACTATCATTTGAAGCACAAGAGCAAGGAGTTCATCATCAACGCACCATTTGTTACTTCTTGGAGAGTGGTGTCTCCTAGATTGGCTAGGTGTCACTTGGGAGACTCCGACAAGATTGTGGAGTTGAACCAAGGAGTTTGTAAGGGCAAGGAGATCGCCTACTTCGTGAAGATCTACCGCTAGTGAGGCAAGTCCTTCGTGGGCGAAGGCCATGGTGGGATAGACAAGGTTGCTTCTTCGTGGACCCTTCTTGGGTGGAGCCCTCCGTGGACTCGCGCAGCCGTTACCCTTCGTGGGTTGAAGTCTCCATCAACGTGGATGTACGATAGCACCACCTATCGGAACCACGCCAAAAACATCCGTGTCTCCAATTGCGTTTGAATCCTCCAAACCCTTCCCTTTACTTTCTTGCAAGTTGCATGCTTTAATTTCCGCTGCCTATATACTCTTTGCATGCTTGCTTGAATTGTGTGATGATTGCCTGACTTGTCCTAAAGTAGCTAAAATCTGCCAAACTCTAAAATTGGGAAAAGCTTAAGTTTTTATTGGTCAAGTAGTCTAATCACCCCCCTCTAGACATACTTCAAGGTCCTACATAGGGTTTACGTGGAGTCGGTTACAAGAAAGGAAATATAACATCCGGATCGCCAAGCTTGCCTTCCACGCCAAGGAGAATCCCATCCGGACACGGGACGAAGTCTTGAGTCTTGTATCTTCATGCTTCAATAGTCCGGACGATGTATATAGTCTGGCTGTCCGGATACCCCCTAATCCAGGACTCCTTCAGTAGCCCCTGAACCAGGCTTCAATGACGATAAGTCCGGTGCGCAGTCTTGTCTTCGGCATTGTAGGGCGGGTTCCTTCTCCGAATACTCCAAAGTAATTATCGAACACTTAGACCGTGTCCGGATCTGCGAGATGATCTTCACATACCATTGTAGGGAACATAGCATAAATCTGATCCGCTGGCAATCATCGTACGTCGTGCCCTTGCATCGTGGCCTGGTCCAACATGAACCGGTGTTTCTTGCCCCACCTCGACCTGTGTTGCGAGGCGGTTTTACTTGCACGTCCCGCCAAAGCAGAGATCGTGTTCCTCTTATTAAGGGATCTTTTATCAATAAGGGCGTGCGTGACCCCACGACGACCGTTGGTATAACTCCGCGTGTTTTTAGATAAGCCTCAAGCGGTCACACTGAGGACTCTTGATATTCACCCCCTTTATAAAAAGGCATCGAGGCCTATACCTCTTTTCCACCTCCCTTGCACCTTCTCGCACCTCGAGCCCCAACGCCCAAGATCTAAGCTCCAACACCCCAGATCCTCCAGTATGTCCGGATCGAACCCTCAAGGTCGGTGGGTGGCCTCCTCGATTCAAAAGGAGGACATTGCAAAGCTTAGGGAGGTCGGATATCTGACCGCCGACATCCAGCACAGGCTTCCTGCTCCAGGGCAGGTCATCCCTACACCGGAGCCCAATGAGTGCGTCGTGTTTGTTCCTCACTTCCTCCATGGCTTGGGCCTCACCCTCGATCCTTTTGTGAGGGGGCTCATGTTCTATTATGGGTTGGATTTTCATGATCTAGCTCCGGACGTCATCCTCCATATCTCGTCGTTCATTATAGTGTGCGAGGCTTTCCTCCATGTCACCCCACACTTCGGCTTATGGCTCAAGACCTTCAATGTGAAGCCGAAGATGATCGAGGGACGACATGCGGAGTGCGGAGGTGCCGTAATAAGCAGGAACACCGATGCCCCATGGCCAGAGGGTTCTTTCCCAGAAGTATCCGATGTATGGCAACAGAGGTGGTTTTATGTCACGGCTCCCAGAAGCACAAAGTGGGTGGCCACCCCCGAGTTCCGCTCGGGCCCTCCGTCATAACTAGCGTCTTGGACCGACGTAGGATTGAATTGGGGGCCCGTTGGCGATGTACCAGTACTGCAGAGCCGCATCTGAGAGCTTCTTGAGAGGGACATTAACCTCGTCAGCATAATGCAAGTGATGTTAATCCGACGGATGCTGTCGTGCCAACGCCGGCCTCTCCAGATGTGGGAGTTCAATCCAGAGGATTCGCGAACTGTTAAGCACTTCTTCGGCTTGAAGCTCGAAGGGATGCGCAAATTATTCTTCGGATGAAAGTAGAGTGTCCGGACACCACCAAGGATGCGGGCCTAAGCTGCAATCGCCTAAATACCCAAGTAAGTAACCTTGATACTGGACACCTTGTTTTGTATTCATAA
Source organism: Triticum timopheevii (assembly GCA_963921465.1). Taxonomy (NCBI): domain Eukaryota; kingdom Viridiplantae; phylum Streptophyta; class Magnoliopsida; order Poales; family Poaceae; genus Triticum; species Triticum timopheevii. The sequence continues at coordinate 407,259,612 of OY997268.1, read as the reverse complement.
TTATTTATTCTGAAAATCATCCGTGGCCAGGAATGGCTCAGCAAGGCGGAGAGAATTAGGTGTCCGGTGCCACTTCCCGAAGGCTCACCTGGTTCCACCATGGCCAAGATGCTTGACCGGGTACTTAGCAGAATGCCCTCAGGGAAAGACAAGGGGAAGAACAAAGAAACCGAACTTCACATGCTACGCATCCGAACCGGGGGAGTTGTTACCTCCACTAAGGAGGATAGTCGGGAAGGGAAGGCCGAAGCCTCCTCCCCGCGCGGGAATAAGAGGGCCGCCTCCGAAGACTTGGAGACGAAGATGCCCAAGCAAGGGGAAAAGGTATCACCAGGGGGCTCTGCCCCGATGGGCACCCCCACCGCATCGTGCCCACCAACGGGCCAGCCCTCCACCGAGCTGTAAGCAAATCGTTAATTCGAAGGTACTGTGTTCCTCCGGGATCCATAACCAGGATTTGTCTTTTGCAGTCCGGCTAGCAGCTCTTCTCAACAGAGCTCGTCTTCGGGGGATCTTGCTCCGGAGATGATGGAGAGCGAGACTCCACCCACCTCTCCAACTCATGAAGCAGGCGACACCGAGGCGTCATCACAGAGGAGTCCGGATCTGCCGAAGCAGGAGGCTAATACATCAGCCGCCCTGAGCCCGGAGCGTTTAGCTCCCATGGGGGGCAATGAGAAAGGTTCAGCACAGTTCAATGTCCGGCCGGATATACTGACAGGCCTTCTGGAGCGAGCTGCGCTGTCGGAGGAGCACCGCTCATTAACGAGCGTGGTGCTTAAGAAGATTTCATCTGCTACAAGCAGTTTGAATGAGGCATTTACAAGCCTGCTCAGAGGCTTTGAGGTATGTAGTTAAGAATACACTATTTTTTTGGCTGTGAGGCACGCGCTAGGTGTGCTCCATATAGATAGTAGCCCCTGAGACTCTGGTTGCCCGCCCTAGGCGGCAAATGGGGGATCATAGAGCAATGATTGTGCTGTAAACACGTGCAGGTACCTATGGGTCTGGCCGCCGACCAGTCCGTTGAAGCTGCCGAACTAACAAGGCAGATTGGATCGATTGATGCCGATATCACGCTGGTGAACGAGAGGCTGGACAAATCACAAGGTATGTGCTCTGCCTTCTTTTGTATAGGAAAATATGAAGGCAGCATGATATTAATGTGATATGGTTGAACTGCGGATGGTGCTGCTGCTGTGGAGGCCCTGAGGGTGGAACTTGCACAGGCCAAGGAACAAGCTCGGGTTAGCAATGCGGCTGCCCTAAAGGCGGCCGAGGAATTGAGAGCCGAATAGGCTGCTCATCGCCAAAGCGAGGAAAAGTTAGCCGAAATGGCTGTGGAGTTAAAAAATGCCGCTAAACGGTATGAGCTCCTTAAAAAGGAGCATAAGGATAGTTCGGCCGACCTGAACAAGGCACTTAATGCCACCAAGGAAATACGGACCGAGCTCAGGGGTGCACGGGAGGAGCTTCAACAGGCCGGTAAAATCACGGCTGGGGGCTCCTACTTGCTGCGGACGAAGTTTTTCGATCCGAAGTACGCTCCCCTGGATGGACGCTGGAGTCCTGCGGACGTGTATGCGGATTTGGCGAAGAGTACAGCTGACGCTGCCAAGTTCTTCGAGGATCAGGGTGATAAGGAAGTGGAGAAGCTTTTCTGGTCGCAATTCAATGCTCCCACTCGCCCGCAGCCGTTAAGTGACAAGATGGCTACTGTAGCGGAGCTTCATAGGCTGTCCGGGATTGCAATGCGGTCTGTAATAGACCATCTTTGGCCGAAGGGGCCTAATCCAGACAGTTACTTTGATTTGGTGCAACAATTCCTTGGGGCCGTGCCTCGGATCGACGCCATGAGAAGGTCGGCGTGCATAGAGGGTGCGCGAATGGCCCTTGCCCGCGTTAAAGCCTATTGGACGGATATGGAGGCCACCATTATAGCGACCCAGGATCCGGAGGGGGGCCAATATCCGGCCGAGCACTACTTGGCGTAGGTCACAGAAGGTGCCCGCCTAATAGAGGCGCAGTGCTCGAAGAATGTCTTGTTCGATTGATGAATCGAGTCATTGTAAAAACAATGTTTATTTTGATTATGAGGCTATTTTTATACTGTTTGCCTGAAAATATGATTGTGTCCCCTGTGCGGCCATTTATATATATATATATATATATATATATATATATATATATATATATATATATATATATATATATATATACAAATATGTAATCCGAAAGTTAGCAGTCATTGGCTTCAGCCCCCGCGCATACAATGCGGGGGTGTTCGCAAAAAATATGCTTAATCACACTTGATCCAACGTCTTGGTCCATGAAGGAGGTGATCGCACATCGAACTAGGTAACTGGACTATATAGCTGTAACACTTTCGCTTAGCCACGGGAGTCTAACGTTGGGGCTACTATGTAGCCCCTGGTACCTTCGCGTGCATCCGAATACGGGCGCGTATGTACATGGCCGGGAAATGGCCCTTCGTTAATGCGGAGGAATCCTAAAGATTCCGGTGAGTCTTCGAGTGGTTGATCAGTCTCACGCTGTATCATGACAGTCAGTTTTCGGCTTTCTCTACTGAGGTGCTCATCCGGAATAACCAGGGCACAATTGTAGTAGTTCTCCTTTGGCCACCTTAGCCGATAATAACGGAACATAAGGCGGCAAACCCAGGAGCCGGGCAAACCCAACATTTGACCAAAGACATGATTCGAAGCTGATGCATATAAGGCCAAACTCGTGACGTCGAACACTCCCGAAGGTATTCGGACTTTATAACATTTGATGGGCTCAAGAATGCCCATTCATTATAAACCCTGTGTTTCCAGGTACGTGCGTTGATCTATCGTGGAGAGATGCCAATAACGGCAGTATCCTCTGTGGGTATGGAACCCATGGGATGGTTAAACAACAAGAGGCAATAGAAAAGGTTTACATAGGGGCTTAATCTAAAAAGAAACCTGTTGAGCGGGGCCCTGCTACACGTATGCGCCTTTGTCTCTATTGTGTCGTATCCTGGAAGGGTATCGCGCGAACGTTTCCTGTAAAAAAGAGAACTCGTAGGAGAGTACAACGTAAGTTGCGATGGATAATAAAAGTGTAAGATGTTGGCCTACCAATAAGGTTGGGCCAAGTGTGGGGCTGTATTAAATATTTATAGCCCCTGGTGTCCGCTATGGGATACATATACGGTGCCCTGGTTCAATTTTGTCCGGGCTACCGGACTCGTCTAACCATGTCTGTGGTCTTAATGACCAGTCATGTTTTCTGATACTGGAGGCCACTTATAGTCCGGTCGCCAGGGCCGTCGCGTGTTCCTCTGCACGTGAAGAGCGCTCTGTGATTCCGCTAATGGTGATGACGCCACGTGGACCGGGCATCTTGAGTGTAAGGTAGCCATAGTGCGGCAATGCGTTGAAGCGGGCGAAGGCCATTCTTCCAAGCAATGCATGATAGTTCTTCGCTTCTGGAGTTGCCTGGAGAGCCGATGTTACCTCCAGTACGACGGAGTCCCTGCTGTAGGCTTCAACGCCTGGTATCACCCCTTCAAAGGTGGTGTTGCTTTGACTAATTCTGGATGGGTCTATCCCCATCCTGCGTACAGTTTCCTCATATATTAGATTGAGACTGCTGCCGCCATCCATGAGGACATGGGTGAGATGGTATCCGTCGATTATTGGGTTAAGCACCAAGGCCTCTGATCCTTTGCACCGAATACTAGTTCGGCCGTCCAAGTGATCGAAGCTGATCGGATAAGACATCCAGTAGTTAGGTGTTGGTACGATGGGCTCTATATCGCGTATGTCTCTATGCGCGCGTTCGTGCCTTCTCATGGATGTACGATTCGTGTGGATCATGTTCACTGTTTTAACCTCTGGCGGGAATTTTTTCTGTCCCCCAGTTTTCGGCTGGCGAGGTTCATCCTCGTCTTCACTTGGTGTTTCCCTTCCCTTGTGTTTGGCATTTAATTTTCCGGCCTGCTTGAAGACCCATCACTCTCTGTGCGTGTGGTTCGCGGGTTTGTCAGGGGTGCCATGAATTTGGCACAGTCTGTCCAGGACTCTGTTCAGACCGGACGGTCCCTCTTTACTGCCTTTAAATGGCTTCTTTTGCTGATCAGGTCGAGAGCCCCTGAATCCGGCATTAACCGTTGTGTTATCCGGGCTCTCTTCCTTGTTTTGGCGTTTATTTTTATTACGCCGTGGCTTCCCGTTGCCATCCCTTATTTCGGATGTGCTGGGGTTGCTGGTGCCTTTACGGGCTAGCCAGCTATCTTCACCTGCGCAAAAGCGGGTCATAAGGCCTGTTAGGGCTGCCATTGTCCTTGGCTTTTCTTGGCCGAGGTGTCTAGCGAGCCACTCGTCGCAGATGTTGTGTTTGAATGCCGCTAAGGCTTCGGCATCTGGACAATCGACAATTTGATTCTTCTTAGTGAGGAATCTGTTCCAAAGCTTGCAGGCGGACTTTCCGGGCTGTTGGATTATGTGACTTAAATCGTCAGGCTCTGGAGGCCGGACCTAAGTTCCTTGAAAATTGGCCCTCAAAGCATCCTCGCGTTCCTCCCAACTCCCAATTGAATTTTTGGGGAGGCTTTTCAACTAGTGTCGAGCTGGTCCCTTTAGTTTTAGGGGAAGGTATTTGATGGCATGGAGGTCATCCCCACGAGCCATATGTATATGCAGGATAAAGTCCTCGATCCAGACCCCTGGGTCTATCATTCCGTCGTATGCCTCTATGTTCACAGGTATAAAGCCCTGTGGAAATTCATGGTCCAGTACTTCTTCGGTAAAGCACAGGGGGTGAGAAGCCCCTCTGTATCTGGACGTGTTGTGGCATGCCGTCGGCTGTTGTTGTGTCCAGTGTTTATTCCGAACTGGTATTTGATTAGCATAATCGTTTTGATGACCACAGTCCCTCGCCGGGGTGTGTCCTTTAGATCCGTAGATGGACCTAGTTGCGCCAGCTTTTTTATCCAGGTGCTCATGTAGATCATGCGCGGCGTCGGTAGCCGTTTTGTTGCGGTTATGAAGTGGTACGTCTGGCCTCCTGATCCTGTTACTCTTTGGTGGAACGGCCTCGTCGTCGAATTCTGGCAGTAGCTTGCGTTTTGGATAGCTCTTTGTATGGCGATCGTCGCCATATCTTTCTTCAATGTCTAGCACTTTATTCCATCTGCGATTGAGCGTTTCCTGTGCGTCTTTGAGCCATTGCTTCTGCTTCTTCAGACTTCTCACTGTGGCCATAAGCTTTCTGTGGAGGTTATCTCGTTCCACGTGTTCTTCCGGAATGATGAATGCATCATCGTCTGGACTGTCTTCTTGTCCTGGGCCGGTTTGATGAACTCGTCCCTCTGGATCATTGTCATCAGGCGTCTGCTCCGAACTGTGTTCGGCGTGACCTGGCTCGTCCTACTCCATCGCTGGTTCTGTATGGTCGTTGTTGCCTTCGGGGTTGACCGGAGTATCGATCCTTCTGGCACTCTTGCTGCTATTTTTACTGTTGCTGGACTTGGCTTTTGCCCGGGGGTTTTTTCTTCCGGATTGTCGTCGTCGTCCTCCTTGAGCGTATCCACCATGTATATGTCGTGTGACGAGGCGGAAGTCCCGCACCCCATAGATTCTGAATCTTCTCCTGCATCTCGTCCATACCGTCGATGCCTTCGGAGTCAAAGTCAAGTACGTCGGTTAAATCATCTACCGTGGCTATGAAGTGGGTGGTGGGTGGGTAACGAATTTCTTCGTCGCCTGCTTCCCGCTCGAGCCAGACGTAGTTCGGCCCAGAGCCTCCTGACAAAGAGAGAGACTTTAATGAGTTCAACATGTCGCCAAAGGGCGAGTGCTGGAAGATGTCCGCAGCAGTAAACTCCATTACCGGAGCCCAGCCTGGCTCGGCTGGCTCGAGGGTGTGCGGACCGGAGCCAACAACCGGATACGAGTCCGGGGGCCCGGGGTTACAGGCTTCCACAGAGGTGAGACCTGTGTTCGGCTCCACCGCCAATGAGTGTGCGGCCCGCAGGACGGGGTCCACCCCTTCGTCCTTAGGCAATGCAACTTGCTCCGGATTTAGATCCGAAGCTACTGCAGGGTTGACATCCCGAGCTTTGTCCGACAGCAGGTCTAAGCCGTGCTCGTCAAGACTGCCAGGTGCTTCTGGCACAGGCCCGAATCCGTCGAAGATCAAATCTCCGCGAATGTCAGCCATGTAATTCAAGTTTCCAAACCTGACCTGGTGGCCAGGGGCGTAGGTGTCAATGTGCTCCAGATGGCCAAGTGAATTGGCCCGTAGTGCGAAGCCACCGAACACGAAGATCTGTCCGGGGAGAAAAGTCTCACCCTGGACCGTGTTGTCCATAATGATTGAAGGAGCCATCAAGCCTTGCGGCGACGACACAGAGGAACTCTCAATGAAATCACCAATGTCGGTGTCAAAACCGGCGGATCTCGGGTAGGGGGTCCCAATCTGTGCATCTAGGGTGATGGTAACAGGAAGCAAGGGACACAATGTTTACCCAGGTTCGGGCCCTCTCGATGGAGGTAAAACCCTACTTCCTACTTGATTAATATTGAAGATATGGTTAGTACAAGAGTAGATCTACCACGAGATCGTAGAGGCTAAACCCTAAGAGCTAGCCTATGATGGTATGATTGTAATTGTGATCGGCCTTCTAAGGACCAACCTCTCCGGTTTATATAGACACTGGAGAGGGCTAGGGTTTACATGGATTCGGTTACAAGAAAGGAAATATAACATCCGGATCGCCAAGCTTGCCTTCCACGCCAAGGAGAATCCCATCCGGACGCGGGACGAAGTCTTGAGTCTTGTATCTTCATGCTTCAATAGTCCGAACGATGTATATAGTCCGGCTGTCCGGATACCCCCTAATCCAGGACTCCGTCAATCCCACCTAGGGTTTGACCCTACAACACAAAGTCCTCTGCTCCTCCTGCGCCTACACCAACTCCGACCCTTCCATCTGCATCAGATGCGAAGAAGACCAAGGCTGCAGAGCGTGCAGCTGTGAAGAAAAGGAAGGCATCAACTTCATCAGATTCTTCAGGTCCGAAGAAGATGAAACCTTTGACAAGATCAATTAACAACCCGATTGATGCCGTTCCTGTCTCTTTCCTGCCATCAAAGGACATTTTTCCTTTTGGTGAAGTTTATGTGATTCCAAGTGAATCCGATGAAGAGAATCCTTCTGCTGCTTTGTCAGAGCAGTTGGATGAAGAAATTGAAGTGGATACAATCCCTTCAACACTAGTTGTCTCCTCGCCTATGCCTCAGTTCACTGCTGAAGAGGCCGACGTTGAAGAAATGGAAGATGAGGATGTGGACATTGGCTGTACCACACCTGTGCTGAATGATGACTATTGGAAAAGTCAGCACCCCAACTCTCCAATGTTCACTCCGCTTCAAGCAATTCCTCAGTCCCCTGCTGCTACTGAAGTACAAGTGGGATCTGAAGAACCTCATGCAACCCCATCTATCCATGAAGAAATTCCAGCCACTAGTGCTGAACAAAATGTAAATGAAGAATTGAAGACCTAGGTTGCTGCTGAAGAAGAGCCTAAAATTCCTCAGTCTATGGATCCTGAGATTGTGATTCCTGAGGTGGTGAAGCAATTGACTGACACTCCTCAGCCAAAGCCAAAGGATCCCTTCTCAAAGAAGCAGAAATTCAAGGTTGATGACTTCTTCGGCGAGCATGTTTTCTTCACTGAATTCAACCCTTATGACAATGCTCGTCTTAGAAGGAGGCATTTCTGGACTGCCAGCCAGGCCAATTTCTATTCTTCACTGCTTTTCAACAAGGACAAAGTCTTCAACCATGAGCATATTCCTCACGTGGACATGGAATCAACGCCTTGCTTCTCTCAAGTCCTCAGTATGCTTCATGATGCAGGACTGCTCAACTTTTGCTCTGACATAGTTGATTGGAATGAAGAGCTTATCTTCAGTTCTACGCCACCCTGCACATCACAGGTGATGTTGATGATATCAACTCTTGGGTGTTGGATTGGATGACCGAAAACACTCACTACAAGGCACCGGCCTCTGAATTACTTCATGCCCTGCCAATCAGTCCTTCACCTGAAGGTGCTCGTTGTCTGTACCAAGAGCCTGGACTGCTCATTACATGCAAGTGCTCATGAAGCCTCTGAAGCCTGGTCAAGCCCCAAGGACCGAATTCCTCGTGAAGGAATTGATGTATGTGCCAAGACCCATCTATCGCATTCTGATGAAGACTATGAGTCCTATCAAAGGCCACGACTCATCCGATGAGGAAATTGTTGGCATCATGAAGAATATGCTATTCAACATCATGCATGGCATCCCTGTCAATTATCATGATTTCTTCATGAGGACTCTGGCAAATGTTGCATTTTCTCTATTTGAGCTGAAGCCTTATGCTCCTTGGATCATGAGATTCCTCAGAACAAGGTCTTCACTCAACTACAAAACTGACTTTCAGAATCACCTCAGCTACTTGCCACCGATTGAAGTCCTCAAGCGGACATATTCCTCAGCTGATGAGAAGGGCAAGGCACCAGCTGTTATCGATGAAGGTATTCGTCCATTTGTAAGTGCATCTAGTGCCCCTTAGTGATTTTGGTGTATTGAAGACTTATAGGTTAAGGGAGTGATGCGTTTGTGAGTGTACACAGGTCTATAAGTCTATGAGGAGTTTGATATTTACAGAGAAAGTTGACGCCTAAAAATGAAGTTCTTCAACTGAAGACTTTGGATTTCTGAAGACTTTGAAAGTGAAGAAATTGGTGTGACCTTGAAGACTTGGCAATCATTCGAGGAACATGAAGCGTGAAGACTTTTGTTTTTATAGTTTCATTTTCTCTTTCTTGAGTTATAGGAAACACCATACTGTTAAAGGGGGTCGAGGAAATACTAAGGAAAAATTTCCATGTGATGCTCAACTCAAAATCCTACACCTACCAATCCCTTCGAGTGAAGCCATGGGAAATCACATACAGTTCAGTCATATTCTTCAGTGACAGAGATGAAGCTCTTCTGGTCTCTGAGGAATCTGTTCTGACTGAGGAGTTAGGAATTCGCCAGTGCGGATTGCCTACACAGTGAGGAACATGATAGCCCTGAGGAATTTGAGAGTCAAAATTCTGACCGTTGCTGTGCTATGCGCCAGCTGTCCCAAAATATCTACCCACCTAACGGTCATATCATTGAAGGGCATTTATGTCTTATCATGTCGGGCTGCTCCCTAGGCTATAATTAGCCACCCCCTACAAACACTAGCTGGTTGGCTGCTCCGAGAGAAACTGACACTTGTCATTTGAGAGCATCCCATCCTCCGAGGACTTTGAGCGAAAATCATCAAGTGAGGAAAACCCAAACCCAACACCTACAAACCCAAAGTGATTGAGCATCACTGAAGAGATTGATCCTGCGTGGATCTGACGCTTGTTACCTTTGAAGACTGTGCTTCTTCCAGACGGTTAGACGTCATGGTCTAGAGCATCCAAGAGGAATTGTGGATCGCTGAGTGACCTAGTCTGTGAAGGTTTGGAAGTCACCTGAAGACTTACCATGAGTGATTGGGCGAGGTCTGTGTGACCTTAGCTCAAGGAGAATACGGTGAGGACTGTGTGTCCGGGACTGTGTGTCCTCGAGTTTAAATACTCAGCCGCTCCAACCAGACGTACAACTGAGACAGCAGTTGGAACTGGTCTACCATATCATTGTCTTCACCAAGCTTACTGGTTCTATTTCCTCAACTCTTTCATTTCCTCATTTCTGTTGTTGTGTGCTTGTTCATATCTGTTTAAAGACTTTGACTGAAGACTTTCTCAATTTTTTCAGTCTGTCCGTCTTCATCCTGTGTTATCCTGTGTTTACGCTTTCTATACTCTGTGCTTGTCTTCATTTCATCATGATGACTATGCTTGTGTTCTGCTATGTTTACTTTTGAGTACTTATTTCGCTGCAAGTAGTTCTTCATTTAGGAATTTCCTCACCAGCAAATTCCTCAGTGAAGAATTCATAAAAATCGCCTGTTCACCCCCCTCTAGTCAATATAACGCACTTTCAATTGGTATCAGAGCAAGGTACTCCCTTGTTCTGTGTGATTTTGGTTTAACCACCTGGAGTTTTAGTTATGTCGACCGCAGGTATGATCAAGGTCTCTGCTGGGTGTCCTACCTTCGATGGAACGGACTACCCCTACTGGAAGAATAAGATGTGAATGCATCTTGAGGCAATTAATAACGATCTCTGGTATGTTGTGGAAAATGGTGTTCCCTCAGTCACACCTTCTATGAATGCTATTGATGTGAAGAGATTCAAGCAACTCGATTCTCAAGCGAAGAATATCATATGTGGCCATCTAAGCAAAGGGCAGTATGGAAGAGTGAGTGCTTTGGAAACTGCTAAGCTTATCTAGGATAGGCTGTCCAAAGTGAATGAAGGAGTCTCAACTCAATGTGACTCTCGTGTTGACGTTCTTCGCAATCTCTTCAACCACTTCAAAAGACTCGACAATGAAAATGTTCAGCAAACCATCTATCGCCTCACTGACATCTCAAATGAGCTTCAAGCTCTTGGCGCCACTGACATCACCGACCATGAGGTGGTGAAGAAATTGCTGAGATCGCTCGATTCTTCATTTGATACTATGGCACTGATGATTCAAGAATGTGCTGATTACAAGTCACTAGATCCCGCTGATATCCTCGAGAGGCTAAATACTCATGAGTTCCAACTTGCTGAGAAGAGAGATCTCTATGGTTCGAGCTATGGCAGATCACGTGCTCTAAAGGCCAAGGCAGTCTCTGAGTCTGAAAATGAAGACTCTCCTAGCAGCCTTGGTGATTCTGAAGAACTGAGCCAGGAACTAGCACTGCTCGTGAAGAAATTTCAGAAGTACTCAAGACGTGGTCGCTTTGGAAAATCCTCAAGGAGCAATGATTCCTCATCCAGTGACTACAAGAAGAGGCTATGCCACAAATGCAAGAAACCTGGTCACTACATTCAAGATTGTCCTCGGTGGGATAAGGAATCAAAGAAGAAGAAATACAAGGACTACAGTTCTGATGATGCTAAGAAGAAGAAGAAATCTTCAAAGTCTTCATCATCAAAATCCTCGAAGTCTTCATCTCATAAGAAGAGCAGCTCCAAGAAGGCTCGGGCATTCATTGGCAAGGAAATGGACTCTGAGGCTGAATCTGAAGAACATGAGGACGAGGAGGCATCTGAGGAGTCCGAGTCTAGTGTGGCGAGCCTAGCTCTTGCTACTGCATTCGTCAGCAAGTCTATCTTCAACTCTGAAGAAAATGGCTTCACCAACAAGGCCGATGAAGGCAATGATGACTACGCTCCCACCTATTGCTTCATGGCAAAGGGTGCCAAGGTAACTAAATACGCCTCCTCTGAATCTAGTGAGGATGAATCTGATGAAAACCTCAAGCCCAGCTACTCTAAACTTGCTAAGATTGTTGTGAAACAACAAAAGGCTTTTGAAAAGGTTCAAAACATGCTAGATTAAAGTGATGATATGTTGGGTGAAGAAATGGATCGCACTAAAACCTTGACTGAAAATCTTCCGAGACTTCAGTCCAAGTTTGACAACCTTCAAGGTCGTCACAACACTCTCTTATCGGATCACGAGAAGCTTTATTATGAATTTCTTCAAAGAAAGCAAGATCTTGAGAAGCTAAGAGTGGATTATGAAGATCTTCAGAAGGAGCACGATTCATTACTTGCTCAACAAATCAGCGCTACTCAGGAAGAATTTGTTCCTCCATGTCTGAAGTGCATTGAATGTGAATCTGCTAATTCTTCACCTGAATGTTCAAATGCTTCTAATGCTACAAATTCTTCATCTGTCTCCGCTATCACGAATTCCTCATCTGAGGACATTGCTAGTATCACTGATGATGCAGGGCTGAAGGAATTGTACATAACAGGCATGTACAAAAGCCTCAAAGGGCATTAGACTCTTTGTGATGTGCTTACAAAGCAGATCCTCAACAGGAACCCTAGGAAAGAGGGTATTGCCTTTGAGAGGAAACTCAATGCTGATGGAACATATTGGAAGCCTGAGCAGTACCCCAAAACCTCATGGGTTGCTGAAAAGAAGTGGACTGGCTTCTATGCCTCCTTTCTCCTATGGTGCTCGCAGAGTGATGAATTCTTTGCCACCCCTTCAGATGTGGGTGGTGAAGAAACAGAACTAATCTCTTATGCAGGGTCAGGTCTCCAGACGTGTTCAAAACCTCTGAAGAATTTGCTGGAGACCTGAACATTGCCTGAAAGGACGCAGGCTAATCATGCAGAAATGAACCTTCATTTCTCACGTCCTCATAATGTTTTATCTGTTCTATTGCTTGATGAAATAGATCTGACGATATTGATGTCATATTCTTCACTGATGAAGTATATGAGTTCGTAAGTTGCACTAATTCATCTGCAGGATGATCAACCCAAAGCCAATGAGTGGGTCCTCGATAGTGGATGTACAAATCACATGACTGGTGACAAGAATCTATTGATGGATGCCCCTTTATCACTGTCGCATCTGAAGCATATCATCTTCGCTGACAAAGGCAAAAGTCAGGTATTGGGTCTAGGTAAGGTTGCTATCTCAAAGGATCGACACATGGACAAAGTCATGCTTGTCGAGTCCTTAAGATACAACCTCATGTCTGTCTCAATGCTTTGTGATCTTGATATGGTTGTTGTCTTTGGCAAATATTGTTGTGTTGTGATCATGGAAGCTGACAATTCCAAAGTCTTTGAAGGCTTTAGGAGAGGAGACTTGTACATTGTTGATTTCTCTACAGGACCACAACCGGCCGTATGCCTTCTTGCAAAAGCTTTAGAATGCTGGCTATGGCATCGACGACTTGGTCATGCTGGCATGAGGATTTTGCACACGCTTGCGAAGAAGAAGCATGTCATTGGCATTGAGAATGTCAAATTCCTCAAGGATCACTTATGCGGAGCCTGTGAAGCTGGAAAGATGACAAAGGCCAAGCATCCAACAAAGACTATCATGACTACCAATCGACCATTTGAATTGCTTCATATGGATCTCTTTGGTCCTAATCATTATTCTACTGTTACAAATGATGCATCTCTATATGGCTTTGTTATTGTTGATGATTATTCTCGTTACACATGGGTGCACATTGTCACTTACAAACATGAGGTGCACGAAGTCTTCAAACGATTTTCCTCGAGGGCTTCAACCAACTTTGGTGTGAAGATCAAGCACATCATAAGTGACAATGGGACTGAGTTCAAGAATTCTGGTCTTGATGACTATCTTGATGAACTTGGTATTACTCATGAGTTATCTGCTCCTTATACTCCTCAGTAGAATGGCGTCGTGGAGTGCAAGAATAGAACTCTTGTTGAGATGGCTCGCACTATGATTGATGAATACAAGACACCTCGTCGTTTCTGGATTGAGGCTATTGATACTGCGTGCCACATCAACAACAGAGTATATCTTCACAAATTCTTCAAGAAGACTGCTTATGAACTCCTCACTGACAAGAAACCCAATGTGAGTTACTTCAAAGTCTTCGGTGCTAAATGTTGGATTAGAGATCCTCATCACAATTCTAAATTCGCACCGAAAGCACATGAGGGTTTTATGCTTGGTTACGGAAAGGACTCGCACACCTACAAGGTCTTCAACAACGTTCTCCACAAGGTTGTTGAAACTGCAGATGTGCGGTTCGATGAAACTAATGGCTCGCAAAGAGAGCACCTACCTTTTGTGTTAGATGAACCAGCACCTGAGGAATCTATCAAGTTCAAGGCTATTGAGGATGTCATTCCTACCGAAGAATCTGCTGAAGAATTCATTCCAGAACGTGATGAACGTCGAGCTGGCGCACCTGAAGAAAATGGTGCTGAGGAAAATGCTCCTGAAGAAAATGCGGGTCAAATTCCTCGAAGACAACCCGCTCATCCTCGCATTGCAAACGAAGTGCAAATCGAGAAGATCATCGATGACACTGAAGCACCAGGTCCTCTCACATGCTCAAAAGCTTCACATTTGTCTAACTTTTGTGGGCACTTTGCTTTTGTCTCTATTACAGAGCCCACTAAGGTAGATGAAGCATTTATGGAGCCTAAGTGGATTCAAGCTATGCAAGAAGAATTACATCAATTCGAGCTCAACAACGCCTGGGAACTGGTCAAACGTCCAGATTCTCGCAAGCACAATATTATTGGCACAAAGTGGATCTACCGCAACAAGCAAGATGAAAATGGCCTTGTGGTGAGGAATAAGGCAGGGCTTGTAGCTCAAGGCTACACACAGGTTGAAGGAATTGATTTCGATGAAACTTTTGCACTTGTTGCTAGACTTGAGGCTATTCACATATTACTTGCTTATGCTAACCATCATGATATTATCTTACAACAAATGGATGTGAAAAGTGCATTCCTCAATGGTAAGCTTGAGGAAGAAGTATATGTTGCTCAACCCCTAGGTTTGGAAGATCCAAAGCATCCTGAAAAGTCTTCAGACTCAATAAGGCCCTGTATGGCCTCAAGCAGGCCCCTCGGGCGTGGTATGATACTTTGAAGGAATTCCTCATGAAGAAAGGCTTCAAACCCGGTTCACTCGACCCAACTCTTTTCACTAAATCTTATGATGGTGAATTGTTTCTGTGCCAAATTTATGTTGATGATATCATTTTTGGCTGTACTGACCAACGTTACAGTGATGAATTTGCCTATATGATGAGTGAAGAATATCAAATGTCTATGATGGGAGAATTGAAATTCTTTTTAGGTCTTCAAATTCATCAACAGCGCAATGGCGTATTCATATCTCAAGAAAAATACCTCAAAGATGTATTGAGGAAATTCGGCATGCAAGATTGCAAAGGGGTCAAAATTCCAATGCCCACAAATGGCCATCTATGCACTGATGAAAATGGTAAAGACTTCGATCAAAAGGTATACCGCTCCATGATTGGCTCTTTGTTGTACCTATGTGCATCTAGGCCGGATATTATGCTTAGTGTTTGCATGTGTGCCCGATTTCAGGCTACACCGAAGGAATCACACCATAAGGCTGTGAAGCATATTCTTAGATATCTAGCTCACACACCAACACTTGGATTATGGTATCCCAAGGGCTCTTCGTTTGATCTCATTGGATATTCAGACTCTGACTATGCTGGCGATTGTGTGGACCGCAAGTCAATGTCAAGCACATGCCATTTCCTCGGACGATCTTTGGTCTGTTCGTCCTCGAAGAAACAGAACTGCGTATCACTCTCCACTGCAGAAGCTGAGTACATTGCTGCTGGATCGTGCTGTGCTCAATTACTATGGATGAAGCAAACACTCAAGGACTATGGCATCAACATGAAGAATGTGCCTCTCTACTGCGACAATGAGAGCGCTATCAAGATTTCTCATAACCCAGTTCAGCACTCGAAGACCAAGCACATCCAGATTCGTCATCATTTTCTTCATGATCATGTGTTGAAGGGCGACATCTCCATCGACCACGCAAGCACTGAAGACCAGCTGGCCGATATCTTCACTAAGCCCTTGGATGAGAAGAGATTTAGCAAGTTGCGGTGTGAGCTAAATATCCTAGAATCCTCAAATGTTCTCTGAAAAGGACACACATCCTAACACTAATGCTGACTTGATGACTTAGATGCGCAACACACAAAGTAACATTTTTCTTCAATCAATGAAGACTAACCCTCTAAGTGTGAAGAAATTAATGAAGAAATTGATTCTCAGAGCCCTACGACAATTGTACGCGGTGTCTGAAATCAGCTTTCTTATACGGTGGGTTATGCCACTAACCAAAGTTGAAAATCTTCATTTTGAGTTTTTCTTCATTTTTGAAATTCCTCAGTTTTCAAATTCTTCAACTTTCCATTGTCTTCACTCTTTCCATCGATGTTCTTCATTTGAATATATATACATATGAGTTTACGTCCTCCACATCATTCACTTATCGCTAATTCTTCAAGTTGATTTCTTCTGCTAAGTGAATGTGATCGGACCCTTCCCCCTCTATGCTAAACTCAACCCAGTCTGTTCACAAATTCTTCATGTGCATTCTATTTGAAACTCGTTCAAAATCTTCATTGTGTCCTTGACAGCTGAAGAAATTGCGAACGGAACTTTTAACTTATCTTATCTAATTTTCGGCTTTGCCGCTCAAACCGTTCCGCATCCCATGACAATACTTATCTATTCACCCACGATCCTACATGATCGCCACCTCTCAGTACGTGGGTGACACATGTCAAGCGAATGAGAGGGCCAGGGGCACGTTCGTCCGATTTCCTCGGGCGTACAGTTTTCCACTATAAATACCCCCCACCTCTTCCTCACTTCGTTTTTACTCCACTCGTTCTCACTCCCGCTCGAGCTTCTCAAGCCCTAGCGCCGCCCTACTTCATCGTCGCCGGTGAGGAAGAGCTTCACTGCCTTGACCTCGTCGCCGTCGTACTCGCGCCGGTTGCGGATCTCTTCACTCCGCCGTCGCCGTAGTTGTCTTCCTCTGCTGAGTTAGGGCATGGAAGATCTGAACTAACGAACTTCATATCTACTCTTCCCAGTTTGTCGTGTTCTTCATCAAGGGTAACTAAAAGCTACTTTTACTGCCCTCTTTGAATCAATTGTTTTCTTGAAAATCTTCAAAGGTGTTTATTCTTCAAATCTTCACACACGAAACACCTCACATGTCATCTGCTCTTGATTCATTTCTCTAAGCAATGATTTTCTTCAGGATTCCTCAATTGTTTGGATTTTCAATCTATACAACTTTGGAATCTAAGATAAAGAACGCTTAGTGAAATTCTTCGACTCATCTGGTCAAATTCCTCAAACCTATTCTTTTTTAAAAAACCTTCTGAGAATGCATATGACCTCTCCAAATTCCTCGCAACTATACTCTGTTCACAGGTACAAATGTCCGCTACTGAATCACTACGTTCTCATCAACTTAACTCATTTGCAGTGTTCCTCAAAGAAAAGTTGCACACCTCTTCAGAAACTTCAGTTGTTCATATTCCTCAGCTGAAGAAAATGGCTGGCTGTAAGAAGCCACAAAAGGGTGGAAAGAGGCCAGAGGTCAACACAGCATTTGAGATCCCTGATGACATTTATGCTGGATACTGCACACCCCCTGAGGAAGATAAAAATCAGCGCAAGGTGCGCATTCAAAAGATTAAGACGAGATGGCCATGGGAATGGAGGGAGTACAGATATGTTACTCCCTAGTATATGAAGAAAATCGCACTCAACCCTCCATGCCCAAGACCTCCATTGGCACCAGGCCAATTGGCAGATCCTGTTGGGGAACGTAGTAATTTCAAAAAAAATCCTACGCACACACAAGATCATGGTGATTCATAGCAACGAGAGGGGAGAGTGTTGTCCACGTACCCTCGTAGACCAAAAGTGGAAGCGTTAGAACAACGCGGTTGATGTAGTCGTAAGTCTTCACGGCCCGACCGATCAAGCACCGAAACTACGGCACCTCCGAGTTCTAGCACACGTTCAGCTCGATGATGATCCCTGAACTCCGATCCAGCAAAATGTCGGGGAAGAGTTCCGTCAGCATGACGGCATGGTGACGATCTTGATGTTCTACTGTCGCAGGGCTTCGCCTAAGCACCGCTACAATATTATCGAGGACTTTGGTGGAGGGGGGCACCGCACACGGCTAAGAGATCAAGAGATCAATTGTTGTGTTTATGGAGTGCCCCCCTCCCCCGTATATAAAGGAGTGGAGGAGAGGGGGTCGGCCAACTGGGTGGCGCGCCCTAGGGGGGAGTCCAACCCCAACCGGGAGTAGGACTCCCCCCTTTCCTATTAGAAGTAGGAGAGGGAAGGAAGAGAGGGGAGGGAAGAAGGAAAGGGGGGCCGGCCCCCCTCCCAATTCGGATTGGGCTTGGGGGGGTGCGCCCCCTCCTTTGCTCCTTCTCCCTCCTTTCCACTAAGGCCCAATAAGGCCCATATACCTACCGGGGGGTTCCGATAACCTCCCGGAGCTCCGGTATAGTCCCAATCTCACCCGGAACCTTTCCGGTGTCCAAATATAGTCGTTCAATATATCGATCTTTATGTCTCGACCATTTCGAGACTCCTCGTCATGTCCGTGATCACATCCGGGACTCCAAACAACCTTCGGTACATCAAAACTTATAAACTCATAATAAACCTGTCAACGAAACCTTAAGCGTGCGGACCCTACGGGTTCGAGAACTATGTAGACATGACCTAGAACTGTTTCTAGTCAATAACCAATAGCGGAACCTGGATGCTCATATTGGCTCCTACATATTCTACGAAGATCTTTATCGGTCAAACCGCATAACAACATACGTTGTTCCCTTTGTCATCGGTATGTTACTTGCCCGAGATTCGGTCGCCCGTATCTCAATACCTAGTTCAATCTCGTTACCGGCAAGTCTCTTTACTCGTTATGTAATGCATCATTCCGTAACTAAATCATTAGCTACATTGCTTGTAAGGCTTATAGTGATGTGCATTAGCGAGAGGGCCCAGAGATACCTCTCCGACAATCGGAGTGACAAATCCTAATCTCGAAATACGTCAACTCAACAAGTACCTTTGGAGACACCTGTAGAGCACCTTTATAATCACCCAGTTACGTTGTGACGTTTGGTAGCACACAAAGTGTTCCTCCGGTAAACGGGAGTTGCATAATCTCATAGTTATAGGAACGTGTATAAGTCATGAAGAAAGCAATAGCAACATACTAAACGATCAAGTGCTAAGCTAACGGAATGGGTCAAGTCAATCACATCATTCTCCTAATGATGTGATCCCGTTAATCAAATGACAACTCATGTCTATGGTTAGGAAACTTAACCATCTTTGATTAACGAGCTAGTCAAGTAGAGGCATACTAGTGACACTATGTTTGTCTATGTATTCACACATGTATTATGTTTCCGGTTAATACAATTCTAGCATGAATAATAAACATTTATCATGAAATAATGAAATAAATAATAACTTTATTATTGCCTCTAGGGCATATTTCCTTCAGTCTCCCACTTGCACTAGATTCAATAATCTAGTTCACATCGCCATGTGATTTAACACCAATATTCATATCTTTATATGATTAACATCCATAGTTCACATCGTCATGTGACCAACACCCAAAGGGTTTACTAGAGTCAATAATCTAGTTCACATCGCTATGTGATTAACACCCAAAGAGTACTAAGGTGTGATCATGTTTTGCTCGTGAGAGAAGTTAACGGATCTGTCACATTCAGAGCCATATGTATTTTGCAAAATATTCTATGTCTACAATGCTCTGTATGGAGCTACTCTAGCTAATTGCTCCCACTTTCAATATGTATCCAGATTGAGACTTAGAGTCATCTGGATCAGTGTCAAAACTTGCATCGACGTAAACCTTTACGACGAACCTCTTGTCACCTCCATAATCGAGAAACATATCCTTACTCCTCTAAGGATAATTTTGACCAATGTCCAGTGATCTACTCTTAGATCACTATTGTACTCCCTTGCCAAACCAGGGCAAAGTATACAATAGGTCTGGTCCATAGCATGGCATATTTATATAGAACCTATGACTGAGGCATAGGGAATGACTTTCATTCTCTTTCTATTTTCCGTCGTGGTCGGGATTTGAGTCTTACTCAATTTCACACCTTTGCAGCACAGGCAAGAACTCTTTCTTTGACTGTTCCATTTTGAACTACTTCAAAATCTTATCAAGGTATGTACTCATTGAAAATCTTATCAAGCGTCTTGATCTATCTCAATAGATCTTGATGCTCAATATGTAAGTAGCTTTACTGAGGTCTTTCTTTTAAAGAACTCCTTTCAAACACTTCTTTATGCTTTCTAGAAAGATTCTACATCATTTCTGATCAACAATATGTCACTCACATATACTTATCAGAAAGGCTGTAGTGCTCCCACTCACTTTATTGTAAATACAAGCTTCACTGCAAGTTTGTATAAAACTATATGCTTTGATCAACTTATCAAAGCGTATATTCCAGCTCTGAGATGCTTGCACCAATCCATAGCTGGATCGCTGGAGCTTGCACATTTTGTTAGCACCTTTAGGATTGACAAAACTTTCTGGTTGCATCATATACAACTCTTCTTTAAGAAAACCATTAAGGAATGCAGTTTTGACATCCATTTGCCAGATTTCATAAAATGTGGCAATTGCTAACATGATTCAGACAGACTTAAGCATCACTATAGTTGAGAAAATCTCATTGTAGTCAACACCTTGAACTTGTCGAAAACCTTTTTACGAAAAGTCGAGCTTTGTAGATAGTAACACTACTATCAACGTCCGTCTTCCTCTTGAAGATCCACTTATTTTCTATGCTTGCCGATCATCGGGCAAGTCCACCAAAGTCCACACTTTGTTCTCATACATGGATCCTATCTCAGATTTCATGGCCTCCAGCCATTTCGCGGAATCTGGGCTCATCATCGCTTCCTCATAGTTCGTAGGTTTATCATGCTCTAGTAACATGACTTCCAGAATAGGATTACCGTACTACTCTGGTGCGGACCATACTCTGGAAGACCTACGAGGTTCTGTAGTAAATTGATATGAAGTTTCATGATCATCATCATTAGCTTCCTCACTAATTGGTGTAGAAATCACTGGAACTAATTTCTGTGATGAACTACTTTCCAATTCGGGAGAAGGTACAATTACCTTATCAAGCTCTACTTTCCTCCCACTCACTTCTTTCGAGAGAAACTCCTCTAGAAACGATCCATCTTAGCAACGAATATCTTGCTTTAGGATCTATGATAGGAGGTGTACCCAATAGTTTCCTTTGGATATTCTATGAAGACGCACTTCTCCGATTTGGGTTCAAGCTTATCAGGTTGAAACTTTTTCACATAAGCATCGCAGTCCCAAACTTTAAGAAACGACAACTTTGGTTTCTTGCCAAACCATAGTTCATAAGGCGTCGTCTCAAATGGATTTTGATGGTGCCCTATTTAAAAGTAAATGCAACTGTCTCTAATGTATAACCCCAAAATGATAGCGGTAAATCCGTAAGATACATCATAGATTGCACCATATCCAATAAAGTGTGGTTATGACGTTCGGCCACACCATTACGCTGTGGTTTTCCATGTGGCGTGAACTGTGAAACTATTCCACATTGTTTTATATGAAGGCCAAACTCATAACTCAAATATTCTCCTCCACAATCAGATCGTAGAAACTTTATTTTCTTGTTATGATGATTTTCCACTTCACTCTAAAATTCTTTGAACCTTTCAACTATTCCAGACTTATGTTTCATCAAGTAGATACATCCATATCTGCTCAAATCATCTGTGAAGGTCAGAAAATAACGATACTTGCCACGAGCATCAACACTCATTTGATCGCATACATCGGTATGTATTATTTCCAATAAGTCAGTAGCTCGTTCCATTGTTTCGAGAACGGAGTTTTAGTCATCTTGCCCATAAGGCACGGTTTGCAAGAACCAAATGATTCATAATCAAGTGATTCCAAAAAAATCCATTTTTATGGAGTTTCTTCATGCGCTTTACACCGATATGACCCAAACGGCAGTGCCACAAATATTTTGCACTATCATTATCAACTTTGCATCTTTTGGCATCAATATTATGAATATGTGTATCACTACGATCAAGATCCAACAAACTATTTTCATTGGGTGTATGACCATTGAAGGTTTTATTCATGTAAACAGAACAACAATTATTCTCTGACTTTTAAATGAATAACCGTTTTGCAATAAACATGATCAAATCATATTCATGCTCAACGCAAACGCCAAATAACATTTATTTAGGTTTAACACTAATCCCGAAAGTATAGGGAGTGTGCGATGATGATCATATCAATCTTGGAACCACTTCCAACGCACATCGTCACTTCACCCTCAACCAGTCTTTGTTTATTCTGTAACTCCTGTTTTGAGTTACTAATTTTAGCAATCGAACAAGTATCAAATACTCAGGGGCTACTATAAACACTAGTAAGGTACACATCAATAACCTGTATATCAAATATACCCTTGTTCACTTTGCCATCCTTCTTATCCACCAAATATTCAGGGCAATTCCGCTTCTAGTGACCATTTCCTTTGAAGTGTAAGCACTCAGTTTCAGGCTTTGGTCCAGCTTTGGGCTTCTTCACGGGAGTGACAACTTGCTTGTCATTCTACTTGAAGTTCCCTTTCTTTCCCTTTGCCCTTTATTTGGTGCTTGCATCTTATGCAATAAAGAGACAACCATAAGGCTGCTGCCAGTTGCCGATAAATTCAACAAAACATGATCATCTCATACAACAACTTATATCTCATCACGTCTTGACCATATCACATCACAACATGCCCTGCAAAAACAAGTTAGACGTCCTCTACTTTGTTGTTGCAAGTTTTACGTGGCTGCTATGGGCTGAGCAAGAACCGTTCTTACCTACGCATCAAAACCACAACGATAGTTTTTCAAGTTAGTGTTGTTTTAACCTTCGAAGGACCGGGCGTAGCCACACTCGGTTAAACTAAAGTTGGAGAAACAGACACCCGCTAGTCACCTGTGTGCAAAGCACGGCGGTAAAACTAGTCTCGTGTAAGCGTACGCGTAATGTCGGTCTGGGCCGCTTCATCCAACAATACCGCCGAACCAAAGTATGACATGCTGGTAAGCAGTATGACTTGTATCGCCCACAACTCACTTGTGTTCTACTCGTGCATATAACATCAACGCATAAAACCTAGGCTCGGATGCCGCTGTTGGGGAACGTAGTAATTTCAAAAAAAATTCCTACGCACACGCAAGATCATGGTGATGCATAGCAACGAGAGGGGAGAGTGTTGTCCACGTACCCTCGTAGACCGAAAGCGGAAGCGTTAGAACAACGCGGTTGATGTAGTCGTACATCTTCACGGCCTGACCGATCAAGCACCGAAACTACGGCACCTCCGAGTTCTAGCACATGTTCAGCTCGATGACGATCCCCGGACTCCGATCCAGAAGAATGTCGGGGAAGAGTTCCGTCAGCACGACAGCGTGGTGACGATCTTGATGTTCTACTGTCGCAGGGCTTCGCCTAAGCACCGCTACAATATTATCGAGGACTTTGGTGGAGGGGGCACCGCACACGGCTAAGAGATCAAGAGATCAATTGTTGTGTTTATGGGGTGCCCCCCTCCCCCGTATATAAGGAGTGGAGGAGAGGGGGCCGGCCAAGGGGGTGGCGCGCCCTAGGGGGGAGTCCAACCCCAACCGGGAGTAGGACTCCTCCCTTTCCTATTAGGAGTAGGAGAGGGAAGGAAGAGAGGGGAGGGAAGAAGGAAAGGGGGGCCGGCCCCCCTCCTAATTCGGATTGGGCTTGGGGGGGCGCCCCCTCCTTTGCTCCTTCTCCCTCCTTTCCACTAAGGCCCAATAAGGCCCATATACCTACCGAGGGGTTCCGATAACCTCCCGGAGCTCCAGTATAGTCCCAATCTCACCCGGAACCTTTCCGGTGTCCAAATATAGTCGTCCAATATATCGATCTTTATGTCTCGACCATTTCGAGACTCCTCGTCATGTCCGTGATCACATCCGGGACTCCGAAAAACCTTTGGTACATCAAAACTTATAAACTCATAATAAAACTGTCAACGAGACCTTAAGCGTGCGGACTCTATGGGTTCGAGAACTATGTAGACATGACCTAGAACTGTTTCTGGTCAATAACCAATAGCGGAACTTGGATGCTCATATTGGCTCCTACATATTCTACGAAGATCTTTATCGGTCAAACCTCATAACAACATACGTTGTTCCCTTTGTCATCGGTATGTTACTTGCCCGAGATTCGGTCGTCAGTATCTCAATACCTAGTTTAATCTCGTTACCGGCAAGTCTCTTTGCTCGTTATGTAATGCATCATTCCGTAACTAACTCATTAGCTACATTGCTTGCAAGGCTTATAGTGATGTGCATTACCGAGAGGGCCCAGAGATACCTCTCCGACAATCAGAGTGACAAATCCTAATCTCGAAATACGTCAACTCAACAAGTACCTTTGGAGACACCTGTAGAGCACCTTTATAATCACCCAGTTACGTTGTGACATTTGGTAGCACACAAAGTGTTCCTCCGATAAACGGGAGTTACATAATCTCATAGTTATAGGAACGTGTATAAGTCATGAAGAAAGCAATAGCAACATACTAAACGATCAAGTGCTAAGCTAACGGAATGGGTCAAGTCAATCACATCATTCTCCTAATGATGTGATCCCATTAATCAAATGACAACTCATGTATATGGTTAGGAAACTTAACCATCTTTGATTAACGAGCTAGTCAAGTAGAGGCATACTAGTAACACTATGTTTGTCTTTGTATTCACACATGTATTATGTTTCCGGTTAATACAATTCTAGCATGAATAATAAAATTTTATCATGAAATAAGGAAATAAATTTTTACTTTATTATTGCCTCTTGGGCATATTTCCTTCAGATCCCACCAGCCTCAAGCGCGGTGAGGATTATCCTAATGAACGGGCAAAGCGCCAGGCCAAACTGGCCAAACAAGCAAAGGAAGCAGTGAGGAAATTTAGTGAAGACTGTGCTGCTGCTGCTACCGCCGCTGAGGCCAACTACAAAAAAAGACATATCCGTGACATTTTGGGTTGAACGAAATTTTTGTCTATCATACATATGACACTTCTATGACGATAATTGTGACAAAACCCGGTATCATCATAGATGTGGTGGGATCCTACTTCTATGACAAAAAATCATGACAGAAAATGGGCTTTTCGTCCTGGGCGGGCTGGAGACGCAGCTGCATGACATTCTTTGGGCCGTCCATGACGGAAAAAACCGTGGTAGAAGCGAGGGCGAGGAAATTTCGGGGAGTTCCCGGTTAAGGTGGGTGGTCGGGGGCCGAGCGATGCGCGTTTCTCTTGTACGGGTACGCACATGTGTGCGAGGCGTTGGCTCTAACTGAACCCGAGCGAGGCGTTGGGCTCTAACTGAACCCGAGTGATTGCACTGCAGGCTACGCATTACTGAACCCGAGCGATCGATGGATGGCTGTTAACTGAACCCAATCGATCGATTCCTTCGCTACTGCTGCTAACTGAAGCCGATCGATGCTGCCTCTGGGATGAACAGTGAGCGTTGCGGGGGGTTTGGATGAACACTGAGCGGTGGCGTTGCCTCTGGATAAACAGGACCCCGTGGTGTGGAGGGTTGGATGAACAGTAGATGATGGAGGGGTGCCCGTGGAGGGGTGGTTGAACAGGACCCCGTGGTATGGAGGGCTGGATTGAAAGTGCGTTATATCGACTAGAGGAGGGTGAATAGGCGATTTTTATGAATTCTTCACTGAGGAATTTGCCGGTGAGGAAATTCCTTAGCGAAGAACTACTTGCAGCGGAATAAGTACTTAGAAGTAAGCATGACAGAATACACACGTAGTCATCATGATGAAATGACGACAAACATAGAGTACAGAAAGCGTAAACACAGGATAACACAAGATGAAGACAAACAGACTGAAGAAATTGAACTAAGGAAATTAAGAAAGTCTTCAGTCAAAGTCTTCAAACACATATATGAACAATCACTCAACACAGTAATGAAGAAATGAAAGAGTTGAGGAAATAGAACCAGTAAGGTTGGTGAAGACAATGATATGGTAGACCAGTTCCAACTACTGTCTCAGTTGTACGTCTGGTTGGAGCGGCTGATTATTTAAACTCGAGGACACACAGTCCCGGACACCCAGTCGCTGAGCACGCAGCTCAGGACACCAAGTCATCACCGTATTCTCCTTGAACTAAGGTCACACATACCTCGTCCAATCACTCATGGTAAGTCTTGAGGCGACTTCCAAACCTTCACAGACTTCGGTCACTCGGTGAAACACAATTCCTCTTGGATGCTCTAGACCATGACGCCTAACCGTCTGGAAGAAGCACAGTCTTCAAAGATAACAAGCGTCAGATCCACGCAGGATCAATCTCTTCAGTGATTCTCAATCACTTTGGGTTTGTAGGTGTTTGGGTTTGGGTTTTTCCTCACTCGATGATTTTTGCTCAAAGTCCTCGGAGGATGGGTTGCTCCCAAATGACAAGTGTCAGTTTCTCTCGGAGCAGCCAACCCGCTAGTGGTTGTAGGGGGCGGCTATTTATAGCCTAGGGAGCAGCCCGACATGATAAGACATAAATGCCCTTCGATGATACGACCGTTAGGTGGATAAGATATTTTGGGACAGCTGGCGCGCAGCACAGCAATGGTCAGAATTTTGACTCTCAAATTCCTCAGGGCTATCATGTTCCTCACTGTGTAGGCAATCCGCACTGGCGAATTCCTAACTCCTCAGTCAGAACAAATTCCTCAGCGACCAGAAGAACTTCGTCTCTGTCACTGAAGAAATTGACTGAACTGTATGAGATTTACAATGGCTTCACTCGAAGGGATTGGTAGGTGTAGGATTTTGAGTTGAGCATCACATGGAAATGTTTCCTTAGTATTTCCTCGACCCCCTTTAATAGTACGGTGTTTCCTATGACTCAAGAAGGACAAAAACAAAACTATGAAAACGAAAGTCTTCAATCTTCATATTCCTTGCATGAATATCAAGTCTTCACGGACACACCAATTTCTTCACCTTCAAAGTCTTCATAAAAGTCTTCAGGAATACCAAAATCTTCAGTCGAAGATATTCATTTTTAGGGGTCAACTTTCTCTGTAAATATCAAACTCCTCATAGACTTATAGACCTGTGTACACTCATAAACACATTAGTCCCTTAACCTATAAGTCTTCAATACACCAAAATCACTAAGGGGCACTAGATGCACTTACAATCTCCCCCTTTTTGGTGATTGATGACAATATAGGTTAAGTTTTCAACTGGGATAAACATATGAAGTGTAAGTACTGATATTGAGGAATTTGATTGCAAGATATAGAAGAACTCCCCCTGAAGATGTGCATAGAGAGGAATTTGCTTTTGAAGCAATGCACACTTGAAGAGTTGAATCATGGAGATCTCCCCCTATATCTTGTAATTCATACATGCATTTGACATATAATATGAAGAATTTGAAATGCATGATGAAATATGGTGCCTGAAGAAATTCAGCATGCGTGCAATAATATTAACGAGGAACAAGCATGCAGAATAACGCATCAAAAGTATCAGAGCACAGTACATCAAAAGTATCAGAGCACAGTGCATCAAAAGTATCAGAGCACCATCGGTTTTAAGATTACAACTCGATCCAATAAAAGTTTCAGAAGAGCGAGAGTTGTAACTTAGCAAAAAAAATGCCCATATAATAGACCCGCTTGAAGACTAACTCAGATTTCTCCCCCTTTGTCATCGAATGACCAAAAGGATCAAAACTGAGGACTAACGCCCCTGAAGAATATCAAGTTGATGGAGGAGCATCAGCGTTGTTTGGGTCGGTTGTCGTAGTAGGGCCTGCCGCAGTGTCATCCAAGTCTTCATTTTCATCAGTGTCGCGCGATGAAGAATAGGAGCTAGCCACCAAGGAAGGAACCTTGACCTTCTTGAATTTCTTCGGTGGAGGTGCAGACCAGTCAAATCCTTCCTTGAGACCCATTCTCTTCAGATCTTCTGCGCTGTAGACATGAGATAGAACAACCCAGGTACAGTTGAAGGTTTCATGGAGGTAGTAGTGGTTTTTCTTCACTGCATTGTGTGTGGAGGTCATGTTGTGAAGAATTGAACCAAACTGACGCTTGACCCATTCATGATTGCGATCAACTTTCTGATGAAGACTGAGGAGTAACTCGCGATCAGTCATAACCCTAGGTGTTGTGGCTTGAGGAATTTGCTTGGCAGAGGTGTTGGCGGCAGAGTCATGTGTGGCAGAGTCATCATTGGTGGAGTAGGATGCAGCCTTGCGAAATTGACCATCCAATGGACAAATGCCTTCATTTATCACAGCAGTTGCCTTGCCTTTGTCATCAACTGAGGAAAATGTCTGTTTGAGGACTTCAATTGGAGGCAAGTAGCTGCCGTGGTTCAGAGTATCAGCCTTGTAATTGAGTGAAGACCTTGTCCTGATGAACCTCATAATCCATGGTGCATAAGGCTTCAGCTCAAATGGTGACATAGCAATATTTGCCAGGGTCCTCATGAAGAAATCATGGAAGTTGACGGGAACGCCATGAATGATATTGATTCGTGGCCTTTGATAGGACTCAATGTCTTCGTCAGAATGCGATAGATAGTCCGTGGCACATACAATAATTCCTTGACGAGGAATTTGGTTTGAGGGGCCTGCCCTGGCTTCAAGGGCTTCATTAGCACCTACATGTAATGATTTGAAAGCTCAGGTTCGTTGTAGATGTAACGAGCACCTTCAAGGGGAGGACTGAGTGGGAGGGCACGAAGCAATTCAGTTGCTGGTGCCTTGTAGTGAGTATTTTCTGACATCCAGTCCAGCACCCATGAGTTCACATCTTCAGAATTTCCTGTGATGTGCAGCGTTGCATAGAATTGAAGAATGAGTTCTTCATTCCAATCACAGATGTCAGTGCAGAAATTCAGCAATCCAACATCGTGAAGGACACTAAGGACTGGCTCGAAGCCTGGCAGAGATTCCATGTCCACGTGAGGAATGTGTTCATGATCGAAGACTTTGTCTTTGTTAAATAGCACTGAGGAATATAAATTGGCTTGACTAGCAGTCCAGAAATGCCTCTTCCTTATGCGAGCAGAATCATAGGGATTGTAGTCAGTGAAGAACACATGCTCGTTGAAGAAATCTGCAGCCTTGAACTTTTGCTTCTTTGAGAATGGATCCTTTGGCTTGGGCAGAGGAGTGTCAGTGAGTTGCATCACAACCTCGGGAATCGCAATCTTCGGTTCTTCAGGCTGAGGAATTTCTGGTTCCTCTTTAGTGGCAGTCTATGTGTTCAAAGGATCAGCAAAAGCAGTTTCTTCATCACTAGTGGCTGGAATTTCTTCATGCACAGACGAGGTAGGATGAGTTTCTTCAGAGCCCATTTGAACGGTTGGTGCAGGGGACTGAGGTATTTGTTGTATTGAAGAGTGGAGAATTGGGATGCTGACTTTCCCAAAAGTCATCATTCATCACAGGCGTAGTGCATCCAATATCCACATCTTCATCTTCAATTTCTTCAACGCCAGCCTCTTCAGCTGTGAACTGAGGCATTGGCGAAGAAGCAACAGGCGTTGAAGGGATCGCATCCACTTCAATTTCTTCATCAATCTGCTCTGACGAAGCAGCAGAATGATTTTCTTCATCAGATCTGCTAGGGATCACATATTCTTCACCAAAAGAAACAAGGTCCTTTGATGGCAGGGTGGAAATCGGAACAGCATCAATTGGATTTTCAAGTGAGCTGGTCATAGGCTTCATTTTCTTCGGAGCTGAAGAATCTGAAGAAGATGATGCTTTCCTTTTCTTCACTGCAGCTCTCTCTGCAGCCTTGGTCTTCCTCACATCTGATGCAGATGGAAGAGTAGGAGTTGGTGTAGGCGCAGGAGGAGTTAAGGAATCTGTTTGCATTTCCTCAGGCGCAACTGATGCAGTTGCCCTGACTTCTTCATTTTCTTCAGGCGCACCACTAGTGGATGCCCTGGCAATGTCTTCAGCGGCTGGAATGGAGTCATCAGCCCTAGAACTAGCATTTTCATCAGCAGCCTGAAAGTCATCAGCGGTGCTGGCATGTTCTTCAGTTTGCTGAGTAGAGGCTTCAGCTTGAGGAATTTCTTGTTGCGATGGGGCTGCAACATTGGTGAACTTCTCAGTCAGTTTAACGAACCTGACTTTGGCTCCTTGCTAATTAGCATAATAAGCATTGAAATCATCGCTGAGGGCTTTGATTTCAGACTGGAGCTTGAGGAGTTCATCAGTTGTCATTTTGACAACGTTTTTCCTCAGGAACTTCTCTTTCTTGAACTGAGCCTTCTTGATTTGTCTAGCCTTCTCATATTTCCATTTCTCTTCAGTGATGAAATGGGCCAGCATGTGACTTTGGCCAGGAGTCAAATGAAAATCAGGCATAGGAGTGTTTGGGTCCTTGTGCCAGAGATCAATGTAGTCGAGGATCGCCTTTGGATCCAAAAGCAGTGGCACATTTGTGCCTTTGGCTCTAGCGGCCCTTTCTTGCCTGTCTTTGATGATTTCTGCAAGTTCATCATCATCAGCTTCATCGTCAGATGGCACTTGGAAGGCAACCTGTTTCTTATTCAGATTTGGCCGAGGACCTCGACCAGATGTTGCCTTTGTCTTCAGCAGAGTGGGGCCTGATGAAGAGTTTGGTGCAGCTGAGGAACTCGCTGAGACACCAGAGGCAATAGAGATGCCTGCAGTCCTTTGGCACGTGGCTAGATGTACAGGTGTTGAGGACTTTGCCGAAGCAACTGAGGACTTTAGGGGAGGAGCTGAGGACTTTGGAGGAGCAGGAGGAGCAGGAGGAACTGGCCGTGAGGGCTTTGAAGAATCTGGCCGTGAGGTCTTTGAAGATTCTGGCCATGAGGGCATTGCTGAGGAACTTGGCCGTGAGGGCACAGTTGGTGAAGCACTTGTCTTGTGAGCGGGCTTCTTTGCCATTGATTTTCTAGGCCTGACAGAGGCCTTAGTGGCAGCAGCAGTAGCAGAGTCTTCATTGAATTTCCTCACTACTTCTTTGGCTTGTCTTGCCAACTTGGCTTGGCGTTTGGCCCATTCTTCAGGGAAATCCTCACCACGCTTGATGCTGGTGGGGTCAGCTTCTTGGCCAGGTGCTAATGGAGCTCTTAGGCATGGAGGATTTAGAGCGAATTTCTTCATATACTTTGGAGTTACATATCTGTACTCCCTCCATTCTCTTGCCCATCTCCTTTCAATCCTCTGTATGCGCACCTTGCGCTGATTTTTGTTCTCCTTTCCAAACTTAGCCTCATCAGGTGTGCAATAGTCAGCATAGATGTCCTCAGGTATTTTAAATGCAATCATGACCTCAGGCCTCTTTCCTCCTTTCTGTGGTTTCTTACCGTCTGCCATATTCTTCAGTTGAGGGATTTGAACAATCGAATTCTCTGAAGAAGTATGCCACTTTTCTTCGAGGAATGCTGCAAATGAGTTAAGTTGATGAGAATCTAGTGATTCAGCAGCGGACATGAGTACCTGTGAACAGAGTATAGTTGCGAGGAATTTGAAGAGGTCATATGCGTTCTCAGAAGGTTTTCAAAAAGAACAAGTTTGAGGAATTTGACCAGATGAGTCTTGAAGAATTTCACTAAGCATTCTTTGTCTTAGGTTCCAGAGTTGTATAGATTGAGGATCCACACAATTGAGGAATCTTGAAGATAAATGATGCTTAGAGAAGCGAATCAAGAGCAGATGACTAGTGAGGTGTTTTGTGTGTGAGGATTTGAAGAATAAAACACCTTCGAAGATATTGTTGAGAAAATTTGAATCAAAGAGGGCAGTAAAAGTAACTTTTAATTACCCTGATGAAGAACACGACGAACTGAGAAGTGTAGATTTGAAGCTCGTCAGTTCAGATCTTCCATGCCCTAACTTGGCGGAAGAAGACAACTACGGCGGCGGCGGAGTGAAGATTTCCGCGGCCGGCGCGAGTACGACGGCGACGAGGTCGAGGCAGTGAAGCTCTTCCTCACCGGCGACGATGGAGTAGCGGCGGCGCTAGGGCTTGAGAAGCTCGAGCGAGAGAGAGAGAGCGGTCGAGCGGAGTAAAGGAAGTGAGGAAGGGGTGAGGGGGTATTTATAGTCGCAGTGAAAAACTGTTTGCCCAAAGATTTAGGATGAACGTGCCCCTGACCCTTCTCATTCGCTTGACATGTGTCACCCATGAACAGAAAAGTGAAGATTGTGGGTGAATAGATAATTCTATCGTGGGAAACGGGACAGTTTGAGCGGCAAAACCAAAAATTTGGATAAGATAAGATTTTAAGTTTCGTTCACAATTTCTTCAGCTGACAAGGACATAGTGAAGATTTTGAATGAGTTTCAAATAGAACGCACATGAAGAACTTGTGAATAGATTGGGTTGAGTATAGCATAGAGGGGAAAGGGTCCGATCACATTCACTTAGCAGAAAATGCAACATGAAGAAATAGCCATAAGTGAATGTTGTATAGGACATAAACTCATATATATATATAGCCAATGAAGAAAAACAACGGAAACAGTGAAGATTTTGCAAAGTTGAAGAATTTGAAAGAAAACTGAAGAATTTCAAAAACTGAGGAATTTCAAAAATGAAGATTTTCAACTTTGGTGGTGGCGTGACCCATCGTATAAGAATGATGATTTCAGACACCGCGTACAATTGTCGTAGGGTTCTGAGAATAAAATTCTTCATTAATTTCTTCACACTTATAGTGTTATTCTTCATTGATTGAAGGAAAATGTTTCTTCATGTGTTGCACATCTAAGTCATCAATTTTGCATAAGTGTTAGGATGAGTGTCCTTTTTCAAAGAACATTCGAAGACTCTAAGATATTTAGCTCACACCGCAACTTGCTAAATCTCTTCTCATCCAAGGGCTTTGTGAGATATCGGCTAGCTGATCTTCAGTCTTCACATGATAAATAAAGATGTCGCCCTTCAACACATGATCGCGAAGAAAATGATGACGAATCTAAATGTGCTTTGTCTTCGAGTGCTGAACTGGGTTGTGAGCAATCTTGATGGCACTCATTGTCACAGTGGAGAGGCACATTCTTCACATTGATGACGTAGTCCTTGAGAGTTTGCTTCATCCACAGCAATTGAGCGCAGC
The DNA here is from genome assembly GCA_963921465.1 of Triticum timopheevii. Classification (NCBI taxonomy): domain Eukaryota; kingdom Viridiplantae; phylum Streptophyta; class Magnoliopsida; order Poales; family Poaceae; genus Triticum; species Triticum timopheevii. The sequence continues at coordinate 407,226,808 of OY997268.1, read as the reverse complement.
AAGAACCAGCAGCAATGTACTCAGCTTCCGCAGTAGACAGTGATACGCAGTTCTGTTTCTTCGAGGACCAACAGACCAAAGATCATCCGAGGAAATGACAAGTACCAGATGTTGACTTGCGGTCCACATGATCACCAGCATAGTCAGAGTCAGAATATCCAATGAGATCAAAAGTAGAGCTCTTGGGGTACCATAGTCCTAGTGTTGGTGTGTGAGCTAGATATCGAAGAATATGCTTCACAGCCTTATGGTGTGATTCCTTCGGTGTAGCTTGAAATCGGGCACACATGCAAACACTAAGCATTATATCTGGCCTAGATGCACATAAGTACAATAAAGAACCAATCATGGAGTGGTATACCTTGTGATCGAAGTCAATACCATTTTCATCAGTGTATAGATGGCCATTTGTGGGCATAGGAATTTTGACTCCTTTGCAATCTTGCATGCCGAATTTCCTCAGAACATCCTTGAGGTATTTCTCCTGAGATATGAATATGCCATTGTGCTGTTGATGAATTTGAAGACCTAAGAAGAATTTCAAATCTCCCAGCATAGACATTTGATATTCTTCACTCATCATATAGGCAAATTCATCACTATAACATTGGTCAGTACAACCAAAGATAATATCATCAACGTATATTTGGCACACAAACAGTTCACCATCATAAGATTTAGTAAAGAGAGTAGGGTCGAGTGAACCGGGTGTGAAGCCATTCTTCACAAAGAATTCCTTCAAAGTATCATACCACGCCCGAGGGGCCTGCTTGAGGCCATAGAGGGCCTTGTTGAGTCTGAAGACTTTGTCAGGATTCTTTGGATCTTCAAAACCTGGGGGTTGAGCAACATATACTTCTTCCTCAAGCTTACCATTGAGGAATGCACTTTTCACATCCATTTGATATAAAGTGATATTATGATGGTTAGCATAAGCAAGTAATATGCGAATAGCCTCAAGTCTAGCAACAGGTGCAAAAGTTTCATCGAAATCAATTCCTTCAACCTGTGTGTAGCCTTGAGCTACAAGTCATGCCTTATTCCTCACCACAAGGCCATTTTCATCTTGCTTGTTGCGATAGATCCACTTTGTGCCAATGATATTATGCTTGCAAGGATCTGGATGTTTGACCAGTTCCTAGACATTGTTGAGCTCGAACTGATGTAATTCTTCTTGCATGGCCTGAATCCACTCAGGCTCTAGAAATGCTTCATCTACCTTAGTGGGCTCTGTGATGGAGACAAAAGCATAGTGCCCACAAAAGTTAGATAAATGTGAAGCTTTTGAGCAGGTGAGAGGATGTCACAGCCCTAGAGTTTGTTTGTAACTAGTGGCATTGCATCCATGCATCATGTTTAAATTTCATGAAACTTGAAATGGGGATTGATCCAAGCCCTAGCACCAAATGAAATTCAAATAGGTTCAACCTAAAATAATTTTCAATGAACCCAAAGTGCCTTTGAAAATGTTCATGACTTCCGATAAAGGTTAAAACCTCTGTCAAAACTGATGAATATATTTCTAGGTCATCTCTGGATTTTTGATTTAAATCATTATGTATTTGGATTTGAGCATTTAGTTACTATAAATATTTAAAATGCTCAAATAATTCTGAAAACTAAATGTGGGCCACTGGATTAATCCACGAAGTGTCCCCAAATTATTTCAGGATTTTATAAAATGCTTTAGTATTTTTATTACTAAAGCCAAAACAGTTGCAGAAAAATAGAAAAACAGAACAAATTAAATAACAGAGAGAGAGAGAGTTAGTACCTGGGCCACTTACCTGTGCGGCCCAGGAGCTGGCCCAGCCCACCACCGCTGCCAGTCACACCAACCTCTCGCCAGAAGGACGAGAGGCGCGTGGCCGCCGCGCGCTGGCACGCGCCCGAGCCACCTCCTGCTTCCGCCGACGCTGGGGGCTGGCTGGAGACGCCACGCAACCCCCCGACCCCCTCTGGCCTGTCCACTCCTCCTCTCCCCTCCTTTGACTCTCTCGCACGCAGCCACCAAACACCATCGCCGCCGCGCTCGCTGCCACCGCGGCCATCGGCCACCCCATGCCTCAACTACGAGCCAAGAAGCTCTGCCTCGTCCCCCCTCTTCCTCCTCGACGAGCCACGCATCTCCGGAAGCAGTGGAGCCTCGCCATCGAGCTCGACCCCGCCGCCTCTGCACAGAGATCGCCGGCAACCGTACGCCGTCCCTGACGCCTCCCCGAGCCGTCTGAGCTTCTCTGCGTGACCGCTGTGAGCTTCCGCACCGAATCCCCCTCTTCCCTGCCTCGATTTCTTGCTGTAGCCGTCGCCCCCTTGAAGACCGAACCGCGCCGCCGCACGAACTCGTCGCCGACGAGGCTCCGGTGACCAAATGGTCTTGTGCGTACCTCCGTTGGGCTCGTGAGCTCTCGTAGACCCCGTAGGTGCAAATGGCTGGTACTCCCGCAGGCCGTAGCACCAAAACCGCGAACACCCGAACTCCGGCCGCCGCTGATTTGGTCGCCGCCGTCGATCCCGACCACCGCAACTCCTACCACCGCCACCAATGGATGCGCCTCACTCCCAGGAACCCATAGGTGCAACCCGCGCATCGAATGGTGCCCTGTAGAGCATTTTCGAGCCGCCCCGCCGTCTCTGTCGTCGCCGGCGGCTAAACGCCGGCGGGCTGACCATGTTGACCGGCGAGGTTTGACCCCGGCTGACCGGAGGTTTGACCCCTTTCTCTCACTGACATGCGGGACCCGCCCAGCTAACTAAGTTAGTTAGGGCTAATCCTATCTAGGTTAGTTAGGTTAGTTACTGACCAGTGGGCCCAGGCCCTAATTAACCTAGGTTAGTGTTAACGTAACACTAACTAACCCTGTTAGTTAGTTGTTACACTGACATGTGGGTCCCAGCCGGCAGGTTTGACCTGGGCTGGCGCCTTGACCTGCTGACATCACCCCGATGTCATGCTGACGCAGTTGACCTTTTTCTGGATTTATTCTTATTCTGAAAATTCCAGAAAATGTTTGAAACTTGTAAAAATCATAGAAATTCAACCGTAACTCCAAATGAGATAAATTATATATGAAAAATGATCAGAAAAATCCAATCTATCCATCTGTAGCATTTTCATGCATGTTAAAACAACTTATAGCTGCTGTTTAGCACAAATCATATAAATGGCATTTAAATATCCACATATGGAGTTTGAATTTGAATCTTGGATTCAAACCAACTTCATTTAATCTGGTTGCTAGTTGCATTAGCTCAAACCACATCATATTGCCATGTCATGATCATGCATCATATTGTTGCATATCATTGATTGTGTTCTTCCTTGTTTGCCGGTATTTGTCCCCTCTCAATAGACGTTGTTCCGACGATGAGTTCGATGACACCGATGAAGAAATATTACTATCTTCAGAAGTGCCAGGCAAGCAAAACCCCCTTGTTCATTCCGATACAATCCCACTCTCTCGCTCCTGCTCTCTTTTACTGCATTAGGGCAACAACGATTCAACTGTTACATGCTGCGGTAGTTGAACCCCTTTCCTCTCCATGACCTGTCATTGCCACAGTAAATAGATGAAACCCACTAGCATGAGTAGGAGTTGTTTGAGCCCTGATGTGCCTACTCATTCATGCTTGTTTGTCATGCCTGCTACTGCTTAGAGTTGAGTCAGGTCTGATTCATCGGGAATGAATTGGAAAGTGGTGAACATGTCCTACTGTGTGTGAGCTAAGTGTGTGAACACGATTTGGTAAAGGTAGCGGTGAGAGGCCATGTAGGAGTACATGGTGGGTTGTCTCATTGAAGCCGTCCTCAGGAACTGAATTCTGTGTTTGTGATCCATGAACAGTTACTACCACACATTGGGTTCCGGTAACTCGGCCCCTCTCGGCTTATTAATCAACTTGATCTCTGTCCAGGAGTTGCAACTAGTTTCTGGTGTTTGTAGGTAGTGTTAGTAGTCTACCAAGTGGCACCCGGTATAGGTGGGCTTGGGACAGACTAGGCACGGTGGCCCGGTGTACCAAGTGGCACCCGGATGGTGGGCTTGGGAACCCTGCACACATCGTTTGGGGTTGTGAGCGACACCCCGGCCGGATCTCCTTGCGGATGGAACCCGAATAGGCGATAAACCTGGACGAGAGATTTGTGTGGTTAGTCAGGTCGTGGTCGACACCCTCGCTGGGCTTCCGCTTGAAGGTTGCCGAGTACATGTCGTGTAAATGGCGATAAGTGGTGAGAGCGTGTGTGAAGAAGTACACCCCTGCAGGGTTAACATCATCTATTCGAATAGCCGTGTCCGCGGTAAAGGACTTCTGGGTTGCCTATACAGTTCATAGACAAGTGAAAGTGGATACTCTAAAATGCGCAAGATAAGCATGAGTGCTATGGGTGGCGTTCTCGTAGGGAGACGGGAGCGGATCTATAGCGGAGTATTGATATGGTGAATATGTGGACTCGTGTGCGCCACCTCAAAAGAGTTACTTGCAGCCGTAGTTCAGGATAGCCACCGAGTCAAAGCTGGCTTGCTGCAGTGAAACCCCACCATCCCCTTTGTTGATAATGATGCATATGTAGATAGTTCTGATGTAAGTCTTGATGGGTACATTTGTACTCACGTTTGCCTATTTTATGTTTTTGCAGAGAGATTTTCGTCTCACTAGTAGTTCTGCGTGGACTTCGATGTTTAGCTTGTCACCTCAGCTACGATCTTGTGCCCTCGGCAAGATCTAGTAGATAGTCAGGCTTCTCAGCCTTTTTCATTTGTAGATGTTTGTACTCAAACATGTTGAGCTTCCGCTTGTGCTTTGACTTGTATGCTCTGAATGTTCGGTCATGAGACCCATGTTTGTAATATCTCGCTCCTCGGAGCCTATTGAATAAAATACTTGAGTTGTAGAGTAATGTTGTGATGCCATGTTGCATTTGCACATATCGAGCATATTGTGTGTATGTTATTGAAATGCTTGGTATGTGTGGGATCTGACTATCTAGTTGTTTATCCTTAGTAGCCTCTCTTACCGGGAAATGTCTCCTAGTGCTTCCACTGAGCCATGGTAGCTTGCTACTGCTCCGGAACACTTAGGCTAGCCGGCATGTGTCCTTCTTCGTTCCTGTGTCTGTCCCTTCGGGGAAATGTCACGCGATGAATACCGGAGTCCTGTTAGCCCGCTACAGCCCGGTTCACCGGAGTCCTGCTAGCCCAGTGCTACAGCCTGGATTCACTCGCTAATGACCGACACGTTCGATGCTGGGTCATGGATGCCTGTCCCTGTAAGTTTGTGCCACTTTGGGTTTACGACTAGCCATGTCAGCCTGGGCTCCTTATCATATGGATGCTAGCGACACTATCATATACGTGTGCCAAAAGGCGCAAATGGGCCCGGGCAAAGGTAAGGCGACACCCGTGGGAATACCGTGCGTGAGGCCGCAAAGTGATATGAGGTGTTACATGCTAGATCGATGTTGTATTGAGTCGGGGTCCTTACAGCTTTGGTACCAGAGCTTGACTGCCTGTAGGATTACCAAGCCAAACTGGTCGAAGTCGAGTCTAGAAATTCTTTAGTTATATAAGGGAATTGATTGTGGGATGGAACATAAGGCTCTTTTTACTCCTTTACCTTATGCCCTTCTGATCTGAGTCATCTTATCTTTCCTACGGGGTTAAGGAACTAGGCTTTCTTTTCTTTCTATCAGGATGACGTGTTACTAATTAGTAGACTCATAAGATTGTTGGATTTAAGCCTCAGCTCAGTTTCTACCTCTGTATGTTTACTGTTGATCTCGAAACCTTGATATTGTGCTTCTGAGTGGTTATGCCACCATTTTTTGTAGCATGTCTCAAAATCTTTTGAGCATTTATAGCCGTTATGCTGTCCGAGTCATCCCAGGTTTCTAAATAGTCTGATGCATTTGCAAATCCCTTCTTTCTGTTCCCGATGTCTCTTTGGGCCAGATTAACCATACTAACCAGTGAGTTGAGGTACTCTGTTGCCTTGACGTATATGTTGGAGCTATTACTATGACCCTAGATGTCTTAGAGTGCCACCTAGTAAGCTAACCATGTTTTGCGTTCCCAGTGTGATGATTCTGGCCACCATTCTCAAAAGCATCCCGTGATGCCACTTAGTAGTAGGTATTCTATTCCTGGGTTCTTGAACCCGAGATTCACCCTACTTATCTCATGTTGTTAGTGTTTGCTCGTTCCTTTAGGTTATTAGTAACCTTTGCATTAGTCCTCGTGGTCCGTGGTATTTCCTTCTTCTAATACCATGAACTATTTATGGCATAAGTTCCTCGTTGAACCGAAAGATCACAAACAGAGTGCTCTTGATGAGTTCTCGATTCTATGTTGATACTTTGCCAGCTCTACCTTTCTGCATGGGTTATCCGGAAGAAACCTGTTGAACTTGGTTCGACATGTTAATCCATGCATCCACAACTCAGAAAATCATATGTTCTTTTGAGTTGTCCCATTTTAGTTGTATCATGTTCCCCGTCTATCAAGTGATAGTCAGGAATAGTTGTGCATTCATGTTCATCGATGCATTTTACCCTTGTTGTCCGTCAAGTCGTTCTATTCCGGAATGACTAGGAGAAACAAACTCCAGTACCTCTTCCATATCCGGGATTGGGTCAAAGCAGTTGTATTCCGCAGATAAAAATGCAATCCAGCTTTTTGCTCTGTTCTACCCTGGAGTATTACCCCCCTTTATGTCAGGATTGTCATGAGAATTGCACCATCTCCTATGAATTCTTGATGCAGTGATACTTCTCGCCATCATTATTCATTCCTCGGCTCCGCGTTGTCGCAACCGAAGTGCCGACAAGTGAATCGTGGTGTGTGAACTCAATACTCCTAGCAACTCCATTGCTTGGTAGTTAAAGGACAATAATTTCATTCTTAGCGTGTTGGTTATTGAACCACCATTCTGAGACTGATCGTGCTAACTAGTCCTTATTTCTGGTGCACTCTTCGATCAATGAGTTAGGATTATCCAATCCCTTGCTTATTTGATCATATCGTCTTGCTCTGGAAAGCAAGATTGTTCTCGAGCTTAGTAACATATCGGTGGTTCGTGATTTTCCGAATATCCTCTCGGAAGTATCACCAGGTTGTCACCTGACCGCTATGTTGAGTTCGTGATCAAGTTGGTTTTTTTTATAAACCACCCTTTCTCCAAGAATCTGTATTGGACACCCTTGAGCTAGTTGGTTAAGTTAAACAACAACTTGGAGAGTTGGAAGATGAAAGCTTGTCCGACTTAGTTCATTCTAAGGGATATCTTGTATGTGTGTTGAAGAAAGGTGATATCTTCATTGATTGATCCCCGCGATCAATTGCTGGACCTATTGTCCTAACCAAAACTTTGATTTGAGTGTGGGCTATCCTCAAATCAAATCAGAACCAACAATGTTCTTAATGTTGTCTTACTCGTGGTTGATCCCTCGAGCATACACCATTATATCCTTTGGTCTGACCAATACTATCACTTGTTCACATAATTATGGAATTCCATTTTTATGGAAACCTGGATGAATTGTTGTTGAGCCCATCGACAACATCCATGTCGTCCCTATGATGTTGTTGAACATTAAGCGAGTGTTGGAAATTTTTGACAGCATCTCTTCATGCTAGGTCATGAAGCATATGTTGGGTGAAAGAAGTGGCATCCTCTGATTCACGTGCATTTGGTGCAAGTTGCCGCCGTGAGTTTGATAAAGATTGTTGTTTTCCTTGGAATCATCCCAAGTCAGTTATGCACGTGCAAAGTATTTTGTGGTTTGATAGACTGATCATCTTCATTCCATATGTATATCCTAGCACACCAAGCCACTGATTGATTTGTTCAAGATAAAGGAGTCTGTTCTAAGATGAATTCTTTGGACTTCCACGCGTGGAGACTTCGATGTCATTAATGATGGTTCCCAACCAGAACTCGGTAGTGTTTTACTATAAGACTACTACATGATCATGCTTGTCTGGGACAACGTGTTCACATGTTTGTAGCAGAACTAGCTCATGTTTTGGAGCTTACTACCGCAGTCCATTTCCCGAGAATCTCGCAACGTCGTCTCGTCGGTTTGTGTTGCAAACTTTCATTTTTATTCCTAGACTTCATGAGTCTAGAATATCCTTACACCAACCAGATCTGAATCTCAGGCAGATATGATGGTTGGGGCATTTTCCAAGAACTATAATATTGGTCTCTCGATAACCGGTAAAGTGGATGTCATGGCCAACACACCCAACCGGAAGACCTATTATTGTAGCATCTTGATTGAAGGAAGTTGGCCACCTCCCCATGAGGATTTCGTAGGATTTACCTCCGCAGTTAATCCTTACGGATTCTTGTGCTCCCGAAGTCCGACCTTTACTTGATGGCCATGTTGATGCTTTTAAGCATTGACTGTGGTACCTAGTACATCAAGGAGAACATTAGAAGCGGAGTGCTAAATGTCTCTCGGTCGATCGTCCAGATTTTGTTTCCTTGGCGTCGTCAAGGTAAAATCAGAGAAAGTGATGTCCTCCTTTGCATATGCATCCTCCATCACCGTTCATCATGGTAGTATGTTGTGTTGCCGGGATCCTTGACACGAATGTTGGTAAAACCTTCATGGGTATGGAAATGCTCAAGTTCTTGAGGGCACACTCAGTCACTAGGTTATATCCTCAGTATCAATTGGAATGTGCCTCCTGTTTGCCTAGTTGTTCTATAACCATAGTTTCCTTTCTGATCTGAGTATGCCATTCCTTCGCACTCCACCAAACGATTGTTGGTGAACTACCTTAGGCTGGTTTAGAGAGTTACGATGATCCATGTATCAAAAGCAATTCTCTTTGCCACTTAAGGGATAATTCTACGATTCACCCTTCTCTAAACTGTCTCATTTTGGTATCATGGCAACTCAAATCCTCGCTACGTTGACAACCGTTCACCACCCTTTTAAGTGTGGAATTGTTGTCTACCTAGTGAAACCTCGTCATTTGTTTCACTCCATCCCTCTAGATGTGTGCTTCGTGTCTCAGCTCGAGAGATGTTGCTATGTCTCATTCTGTGAGTTGATCCTGAGTTGTTCGATCTTCGAGAAGATCGATCCTTCTAGAGTGTTCCTTTTCCTCTCGTTGTCATGTTGGTTGGAGTTCCCAGAGCAAGACCTCGAGACAAAGATGGTGATCGAGTCAACGTTCTTATGAAGTGCAATTGGATCGCGAATATTGTGTTAGCTTGTGTCCCCTCTGTCTTCTTACCTCACGTCTTGAATCTCGGGACGAGATTCTCATTTAGTGGGGTGAGTTGTCACAGCCCTAGAGTTTGTTTGTAACTAGTGGCATTGCATCCATGCATCATGTTTAAATTTCATGAAACTTGAAATGGGGATTGATCCAAGCCTAGCACCAAATGAAATTCAAATAGGTTCAACCTAAAATAATTTTCAATGAACCCAAAGTGCCTTTGAAAATGTTCATGACTTCCGATAAAGGTTAAAGCCTCTGTCAAAAATGATGAATATATTTCTAGGTCATCTCTGGATTTTTGATTTAAATCATTATGTATTTGGATTTGAGCATTTAGTTACTATAAATATTTAAAATGCTCAAATAATTCTGAAAACTAAATGTGGGCCACTGGATTAATCCACGAAGTGTCCCCAAATTATTTCAGGATTTTATAAAATGCTTTAGTATTTTTATTACTAAAGCCAAAACAGTTGAAGAAAAATAGAAAAACAGAACAAATTAAATAACAGAGAGAGAGAGAGTTAGTACCTGGGCCACTTACCTGTGCGGCCCAGGAGCTGGCCCAGCCCACCACCGCTGCCAGTCACCACCAACCTCTCGCCAGAAGGACGAGAGGCGCGTGGCCGCCGCGCGCTGGCACGTGCCCGAGCCACCTCCTGCTTCCACCGATGCTGGGGGCTGGCTGGAGACGCCACACAACCCCCCCGACCCCCTCTGGCCTGTCCACTCCTCCTTTCCCCTCCTTTGACTCTCTCGCACGCAGCCACCGAACGCCATCGCCGCCGCGCTCGCTGCCACCGCGGCCACCGGCCACCCCACGCCTCGCCTACGCGCCAAGAAGCTCTGCCTTGTCCCCCCTCTTCCTCCTCGATGAGCCACGCATCTCCGGAAGCAGTGGAGCCTCGCCATCGAGCTCGACCCCGCCGCCTCTACATAGAGATCGCCGGCGACCGTACGCCATCCCTGACGCCTCCCCGAGCCGTCTGAGCTTCTCTGCATGACCGCTGTGAGCTTCCACACCGAATCCCCCTCTTCCCCGCCTCTATTTCTTGCTGTAGCTGTCGCCCACTTGAAGACTGAACCGCGCCGCCGCACGAACTCGTCGCCGACGAGGCTCCGATGACCAAATGGTCTCGTGCGTACCTCCGTTGGGCTCGTGAGCTCTCGTAGACCCTGTAGGTGCAAACGGCTGGTACTCCCGCAGGCCGTAGCATCAAAACCGCGAACACCCGAACTCCGGCCGCCGCCGATTTGGTCGCCGCCGTCGATCCCGACCACCGCAGCTCCTACCACCGCCACCAATGGATGCGCCTCACTCCCAGGAACCCATAGGTGCAACCCGCGCATCGAATGGTGCCCTGTAGAGGATTTCCGAGCCGCCCCGCCGTCTCTGTCGTCGCCGGCGGCTAAACGCCGGCGGGCTGACCGTGTTGACCGGCGAGGTTTGACCCCGGTTAACCAGAGGTTTGACCCCTCTCTCTCATTGACATGCGGGCCCCGCCCGGCTAACTAAGTTAGTTAGGGCTAATCCTATCTAGGTTAGTTAGGTTAGTTACTGACCAGTGGGCCCGGGCCCTAATTAACCTAGGTTAGTGCTAACGTAACACTAACTAACCCTGTTAGTTAGTTGTTACACTGACATGTGGGTCCCAGCCGGCAGGTTTGACCTGGGCTGGCGCCTTGACCTGCTGACGTCACCCCGACGTCATGCTGACGCAGTTAACCTTTCTGCATTTATTCTTATTCTGAAAATTCCAGAAAATGTTTGAAACTTGTAAAAATCATAGAAATTCAACCGTAACTCCAAATGAGATAAATTATATATGAAAAATGATCAGAAAAATCCAATCTATCCATCTGTAACATTTTCATGCATGTTAAAACAACTTATAGCTGCTGTTTAGCACAAATCATATAAATGGCATTTAAATATCCACATATGGAGTTTGAATTTGAATCTTGGATTCAAACCAACTTCATTTAATCTGGTTGCTAGTTGCATTAGCTCAAACCATATCATATTGCCATGTCATGATCATGCATCATATTGTTGCATATCATTGATTGTGTTCTTCCTTGTTTGCCGGTATTTGTCCCCTCTCAGTAGATGTTGTTCCGACGATGAGTTCGATGACACCGATGAAGAACTATTACTATCTTCAGAAGTGCCAGGCAAGCAAAACCCCCTTGTTCAATCTGATACAATCCCACTCTCTCGCTCCTGCTCTCTTTTACTGCATTAGGACAACAACGATTCAACTGTTACATGCTGCGGTAGTTGAAACCCTTTCCTCTCCATGACCTGTCATTGCCACAGTAAATAGATGAAACCCACTAGCATGAGTAGGAGTTGTTTGAGCCCTGATGTGCCTACTCATTCATGCTTGTTTGTCATGCCTGCTACTGCTTAGAGTTGAGTCAGGTCTGATTCATCGGGAATGAATTGGAAAGTGGTGAACATGTCCTACTGTGTGTGAGCTAAGTGTGTGAACACGATTTGGTAAAGGTAGCGGTGAGAGGCCATGTAGGAGTACATGGTGGGTTGTCTCATTGAAGCCGTCCTCAGGAACTGAGTTCTGTGTTTGTGATCCATGAACAGTTACTACCACACATTGGGTTCCGGTAACTCGGCCCCTCTCGGCTTATTAATCAACTTGATCTCTGTCCAGGAGTTGCAACTAGTTTCTGGTGTTTGTAGGTAGTGTTAGTAGTCTACCAAGTGGCACCCGGTATAGGTGGGCTTGGGACAGACTAGGCACAGTGGCCCGGTGTACCAAGTGGCACCCGGATGGTGGGCTTGGGAACCCTGCACACATCGTTTGGGGCCGTGAGCGACACCCCGGCCGGATCTCCTTGCGGATGGAACCCGAATAGGCGATAAACCTGGACGAGAGACTTGTGTGGTTAGTCAAGTCGTGGCCGACACCCTCGCTGGGCTTCCGCTTGAAGGTTGTCGAGTACATGTCGTGTAAACGACGATAAGTGGTGATAGCGTGTGTGAAGAAGTACACCCCTGCAGGGTTAACATCATCTATTCGAATAGTCATGTCCGCGGTAAAGGACTTCTGGGTTGCCTATACAGTTCATAGACATGTGAAAGTGGATACTCTAAAATGCGCAAGATAAGCGTGAGTGCTATGGGTGGCGTTCTCATAGGGAGACGGGAGCGGATCCATAGCGGAGTACTGATATGGTGAATATGTGGACTCGTGTGCGCCACCTCAAAAGAGTTACTTGCAGTCGTAGTTCAGGATAGCCACCGAGTCAAAGCTGGCTTGCTGCAGTTAAACCCCACCATCCCCTTTGTTGATAATGATGCATATGTAGATAGTTCTGATGTAAGTCTTGATGGGTACATTTGTACTCACGTTTGCCTATTTTATGTTTTTGCAGAGAGATTTTCGTCTCACTAGTAGTTCTGCGTGGACTTCGACGTTTAGCTTGTCACCTCAGCTACGATCTTGTGCCCTCGGCAGGATCTAGTAGATAGTCAGGCTTCTCAGCCTTTTTCATTTGTATATGTTTGTACTCAAACATGTTGAGCTTCCGCTTGTGCTTTGACTTGTATGCTCTGAATGTTCGGTCATGAGACCCATGTTTGTAATATCTCGCTCCTCGGAGCCTATTGAATAAAATACTTGAGTTGTAGAGTAATGTTGTGATGCCATGTTGCATTTGCACATATCGAGCATATTGTGTGTATGTTATTGAAATGCTTGGTATGTGTGGGATCTGACTATCTAGTTGTTTATCCTTAGTAGCCTCTCTTACCGGGAAATGTCTCCTAGTGCTTCCACTGAGCCATGGTAGCTTGCTACTGCTCCGGAACACTTAGGATAGCCGGCATGTGTCCTTCTTCGTTCCTGTGTCTGTCCCTTCGGGGAAATGTCACGCGATGAATACCAGAGTTCTGTTAGCCCGCTACAGCCCGGTTCACCGGAGTCCTGCTAGCCCAGTGCTACAGCCTGGATTCACTCGCTAATGACCGACACGTTCGATGCTGGGTCATGGATGCCTGTCCCTGTAAGTTTGTGCCACTTTGGGTTTACGACTAGCCATGTCAGCCCGGGCTCCTTATCATATGGATGCTAGCGACACTATCATATACGTGTGCCAAAAGGCGCAAACGGGCCCGGGCAAAGGTAAGGCGACACCCGTGGGAATACCGTGCGTGAGGCCGCAAAGTGATATGAGGTGTTACATGCTAGATCGATGTGGCATTGAGTCGGGGTCCTGACAGAGGACCTGGTGCTTCAATGTCATCGATGATCTTTTCAACTTGCACTTCTTTTGCAACGCGAGGGTGAGCTGGTTGTCGTTGAGGAACTTGATCAACATTTTCTTCAGCACCATTTTCTTCAGCATTTTCCTCAGGTGCATTAGCTCGACGATCTTCGCGTTCTGGAATGAATTCTTCAGTAGATTCTTCGGTAGGAATGACATCCTCAGTAGCCTTGAACTTTATAGAATCCTCAGGTGCTGGTTCATCTATCACAGAAGGTAGGTACTCTCTTTGCGAGCCATTAGTTTCATCGAACCGCACATCTATAGTTTCAACAACCTTGTGAAAAGCGTTGTTGAAGACTCTGTAGGTGTGCGAGTCCTTTCCGTAACCAAGCATAAAACCTTCATGTGCTTTCGGTGCGAATTTAGCATTGTGATGAGGATCCCTAATCCAACATTTAGCACCGAAGACTTTGAAATAACTCACATTGGGTTTCTTGTCAGTGAGGAGTTCATAGGCAGTCTTCTTGAAGAATTTGTCACGCGGTATCAATTGCATCAATCCAAAAATGATGAGGTGTTTTGTATTCATCAAACATAGTGCGAGCCATCTCAACAAGAGTTCTGTTCTTGTGCTCCACGACGCCATTTTGTTGAGGAGTATAAGGAGCAGGTAACTCATGAGTAATACCAAGTTCATCAAGATAGTCATTAAGACCGGAATTCTTGAATTCAGTTTCATTGTCACTCCTGATGTGCTTGATCTTCACACCAAAGTTGGTTGAAGCCCTCGAGGAAAATCGTTTGAAGACTTCATGCACTTCATGTTTGTAAGTAACAATGTGTACCCATGTGTAACGAGAATAATCATCAACAATAAAAAAGCCATATAGGGATGCATCATTTGTCACAGCAGAATAATGATTAGGACCGAAGAGATCCATGTGAAGAAATTCAAATGGTCGAGTGGTAGTCATGGTAGTCTTCGCTGGATGCTTGGCCTTAGTCATCTTCCCAGCTTCATAGGCTCCACATAAGTGATGCTTGAGGAATTTGACATTCTCAATGCCAATGACATGCTTCTTTTTCGCGAGTGTGTGCAGATTCCTCATGCCAGCATGACCAAGTCGTCGATGCCATAGCCAGCCTTCTGAAGCTTTTGCAAGTAAGCACATGGCAGGTTGTGGTCCTGAAGAGAAATCAACAATGTACAAGTCTCCTCTCCTAAAGCCTTCGAAGACTTTGGAATTGTCAGCTTCCATGATCACAACACAACAATACTTGCCAAAGACAACAACCATATCAAGATCACAAAGCATTGAGACAGACATGAGGTTGTATCCTAAGGACTCGACAAGCATGACTTGGTCCATGTGTATGTCCTTAGAGATCGCAACCTTACCTAGACCCAATACCTGACTTTTGCCTTTGTCAGCGAAGATGATATGCTTCAGATGTGATGGTGATAAGGGAGCATCCATCAAGAGATTCTTGTCACCAGTCATGTGATTTGTACATCCACTATCGAAGACCCACTCATTTGCCTTGGGTTGATCATCCTGTAGATGACTTAGTGCAGCTTACAAACTCATATACTTCATCAGTGAAGAATATGACATCAGTATCATCAGGTCAATTTCATCAAGTAAATTGATCAGATAATCAGTATGAGGACGTGTGAAATGAAGGTTCATTTCATCATGATTAGCCTGCGTCCTATCAGGCACTGTTCAGGTCTCCAGCAAATTCTTCAGACGTTTTGAGCACGACTGGAGACCTGACCCTGCATAAGAGATTAGTTCTTTTTCTTCACCACCCACATCTGGAGGGGTGGCAAAGAATTCATCACTCTGCGAGCACCATATGAGAAAGGTGGCATGGACGCCAGTCCACTTCGTTTCACATAAGAGGGGTTAGGGTAAGCATATGAATAAGCAGAGAAATACTTCGAGGACTTATGAACATAATGATTTGAAGAATAATGCACATATTCATAGCCCTTAGCTCTACCCTGCGAAACAGAAGTGTTAGCACGATGATGTTCATATGAGGACTTTGATCCATTTGTGGAATTTGATCTACGTGAGGAATTTTGTCCGTATGAGGACTTGGATCCATATGAAGAATTTGGTCCATATGAAGAGTTTGATCTGGGGTTCCTATTCTCCACTGGTGGTGTCATGAGGACATTCACCTGAAGACTTTCAACATAACTTTTGGGAACCCGGATTTTCTTCATAGGGGAACCATTCCTGCAGTTAGTGCCAACATATCTAGCAAATACTTCACCATTCTGATTTTTGAACAGTTTATAGTTGGAGTCAAATGACTCATCAGAAGAATGAGGAGATTCACATGTAAAGCCAGACAAGTTAGATGGATCAACTGGAGGTCCCTTTGCAGCAACCCATGAGGTTTTGGGGTACTGCTCAGGCTTCCAATATGTTCCATCAGCATTGAGTTTCCTCTCAAAGGCAATACCCTCTTTCCTAGGGTTTCTGTTGAGGATCTGCTTTTTTAAGCACATCACAAAGAGTCTGATGCCCTTTGAGGCTTTTGTACATGCCTGTCATATACAATTCCTTTAGCCATGCATCATTAGTGATACTAGCAATGTCCTCAGATGAGGAATTAGTGATAGTAGAGGCAGGTGAAGAATTTGTAACATTTGAAGCATTTGAACATTCAGGTGAAGAATTAGCAGATTCACGTTCAATGCACTTTAAGCATGGAGGATCAAATTATTCCTGAGTAGCGCTGATTTGTTGAGCAAGTAATGAATCACGCTCCTTCTGAAGATCTTCATAACTCACTCTTAGCTTCTCAAGATCTTGCTTTCTTTGAAGAAGTTCAAGAGAAAGCTTCTCGTGATCAGATAAGAGAGCGTTATGATGACCTTGAAGGTCGTCAAACTTGGAATGGAGTCCCTGAAGACTTTCAGCCAAGGCTTTTGACTAATCCATTTCTTCACCCAACATATCATCGCTCATATTTAGCATGTATTGAACTTTTTCCAAGGCTCTTTGTTGTTTAGTGGCAAGGGAAGCAAGTTTGACATAGCTAGGTCCAAATTCATCACCAGATTCATCATCACTAGATTCAGATAGGTAGGATTCGGTTACCTCAGCACCGTTTGCCATAAGGCAGGGGGTACACAATGATGATTCTGGTTCGAATGTCATCGCATTGAGAGATTCCTTGTAATCCTCAAACCAAGGATCATGATGAGTCCGATGACCTTCATAGACCTCAGAGAGACGGTCCCAGATTAGCTTTGCGTGATTGAGATGCATGACGTTCCTGAACTGATTTCGGGATAGACTAAAGCAGATGACATCCTTTGCTGTGAGGTTAAGCAGTGTGTACTTGCGAATGTCATCAGCCTCAGCCATCTTGCATAGATCGGTAAGACCGATCTCGGTGACGGTCCACAGTTCGCTGTCCATAGCCATGAGTCGCTTTTTCATCGTGGCCTTCCACCGAGGATACTCATGACCGTCAAAGATGGGGCAGGAAACGTTCCTCGATCCTGCAGTTGGCATAACTAGAACTCCAGGTGGTTAAACCAAAATCACATAGAACAAGGGAGTACCTTGCTCTGATACCAATTGAAAGTGCATTATATCGACTAGAGGGGGGTGAATAGGCGATTTTTATGAATTCTTCAGTGAGGAATTTGCCGGTGAGGAAATTCCTTAGCGAAGAACAACTTGCAGCGGAATAAGTACTCAGAAGTAAGCATGACAGAATACACACGTAGTCATCATGATGAAATGAAGACAAACACAGAGTACAGAAAGCGTAAAATACAGGATAACACAAGATTAAGACAAACAGACTGAAGAAACTGAACTGAGGAAATTGAGAAAGTCTTCAGTCAAAGTCTTCAAACACAGATATGAACAATCACTCAACACATTAATGAAGAAATGAAAGAGTTGAGGAAATAGAACCAGTAAGGTTGGTGAAGACAATGATTTGGTAGACCAGTTCCAACTACTGTCTCAGTTGTACGTCTGGTTGGAGCGGCTGAGTATTTAAACTCGAGGACACACAGTCCCGGACACCCAGTCGCTGAGCACGCAGCTCAAGACACCAAGTCCTCGCCGTATTCTCCTTGAACTAAGGTCACACAGACCTCGTCCAATCACTCGTGGTAAGTCTTCAGGCGACTTCAAACCTTCACAGACTTCGGTCACTCGGTGATCCACAATTCCTCTTGGATGCTCTAGACCATGATGCCTAACCGTCTGGAAGAAGCACAGTCTTCAAAGGTAACAAGCGTCGGATCCACGTAGGATCAATCTCTTCAGTGATGCTCAATCACTTTGGGTTTGTAGGTGTTTGGGTTTGGGTTTTTCCTCACTCGATGATTTTCGCTCAAAGTCCTTGGAGGATGGGTTGCTCTCAAATGACAAGTGTCAGTTTCTCTCGGAGCAGCCAACCCGCTAGTGGTTGTAGGGGGCAGCTATTTATAGCCTAGGGAGCAGCCCAACATGATAAGACATAAATGCCCTTCGATGATATGACCGTTAGGTGGATAAGATATTTTGGGACAGCTGGCGCGCAGCACAGCAACGGTCGGAATTTTGACTCTCAAATTCCTCAGGGCTATCATGTTCCTCACTGTGTAGGCAATCCGCACTGGCGAATTCCTAACTCCTCAGTCAGAACAAATTCCTCAGCGACCAGAAGAACTCCGTCTCTGTCACTGAAGAAATTGACTGAACTGTATGAGATTTCCAATGGCTTCACTTGAAGGGATTGGTAGGTGTAGGATTTTGAGTTGAGCATCACATGGAAATTTTTCCTTAGTATTTCCTCGACCCCCTTTAACAGTACGGTGTTTCCTATGACTCAAGAAGTAGAAAAACAAAACTATGAAAACGAAAGTCTTCAAGCTTCATATTCCTTCCATGAATATCAAGTCTTCACGGATACACAAATTTCTTCATTCAAAGTCTTCATGAAAGTCTTCAGGAATACCAAAATCTTCAGTCGAAGATATTCATTTTTAGGGGTCGACTTTCTCTGTAAATATCAAACTCCTCATAGACTTATAGACCTGTGTACACTCATAAACACATTAGTCCCTTAACATATAAGTCTTCAATACACCAAAATCACTAAGGGGCACTAGATGCACTTACATGGATGAACAGTAGATGGTGGAGGGGTGCCCGTGGAGGGGTGGTTGAACAGTAGCCTGTGGAGTAGCGCACGGTGGAGGCTGGAGGAGGTCGACGGTAGCCCGTGGAGGCTGGAAGAGGTCGACGGTGAGATGAACAGTATCCCGTGGAGTATCGTTTTGCGGTACGCCACACCCCTCCCGATGAACAGGACCCCCATTTCGACCGTAGAGCTCCAAAACAAGTCCGTTTCGTTCGTTTTGCGGTACGGCACACCTCTCCCGATCAACAGGACCCCCGTTTCAACCGTAGGAGGCCCATTTCGTCCGTTTTGCGGTGCGCCACACCCCTCCCGATCAACAGGACCCCCATTTCAACCGTAGGAGGTCTGTTTCCTCCGTTTTGTGGTACACCACACCCCTCTCGATCAACAGGACCCCGTTCCAAACGTAGGAGGTCCGTTTCCTCCGTTCCGTGGTGAAAGTGTGTTATATCGACTAGAGGGGGGGTGAATAGGCGATTTTTATGAATTCTTCACTGAGGAATTTGCTGGTGAGGAAATTCCTTGGCCAAGAACTACTTGCAGCGGAATAAGTACTCAGAAGTAAACATAACAGGGTACAAACATAGTCATCATGATGAAATGAAGACTAGCACAGAGTACAGAAAGCGTAAACACAGGATAACAAGATGAAGACGAATAGACTGAAGAAATTGAACTGAGGAATTTGTGAAAGTCTTCAGTCAAAGTCTTCAAGCACAGATATGAACAGTGTACAACACAGTAATGAGGAAATGAAAGAGTTGAGGAACTAGAACCAGTTAGTCAGTGAAGACAATGATTTGGTAAACCAGTTCCAACTGCTATCTCAGTTGTACGTCTGGTTGGAGCGGCTGAGTATTTAAACTCGAGGACACACAGTCCTGGACACCCAGTCTCTGAGCCGCAACTCAGGACACCCAGTCCTCACCGTATTCTCCTTGAACTAAGACCACGCAGGCCTCGTCCAATCACTCGTGGTAAGTCTTCAGGTGACTTCCAAACCTTCACAGACTTGATCACTCGGCGATCCACAATTCCTCTTGGATGCTCTAGACCTTGACGCCTAACCGTCTGGAAGAAGCACAGTCTTCAAAGGTAACAAGCGTCGGATCCACGCAGGATCAATTTCTTCAGTGATGCTCAATCACTTTGGGTTTGTGGGGGTTTGGTTTTGGGATTTCCTCACTTGATGATTTTCGCTCAAAGTCCTCGGAGGATGGGTTGCTCTCAGATGACAAATGTCAAGTTCTCTCAGAGCAGCCAACCAACTAGTGGTTGTAGGGGGCGGCTATTTATAGCCTAGGGAGCAGCCCGACATGATAAGACATAAATGCCCTTCAATGATATGACCGTTAGGTGGATAAGATATTTTGGACAGCCGGCGCGCAGCACAGCAACGGTCGGAAATTTGACTCTCAAATTCCTCAGGGCTATCATGTTCCTCACTGTGTAGGCAATTCGCACTGGCAAATTCCTAACTCCTCAGTTAGAGCAAAGTCCTCAGTGACCAGAAGAACTGCGTCTCTGTCACTGAAGAAATTGACTGAACTGTATGAGATTTCCAATGGCTTCACTCGAAGGGATTGGTAGATGTAGGATTTTGAGTTGAGCATCACATGGAAATTTTTCCTTAGTATTTCCTCGACCCCCTTTAACAGTACGGTGTTTCCTATGACTCAAGAAAGAGAAAATGAAACTGCGAAAACAAAAGTCTTCACGCTTCATATTCCTTGAGTGAATATCAAGTCTTCAAGGTCACACCAATTTCTTCACTTTCAAAGTCTTCAGAAAGTCTTCAGAATATCAAAGTCTTCAGTTGAAGAACTTCATTTTTAGGGGTCGACTTTCTCTGTAAATATCAAACTCCTCATAGACTTATAGACCTGTGTACACTCACAAACGCATCAGTTACTTAACCTATAAGTCTTCAATACACCAAAATCACTAAGGGGCACTAGATGCACTTACAATCTCCCCCTTTTTGGTGATTGATGACAACATAGGTTAAGTTTTCAACGGGGATAAACATATGAAGTGTAAATACTGATATTAAGGAATTTGATTGCAAGATATAGAAGAACTCCCCCTGAATTTGTGCATAGTGAGGAATTTTCTTTTGAGGCAATGCACATTTGAAGAATTGAATCATGGAGATCTCCCCCTATATCTTGTAATTCATACACGCATTTGATATATAATATGAAGAATTTGAAATGCATGATGAAATATGGTGCCTGATGAGATTCAGCATGCGTGCAATAATATTAACGAGGAATAGGCATGCAGAATAACACATCAAAAGTATCAGAACACAGTGCATCAGTCAGAGCACAATGCACCATTCAAAAGTATCATGGCACCATCGGATTTAAGATTACAACTCGATCCAATAAAAGTTTCAGAAGAACGAGAGTTGTAACTTAACAAAAACGCCCATAATATAAACCCGCTTGATGACTAACTCAGATTTCTCCCCCTTTGTCATCAAATGACCAAAAGGGTCGAAATTGAGGACTAACACCCCTAAAGATTTTCAAGTCGATGGAGGAGCGCCAGCGTTGTCGGGGTTGTTTGTCGAAGTAGGGCCTGCCGCAGTGTCGTCCAAATCTTCATGTTCATCAGTTCCACGCGATGAAGAATAAGAACTGGCCACCAGATCAGGAACTTTGACTCTCTTGAATTTCTTCGGAGGTGGTGCAGACCAGTCAAATGCTTCCTGGAGACCCATAGTCTTCAGTTCTTCCGCGGAATATACATGAGTGAGAACAGCCCAGGTGCGGTTGAGGGTTTCATGAAGGTGATACTGATTTTTCTTCACTGCATTATGGGTTGAGGTCATGTTGTGAAGACTTGCAGCAAATTGGCGTTTCACCCATTTGTGATTGCGATCAACCTTCTGATGAAGACTGAGGAGTAACTCACGGTCAGTCATCACCCTGGGTGCTGTTGCTTGAGGCTTTTGCTTAGCTGAGGTATTTGCGGCAGTGTCATGTGTTGCAGAATCGTCATTGGTGGAGTAAGATGTAGCTAGACGGAATTGACCATCCAATGGACGAGTGCCTTCATCGATCACAGCAGCTGCCTTGCCTTTATCATCAGATGATGAAACTGGTCGCTTGAGGACTTCAATGGGCGGCAAGTAGCTACCATGGTTCAGAGTGTCAGCCTTGTAATTCAGTGAAGATCTTGCCCTTATGAATCTCATAATCCAAGGCGCATAGGGCTTCAGCTCAAAAGGTGACATTGCAACATTAGCCAGAGTCCTCATGAAGAAATCATGGAAGTTGACGGGAACGCCATGAATGATGTTGAAAAGCATGTTCTTCATGATGCCAACGACATCTTCATCATTTGAGTCGTGGCCTTTGATAGGACTCATTGTCTTCGTTAGGATTCGATAGACAGTCCGAGGCACATACAGCAATTCCTTGACGAGGAATTTGGTTCGAGGGGCCTGCCCTGGCTTCAAAGGCTTCATGAGCACTTGCATATAATGATCTGTCAGTTCGCGGTCATTGTAGATGCATCGTGCACTGTCATGGGGAGGATCAAGAGGAAGGACACGAAGCAATTCAGTTGCTGGTGCCTTATAGTGAGTGTTTTCTGTCATCCAATCCAGCACCCATGAATTGATATCTTCAGCATCTCCGGTGATATGCAAAGTGGCATAGAACTGAAGAATGAGTTCTTCATTCCAATCATAGATATCAGTGCAGAAATTCAGGAGTCCTGCATCGTGAATAACTCGGAGTACTGGCTCGAAGCACGGCAGAGATTCCATATCCACATGAGGAATGTGCTCATGATCGAAGATTTTGTCCTTGTCAAAGAGCACTGAGGAATAGAAGTTGGCTTGAGTAGCAGTCCAGAAGCGTCTTTTCCTTATGCGAGCAGAGTCATATGGATTGTAATCAGTGAAGAACACATGCTCAGAAAAGAAATCTTCAGCCTTGAATTTTTGCTTGCTAGAGAACGGATTCTTCGGTTTGGGCAGAGGAGTATCAGTGATTTGCAGTACAACCTCAGGAATCGCGATCTTAGGTGCTTCAGGCTGAGGAATTTCTGGTTCCTCTTCTTGTGCAGTTTGGGGATCAGCAGCAGGTTCTTCAGCACTAGCGGCTGGAATCTCTTCATGAACAGACGATGTGGGATGAGTTTCTTCAGAGCCCATTTGAACAGTTGTAGCCGGGGACTGAGGAATTTGTTGAATAGGAGTGAAGAGAGGAGTATTGGGATGCTGACTTTCCCAAAAGTCATCGTTCATTACTGGTGTAGTGCATCCAATATCCACATCTTCGTCTTCTTTTTCAATTTCCTCAACACCAGCCTCTTCAGCTGTGAACTGAGGCATTGGTGAGGAAACGACTGGCGGTGAAGGGAATGTTTCCACTTCAATTTCTTCATCAAACTACTCTGAGGTAGCAACAGAATGATTTTCTTCATCAGATCCGCTTGGGATCTTGTAGTCTTCTCCATAAGGAACAATTTCCTTAGACGACATGGAGGAAATGGGAACGGCATCAATGGGATTTTCAAGCGAGCTGGTCATTGGCTTCATTTTCTTCGCGGCCGAAGAATTTGACACAGCTGATGCCTTCCTTTTCTTCACTGTAGCTTGCTCTGCAGCCTTGGTCTTCTTCACTTCATAAGCAGAAGGAAGAATTGGAGTTGGTGTTGGCGCAGAAGGAGCTAAGGACTGTGGTTCATTTTCTTCAGGCGCAACTGGTGCAGTTGCCCTGATCTCTTCAGTTTCTTCAGGCGCACCACTAGTGGATGCCCTAGGAATTTCTTCAGCGGATGGAATGGAGTCATCAGCCCTGGAACTTGTAGTCTCATTAGCAGGCTGAAAGTCATCAGCAGTGCTGGCATGTTCATCAGCAGGCTGAGCAGAGTCTTCAGCCTGAGGATTTGCTTGTTGCGATGGGGCTGCAACAGTTGTCATTTTCTTCGTCAAATTGACGAATCTCACTTTGGCTCCTTGCCAATCAGCCTGGTATGCATCGAAGTCTTTGCTGAGGGCTTGGATCTCAGATTGAGCCTTGAGAAGTTCCTCAGGTGATAGTCTGACAACGTTCTTCTTCAGAAGCTTCTCCTTTCTAGCTTGTGCTCTCTTTATCTCACGGGCCTTCTCAAACTTCCATTTCTCTTGAGCGATGAAATGGGTTAGCATATGACTTTGACCAGGAGTCAGAGGCAGATCAGGCACTGGAGTGTTTGGATCCTTATGCCATAAGTCAATGTAGTCGAGGATCTTCTTCGGATCCAGAAGCAGAGGCACAGGTGTTCCTTTGGCTCTAGCGGTCTTTGCTTGTCTATCTCTGATGATTTCTGCAAGTTCTTCATCAGAGGCCTCGTCATCAGAGGGCACTTGGAAAGCAACTTTCTTTCTTGGACTTGGCCGAGGACCGCGTCCAGCTGTTGCTTTTGTCTTCAGCAGAGTGGGGCCTGATGAGGACATTGGTGCAGCTGAGGAACTTGCTGAGACACCAGAAGCAATTGAGAAACCCTGAGTCCTTTGACATGTAGCCAGATGCACAGGAGTTGAGGACTTGGAGGGAGCTGCTGAGGACTTTGGTGGAGCAGCAGTAGTCTGAGAAATTTGTCGTGAGGGCGCGGCTGAGGAACTTGGCCATGAGGGCGCTGATGGTGAAGCACTTGGCTTGCGAGCAGGCTTCTTCGGCATTGATTTCCTCGGCTTGACCGAGGTCTCAGCGGCAGCAGCAGTAGCAGAATCCTCATTGAATTTCCTCACTGCCTCCTTGGCCTGTCCTGCCAATTTGGCTTGGCGCCTAGCCCATTCTTCAGGAAAGTCTTCACCACTTTTGATGCTAGTGGGATCAGCAACTTGGCCAGGTGCCAATGGAGCTCTTGGGCATGGAGGATTTAAGGCGAATTTCTTCATGTACTTTGGAGTAACATATCGATATTCTCGCCATTCTCGTGCACATCTTCGTTCAATCTCTGAATGCGCACTTTTCGCTGATTTTTGTTCTCTTTGCCAAATTTGGCTTCATCAGGTGTGCAATAATCCTTGTATATGTCATCAGGGATTTCGAAAGCAGTCATGACCTCAGGCTTCTTTCCTCCTTTCTGCGGTCTCTTTCCTTCTGCCATTTTCTTCAGATGAGGAATTTGAACAATAGAACACTCTGAGGAAGTATACAGTTTTTCTTCGAGGAACGCTGCAAATGAGTTAAGTTGATGAGAACCTAGTGATTCAGCAGCAGACATGAGTACCTGTGAACAGAGTGTAGGTGTGAGGAATTTGGAGAGGTCATATGCGTTCTCAGAAGATTTTTCGAAAAAGACAAGTTTTGAGGAATTTGACCAGTTGAGCCTTGAGGAATTTCACTAAGCGTTCTTGTCTTAGGTTCCAGAGTTGTACAGATTGAAAATCCGCACAATTGAGGAATCTTGAAGAAATGAGTGCTTAGAGAGATGGATCAAGAGCATACAGTGTGTGAGGTGTTCATATGTGAAGATTTGAAGAATAAAACACCTTTGAAGATTTTCAGAAAAGTTTGAGAATCAAAGCGAGTAAATAAAAGTGACTTTTAATTACCCGAACTGAAGAACACGACGAACAGAGATGAATAGTGGTGAAGTTCGTCAAGTTAGATCTCCCACGCCCTAACTTGGCAGAGGGAGACAGCTACGGCGGCGGCGGAGTGAAGATTTCCGCAGCCAGCGCGAGTACGACGGCGACGAGGTTGAGGCAGTGAAGCTCTTCCTCACCGGCGGCGATGGAGTAGCGGCGGCGCTAGGGTTTGAGGAGAGCTCGAGCAGGAGACAGCGATCGAGCGGAGTAAATGAAGTAAGGAAGGGGAGAGGGGTATTTATAGCCACGGTAAAAACTGTTCGCCCAAAGATTTTGGGACGAACATGCCCTTGCCCTTTCTTCTTCACACGACATGTGTCACCCACGTACTGTGCAGATGAGATCGTGTAAGATCGTGGGTGAATAAAATAATGCATCGTGGGATGCGGAACGGTTTGAGCGGTAAAACCGAAAATATGGATAAGATTTGTTTTAAAAAATTTGTTCGCAATTTCTTCAGCTGACAAGGACACAGTGAAGACTTTGAACGAGTTTCAATCAGAACGCACATGAAGAATTTGTGAATAGATTGGGTTGAGTTTAGCACAGAGGGGGAAGGGTCCGATCACATTCACTTAGCAGAAATCGCAAATTGAAGAAATAGCAATAAGTGAATGCTGTGGAGGACATAAAATCATATATATATATATATATATATATATATATATATATATATATATATATATATATATATATAGCCAATGAAGAAAAACGACAGAAACAGTGAAGATTTTGCAAAGTTGAAGAATTTGAAAAACTGAGGAATTTCAAACAAGAGGAAAAACTCAGATTGAAGATTTTCAACTTTTGTGGTGGCGTGACCCACCGTATAAGAATGATGATTTCAGACACCGCGTACAATTGTCGTAGGGTTCTGAGAATCAAATTCTTCATTAATTTGTTCACACTTAGAGTGTTATTCTTCATTGATTGAAGAAAAACGTTTCCTCATGTGTTGCACATCTAAGTCATCAATTCTGCATAAGGGTTAGGATGTGTGTCCCTTTCAAAGAACATTCGAAGATTCTAAGATATTTAGCTCACACCGCAACTTGCTAAATCTCTTCTCATCCAAGGGCTTAGTGAAGATATCAGCTAGCTGTTCTTCAGTCTTCACATGCTCGATGGAGATGTCACCCTTCAACACATGATCACGAAGAAAATGATGACGAATCTGGATGTGCTTAGTCTTCGAGTGCTGAACTGGGTTGTGAGCAATCTTGATGGCACTCTCATTGTCGCAGAGGAGAGGCACATTCTTCACGTTGACGCCATAGTCCTTGAGGGTTTGCTTCATCCAAAGCAGTTGAGCACAGCATGAGCCAGCAGCAATGTATCCAGCTTCAGCAGTAGACAGTGATACGCAGTTCTGTTTCTTTGAGGACCAACAGACCAAAGATCGTCCGAGGAAATGACAAGTGCCAGATGTTGACTTGCGGTCCACATGATCACCAGCATAGTCAGAGTCAGAATATCCAATGAGGTCGAAAGCAGAGCCCTTGGGGTATCATAATCCTAGTGTTGGTGTGTGAGCTAGATATCGAAGAATATGCTTCACAGTCTTATGGTGTGATTCCTTCGGTGCAGCTTGAAATCGGGCACACATGCAAACACTAAGCATTATATCTGGCCTAGATGCACATAAGTACAATAAAGAACCAATCATGGAGCGGTATACCTTGTGATCGAAATCAATACCATTTTCATCAGTGCATAGATGGCCATTTGTGGGCATAGGAATTTTGACGCCTTTGCAATCTTGCATGCCGAATTTCCTCAGTACATCTTTGAGGTATTTCTCCTGAGATATGAATATGCCATTGCGCTGCTGATGAATTTGAAGACCTAAGAAGAATTTCAACTCTCCCATCATAGACATTTGATATTCTTCACTCATCATATAGGCAAATTCATCACTATATCGTTGGTTAGTACAGCCAAAAATAATATCATCAACATATATTTGGCACACAAACAGTTCACCATCATATGATTTAGTAAAAAGAGTAGGGTCGAGTGAACCGGGTGTGAAGCCATTCTTCACGAAGAATTCCTTCAATGTATCATACCACGCCCGAGGGGCTTGCTTGAGGCCATAGAGAGCCTTATTGAGTCTGAAGACTTTGTCAGGATTCTTTGGATCTTCAAAACCTGGGGTTGAGCAACATATACTTCTTCCTCAAGCTTACCATTGAGGAATGCACTTTTCACATCCATTTGATATAAGATGATATCATGATGGTTAGCGTAAGCAAGTAATATGCGAATAGCCTCAAGTCTAGCAACAGGTGCAAAAGTTTCATCGAAATCAATTCCTTCAACCTGTGTGTAGCCTTGAGCTACTAGTCGTGCCTTATTCCTCACCACAAGGCCATTTTCATTTTGCTTGTTGCGGTAGATCCACTTTGTGCCAATGATATTATGCTTGCGAGGATCTGGGCGATTGACCAATTCCCAGACATTGTTCAGCTCGAACTGATGTAATTCTTCTTGCATAGCCTGAATCCACTCCGGCTCCAGAAATGCTTCATCTACCTTAGTGGGCTCTGTGATAGAGATAAAAGCATAGTGCCCACAAAAGTTAGATAAATGTGATGCTTTTGAGCGTGTGAGAGGACCTGGTGCGCTGATGTCATTGATGATCTTCTCCACTTGCACTTCTTTTGCGACGCGTGGATGAGTTGGTTGTCGCTGAGGATTTTGATCAGCATTTTCTTCAGCACCATTTTCCTCATCTTGTTCTTCAGGTGCATCAGTTCGACATTCTTCATGAACAGGAATGAATTCTTCAGCAGATTCTTCAGTAGGAATGACATCCTCAGATGCCTTGAGCTTGATAGCATCTTCAGGTGCTGGTTCATCTAACACAGAAGGTAGGTGCTCTCTTTGCGAGCCATTAGTTTCATCAAACCGCACATCTACAGTGTCAACAATCTTGTGAAGAACAATGTTGAAGACTCTGTAGGTGTGCGAGTCCTTTCCGTAACCAAGCATAAAACCTTCATGTGCTTTTGGTGCAAATTTAGAGTTGTGGTGAGGATCTCTAATCCAACATTTAGCACCGAAGACTTTGAAATAACTCACATTGGGTTTCTTGTCAGTGAGGAGTTCATAGGTAGTCTTCTTGAAGAATTTGTGAAGATATACTCTGTTGATGATGTGGCAGGCAGTATAAATTGCATCAATCCAAAAACGCTGAGGCGTTTTGTATTCATCAAGCATAGTGCGAGCCATCTCAACAAGAGTTCTGTTCTTGCGCTCCACGACGCCATTCTGCTGAGGAGTATAGGTAGCAGATAACTCATGAGTAATACCAAGTTCATCAAGATAAGCATCAAGACCGGAATTCTTGAACTCAGTTCCATTGTCACTTCTGATATGCTTGATCTTCACACCAAAGTTGGTTGAAGCCCTCGAGGAAAATCGTTTGAAGACTTCCTACACTTCATGTTTGTAAGTAACAATGTGTACCCATGTATATCGAGAATAATCATCAACAATGACAAAACCATATAAAGATGCATCATTAGTGACTGCTGAATAATGATTAGGTCCGAAGAGGTCCATGTGAAGCAATTCGAATGGACGTGTAGTGGTCATGATAGTCTTCGCTGGATGCTTGGCCTTGGTCATTTTTCCAGCTTCACATGCTCCGCATAAGTGATCCTTGAGGAATTTGACATTCTCAATGCCAATGACATGCTTCTTCTTCGCAAACGTGTTCAGATTCCTCATGCCTGCGTGACCAAGTCGTCGATGCCATAGCCAGCCTTCTGAAGCTTTTGCAAGTAGACACACGGCTGGTTGTGGTCCTATAGAGAAATCAACAATATACAGATCTCCTCTCCTAAAGCCTTCGAAGACTTTGGAATTGTCAGCTTCCATAATCACAACACAGTGATATTTGCCAAAGACAACAACCATATCAAGATCACAAAGCATTGAGACTGACATGAGATTGTATCCTAAGGACTCAACAAGCATGACTTTGTCCATGTGCTTATCCTTAGAGATAGCAACCTTACCAAGACCTAATACCTGACTTTTGCCTTTGTCAGCAAAGATGATATGCTTCAGAGGTGACGGTGTTAAGGGAGCATCCATCAATAGATTCTTGTCACCAGTCATGTGATTTGTACATCCACTATCAAGGACCCATTCAGTGGTTTTGGGTTGATCATCCTGCAGATGAATTAGTGTAACTTACAATCTCATATGCTTCATCAGTGAAGAATATGATATCAAGTTTATCAGATGAATTTCATCAAGCAGTAAATAGATATAGCAGTAGGAGGACGTGTGAAATGAATGTTCATTTCATCATGATTCGCCTGCGTCCTTTCAGGCAATTTTTGTCAGGTCCCCAGCAAATTCTTCAGACGTTAAGGCACGTCTGGAGACCTGACCCTGCAGAAGAGATTAGTTCTTTTTCTTCACCACCCACATCTGGAGGGGTGGCAAAGAGTTCATCATTCTGCGAGCACCATATGAGAAGGGTGGCAAAGATGCCAAACCATTTCGTTTCACATAAGAGGGGTTAGGGTAAGCATATGAATAAGCAGAGTAATTCTTCGAGGACTTATGAACATAATGGTTTGAAGAATAATGCACATATTCATAGCCCTTAGCTCTACCCTGCGAGACAGAGTTGTTAGCACGATGATAATCATATGAGGACTTTGATCCAGTTGAGGAATTTGATCCATGTGAAGAATTTGATCTGGGGTTCCTGTTCTTCACAGGTGGTGTCATGAGGACATTCACCTGAAGACTTTCAACACAACTTTTGGGAACCCAGATTTTCTTCATGGGGGAACCGTTCCTGCAGTTAGTGCCAACATATCTAGCAAATACTTCACCATTCTGATTTTTGAACAGTTTATAGTTGGAGTCAAATGACTCATCAGAAGAATGAGGAGATTCACATGTAAAGCCAGATAAGTTAGATGGATCAACTGGAGGTCCCTTTGCAGCAACCCATGAGGTTTTGGGATACTGCTCAGGCTTCCAATATGTTCCATCGGCATTGAGTTTCCTCTCAAAGGCAATACCCTCTTTCCTAGGGTTTCTGTTGAGGATCTGCTTTTTGAGCACATCACAAAGTGTCTGATGCCCTTTGAGGCTTTTGTACATGCCTGTCATGTACAATTCCTTCAGCCCTGCATTGTCAGTGATACTAGCAATGTCCTCAGATGAGGAATTAGTGATAGCAGAGGCAGATGAAGAATTTGTAACATTTGAAGCATTTGAACATTCAGGTGAAGAATTAGCAAATTCACGTTCAATGCACTTTAAGCATGGAGGAACAAATTCTTCCTGAGAAGCGCTGATTTGTTGAGCTAGTAATGAATCGCGCTCCTTCTGAAGATCTTCATAACACACTCTTAGCTTTTCAAGATCTTCCTTTCTTTGAAGAGATTCAAGAGAAAGCTTCTCGTGATCAGCCAAGAGGGTATTATGTTGATCTTGAAGGGCGTCAAATTTGGAGTGAATTCTCTGAAGACATTCACCCAATGCTTTTGACTGATCCATTTCTTTGCGCAACATATTATCACTTTTCTCTAGCATATCTTGAGTTTGTTATAAAGCCATTTGTTGTTTAGTGGCAACGCAAATAAGTTTGGTATAGCAGGATTCAATGTCATCATCAGATTCATCATTGTCAGATTCATCATTATCAGATTCGGATGAGGGGCATTCGGTTACCTCAGCACCGTTTGCCATGAGGCAAGATGCAGAAGATGATGATTCTGGCTCGAAAGTCATCATTTTGAGAGATTCCTTGAAATCCTCAAACCAGGGATCATGACGAGTTCGATGACCTTCATAGACATCAGAGATTCGGTCCCAGATGAGCTTCGAATTGCCAAGATGCATAATTCGCCCGAATTGATCTCTGGATAGGCACGAGCAAATGATATCCCTCGCTATGATGTCAAGACGAGTGTACTTGTGAATATCATCAGCATTCGCCATCTTGCATAGATCAGTAAGACCAATCTCAGTGACGGTCCACAGCTCGCTGTTTCTTGCCATGAGGCGCTTTCTCATCATGGCCTTCCACTTGGGATAGTCACGACTGTCAAAGATAGGGCAAGTCACTTTCTTCATACCTGCGGTCGACATAACTAAAACTCCAGGCGGTTAAACCAAAATCACACAGAACAAGGGAGTACCTTGCTCTGATACCAATTGAAAGTGCGTTATATCGACTAGAGGGGGGGTGAATAGGCGATTTTTATGAATTCTTCACTGAGGAATTTGCTGGTGAGGAAATTCCTTGGCGAAGAACTACTTGCAGCGAAATAAGTACTCAGAAGTAAACATAACAGGGTACAAACATAGTCATCATGATGAAATGAAGACTAGCACAGAGTACAGAAAGCGTAAACACAGGATAACAAGATGAAGACGAACAGACTGAAGAAATTGAACTGAGGAATTTGTGGAAGTCTTCAGTCAAAGTCTTCAAGCACAGATATGAACAGTGTACAACACAGTAATGAGGAAATGAAAGAGTTGAGGAAATAGAACCAGTTAGTTGGTGAAGACAATGATTTGGTAAACCAGTTCCAACTGCTGTCTCAGTTGTACGTCTGGTTGGAGCGGCTGAGTATTTAAACTCGAGGACACACAGTCCCGGACACCCAGTCTCTGAGCCGCAACTCAGGACACCCAGTCCTCACCGTATTCTCCTTGAACTAAGACCACGCAGGCCTCGTCCAATCACTCGTGGTAAGTCTTCAGGTGACTTCCAAACCTTCACAGACTTGATCACTCGGCGATCCACAATTCCTCTTGGATGCTCTAGACCTTGACGCCTAACCGTCTGGAAGAAGCACAGTCTTCAAAGGTAACAAGCATCGGATCCACGCAGGATCAATTTCTTCAGTGATGCTCAATCACTTTGGGTTTGTGGGGGTTTGGTTTTGGGATTTCCTCACTTGATGATTTTCGCTCAAAGTCCTCGGAGGATGGGTTGCTCTCAGATGACAAATGTCAAGTTCTCTCGGAGCAGCCAACCAACTAGTGGTTGTACGAGGTGGCTATTTATAGCCTAGGGAGCAGCCCGACATGATAAGACATAAATGCCCTTCAATGATATGACCGTTAGGTGGATAAGATATTTTGGACAGTCGGCGCGCAGCACAGCAACGGTCGGAAATTTGACTCTCAAATTCCTCAGGGTTATCATGTTCCTCACTGTGTAGGCAATTCGCACTGGCGAATTCCTAACTCTTAGTTAGAGCAAAGTCCTCAGTGACCAGAAGAACTGCGTCTCTGTCACTGAAGAAATTGACTGAACTGTATGAGATTTCCAATGGCTTCACTCGAAGGGATTGGTAGATGTAGGATTTTGAGTTGAGCATCACATGGAAATTTTTCCTTAGTATTTCCTCGACCCCCTTTAACAGTACGGTGTTTCCTATGACTCAAGAAAGAGAAAATGAAACTGCAAAAACAAAAGTCTTCACGCTTCATATTCCTCGAGTGAATATCAAGTCTTCAAGGTCACACCAATTTCTTCACTTTCAAAGTCTTCAGAAAGTCTTCAGAATATCAAAGTCTTCAGTTGAAGAACTTCATTTTTAGGGGTCGACTTTCTCTGTAAATATCAAACTCCTCATAGACTTATAGACCTGTGTACACTCACAAACGCATCAGTTACTTAACCTATAAGTCTTCAATACACCAAAATCACTAAGGGGCACTAGATGCACTTACACGCGGTACGCCAGGCCTCGATTCCATCGCCTGTTCCGTCCAAGCCCTCCCGATGAACACGACCACGCATTCTGTTCCGACCTAGCCGATTGGCTCCCACGCGTTCCGTTGCCTCCCGATGAACACAACGCATTCCGTTGCCTCCCCATGAACACGATGCATTCCATTGCTTCCCCATGAACACAACGATGATGTTGTTTCTCCGTTCTGACCCAGCCATGTACATGAGCCCTGGCCGTACGTATGCGCGATTAGGCGTTCGAGACCCTGCCCGTATGTACACATACGTGGCCGTATTTTCTTTCTTGCAATCTGGCCGTTGTACGTACGTGTACATGCGTGCCTCTACAACGACACGTGCGCGCCTCTACATCCACCAGTATATATGTACGTACACGTTCGCGACCAGAATGACAACGCTACGTACGCTTCGACCAGGTGGGTTCCAACTGTCAGGCACTTCCTTGCGTGCGAAGATGTAGCTGGTGGGTCCCAGCAGTCAGGGGGGCGAATCATTTTGGTTTTGTTTTTTTGCCTGGACACACTTCCTTGCGTGCGAAGGTGTTGCTGGTGGGTCCCAGCAGTCAAGGGGGGAAACGTTTTTTCACAAAATACGGTGGCCCGTCTGGTGGGTCCCTGCTGTCAGGTGGAGGAATAATTATTTTGTGCGTAATAAGGAGGCACTTCCTTGTGGCCGCCATGGACCCAGCTGTCAGCCTCTCCACACACAGTACTCTTCCGATGGAAGCCGGTCGTTGACCTCATTGACCATGCCGCGCTGAGAGCCCCACGGCGGTGGACGACGGTGAGGCCTAGGAAGGGGACGACACAGAGGCAGGGAAGACTCGGCAGTTGTTTCCCACACGGAGGGGAGTACGACTGTATGTGGGTTTACTGGTTCATCTGCCTTCGCCGGAGAATAACAGCAGTCGTGGGTGAGTAGAGGGATGGCTAGGCCAGCATGGGAGTACGGTGGGGCGGTGAGGCCTGCGCGGCAGCACAGCCGGCCACGGGAAGGAGGGAGCAGGCAGTCCCACCGGCGCTTGTTTGAGCGGCTGGAGCAGGAAGAGCAGAGATTGAAGAAGCACGATGGTCGTTGGATGGACATCCAACAGTCACTGCTTGTGCGTCAACCTTGTTTTTAGGAAAGCCTCAAATCTGTGGAAAACAGCATACAACCCATCTACCATTATTTCTAATAATTTACAGCCCATTTGCTAATTCTTAAGGTTTTTTTGGAGCGCATATTCTTTTTGTTAGCACTACAGCCCATATTGTGGCCACGGTTAAAAAATTATACGAAATTTTGCATATTTCGGTGCGGTCCGAACTGTTTTTAATCCCGAATTTCGACTCACATTCAAACTGATTTTAAAAATAAATGTATATCAATATAAAATCCAACAAATTCTCCACGCATAAAAATTAATGTAATTTAAAATCTTGAAATGAAAAAAAAAGATATTTGAAACTAATTGCCGGTTTGATGGGTTTTAAAAATGTACAACCCATTTCTCATTACTGATGGGCCATTTTTCGGCCAGCCGAATGAAAGCTCTCCTCGTCTTGAAAGATTTGGAGCCCAACAGGCCTGACAAAGCGACTTACTTGGCAAATCACAAAAAAACTGGGCTGTGGCCGTGGACCCAGCTGTCAGCCTATCCACGTACAGTACTCTTCCGATGGAAGTCGTTCCTTGACCACGTTGACCACGTTGCGTGGAGAGCACCATGGCGGTGGACGACGGTGAGGCTTAGGAAGGGGACGATGCGGAGCCGGGGAAGACGCGGTAGTGGAAGCCCGCGCGGAGAGGAGTACGAGGGTTCACTGGTTCGGCTGTGGTGTGAGGCTGCCGTCGCCGCAGGGCCTGGCCAGTGGTGGGAATAGTAGGGGGCGGTGAGGCCTCCGCGGCAGCACAGCCGGCCATGGGAGGCAGCAGCATGCGGCACGACCGGTGCTGCTTTGGGCGGCTGGAGCAAGAAGATCAGAGGTTGAAGAAGCACTACGGTTGTTGGATGGACATCGTACGGTCACTGGAGCTAGAATCGTTCATATTGACTAAGTTGGCAAAGCCCTTTGTCCCTGTCAACTTAGTAGGCCCACAAGTCAGCCTCCCACCAAGGTGGATCCCAGCTAGCCGGGGGAGTATTCATTTTTTTGTGCGTAATAAGGAGGCACTTTCAGTGGGTCCGAGCTGACAGCGGGGGGAACATTTTTTCACGAAATATAGTGGCCTGTCCGGTGGGTCCCAGCAGTCAAGGGGAAACAATTTTTTTCACAAAATACTGGTGGCCCGTCCGGTGGATCCTCGCTGTCAGGTGGAGGAATAATTATTTTCCGCATAATAAGGAGGCACTTCCTTGAGGCTGCCGTGGACCCAGCTGTCAGTCTCTCCACGTACAGTACTCTTCCGATGGAAGTCGGTCATTGACCACATTGACCATTCCGCGCTGAGAGCACCACGGTGGTGGACGACGGCGAGGCCTAGGAAGGGGACGATGCAGAGCCGGGCAAGACGCGGCAGTGGATGCCCACGCAGAGAGGAGTACGAGCGTTCACTGGTTCGGATGCGGTGTGAGGCTGCCGTCGCCGTAGAATAATAGGGGGTGTGGGTGAGTGGAGGGATGGCCTGGCCAATGGTGGAGTAGTATGGGGGCGGTGAGGCCTCCACAGTAGCACAGCCGGCCACGGGAGGCAGGAGCAGGCGGCACGACCGGTGCTGCTTTGGGCGACTGGAGCAAGAAGACCAGAGGTTGAAGAAGCACTATGGCCGTTGGATGGACATCATACGGTCACTGGAGTATTGACTAAGTTGACAAAGCCCTCCGTCCCCGTCAACTTAGTAGGCCCACAAGTCAGCCCAACAATATGGTGGGTCCCAGCTAGCAGGGGGGTATTCATTTTTTGGGCGTAATAAGGAGGCACTTCCTTGCGTGCGAAGATATAGCTGGTGGGTCCGACCTATCAACGGGGGGAACTTTTTTTCACGAAATACAGAGGCCCTTCCTGTGGGTCCTAGCTGTCAGGTGGAGGAACCATTATTTTGTGCGTAATAAGGAGGCATTTCCTTATGTGCGGCCGTGGACCCAGCTGTTAGCCTCTCCACGTACAGTCCACTTCCGATGGATGTCGTTCATTGACCACGTTGACAAGGCCGCGTCGAGAGCACCAGGGCGGTGGACGACTGTGAGGCCTAGGAAGGGAACAACATGGAGCCAGGGAATACTCGGCAGTTGTTTCCCACGCGGAGGAGTACGAGGGTTTACTGGTTCATCTGCCGTCGCCGGAGAATAATAGCATGTGTGGGTGAGTAGAGGGATGGCTAGGCCAGCGATGGGAGTACGGTGGGTCCGTGAGGCCTGCGTGGCAGCATAGCCGGCCGCGGGAGGAGGGAGCAGGCAGTGCCGCCGGCGCTTGTTTGAGCGGCTGGAGCATGAAGAGCAGAGATTGAAGAAGCACGACAGTCGTTGGATGGACATCCAACAATCACTGCTCTCGTGTGTTGACTAAGTTAACAGGGCGTTGCGTGTGCGTCAACCTTTTTTATGAAAGCATACGCGTCAACCTGTAGTAGGCGCACAAGTCAGCCTCAAATCTATGGAAAATAGCATACAACCCATCTGCCATTATTTCTAATAATGTACGGCCCATTTGCTAATTCTTAAGAATTTTTCTGGATCCCATCTTCTTTTTGTTAGCATTACACCCCATATTGTGGCCACGGTTCAAAAGTATACGAAATTTTGCATATTTCGGTGCGGTCAACTGTTTTTAATCCAGAAATATCGATTCACATTCAAACTATTTTGAAAAATAATTTATATAAATATAAAATCCAAATAATTGTCCAGGCATAAAAATCAATGGAATTTAAGATCTTGTAATGAAAAAAAATTGAAACTAATTCCTGGTTTGATGTGTTTTAAAAATGTACATCCCATTTTTGGGCAAACCGAATGAAACTCTCCTCGTCTTGAAAGATTTGCAGCCCAACAGGGCCAATAAAGCAAGTAGGCCTTGTTTGGGTATTTCTTTTTAAAAAAATAGAACTGGGCTAGCCATTTTCAGCAAGAAAAAAACACAACTGGGCTCATGATGTGGTAAACATAAATAAAACCCTCGCTAGACGGGCCACAACCCCCACACAACCCCGCAAAACTAGTATAAATAACAACTGCTTGTTCCTAAAAAACTGCGTGACTTGCTGGGTCCCTGGTGTCAGCCGCTCGTAGTGTAATTCTCTCGTTTATTGACTACGTTGACAATGGCGTGAGCCCCAGATGTCCAACCATTAGGAGGAACCATATTTTTGGGCTTGTACTATAGAGGCACTTGCTTGCATACTGCCATGATGCTGGTGGGTCCCTACTATCATCCTCTCCACGTACAGTCATCTCCTTGTTCCTCTCGGTTGTTGACGACGTTGACAACGCAAGAGGGCGGCGCACCGCGCACGGCGAGCGAACCAAGGCTGCAAGGCGGAGGACGACGGCGAGGCCTCGGACGGAACGAACAGGAGCCGTTGAAGATGCACCGGTCCACTCGCTGGCGGAGGGGAGTATGAGGGTTGACTGGTTCGAGCGTGGGTGCGTGTTGGGGCTGACGTCGCCGGAGAATAACAGGACGTGTGGGGGAATAGAGGGAGGGACTGGCCAACATTGGAGGGTACGTATGGTAGGGCGGCGAAGGCGCAGCCAGCCATGGGAGGCGGGAGCA
Source organism: Triticum timopheevii (assembly GCA_963921465.1). NCBI lineage: Eukaryota > Viridiplantae > Streptophyta > Magnoliopsida > Poales > Poaceae > Triticum > Triticum timopheevii. The sequence continues at coordinate 407,189,134 of OY997268.1, read as the reverse complement.
GGCGGAGCCGACGGGGTGGTTTGGTTTGGGCGGCTAGAGGAAGAATAAGACAAGAGATAGAAGATACATGATAGATGTTGGATGTCAATCCAACGGCTGGTAGGCAGAATCGTTTGTTGACTGGCTAGTAAGTCGACACCACCTTGGATAGGCTATTTCCTCGTGGGTCCCAAATGTCAGAATCCAAATCTGGCACGGTCATGCAGCCTTTCCTATGAAAATTTATAGCCCATTTGATGTGCTAGTTCGAAATAAGTTTGTGGGTGCTGGTGAGGGCTAATCACTTGGCTTCTGTAATGCACAGTGAACTCAAGCAGCCGGCGAGAGTGATGTTATTCCCTTGGTTGGGATTTGTTACAATATTTCACTCTAAATTAAACGAATGGCAAGCCATTTGCCTTGTTTCAAAGAAAATATGACAGTCACAGCCGAGTTGAAAAGGGCAGGAACATCTAACTCCAGCTTACAAACTGTACAAAAGGACGAGGGTTAATTGTTCATCAGGTTTACAAAAAACCCAGATTGAAAAGGGCAACAACATCTAACTCCAACACTATTTTTGGCAGTCACAGTCAAATGGATCGGTCAGGTCCATAGAATGAACATCCTGGGTCATAAATTTTTTTGGATTATGACCACAGTATGTTGTAAATAGAAGCCCGGCACGTTCAGAAGCTCTTTCGCCCACCTGAAACTCCTTTTTTTGCTCTTCGACATACCCATCCATCAAAACCATGCTTCTGATAAATTTAAGCCTGATGGACAATAGTAACCTTGCATTCAGCAGGAAGAATGTGCCAAATCTTGTGTTTGCACGGTTGGCTACATATCGTTCTAGCGTTATTGTCTTCAATCGAATCTCATGAGAAGTGAGAAAATCCCGATGCTTACGAATCCACCGATTGGTTATAACTTTCTTACCCCATCCTGTTGCCTAAATAGACATGAAGATTGAAAACAGTTAAGGTCTAAAAGAAGAGTGTCAAAAGAGCAACAACTGAACGGTTAATTCTAGTACACTATATGCGGGCTTCCAATGTGCGTGAAATTATCACCTTTATATACAACTTTACAGACATGGAAATCATCAGCAAGCCAATAATCTTGTTCAGATCAAAACTATTCATTTGGATATATAAGATCTTGACAGAATCCAGCACCATTGATAGGCCATCCATGGAGAAACTCTTCATTGAGCATAGAACATAATATTAGTACAAAATGTGTACTCCAAGATGATATATAAATTATGCGCAGAAATTTGAAATGCAGCTTATGGTTACAAGTGTAGATGATAATATAAAGTACCTGAAGAACTGTGGAGCCAAACACCATATTGAAATGAGCACAGAGATCATGTATTACACCCAAGGTCTCCAGTTTAGGCGCAGAGAGGACGGTTATTTGCAACAGTGAATAACTAGAATCAAGGATCAACCTTTGAAGTGAAGGGGCATATTGGATGATGAGCTGCCTTCCGTCAAAAGAAATTCCAATTATTACAAGGTTAGGCGACTTTATTTGGAGGCAACTGATTCTAACTGTGAAAACAAGCACCAAGCACTCCAACGCAGGGCAACTGGAGTGGATGATGCAGTGCAATGAGGCCTCCGATATACGAACCCGCACAAGTGAAAGTTTCTTGAGAAATGGGAGTCGAAGGTTTAGTACCAGATTTTCTGGTAGGTAGCACAGCGCAAAGGTGGCGGTGTGGAGAGAGGAGGAAAACCGCGAGATGGACATCGGTGCTGAGGGCACAAGTTCATGGCGTTCGGTATGTGGTATGTGATTTCCAGGGGAATAGTAGAACTCAAGCAGCTGTAGTTTTGTGAATTCAGGGGATTTCAGCCAGGCGTCCACCATGCAGGGCATGGTATGCTTGCTCAGGTAGCACGACGGGATGCAGAGGCTTTGAACGGAGCCCTGGTGGGAGAAGATGATGGCTCTGGGGATTTCAAAATCATTGAAGAGAGATAGATGACGACAGTCGAGATTATGGGGCACGGCGCGCCATAGAGGGCGCCACCGAATTGAGAGGCCTTGGGTGCGGCAGCAATCCTTGGTGGGGAGAAGCGAGATGATCTCCCCAAGGACGGCATCTGGGAGATCACTGATGCGGTCCACCCGAGATTCTACGGGTTCCTAGGATCCGGTAGGGCCGGGGTTGCCGCTTCTCCATGCGCTGCCGGGTGCGGGATCTACAACAGGCGTCGCTGCTGGCGGGAGCCTCATCTTCTTGGCGCTGGGGTCAGCCGACTCCATTTTCCTCGAGGGCGTCGCGTCGCGCTCACGGATTTGTGCAGAGTAACGAATGACGAGCCTAGTTGTAGTGCGAGCGAAGCAGAAGGGGAGCTGGGGGTTTTCTGTAGGAGTGAGGGAGAAGGGGAGCTAGGGTTTTCTGTAGGAGTGAGGTGAGGAATTTGGGGGTACGAGTGTGGAGCGAGCTGACGTGAGGTGGGTGGGAGCAAGGAGGAAGAAGAGCACCCAGGTTTTGGGGGAGTGCTGGGTGTGGGTAGCGCCTCTCATTCAGTAAATATATGGGCTTTTGAATTGATTTTACTATTTACTAGTGTGGATGGGCTATTTTGTCTTGGGCCGAGAGAAACAATTACTACTAGTACAGAGGAGACACTCTACATCTACCCAGAAAAACAATTACTACTAGTACAGTGGAGACACTCTACCGCTTCTGGCTCCTCCTAGGTCATTGAAACGTCTCCCTCTACTGAATGCCGTTATACTTTTGTTCACCGACATGCGGGCCATGCAGCGCGCGGGCCCAAATGCCATCCACCAAATTAGAAGGCAGTATGCAGGCGGAGAGTCACCCCGGTCGTAGCGCGGCAGTAACGAGCCATCGTATCACAAAACCCCACCTCCCCGCAGTCTAAGTTTGATGGACGAAGCAACCATCATTTCACTCTTCGCTGAATCCCCTTCTCCCACACCGTCTTCAAGAAAGGCAAAACTCGCATCTGCCACTATTCTTCTCTCCCAACGAAGGGAAGGTAAGCGGATCCATGTTGTTGGTATATTTTTGTTCAGCAAAGCAGTAACCGATCATCACTCTCTTTTTTGTTTCATTGTCATTGCGATTGTGTTTTCCTTTCAGTGGTCTCCTAGTATTTGTTAGTTTCATGATGGACCAACGAGAACCAGGCAAAGATCTGTCGATATTGGAGCAGACGTGGGAGGCTGATCGCCACGAGACAGAGAGCTCCAAGAAGATGGAGGAAACCACTGAGCCGACCCCAGATACGCTCACGGCCACTACTGAGATGGTCAACGCCCCGTTTGAGGTTACAACCCCCGTGGCACTGCAAGAGCAGTTTTCCCCCTTCGAGGATGTGTCCCCCCTCCCCCCCCGCTGAGCTGCCCAAGGTGATTTCCTTCTTTGCCGATCTCGATTGTGGTTTTTCATCTAAGTATGTGGTGATTTTTTTAGAAAAGGAAGTATGTGGTGATTAATAATGCAAAATTTTATTAGCTTCGATGCCATGCTATACATAGTGGTTTAAATAACTTGTATTTCTTATACTGAAAAGTAATTCAGAATTTGTTTCTGTTTCAATTAGAGCCCTGATGCAGACAAGGATTGTGTGGTTGTACAAGTCACTCGCTATGAGGCGGATGACCTGAATATACGCACTAGGAAAACAGAGTTCTTAGGCTGTTGGATCCTGGAAGCCATTTGCGGTTATACCAATGAAGAGTTGTATTCTAGCCTCACTATTGTCAGGCGTGTTATCCAGGGTGTACTGAAGCACAAGAAGTTCAAAGCTACTCCTTCGTTTGTGAGGCATACTGTTCTTGTCAAGCTTACGCAGGAAGATGACGTGGCATGCCTCCACAAACAAGTTTATCAGTGGCAAGGCCACAAGGTTGTCTTCATGAAGGTTCACAGGATTGAGCTGCTGCGGGACGTCCTCGATGATGTTCATGGCAAGGTCCGTCTTGTGTCCAGCCCAAATTAGATCGAGGCATGAAATAGTTGCCCCGGCTAGTGTTTAATAGTAGTTTGGATTGTGTCTAATTATCCGAACTCCCCTCTGGGGCTAGTACTCTGTTTGAAACCGTCTATGGGAACTACTGCTACTTTTGTGTGCCCGTGAATCATGTGAGAACCATCGTAATTGTTGCCGAAACAGATGCGTCCTCACTAGTTTTTTCATGAATATGGCATGGTAAGACATAAGTTGTCACGGTTTATCATACGAGCAGTGTGTGTTTTGATGAAACAGAGCACTCGTTCGAGAACCGTGTCCCGACATATACATAAGTACTTGTAAACACTGCTGGTGCTACCCCACTTGTAAGCAGTTGTGCAAAACACGGCACATTGGCTCAGCTCGCTTCAACACTAGGCTATCGACCAGCTAATAATCAATAATCTGCTGTCTGACATATAAGCAACTATGTATCTTGTTACAGTGGTTCATGCAGTTAATTGAGGCCACAATGTAATAAATTCCAAAAGTTCACACGCTAGTCCAGCGCTCATGTGGAACACTCACATTAAACTCGTCTTCATAAATAACTTGAAAAGCATAACTTAAGCAATTTTATACATCTCAATGATTCATAGAACATAACAAACATATACTAGTTCACAGCAAAAGACAAAGTTCTGAGAAGGTTTACAAATCAGGAAAAAACAAGCAAGGCTTCTCTAAGCAAAGGGCCTCCCGGCAGGCTTAAATTTCCTGGAGTTCACTCTGGTTTTTTCTTGTTGCCACCATCCAGGGTTAGGTTCTCTCATTCCAGAATAACCAACTATAATTGTGGTCTCAGCTGCAATGCTGAACTGAACCATGCAGTGTATTGACCGGGTGAAATTCTTGTGCATTCCACTAAATTTAAGCGCCGTTATTTGCAGAAATAAGCAGACCACTGATACGTATCTATAATTTTTTATTGCTCCATGCTACTTTATCTACTGTTTTGGACTATATTGGGCTTTATTTTCCACTTTTATATTATTTTTGGGACTAACCTATTAATCGGAGGCCCAGCCCAGAATTGTTGTTTTTTGCCTATTTCAGTGTTTCGAAGAAACAGAATATCAAACGGAGTCCAAACGGAATGAAACCTTCGGGAACATGATTTTCTCACCAACGTGATCCAGGAGACTTGGACCCTACTCCAAGCAGTGCCAGAGGCGGTCACGAGGGTGGAGGGTGCCCCCCTAGGCGCGCCCCCCTACCTCGTGGGCCCCCTGTTGCTCCACCAACGTACTCCTTCCTCCTATATATACCTACGTATCCCCAAACGAACACAAGAGGAGCCAAAAACCTAATTCCACCACCACAACCTTCTGTATCCACGAGATCCCATCTTGGGGCCTATTCCGGAGCTCCGCCGGAGGGGGCATCCACCACGGAGGGCTTCTACATCAACACCATAGCCCCTCCGATGAAGTGTGAGTAGTTTACTTCAGACCTTCGGGTCCATAGCTAGTAGCTAGATGGCTTCTTCTCTCTTTTTGGATCTCAATACAATGTTCTCCCCCTCTCTTGTGGAGATCTATTCGATGTAATCTTCTTTTTGCGGTGTGTTTGTTGGGACCGATGAATTGTGGGTTTATGATCCAACTTATCTATGGAAAATATTTGAATCTTCTCTGAATTCTTTTATGTATGATTGAGTTATCTTTGCAAGTCTCTTTGAATTATCCTTTTTGGTTTGGCCAACTAGATTTGTAGCTCTTGCAATGGGAGAAGTGCTTAGCTTTGGGTTCAATCTTGCGGTGTCCTTACCCAGTGACAGAAAGGGTTGCAAGGCACGTATTGTATTGTTGCCATCGAGGATAACAAGATGTTTTTTTATCATATTGCATGAATTTATCCCTCTACATAATGTCATCTTGCTTAAGGCGTTACTCTATTTTTAACTTAATACTCTAGATGCATGCTGGATAGCGGTCGATGAGTGGAGTAATAGTAGTAGATGCAGAATTGTTTTGATCTACTTGTCTTGGACGTGATGCCTATATACATGATCATTGCCTAGATATGCTCATAATTATGCTCAATTTTGTCAATTGCTCAACAGTAATTTGTTCACCAACCGTAGAATATCTATGCTCTTGAGAGAAGACACTAGTGAAACCTATGGCCCCCGGGTCTATTCTCATCATATCAATCTCTATCGCTTTATTACTTGCTTTGTTTTTACTTTTCCTTTTACTTTTCACTTTGCATCTTTATATCAAAAATACCAAAAATATTATTTATCATCTCTATCAGATCTCACTCTCGTAAGTGACCGTGAAGGGATTGACAACCCCTAATCGCGTTGGTTGCGAGTAGCTATCGTTTTGTGCAGGTACGAGGGACTTGTGTGTGGTCTCCTACTGGATTGATACCTTGGTTCTCAAAAACTGAGGGAAATACTTACGCTACTTTGCTGCATCATCCTCTCCTCTTCGGGGAAATCCAACGCAGTGCTCAAGAGGTAGCAAGAAGAATTTCTGGCGCCGTTGCCGGGGAGGCTCACGCAAGCAAGTCAACTATACCAAGTACCCATCACAATCCCTATCTCTCGAATTACATTATTTGCCATTTGCCTCTCGTTTTCCTCTCCCCCACTTCACCCTTGCCATTTTATTCGCCCTCTCTTTCCCAATCTCCTCCTCTCTTTCCCGTTTCCTTTCTGTTTGCTCGTGTGCTAGTTTGCTTGCTTGTCGTCATGACTAGTCTCATATCTTCTCCGCTATCTCCCGAGAATGAAGTTCTAAATTTTAAACAAAGGGAGGGAGAAAATCTAAAAGATGCTTGGTATAGAATTTGCAATGCTCAAAATAGATCTACCAGGAAGCAATCTACTTCAGTTCTTCTTCGTAATTTTTATGTAGGTGCTAATCCTTGGTATAGATATATCCTTGATACCATTACCGGAGGAAACTTCTTGGGTAGCCATACTTTTGATTCTTATAATGCTTTAATAGATATATTTGGCTCACCACCCCTTTTGATTAATGGAACTACGTTAACTTTGGAGCATGTTATGCAAAGGCTTGAAATTATTGAGAATAAAGTTGCTACCATTGAATCAATTGAAAATCTTGATAAAAAGATCCACAATCAAATTACCCAATATGGATCTATGGTAGGAATGACTTTGAAAAATATTAAAGAATAAGAACCCATAGTTAATGAGAAAATAAATCTAGATTCCACAAGAATCGATAAACTTGAGGGTATCATTACCAACTTGGGAACCGTTTTTTCTTCCGTTCAAAACACTCCAAGTTCTTCTACTAAAAAAACTAAGCTTATTTATGTTCCTAAGAATAAGGGAGAATCATCTAGTAAGGAAACTGCGGATCTTAAATCTATAAGTGTTCATCCCAATCTTTTTACCATCATCAAGGAACCATTTGCTATAAATGAATTTTTCGATCTTTTGCCTGAAAATTTGATAATTACTAGAGAGAAAGAAAATTCTAAGAGGGGAAGATACCTCATCGAAGAATTGCCTACCAAAGATGGCAATACCTAGATCTATCCTTGCTTTTATGCCTAGCTAGGGGCGTTAAACGATAGCGCTTGTTGGGAGGCAACCCAATTTTATTTTTGTTTTTTGTTTTTGCTTCTGTTTAGGAATAAATAATCCATCTAGCCTCTGTTTGGATGTGGTTTTATCTTTTAATTAGTTTTTGTGCCAAGTAGAACCTATAGAATAACCTACGATGATAGTTGATTTGATTCTGCTGAAAAACAGAAACTTTGCACGCACGAATATAATTTTGTTAAATCACAGAAACGTGATTTTGCATTGATTCTATTTGCTGCTGTTCAATAAACAAATTATCCAGGACTTTTTTGGTAGAATTTTTAGAGTTACAGAAGTTTGCATTAGTTACAGATTGCAACAGACTGTTCTGTTTTTGACAGATTCTGTTTTACGTGTGTTGTTTGCTTATTTTGATGAATCTATGGCTAGTAAAATAGTTTATAATCCATAGAGAAGTTGGAATACAGTAGGTTTAACAACAATATAAATAAAGAATGAGTTCATTACAGTACCTTAAGTAGTTCTTTGTTTTCTTTCTCTAACGAAGCTCACGAGATTTCTGTTGAGTTTTGTGTTGTGAAGTTTTCAAGTTTTGGGTGAATTCTTTTGATGGATTATGGAACAAGGAGTGGCAAGAGCCTAAGCTTGGGGATGCCCATGGCACCCCCAAGATAATCCAAGGACACCAAAAAGTCAAAGCTTGGGGATGCCCCGGAAGGCATCCCCTCTTTCGTCCACTTCCATCGGTAATTTACTTGGAGCTATATTTTTATTCACCACATGATATGTGTTTTGCTTGGAGCGTCTTGTATTATTTGCGTCTTTGCTTGTTAGTTTACCACAATCATCCTTGCTGTACATACCTTTGAGAGAGTCATACATGAATTGGAATTTGTTAGAATACTCTATGTGCTTCACTTATATCTTTTGAGCTTGATGGTTTTGCTCATAGTGCTTCACTTATATATTTTGAGTGTGATAATTTTTGCTCTAGTGCTTCACTTATACCTTTTAGAGCACGGTGGTGGATTTGTTTTAAAGAAACTATTGATCTCTCATGATTCACTTAGATTATTTTGAGAGTCCTTAATAGCATGGTAATTTTCTTAATGTTAATATACTTGGTATTCAAGATATGTGAAACTTTCTTTTGAGTGCGTTGAATACTAAGATAAGTTTGATGCTTGATAATTGTTGTGAGATATGAAGATGGTGATATTAGAGTCATGCTAGTTAAGTAGTTGTGAATTCAAAGAATACTTGTGTTGAAGTTTGTGATTCCCGTAGCATGCACGTATGGTGAACCGTTATGTGATGAACTCAGAGCATGATTTATTTATTGATTGTCTTCCTTATGAGTGGCGGTCGGGGACGAGCGATGGTCTTTTCCTATCAATCTATCCCCCTAGGAGCATGCGCGTAATACTTTGCTTTGATAACTTCTAGATTTTTGCAACAAGTATATGAGTTCTTTATGACTAATGTTGAGTCCATGGATTATACGCACTTTTTCCCATCCTTACACCTTTGCTAGCCTCTCTAATACCGCACACTTTTCGCCGGTATCATACACCCACCATATACCTTCCTCAAAACAGCCACCATACCTACCTATCATGGCATTTCCATAGCCATTCCGAGATATATTGCCATGCAACTTTCCACCGTTCCGTCTATTATGACACGCTCCATCATTGTCATATTGCTAGCATGATCATGTAGTTGACATCGTATTTGTGGCAAGGCCACCGTTCATAATTCTTTCATACATGTCACTCATGATTCATTGCATATCCCGGTACACCGCCGGAGGCATTCATATAGAGTCATACTTTGTTCTAAGTATCGAGTTGTAATTGTTGAGTTGTAAGAAAAATAAAAGTGTGATGATCATCATTATTAGAGCATTGTCCCAAGTGAGGAAAGGATGATGGAGACTATGATTCTCCCATAAGTCGGGATGAGACTCCGGAAAAAAAAAAAGAGGCCAAAAAAGGAGAAAGTCCCAAATAAAAACAATGAGAGAAAAAGAGAGAAGGGACAATGCTACTATCCTTTTACCACACTTGTGCTTCAAAGTAACACCAAGATCTTCATGATAGAGAGTCTCTCGTTTTGTCACTTTCATATACTAGTGGGGATTTTTAATTATAGAACTTGGCTTGTATATTCCAATGATGGGCTTCCTCAAAATTCCCTAGGTCCTCGTGAGCAAGCAAGTTGGATGCACACCCACTTAGTTTCTTTTGTAGAGCTTTCATATACTTATAGCTCTAGTGCATCCGTTGCATGGCAATCCCTACTCACTCACATTGATATCTATTGATGGGCATCTCCATAGCCCATTGATACGCCTAGTTGATGTGAGACTATCTTCCATCTTTTTGTCTTCTCCACAACCACCATTCTATTCCACATAGTGCTATATCCATGGCTCACGCTCATGTATTGCATGAAGATTGAAAAAGTTTTGAGAATGTCATAAGTATGAAACAATTGCTTGGCTTGTCATTGGGGTTGTGCATGATTTAAATATTTTATGTGGGGAAGACGGAGCATAGCCAGACTATATGATTTTGTAGGAATAACTTTCTTTGGCCATGTTATTTTGAGAAGACATGATTTCTTTGATTAGTATGCTTGAAATATTATTATTTTTGTGTCAATATGAACTTTTGTCTTGAATCTTTCGGATCTGAATATTCATATCACAATTAAGAAGGTTTACATTGAAATTATGCCAAAGTATCACTCCGCATCAAAAATTCGTTTTCATCATTTACCTACTCGAGGATGAGCAGGAATTAAGCTTGGGGATGCCTGATACGTCTCCAATGTATCTATAATTTTTGATTGCTCCATGCTACTTTATCTACTGTTTTGGACTATATTGGGCTTTATTTTCCACTTTTATATTATTTTTGGGACTAACCTATTAACCGGAGGCCCAGCCCAGAATTGCTGTTTTTTGCCTATTTCAGTGTTTCGAAGAAACAGAATATCAAACGGAGTCCAAACGGAATGAAACCTTCGGGAATGTGATTTTCTCACCGAACGTGATCTAGGAGACTTGGACCCTACTCCAAGAAGTTTCAGAGGTGGTCACAAGGTGGAGGGCGCCCCCCTGGGCGCCCCCCTACCTCATGGGCTCCCTGTTGCTCCACCGACGTACTCCTTCCTCCTATATATACCTACGTATCCCCAAACGAACACAAGAGGAGCCAAAAACCTAATTCCACCGCCGCAACCTTCTGTATCCACAAGATCCCATCTTTGGGCCTATTCCGGAGCTCCGCCGGAGGGGGCATCCACCACGGAGGGCTTCTACATCAACACCATAGCCCCTCCGATGAAGTGTGAGTAGTCTACTTTAGACCTTCGGGTCCATAGCTAGTTGCTAGATGGCTTCTTCTCTCTTTTTGGATCTCAATACAATGTTCTCCCCCTCTCTTGTGGAGATCTATTCGATGTAATCTTCTTTTTGTGGTGTGTTTGTTGAGACCGATGAATTGTGGGTTTATGATCCAACTTATCTATGGAAAATATTTGAATCTTCTCTGAATTCTTTTATGTATGATTGAGTTATCTTTGCAAGTCTCTTCGAATTATACTTTTTGGTTTGGCCAACAAGATTGGTAGTTCTTGCAATGGGAGAAGTGCTTAGCTTTGGGTTCAATCTTGCGGTGTCCTTACCTAGTGACAGAAAGGGTTGCAAGGCACGTATTGTATTGTTGCCATCGAGGATAACAAGATGGGTTTTTTATCATATAGGATGAATTTATCCCTCTACATCATGTCATCTTGCTTAAGGCATTACTTTGTTTTTAACTTAATACTCTAGATGCATGCTGGATAGCGGTCGATGAGTGGAGTAATAGTAGTAGATGCAGAATCGTTTCGATCTACTTGTCTCGGACGTGATGCCTATATACATGATCATTGCCTAGATATGGTCATAATTATGCTCAAT